>CM068868.1:24604612-25804612 GCA_035149815.1 Branchiostoma lanceolatum
TTCAAATCATTGTCGTCGTTTGCCTGCGGGCATGCGCACCCCCTTTTTATATTCAGAAGGTGAGGGGTTCTTCGTGGAAAAAAAATACTACCATGAGCTGCGACCAAAGGTGTGCGGGTGATAACCGTACGACAATGGTTTGAACTTTGGTGGACATTTTCAAACCTGGGCCCGGCCGGGCTGTTTACGGGGAAGAAGAATAAAAGTGTATATCGAGAAAAAAACACAAAGCATGCTCATGGGTCATCACAATTATTTCTAATGTTTTACGTGTTTTGTTGTCTTTAATATCATTTTCAGTTCCCGCAAACTTGCCGGCCGGGCACTGGTTTGAAAATGTAACCCTAGCATGCCTTGTTTCTTGATGTCCAATTCTACGCCACTACTGAGCATGCCACATTTGCATCGAAGAACACACCGATAGGATTCTTACCTGAAAGACAGCGCGTGTCAGAATCGCACCGAAGCTCGTTCACGAAGGACGGTTGGTAGTCACCTCCGAGCTGTTTGTAGTACCAGCAGGCCGAACACAAGCGCACCAGCCCTCCCAGTCCTTCATCGACTTCACCTCGCTTTGAGCAAGATAATTGGTGCTCATATCGAGTGGCTGTAACAACAACATGGGTTTACAGAAGGTGACACACGTTAGGCCATGTTGATTTGATTATATGGATGACATCCGCGCGCGCATCAATTTTCGTCCGTTTCCACAAAAAAAGAGAAGTTTTGGACCATAATGTAAATCGTACAAAGCAGCTGCAAAACAAGAGACATCATATCTCCATGAGATATTTTGATTATGCAAATGATTTCAACATTTGCATCATCTATGCTTGGCCATGTTCACCTGTAACTGACTTACACATGTCACAGTGTTGACAGTCCAATCATTTACAAATCAACATGGCCTTGCAGCAACTTTCCTAGTTCTACCGGGCACACTACAACCGACGTCACACATGGCGAAGAACTAACTAAAGAGATCTAACTATGCAGCGTTGGTAATCCACAAGCTGTACTTAATTCAGATATACATGTGTTCAATTGGTTCTTGAGAGGACGGTCTTTGGGTATGCTGCGGACTCATGAGAGTTGACATTTTCTCTTCTTGGTCGATTTGGCCTGATATGAGGTCCAGGGATTCATCTGTCAGACATAACGATTTAAATGCCATTTGAATGTTAGTTAAATCCGTTCTATGATGAGCTTGTTACCTTGTATCCCGATCGGATCGGCTTCGACACGTGAATAAATTATTTGCAGACGATGTTTATTTTTGAAATAAGAGATTTGTTTGCTTTACTAATAACTTGAAAATTGTGTTTTTAAGGCCTAAATCACAGCATTTGAGTGGAAAACGCAAGAAAGCGCGTACCATTGGTAAAACTTAGCCTGACCAATCGCGCTCCTAGTGTCCAACCGGTTTCCGTAACCGCCTTTAACCTCCGGCTGAGAGCTTGTGTAAATACAGGCTATGGTAAAACTGAATACTAAATATTGTCAGCTAATGGTTGCTCACCAAGTTCGTGGGTCTCTGACTCAGCATCCCCGACATCGCCAGTTTTATCTGTAGAGACAGAAAAGTCAATGTGAGTCCAGCATGAATGGTCAGTTTACGACTTGGATACTATATATTCATACCAGTGATGATACCAGTTATGGACATACATTGTATATAGCAGGCATTGGATTCACAAGTGATATGGAACTGCATGTTTGCATGTTCGGCATGTATTGCGTAAAGACAGAATCATCTGAATATGGCGTGTATAAAGAATTATAAGCACAAAAGCTGTGGTTTGCCATAACATCACACTCCGATCACTATTAAACTCACCCCGTCGATCGTGCTTGAGCTTGTTCAGCAGAAGAGACAACAGCCTCTCTCCTTTCTGTTCCACTGTCTTCAGGGCGTCTTCAGGGTCACTATCTACTTCATTCCATCCTTGTGCCCTCCCTACCACCAAGATGGCAGCTAGCACTAGCTGTAGGGAACAAGGAGACATCTTGCTCGAATGTTTCAAACATCTCCCACACTTTCATCTTCTTGAAACGTGTTTGTGTTTCTGCGATTACCAATATAAAAAATGCAAAGTTATTAAACATCATAAGTGCTGCTTGTTTTGTTAACGTGACTTAAAAGGTACTACCAAAGTAGTATGGGTAAAGGGTGAAGTCTGCCATCTCTTGATTGCCTTGAACCGCTAAAAGGGATAATGATTAGGGGGGTGTTTGTGGACCACTAGAAAGACGTACAAGCGTCTCTCCAGAACAGGGTTTAAACAGGCCGCACCCTACATATGCTTGGAGGCTTTGCATGTGATTTGCCTTTTGTAAGAAGGAATGTCATTCAACAGGTCTTTGATTATGGCTAATAATCATAATTATAGCCACCAGGGGTCATCTCTGCCCCCTAGGTATGTCAGTAACAATAGACATGGTACCATGTAAGGACAGCTGGGGACCTTGTAGTAAGGTCGACTTGTTATGAAAACCCGCGATGTGAGTTTATGAATTAGTTACTGCTTCCAAAGAAGGAATCCCCCCTCAGCTCCAGTTATGTGCGTAGAAACAGCATGTAGATCTATAGACCAGACATTTTTTCAACACATTATTTTATGTGTGTGTTCCCTTGTAATTAGCTGTAGGGTTCGACTCTGGAGATAAAGATTGTCTATTAATACGAGCCAGAGAACAAACACCAGAGCAGGGATCAGAGACGTACACTATACTGAGCTGAATCAAATCAACTCTTACACGACAGAAAAACGTAACATAAATCCATGTGTTTTGATGTTGGGTAGACAACTAGTCTTATTTGACCTTGGCGCACTTTGGTGCCCCGCCCTAAAGGTTGTTGGTCATTCCGCCCTTTTCTAACTTTTTGTTGTTGCTTTTATAGAGCTTCATAACCCATTAATAGAGATACTGCATTGACTTAAGCGTGTTCACGAAGGTAAAAGGTCTCTATCAAACGTAGTTGGTGCCCTGGACACGACGGACTTTCAGACTTCATGCTAGTTTTACTTTTGTTCGAGACCATGTCACCTTTTTGATGTAGATTATCACGTATATATTTCATAATAACTTTGGTCCAGAGAAAGTGAGGATCAGAGGATCTGTATTCTTTCGAGCTCGTCTACCTCTATCTGACTTTCTACTCGTTGTTCTCCACAGTTACACAGATACAAATCAAAAATGAATTCTGCAAAATTATGAAAGAAAGTACAAAACAGAAGCACCCACCAGACGTTTCATGGCGGCAGGTCGTAAGTTGAGTCTGTAAACCTCGGTATAGTATTGAGTAATTGGGAGATCGTCGTCTGCAGGCTTGGAGAACTAAACGGCGACTGTACTAAATCTAGATTACAGGGCATGGCCAAATACGGTAGGATGAAACGTCACTCTACCTCTGGACCAATGGGTGATCGATAGAATGCAGAGTTTTGAGGGTCTTCCAGGGGTTTACAAGGATAACGATTAACTGACCTTCTGCCTCGGATGAAAATGATATGATGGTGTTTTGATATCTAGCAAACTTTTAACTCGTCATAAGACGAAGCATTTCAGGCGGAAAAGGCAAGTCTAGTGGTGAAGGATTCGCATATACTACATAAACGTGGGTGACTGGAAAGACGGACAAAATGTCGCAAACGACATCTGCTTGGAGATTAGCCTGTGCATGTGATCTGTCTTTGGTGAGAAGGAATGTCGTTTTACGGGCATTTGATTATGCCTAATAACCCCCTACACAATGTAGCTGCCAGGGGTCATATTTGGCCTAGCCTAAAGGCTGGTAACAATAAACATGTCACTATGCATTAAAGAACAGGGGAGTGACCTTGTAGTAAGGTAGACTTGCACACAAAATCTGTAGCTGTGAAACTGTGATCTGATTTTATCAATCTGCTTACGGATCAGAAATACGTACACTGCACATCATGTTGAATCAAATGTACAATGTACTAATGTTACACGCGACAGGCAAACTTAACACGACTTCGGGTCCTTTGATGTTGGGTAGACATCGCCAGCGGGTACACAGGTCTAAATGGTTCACCTTAATTGGCGAGCTCTTGGTGCCCGCCCATAATTACCGTGTTGTTAGTGTTGTTCATTCCACTCGTTTGGGTGAAAATGTTCAACTTTGTTTGCCTTTCGGGGCTTATTTAACTAGTTATAACCCACAATAGGGCCATTGCTTTGCCTCTAGCCTCTTCCATGAAACCAAAACGCGCGCGCGTTAAACGTCTTGATTGGAACGAAGTTTATGGCCTGGGCAAGATTTACTTTGATCTGAGTTCATGCCACTATTGTTAGTATTTCACATAAAACGAGACAAGTCAAGCATTGCATGTGGATAGTGACATTTCGTTTATGATAATGTTGGCCCGAAGAAGGTGAGTTCACAACGCCGACCAGTTCTGTCAGAAGATCTGTGTTCTTGATCTTTAGAACTCGTTTGCACCTCACCTTTTACTAGTCGTTTTCCACAGGAACACGGTAGAGTATAAGTAACTCTGCACTATTCTGAAAGGAAGAACAAAACAGAAGCACCCACCAGACGTTACTGCTTCCAAAGAAGGAATCCCCCCTCTCCAGCTATGTGCGTAGAAACACTATGTAGATCTATAGTCTAGACATTTTTTCAACCCTTTTACATTACTTTATGTGTGTGTTCTCTTGTAATTAGCTGTAGGGTTTGACTCTGAAGATAAAGATTGTCTGTTAATACGACCCAGAGAACAAACACCAGAGCAGGGATCAGAAACGTACACTATACTGAGCTGAGTCAAATTATCTTAAACGACACAAAAACGTACCAAAAATCCATGTGCTTTGATGTTGGGTAGACATAGGGTAGACCACTAGTCTTATTTGACCTTGGCGCACGTTGGTGCCCCGCCCTAAAGGTTGTTGTTCATTCCGCCCTTTCTAACTTGTTGTTGTTGCTTTTATAGAGCTTCATAACCCATAATAGAGCTACTTCATTGACTTAAGCGTGTTCACGAAGGTAAAAAGTCTCTATCAAACCGACAAACGTAGTTGGTGCCCTGGACACGACGGCCTTTCAGACTTCATGCTGGTTTGACTTTTGTTTGAGACCATGTCATCTTTTTGATGTAGATTATCACGTATACTTTTCATAATAACTTTGGTCCAAAGAAAGTGAGGATCAGAGGATCTGTATTCTTTGGACCTCGTCTGCCTCTATCTGACTTTCTACTCGTTGTTCTCCACAGTAACACAGATGCAAATAAAAAAATGAAAAATGACTGCAAAACTATGAAAGGATCACCCACCAGACGTTTCATGGCGACAGGTCGTAAGTTGAGTCTGTAAACCTCGGTATAGTATTGAGTAATTGGGAAATCGTCGTCTCGAGCCTTGGAGAACTAAACGGCGACTGTACTAAATCTAGATCACAGGGCATGGCCAAATACGGTAGGCTGAAACGTCACTTTACCTCTGGACCAATTGGTGATCGATAGAATGCTGAGTTTTGAGGGTCTTCCAGGGGTTAACAAGGATAACGCTTAACCGACCTTCTGGCTCCGGTGAAAATGATATGATGGTGTTTTGATATCTAGCAAACTGTTCACTCGTCATAAGACGAAGCATTTCAGGCGGAAAATGCAAGTCTAGTGGTGAAGGATTCGCATATACTACATAAACGTGGGTGACTGGAAAGACGGACAAAATGTCGCAAACGACATCTGCTTGAAAATTAGCCTGTGCATGTGAACTGTCCGTTTTGTGAGAAGGAATGTCGTTTTACGGGCGTTTGATTATGCCTGATAACCCCCCTACACAATGTAGCTGCCAGGGGTCATATTTGGCCTAGCCTAAAGGCTGGTAACAATAAACATGTCACTATGTAAGGACAGGGGAGTGACCTTGTAGTAAAGTAGACTTGCACACAAAATCTGTAGCTGTGAAACTGTGATCTGATTTTATCAAATTGCTTACGGATCAGAAATACGTACACTGCACATCATGTTGAATCAAATGTACAATGTACTAATGTTACACGCGACAGGCAAACTTAACATGACTTCGGGTCCTTTGATGTTGGGTAGACATCGCCAGCGGGTACACAGGTCTTAATGGTTCAACTTAATCTGCGAGCTCTTGGTGCCCCGCCCTTAAGTTACTGTGTTGTTTTTGTTGTTCATTCCACTCGTTTCGGTGAAATTTTCAACTTTTTTTTCTGCTTTTTGGGGGCTTACCTAACTAGTTATTACCTACAATAGGGCTATTGCATTAACGTTAGCGTCTTCGTGAAACCAAATCGTCTTGTATCAAACTTAGTCTGAACCCTGAGCAAGACAGACTTCCAAACTTCATGCTGGTTTTACTTTTATCTTAGTTCATGCCATCCTTGTCAGTGTTTCACCTAAAACGAGACATGTCAAGCCTTGTATGTGGATAGTGTCATTCCTTTTATGATAACGTCGACCCGAAGAAAGTGAGTTCGCAGCGTCAGTTACGTCAGAAGAACTGTATTCGTTCGACCTCGTCTGCCTTGACCTCACCTTCTACTTATTGTTTTCATCAGGAACCCAAATGCAAAGCAAAAATGAAAAGTACCTCTGCAAGGTCATGAAAGGAAGTACAGAAGCACCTACCAGACGTTTCATGGCGACAGGTTGAAATTTGAGTCTTTGAGCCTCTGTTCTCCTCGATCCAACAAGAGTCTGCAAATGCTGTCTGGACTAAAGTTGTTTCCTATTTCTCATACACTGGTACTGAGTGACTTGGATATCGCCGTTTGGAGTCTGAAGTTGCAAAAGATCTAATGCGCCCGCTCGGAGGATCCTCTGGTTCGCAACAAAAATGGCGTATGTCCGAGCTGTGGTGAACCAGGCGGCGAATATATCAGAGCACAGCGTATGTCCAAATACGGTAGGGTAAAACGTCACACCACCTCTGAACCAATAGGCGATCGTTAGAATGCAGAGTTTTGAAGATCTTATAGGGGTTTACTAGCTATTATAACGATCAACCGACTTTATGCCCCAGGCCAAGGCGATAATGATATGATGGTGTTATGTTATTTATGCATACATGTACCTCGTCATATACATATAAGACAAAGCGTTTGATTTGGAAAACTTTAAGTCAAGTGGTACCCTAGTCACATCTGCTACATAAATGTGGACCACCAGAAAGATGTACAAAATGTCGCAAAAACAGAGGTAAATCCTGCCACATCTGCTTGGAGATCAGCCTGTGCATATGTGATCTGTCATTTGTGAGAAGGAATGTCGTTCTACGGGCATTTGGTTATGGCTCATAAATCCCGGGGGTCAATTGTGGCCATGGCTCATGTCTGGTAACAATAGACAAGACGCAATGTAAGACCCTTGTAGTAAGGTAGATTCAATACCTGCTAGTTCATATAAACCAGACGGCGGACCAAACACGTACACTGCACTAAATCTAATCAATTTGATAACACTGTTGCACGACAGGCAAACGTAACACAACTTTATGTGCTTAGTTTGATGTTGGGTAGACATCTGGTACACAGGTCTTGGTTGACCTTAGCCTGTCCTATGTGCCTCGCCCTGCAGTAAATGTGCTGTTGATGTTATTCATTTCACTCATTTGAGTAATGGGTGAAATGTATGTATATTTCCTCAAACTTTTCTACCTTTCGGGGATTACCTAACTAAGCACAACTCATAATAAGCCCATTCGTAATTCCGACTACGCATGTGCAGTGTCAAAGGTGAAGGTCTCTGGTTTGTAAACAGTTCTCGTCTCGACATTGTCTAGATTTGCATAACAACGCCAAGACGGGTTTTGTTTACGTCTCAGGGGCCTTTACCTTTGACACTGCACATGCATGGTCGGAATTACTGATGGGCTTATAGAGCGATTGTATCAACGTAAGTGTCTTCGTGAAGCAAATTGTATCTAACTTAGTTTCTGCCCTGGACACTACGGACTTCTAACCTTCATGATGATTTGACTTTTATCTAAGCACATGCCACCCTTTTCAGCGTTTCACATAACGAACATGCTGAGTCTCGTATTTGTATCTCGAGTCAGTTAAACAATCTCATATCTATGTTATCCTCAAATACTAATGTAATCGAGAACTGGCCATGAAATTCGTGCACTGGCCATGAAGTCATGTTTTAAGAAAAGAGAAGGGGCGTGTAGATTTAGATAACATAACATAACATAACATAACATAGTGTTCGGATAGGAGGCATATTGCCTATAAGATCCGCGTCTTAAGCTAAAAGTTCAGAGTTTGTAGTGAGAGTTTATGTTGGGCTGGGTGAGTACTCCAGTCCCCTCCAGTGGTTGTCCAGTTTTGACTTGAAGGTGTTCACAGTTTCGGCAGCTACAACATCCGCGGGGAGGCTGTTCCATGAGTTGACAGACCTGACACTGAATTAAGCAGTTCGGTGAACAAATAGATGTACAAATAGTATATGCTTTTCTCTTTTAGCTTTTCAACGTACTGTATTTTGCTCTGATGGGCATGGATACGCAATCATCACTCATTATCATCGTCCCTTAAACATTGACTAAAATTTAATGCACGTTATTTAGAACAGGAAGAGAAAACATTTTTAAAAAGGAGTTGACTCTTAATTCGTGGCCAGAGAGTTCCCGGAGTCCAACTCAAAACGCTTTGTCAAAACTTCAGTCAGTTAGACCTAAACCACCATTCGTTTTTGCACCATTTATTTCAACATCATCTCAAAACGCTTTGTCTAAACTTCACTCAGGTAAACTTGAACCACCATTTATTTTAACACCATTTATCCTAAACCCATCTCAAAACGCTTTGTCTGAACTTCAGTCAGTTAGACATACACCACTATTTATTTCAACACCATCTCAAAACGTTTTTTTTCTAAACTTCAGTCAGTAATATATAAACTAACATTTATCTTAACACCATTTAATTTAACACCATCTCAAAACGCTTTTATTTAACTTCAGTCAGTTAAACTTAAATCACCATTTATTCTAACAACATCTCAAAACGGTTTGTCTACACTTCAGTCAGTTAAACCTAAACCACCATTTATTTTAATACCATTTTCTTCTAAACACCATTTCAAAACGCTTTGCATGAACTTCAGCCAATTAAACTTAATCATTTATTTTGACACCATTTGTTTTAACACCATCTCAAAATGCTTTGTCTACACTTCAGTCAGTTGAAACATTTATCACTCCTAACACCATTTTATGGATCATCTTCCATGTCAATGCGGTTGTCAATGGTGAAACAACTGAGCACTATCTCCTACCATATTTACTTCAAAGTCAAACTTTACAAAAAAGCTAAGGCAAGAAGAATTTCACCAATAACAATATCATGTAAGAGCTAACGGTTACCAATTAGCAAAAAAATGCAAGTACATTCACACATAAATGCACATACACATGCACGCGCGCTCACGTTTATGTATGCACATACACTCGCACGCGCGCGAGCGTGTGTGTGTGCATGTGGGTTTGTCGGACGGTGGTTGGTTGTCTGTTTTTTGACATGATTACTAACGCAATTTTTTGTTTTGACATGATTACTAAGACAGAATTTAGTGTTAGTATTTAGACTACAAAAGTCACATGCTGTATTGTTATATATTGTCTGTCCGTCCTTTCATGTTAACGTTACATGTACTTGCAATTAGCCTACGGGCGAGAACTTGCAATAAACGTAATATATATACTAACGAGATACAGAAACACCACAGACCATCGGAAGTGTGCGGTCTTTAATCTTCGGACTCAATGGGAAGGTCCGAAGTTGTTTTATCCCATCAGTTCATGATCGTTTCATGCAGGGGACTCCCATACAACACGCCGCATTCACAGCCAACACCCACATTGATTTTATCTTCCTGCCAGTTGCCACCTACTTGTCGCATGACGCTTATAGGTTGAGTGCGCTGTTTGCACTGTCCAAAGCCTGGAAAACAGTTGTGATACAATCTTAAGAGGCTGAAGGATTGATTGGACTTCATTTGTGGATTGTATCCATTAAGGTCGACCGAATTTCAAATCATTGTCGTCGATTGCCTGTGGGTATGCGCACCCCCTTTTTATAATCAGAAGGTGCGGGATTCTTCGTGGAAAAACATTTAGCTGCGACCAAAGCTGTGCGGGTAATAACGACAATGGTTTAAACTTTGGTGGACATTGTCAAACCTGGGCACGGTCGGGCTGTTTACGGGGAAGAAGAATAAAGGAGTATAGCGCGAAATATACACAAATCATGCTCATGGGTCATCACAATTATTTCTAATGTTTTACGTGTTTTGTTGTCTTTAATATCATTTTCCGTTCCCACAAACTTGCTGGCCGGGCACTGGTTTGAAAATGTAACCCTAGCATGCCACATTTGCATCTAAGAAAATACCGATAGGATTCTTACCTGAAAGACAGCGCGTGTCAGGATCGCACCGAACCTCGTTCACGACGGGCGGGTGGTAGTCATTTCCGAGCTGCTTGACGTACAAGCAGGCCGAACACAAGCGCGTCAGCCCTTCCAGTCCTTCATCAATTTGACCTCGCTTTGAGCAAGATACTTGCTCATTTCGAGTGGCTGTAACAACAACATGGGTTTACAAAAGGTGACACATGTTAGGCCATATTGATTTGATTATATGGATGACATCCGCGCGCTCATCAATTTTCGTCCGTTTCCACACAAAAAAAGAGGTTTTGGACCACACTGAAAATCGCACAAAGCTGCTGCAAAACAAGAGTTCGGAGACATCATATCCCCATAAAATATCTTATTATGCAAATGATTTCCAGATTTGCATCATCTATGTTTGGTCATGTACACCTTTAACTGACACAGTGTTGACAGTCCAATCATTTACAAATCAATATGGCCTTGCAGCAATTTTCCTAATTCTATGAAGCATATGACGGAGAACTAACTAAAGAGATCTAACAATGCAGCGTCGGTAATCCACAAGGTGTACTCAATTCAGATATACATGTGTTCAAATGGTTCTTGAGAAGACGGTCTTTGGGTATGCTGCGGACTCATGAGAGTTGACATTTTCTCTTCTTGGTCGATTTGGCCTGGTATGGGGCTCAGGAATTCATCTGTCCGATATAGCGATTTAACTCTCATTTGAAGGTTAGTTAAGTCTGTTCTATGAACTTGTATCACGATTGGATCGACTTCGACACGTGGATCAAGTTTCTTTTTCAAATAAGAGATCATGTCTGGTCGTTATCATTGCAACTTCGCCAGGCAGCACGGTTTATCAATATTTTGTTGTTGGTCTTTTTTGCATTTCGTCCATCTTTAGTGATGCACGTTTTATTGGGGGCTGCACTAATAGCTCAAAAACGATGTTTTTAAGGCCTTTGAGCGGAATTTGAGCACAATATTTGAGCGGAAAACGCAAGAAAACGTGTACCATAAGCCAAAAATACTAAATGTTGTCAGCAAATGGTTGCTCACCAAGTTCGTGGGTCTCTAACTCGGCTTCCCCGACATCGCCAGTTTTATCTGTAGAGACAGAGAAGTCAATGTGAGTCCAAGATTAATGGTCAGTTTACAACTTGGATAGTATATGTACAGACCAGTTATGATTCCAGTTATAGACATACATTGTATATAGCATGTATTGGGTTCACGAGTGATATGGAACTGCATGTTTGCATGTTCGGCATGTATTGCGTAAAGACAGAATCATCTGAATATGGCGTGTATAAAGAATTATAAGCGCAAAAGCGGTGGTTTGCCATAACATCACACTCCGATCACTATTAAACTCACCCCGTCGATCGTGCTTGAGCTTGTTCAGCAGAAGAGACAACAGCCTCTCTCCTTTCTGTTCCACAGTCTTCAGGGCGTCTTCAGGGTCACTATCTCCTTCAATCCATCCTTGTGCCCTCCCTACCACCAAGATGGCAGCTAGCACTAGCTGTAGGGAACAAGAAGACATATGGCTCAAGTATCTCAAACATCTCCCACACTTTCATCTTCTTGAAACGTGTTTCTGCGATGACCAATATACACAATGCAAAGTTATTAAACATCATAAATGCTGCTTGTTTTGTCTGTGTGACTTAAAAGGTACTACCAACGCAGTATGGGTAAGGGGTGAAGTCTGCCATCTCTTGATTGCCTTGAACCACTAAAAGGGATAATGATTAGGGGGTAAAAAGGTTTGTGGACCACTAGAAAGACGTGAAGGTGTCTCCAGAACAGGGTTAAAACAAGAGTTCCGCGACCTCATATCTCCATGAACTATTCCGTTTATGCAAATGACTTACACATGTACATAATATATGCTTGGTCATGAACACCTTTATCTAACTTACTCACTCACTTACACATGTCACAATATTGACAGACCTATCATCTAACACTCAGGTCAATTGTGGCGCTTTTGCATCAATTATGCAAATTATGAAATTATTTGCATAATTTTTATCTCTTGATGTTCCACTTACCATAAACTACATATGTTACATGTATTTGAGTCATTGAAACATAGATTTTACTCATTAACTATGCAAATTAGGGTCCCGATTAGAATAATTTTCACTTCATTATGTACATCTCAGTCTAAACTACCTTCATACTAAATATCATGGAAAACCGTCTTTTTCTTTGTTAAGTTATTCCCCTCAGAAGATTTTCACAATAAAGCGCCTGCAGTCCCAGAGCAAGCTGATAGAGGGCCCAAACCTACACCAATTCTTTATTACATCACAAGCTATCTGCCACCAGAAAATCAAGACCAAGATACAAAAAACGAAGTTCTGCTGCAGTACCAAGTTTACATACCAGGGGGCCCAAAATCAACTTGATGTTCGGCTTGACAACACCCGCCCACATACCAAATATCATCATAATCCATCAAGAGGTTCTTGAGTTATGCTGACTAGAGTAGTCCGGAAACACAAACAGACAAACAGACAAACAAACAGACAAACAGACAAACAGATAGACACACCCAAAACTATTTACCATTTTTCATAGAGGAACAATCCTGGAGACTTTGCATGTGATTTGCTATTTGTGAGGAGGAATGTAACTCAACAGGTCTTTGATTATGGCTAATAATCATAATTATAGCCACCAGGGGTCATCTCTGCCCCCTAGGTATGTCAGTAACAGTAGACATGGTACCATGTAAGGACAGCTAGATACCTTGTAGTAAGGTCGACTTGTTATGAAAACCCGCGAGGTGAGTTTATGAAGTAGTTACTGCTTCCAAAGAAGGAATCCCCCTCTCCAGTTATGTGCGTAGAAACAGCACGTAGATCTATAAACTAGACATTTTTCAACCCCTTTCCATTATCTTATGTATTTGTTCCCTTGTACTTAGCTGTAGGGTTTGACTTTGAAGATAAAGATTGTCTATTAATACGACCCAGAGAACAAACACCAGAGCAGGGATCAGAAACGTACACAATACCGAGCTGAATCAAATCAACTCTTAAACGACAGAAAAACGTAACATAACTCCATGTGTTTTGATGTTGGGCAGACATAGGGTAGACCACTAGTCTTATTTGACCTTGGCGCACTTTGGTGCCCCGCCCTGAACGTTGTTGTTCATTCCGCCCTTTCCTAACTTTTTGTTGTTGCTTTATAGAGCTTCATAACTCATAATAGAGATACTGCATTGACTTAAGCGTGTTCACGAGGCTAAAAGGTCTTGTATCAAATGTATTCGGTGCCCTGGACACGATGGACTTTCAGACTTCATGATGGTTTGACTTTTTTGTTTGAGACCATGTCATCTTTTTTATGTAGATTATTACATATATATTTCATAATAACTTTGGTCCAAAGAAAGTGAGGATCAGAGGATCTGTATTCTTTCGACCTCGTCTGCCTCCACCTGACTCACTACCCGTTGTTCTCCACAGTAACACAGATGCAAATCAAAAATGAATTCTACAAAATTATGAAAGAAAGTACAAGACAGAAGCACCAACCAGACGTTTCATGGCAACAGGTTGTAAGTTGAATCTGCAAACCTCTGTTCTCGTAGATCCGACAAGTCTACCAATGCTGTCTGAGCGAAAGTTGTTACCTATTTATCATGCGCACGGTCAGAGCCGAGACTGTGGCTGCAGCTGAGAACCAAGCGGCGACTGTACTAGATCAAATCTCATGTCCAAATATGGCAGGGTGAAACGTCAATCTACCTCTGGACCAATGGGGGAAGGGGTAGGGCTAGTGGTTTACAAGGATAATGATCAACCGACCTTCTGGCTCCGGTGATAATTATATGGTGGTAGTTTGATATCTAGCAAACATCAAACACGTCATAAGACGAAGCATTTAAGGGGGAAATAAAAGTCTAGTGGTGAACGACTCGCATATACTACATAAACGTGGGTGACTGGAAAGACGGACAAAATGTCGAAAACTACATCTGCTTGGAGATTAGCCTTTGCATGTGATCTGTCTTTTGTGAGAAGGAATGTCGTTCCACGGGCGTTTGATTATGACTAATAACCTCCCTACACAATGTAGCTGCCAGGGGTCAGATGGGACCTAAAGGCTGGTAACAATAGACACTGCTCTATGTAAGAACAGGGGAGTGTCCTTGTAGTAAAGTAGACTTGCACGCAAAATCTGCAATTGTGAAACTGCGATCTGAGTTTATTAATCTGTTTACGGATCAGAAATACGTACACTGCATCAAGTTGAATCAAATGTACAATGTACTTGTTACAAGCAACAGGCAAACTTAACACGACTTTGGGTGCTTTGATGTTGGGTAGACATCGCCAGCGGGTACACGGGTCTTAATGGTTCACCTTAATTGGCGAGCTCTTGGTACCCAGCCCTTAATTACCGTGTTGGTTCGTGTTCTTAATTCCACTCGTTTGGGCGAAAATTTTCTAATTTTTTTTCTGCCTTTCGGGGCTTATTTAACTAGTTATAACCCACAAAAGGGCTATTGCATTGCCTCTAGCGTCTTCCACGAAGCCAAAACGCGCGCGCGTTACACGTCCTGATTGAAACGAAGTTTATGACCTGGGCAACTTCTAAATTTTATGCTGGATTTACTTTAATCTGATGCCACTACTGCTAGTTTTTCAAATAAAACGAAACAAGTCAAGCCTTGTATGTGGATAGTGACATTCCTTTTGTGATAATGTTGGCCCGAAGAAAGTGAGTTCACTACGCCAGTTGTGTCAGAAGATCTGTATTCTTAAGAACTCATTTGCACCTCACCTTTTACTTGTTGTTTTCAACAGGAACACGGATGCAACGCAAAAATTATAAGTAATTGTACAATATTCTGCAAGAAAGAACAAAACAGAAGCACCCACCAGACGTTTCATTGCGAGAGGTTGAAATTTGAGTCTGTAAACCTCTGTTCTCGTGGATCAGTGTACAAACGCTGTCTGAGCGAACGATGTTTCCTATCTATCATGCACAGGCACTGGTGCACCGGTAGTAAGTGATGGCGAGATCGTCGTCTGGAGCCTAAAGTTTCAAAATGTCTGACGAGCCGGTTCCTGCGGTTCACAGCAAAAATGGCGTAGGTCCGAGATGTGGTTAACCAAGTTGCGAATCTACTAGATCACAGGGCATGGCCAAATGCGGTAGGCTGAAACGTCACTCTACCTCTGGACCAATGGGTGATAGATAGAATGCAGGGTTTTGAGGACCCTTCTGGGGTTTACAAGGATAACGATCAACCGACCTTCTGGCTTCAGTGATAAATGAGATGATATCTAGCAAACTTAAACTCGTCATAAGACGAAGCATTTGAAGGGGGATGTACGTCTAGTGGTAAACGACTGGCATATGCTACATAACCGTGGGTGACTGGAAAGACGGACAAAATGTCGAAAACGACATCTGCTTGGAGATTAGCCTGTGCATTTGATCTGTCTTTTGTGAGAAGGAATGCCGTTCCACTGGCATTTGATAATGACTAATAACCCCCCTACACGATGTAGCTACCAGGGGTCAGATGTTACCTATCCGAAAGGCTGGTAACAATAGACACTGCTCTATGTAAGAACAGGGGAGTGACCTTGTAGTAAAGTAGACTTGCACACAAAATCTGTACCTGTGAAACTGCGATCTGAGTTTATCAATCTGTTTACGGATCAGAAATATGTGCACTGCATCATGTTGCATCAAATGTACAATGTACTTGTTATGCGCAACAGGCAAGCTTAACACGACTTTGGTTCCTTTGATGTTTGGTAGACATCGCCAGCAGGTACACAGGTCTTAAAAGTTCACCTTCAGCGAGCTCTTGGTGCCCCGCCCTTAATTACCGTGTTGTTAGTGTTGTTTGGTTGAAAATTTTCAACTTTTTCTGCCTTTCGGGACTTATTTAACTAGTTATAACCCACAATAGGGCTATGCATTGCCTCTAGCGTCTTCCGTGAAACCAAAACGCGCGCGTTAAACGTCTTGATTGAAACGCAGTTTATGACCTGGGCAAGACAGACTTCTAAACTTTATGCTAGATCTACTTTAATCTGATGCTACTATTGTTAGTTTTTCACATAAAACGAGACAAGTCAAGCCTTGTATGTGGATAGTGACATTCCCTTTATGATAATGTTGGGCCGAAGAAAGTGAGTTCACAGCATCAGTTGTGTCAGAAGATCGGTATTCTTTAGACCTCGTTCGCCTCGACCTCACCTTCTACCTATTGTTTTCCACGGGGACACAGATGCAACGCAAAAGTTATCAGTAGCTCTACAATATTCTGAAAGAAAGAGCAAAACAGAAGCACCCACCAGACGTTTCATAGCGACTTGAGTCTGTTAACCTCAGTCTGTTCTTGTTAATCAGTATGCTAACTTTGTCTGAGCGAACGTTGTTTCCTATCTATCATGCACAGACACTGGTGCACCGGTAGTAAGTGATGGCGAGATCGTCGTCTGGAGCCTAAAGTTTCAAAATGTCTGATGCGACCGCTCCTGCGGTTCACAGCAAAAATGGCATAGGTCCGAGCTGTGGTTAACCAAGTTGCGAATCCATTTGATCACAGGGCATGGCCAAATACGGTAGGCTGAAACGTCACTCTACCTCTGGACCAATGGGTGATAGATAGAATGCAGAGTTTTGAGGACCCATCAGGGGTTTACAAGGATAACGATCAACCCGTTCTTCTGGCTCCGGTGATAATGATATGATGGTGTTTTGATATCTAGTAAACTTTTAACTCGTCATAAGACGCAGCATTTAAGGGGGAAATGCAAGTCTAGTGGTGAACGACTCGCACATACTACATAAACGTGCGTGACTGGAAAGACGGACAAAATGTCGAAAACGACATCTGCTTGGAGATTAGCCAGTGCATGTGATCTGTCTTTTGTGAGAAGGAATGTCGTTTCACGGGCGTTTGATTATGACTAATTACCCCCTTACACGATGTAGCTACCAGGGGTCAGATGTGACCTAGCCTAAAGGCTGGTAACAATAAACATGTCACTATGTAAGAACAGGGGAGTTACCTTGTAGTAAGGTAGACTTGCTCTCAAAATCTGTGAAACTGCAACCTGAGTTTATCAATCAGAAACGTAAACTGCATCGAGTTGAATCTAATGTAACTTGTCACACGACAGGCAAACTTAAGATGACGTGCTTTGATGTTGGGTAAACATCGCTATCGGGTTGACAGGTCTAGGTTGACCTTAATTGTTGTGTTCTAGGTGCCACGCCCTAAAGTTACTGTGTTGTTACTGCTGTTCATTCCACTCTTTTGGGTGAAATGTTAAACTTTTTTGCCTTTTATAGCTTACCTAACTAACTATAACCCAGTTTTAAAAAACTGTTGCATTACCGTGAAACCAAAAAGTCTTGTACCAAACGTAGTGTTGTGCCTTGAGGCACGACAGACTTTCAAACGTTATGCTGAATTGCCATTTATTTGAGACCATGCCGTGCTGTTTCATCGTTTGATATGACGAACATGCCGAGCTTGGCACGTGGATAATAAGATTCCTTTTACGATAACTTTAATTTGGTCCGAAGAAAGTGAGTTCGTAGCGTCAGGTACGTCAGAAGAGCTAAACTTTTTCCACCTCGTCTGTCGCTACCTGACCTTCTACTCGTTGTTCCAGTGGAACACAAATGCAAAGCAAAAATGATAAGTAGCTCGGCTACAATGTTGTGAACGGAAGTACAAGACAGAAGCACCACCCACCAGATGTTTGATGACGTCAAGTTGAAATTTGAGTCTGTGAGCCTCTGGCTCCAAACGCTGTCTGAGCAAAAGTTGTTTCCTATTTACTTATCATACACAGCTACTGGTACACCGATGTTCGGTGAAACAAGCAAAGCTCATGTCCAAATATGGTAGGGTGTAACGTCACTCTACCTCTGGACCAATGGGTGATCGGTAGAATGCAGAGTTTTGAAGATCTTACAGGGGTTTACAAGGATAACGATTAACCGACCTCATGCCTTGGTTGATAGTAATATTTTTAGCAAATTGGTATCTCGTGATAAGACGAAGCTATGGAGGGGCCTCTAATACCTAATGGGTGACTGGAAACACGCAAAATGTCACCAAAAAACACGCGTAAAATGCGAAAACTACATCTGCTTGGAGATTAGCCTGTGCATATGATCTGTCGTTTATGAGAAGGAATGTCGTTTTACGGGCGTTTGATTATGATTAATACACAATGTAGCTACCATGCCAGGGATCAGGTGTGGCCTATCCTAAACGCTAGTAACAATAGACACGTCACTAAGTAAGGACAGAGAGTGACCTTGTAGTAAGGCACAATTGCTCTAAAAACGTTTGTCTTTGAATACGCACACTGAATCTATAATATGCATCAGTCCCCACTCCCGTCATGGATGATAAAATTGCGCTGTCTACATTGCGGAAAGGCTAAAAAAATCTATAGCTTCTAATCCGTCAATGATGACATCTGTCCACAGTCCTGTAGAAAAACAATTTTCATTATTAGGTAGATAAAGGTTAACGTTATACCAGGTATCGAGACACTATATTACAAATAATGAAATACTCAAGTACTTGGATAAGCTTAGTAAACGGTCAAAAGTTTGCTGTGTGTTCCGGGGACTCAATACGAATATGTGGTTCAGAAAGCTGTATAAGACTGCGCGAATCAGTCGAAAATTCTGGTGGGTACATATTTGTTTTTAGTTGGAGAACAAATTATTCACAATGAATTTCGCCAACTCATATTAACTTTCCTGCTGATATATATATAGTGTAGATAAGGTGTAACGCTAGTTCACTATCAACCGGGATGATTTCTGGTAAGAGTAAATTGACACCAATCTGGCAAAACAATAAACAATCATTTTTTCTGTTACAAGCCGATATTATTGATTACCTTTGTAACCGTAGTTCACGTCCTCCCATGACGAGGTCAGACTGTTCCATTCTGGGGTGGAAAGTTTTTGACGTCGTTTTCTGCGAACACAGAGTTATCGAAGCTTTTCAGACAGTGTTCTGAATACGTCAGTTTGCATTTCTGGCGGTATTATTGATGTTGTATCCAGCGTATATCCCTAAATATCCCGTTTTTAAGAATCCCGGGTTTATGTGAAATCCCGGGTTTAGGTGAAGTAGCTTTAGATAACTATATTTGGCTGCTTGACCGAAAATTCCAACATGATAGCAAGTCGACATTTAAGTTGTGTAAACAGTGGAAGTTGTACTTTATAACTTTTGACACGGTCAGGTCATTGTTAGGACTGTATCTCAGCTGATAATGTTTGATTTATACTGCTCTAATCTTCAACACGATAAGAACCGTGGTGCAGTTAATGGACGTTTGGTACCAATGTGCAAAGGTAATTGTTAGGACTTTATCTAAGCTGATAAGGTGATGCTAATAATGTTGTTTGAACTCTTGTTGAAATAAATCACATCATGATAAGAACATTGATTTTTTTTACTTGGGTCAAATACAAGATGAAGTTTTAAGCCCCTGTCGACTATGTCCTCCCGACTATTCTAAACCTTCCCCCGTGCAGTATGTGTATATATCGCGCGCGGAAATCCAATCTTTAAGCATACCTTAAAGCGTACGTAAATATAACGTTTATTCATAAGGTATGAATAAACGCTATCTTTACGTATGCTTTAAGGTATGCTTAAAGATCGGATTTCCCGTAGGTGGCTGCGATGTTGGCCACGGTTGGTCGTGCCAGCTAAATGTTTCAGAATGTTTTTTAAAAGTCGGGAGTGGCCGGGAGATCGTGGAAAGGTCTGGGCGGTCTGGAAGGATTCGGCAAGTTGTTGGTCATTGGTTGGAAGAAAGTCAACAAAGTTCGTGCCGCGGTTGGAACTCGAGTTTGGAGAACCCTTTTGTTGAAGGTTGCCTGGCAAGGGGAGAATTCGGGGCCGTATTCAGCCAGGTTTGATATAAAGCAATTAACATATCGTTAGCATTGATCATTAACGAAGTACAAGATCAAAGATCGAAGAAGGCCAATTGCCTGCGTTCGCCTCGAAGTCAATTTGCCGACCCACGTGGTATTCGACCGATCAATATCCGTTCACTTTGGGCACAGTAATGCCATTGAGTGCAAGTATTTTTCCCTGACAATTACTTCCTCAATCTGATAAAGGAGTTTAAGTAACAGTGTGTGGCTAACGCGTTGCGACTCACATCGCAGCGGGAGCCGCGTGATTCTGATGGTCGTCACTACCTATCAAGAGGTGCTACTACTCAAGTCGGCACACGGCGATGGCAAAACCGGTAAGATGTGTCCCATCCATTTAGTTCATACACTTTCACTTACTTGCGTACAAAGGCTACATAATGTTCTTGTAAAAGCAGTTTAAATATAAAAGACATCTATTTGCAACGTATCGGCTGGATTTTCTCATCAGTACTAGTTCCACAGCGCTCGCAAAACTATATGGCGTATACCTATACCATGTAATCAACGCCCCGACCGTGGAACCAGTGTCACATACATTCAGGACCTTCTCACAACTTTGCCCCGCGACCACTACCCAACTAAAAAGGTCAGCGGGGGTTTGGGAGCCGTCGGCCCAGTATCAGGCCACGCCTATCTGTCGCGACGACTATGTCATAACCATTTCACAACCAGCACATGTATTTGACTCAAGACTTACCCCCAACCGAGGCCTTAATGCTTTCGGACCTACTCCAAACTACCCCTAACTATTCCGACTTCCAGTATAGAAGACTGTCAACTCCCTCCTGACTGATTCCCAACTGTTCGCTAACTCTCTTTCTGTGACAATTGTTCACCCACTAAGACTTCATCTTGCATTTAACACCAAACAACTTAAAACTCAATATTCTTATCTTCAAGCAAACGTTCATACATGATTAGCATTACCCTACCAATCTGGATACAACCCTAACTTTACATAATGGTATAAAACGTTCGTCGGCTCCGCCACGATTCTTAAAGCCTGGTCACCAGTCTACGGGTCGGGCTAGGGGTGTTCTACCGGCGCCGGCTCAATCTGCTATTTTGGCCTGTTTCTGTTAGCATGTCTTTTTAGCTGGCATATCTAGTTATTGCAATCGGCTCTCCGGGAGCGACGTAATCAATCTAAGCCCGTAAAACCACCCTGTGCGCCCTGATCTCCCTGGGCGGGTAGACATCACTCCAAGCACCGTACAGATAAGGGGGAGCTACCGATGGTATGGTTACTAAGCATGGTTATTGTGTTGGAATTAAATCTTCATCAAGTCGGGCATGCGCGGTAAACTCAAATAAAGCCCCGACAATGGCGCAATTGTGTCAAACGTTGGTCAATAGATTTGGTCATAAAAACTCCAATGTTATTATCATGCTCGAATCTATTTCCTCGTCGGACCTAACAAAGGGCAAGAACAAATACTGTAGGCTCACATACAATGTGTCAAAAGTTCACCGATAGATTTAGGGTTCTCTGCGCAGGTTAACTTCCACAAAGTAAACGCCAATGTTCTTAATAGGTTCTCCAAACTGGAGTTCCAACCACAGCACGACTACTGCAGACTTCCTTCCGATCAATTACCAACAAATTGCCCACTCCTTCCAGGCCGCCCAGACCTTTCCACGATCTCCTGACCACTCCCATTCTGAAACATTTAGCCGGCACAACCAATCGGTAGCCAACACCGTAGACCAACTGCCAATCATAGCAGATCTGGATTTATCTCCGGTGGCATTTGATACTGGTTAGCCCTTTAATTTTGGTACTGCCTTGGCACCAATAGATCTGCCTGGAGATTAGATCTTAATCACGACTGACTCGCAACCATGATCTGGGGGAAGGTTGAGAATTGTCGGGAGGCCATAGTCAACCGGGGCTTAAAACTTCATCTTGTTTTGAAGTCAGCTCAAGCATCAGTGTTCTTATCATGATTTGATTTATTTCAAGAAACGTTGAAGCATAATTAGCTTCACCTTATCAACTTGGATACAGTCCTAACAATTACCTTTGCACAATGGTACCAAACTCGATTAGCTGCACCACGGTTCTTATGGTGTTGAAGATTAAACCAGTATAAATCAAACATTATCAGCTGAGATACAGTCCTAACAATTACCTTTACATAATGGTATCAAACGTTTATCAGCCCCGCCTCGGTTGTATTGTGTTGGGTGTTATTTAAAGCCAGTATAAACCAAATATTATTGGTTGAGATAAAGGCCTAACGATTACCTAATGGTGTCAAAAGTTCACAAAGTACGACTTCCCTGTTTACACAACTTAAACGTAATGTTGTTATCGTGTTGGAATTTACGCCCGCAAGCAGCTAAAAATGATTAACTACGCATTATCCACTTGACTTGGATACAGAACCCATATGTCAGATATTGAATAACTAATTCATCATTCGTGCTTGAATTTGATTTCTTGTTGAAATACCAGACAGTACCGGCTTTCATTTCAAATCCAATGGCAGTCATGAACTCCTGCAAACACAGTGTTTGACACAGGCAATGTGATTTTCGACCTACCCATGACATTGAGTTCTGAAGCTTTTTGTGTTAGATTTAGTTTCTTCCGTTAGCTAAATACAAAAAAAAACTATGACAAGTCATTCATGTATTCCCTACTGTGTACGAATGCTAGCTAACAAAACATTGTCCAAAGCAAGAAGCCAAAGCAGGGGAAGCACATTATCAAACCACGTCTACTTTTTGTCTCCTTTCAGATGACCAGGTATTTCCACCTGTTCCTGGTAACAGCGGCAATATGGGGAAAGTCGTTTGGTCTTCCACCTGATTTCCATGACGTTTGTCCTGAAAACTGTAACCACGGCAGCTATCCAGTTTGTATGTATATTTCTTCATTATAGCAGCTATACTTATAAATGATTACCTAGCAGTTTGCAATTTGAACTAGCCAGAAGGGAGCATGCAGAGGAGAGCCGAAGGAGGAGAAAGGCGGCTGCTCAGAATCTACCAGCCCAGGCCCACTTCATCTGCGAGCGATGCGGGCGAGTATACCACTCCAGTTAGGACTGTTCAGCCATCAGAGGGCCTGCCCTTCCCACTAATCCTCGACGACGGGGAATGAGCCAGAGAGAGAGAGAGACATGAGCAGTCCCTGTGAAAATACTTTCAGTACATATAAGTATTACCTTACGGATATGTAAATTTATGTGTGTGTGTGTGTACGTTTCTCTCTATTTGATACTTTTTCTTTCTCTTCTTAGACATACGTTACTAGCGGCATAGACCACATGGACATGTCGTGTATTCATAGCATCTTCAACGTCTTTAAAGTCAACAAAAGGGACGAAAATGTAACTGTTGTTGCAGCAATTGGCAAGCATTATCGCGTTAGTTTTGTTAGTTTTTCCGTATCAGCAGACACTTGATAGTCTCGTTGCTAAAGCCCCTATCTCACTGGACCCGCGGCACGTTGGCGGCGTCGCTGCGTCCTAAACTGGATTTGTGCTAACCTTGAATTATAATGGTATTATAATGCAAAACGTACAAGTCTGACTAAAAAGACAACAATACACACGAAGCGTAAAAAATCGTTTTTCAGCGATGAAATTCGTTGAGCGCGCTGTCAAATCGCCGGATCGCAGCGAGGTTAGCCTGGAAACCAAACCTATTATAGCTCCCGAGTCTCTCTCCGTAAATAGCGGAGAGAGATTCGGGAGCTATAATAGGTTTGGATTCCAGGCTACAGCGAGGTCGCCAACGTGCCGCGGGTCCCAGTGAGATTAGGGTCCTCGAGCAAGGAGGAAAGCTCAAACTCGTGCGCACACAGACGCACACAGACGCACACACAGGCATACGTATATGTTGCTTTTCATTTATCTATCTTTTGATAATTTTCAGCATGTCCTTCAGGGTGTTGGGGTTGCAGCAGCTGGATATTTTGTCGGGCAAATCATTGCACTCCAGACAATTCATATTACGAGTGCGCCTTTTGTGAAGGTTGTTTACCAGGAAAATACCTATCACGTGGAGCATGTTTTGGTAAGTACTCGTCAATAAACTGCTATTATAGTAGTTTTTTTATTCCTTTGTTGGGAAACAAACACGGCCTTTCCATCTATTCGTGTTTTCCTGATTGTCTAGTTTACATTTTGAATCAACATTTTGTTATGTTATGTAAGTTCTGTTTCTTCACTGGGTGGTTCAGTTAATGAAATTGTTGCATAAAGCACTGCATATGGAAATATGTCGTACTTGGTCTCAAATATAGCCTTTCCATTATAAATTCACATGATGTATGATAGGTATTGATTAGCCTTCGGTCAATAAGAACGGGTGTCACGTACTTTCTATCGTGTTCCAGATTGTCCCAGGAATGTCGCATACTGTGAGGATTATAATTCCTGTACAAGCCCCTCTGATTCCCGATGTATCAAGTGTATATACAACCGTGGTCCTGACAAGCAAGCCTACCAACTGTCGAGTAACGGAAGAACCTGCACAGGTACGTCATTACCTTTTTACTCCGTGATGGAGGTCAGTGACCTCCGTCAGGAGGATTGTGGTCGGTCATATCCGTACGTTCGTAGCTATAAATTTGGCATGTCCGTAGCGAAAGAGGGAACCAAACACCTTACCCCACTAGCCTCCGTTGCAGGCTTCCCCACGGCGTATACGGGGGTTACAGGATCTCAAGTAGATACGGGGCCTCACGCAGATACGGTCCCCAAGCAGATACGGTCCCCAAGCAGATACGGTCCCCAAGCAGATACGGTCCCCCCAGCGGCCCAGCCAAAGAAACTCGCCCCGATAAGTTGAATAATCTCCGTGGGGAAGCCTGCAACGGAGGCTTTACTGAGGTTTGTGTCTTACGGACTTTTTTTACGGTTTGTTTTGATACGGGGGATAAAAAGGGTTTTACGGGTAATATCAACTCTCACACCTCTCACAACTCTTCCACCTGGTACCCTACGACCGCCACACCCCCATTATCAATGTGATGGCACGAATAAGTGAAAAGTCATGGTGCTTTTGCATTAGCAAAAGAAACGATGACCAAATGCAAAGCAGCCTGATTGTTTCTTGTCGACTTCTTTTACTGTATTTCACCTTATCCCAGAACTGTGCTCGTGGCGACGCATCTTCTGCTACCCTGGAACTTGTGGATCTTCCAACCGCCCGACCTATTGTAGATGCGCTACGAATTTTGGGGGTACAAACTGTTTGACAAGTAAGTCGCAATAAGGATTAAGTATGTCACAGCAATGAAAATCAATATGTCACAATATCAATGGTGAAGAAATTGACCAGTAGTATCTGTCTTTCCATATTTATTAAGGTCAAAGCTGTCTTTATGTCCGCTACGGTGAGGCAACTCAACAACGCCTGTAATCCTTTGCACAATAACAATTCCTGTCATCCTGCAGAAATAAACACATACAAACAAATGCACACAAATATTACATGATTGCACACACGCACGCGCGCGCGTGTACAAGAGCAGCACGTGTTAAGACAGTGTGTGAACTCAATTTTTATAAATCAACATTATATTTGTAAAAAATTTCCCCAAAGGGCCATTGTTTCATTACATACGTACCATTTGTTTTAGCTAAATTGTATCAAGAACAATGTTCTTGATTTTACACAACAGTAACTGCCCCACCTACCATGCAATATTGCCTGGGGAAGATGAAACGAATGGAAAACGGCACCGAAAAGGACACAGTGGAGGCTGGCTGCATGGGGACAACAGCTGCATCTACATCCTGGACCAACCTTAGGCTAACTGCATCAACCATGCAGTTTGAGGTATTTCTTGATTTTCATATTTTTCTAAAGGTTAGCATGTCATGATCAATGTGTAATGTCTAAGTTCCATTATGTTCACTAGTATTATATATTACATAATAAGTTTATTGCAAGTTCTTGCCCGTAGGCTAATTGCAAGTACATGTAACATGGAAGGACGGACAGACAATTGGTAACAATATAGCTTGTGACTATTTTAGTCTCATACTAACACTAAATTCTATCTAATTTGGGTTTGACTTCTTTTTTCGAGACAGTGGAATACGAATGATCCCACTTTTTTTCTGTAATGTGTGGGTTTTGTGATGTTAACAGGGGAGTAGTTTTCTTTTTTTTTGCGTTTCGGCGCATGCGCGCCGGAACGCATTGTCCTGGCTTTTACCTTCAAGGAAGGAAGCTTGGTTCAACCAAGGAGGTTCCTTGGTTCAACACTGTGTCGCACACAATAAGACCTTATATGGCAATACGTTCCCAAATCCTTGTATAGCCGTTGCCTTATATGGCAAGAGAGCACGAAAAGGCAGGCAGGCTAGATTTGCATGTGACACAGGAGAGCGACCGCATGTAACTGCTACAACTGTTCGGAAATATCATTGCATTGTGGTTTCGGACTTTGATATCCTGAAAAATGACCATATTACATCTATTCCACAAGATTGCAGAAGAAAAAAAATGATTTCGTCAAGAAAACGACCAAAAATCGGCATAAATGATACCATATAGTGAGGTTATAGCATTACGTCCAGAGTGACTAGTTACCTACCGCAGCTTGGCCGATCTGGCAACGCGAAGCACTTCGGCCCCAGAAGATCCGGGTTCGTGTCCGTGCATGGATTTTTTTTTTCTTTTTAGATATTGAATATCAAAAATATATATTGATATTATATTAATCTATCAATATCATATTTATGAATATCATTTTTTTTCATTAATAAATAAAGAAATATTTTATATTTGTTATTTTCAAATATTCATTTAATATATACAAGGCCTTTGTCTTATGAACAGGACTTCATAGATTCCAAACCCGGCATTCGAATTTTTCTGTTCATTGTAATGGAAAATACCGTGCAGCGGCTCCTATGCGCGGTAAGATGATTCTTGCAAAACACTCGCCACTAAACTTCTATCCCCGATGTAAACAGAGGCTCTTGATGTTGTTTGCAAAACAGCGATTCTTTGTTACAGTAGCAAATGCTCCATTGTTCAGTATCGACTTCATTCAGACAACACGGACGTGGAAAGTGGCGCCCCTCGGCACAAAACTATGGGAATTTTCATGAATTTTAGCAAAATTACCCAGGAAAATAAGGAAGAAATGTTGTAAATGCGGAAACCAGAATAATACGGATGAGGTAGCTGTTGCGTTGATGAAGGTTAGACATCCAGGTAATAAGATACGCCAAAAATAATTACTCAAGCAACTGGATAAGATTTTGAAACAGTCAGACGTTTCAGACAGTATCCACTGTCTTTCGTCAGTGACTAACGATAGGACTGAGAACACCAGCTTTATACCAAAACTCTGAATAGATATGTTAATGAGGTAAAGACAATTTAGGATGTCTTGAAGTAGTCTTCAAAAAGAAGATTAACTCAAGACAAAGTTATGCCAATAGTTAGCTGTTGATTTGTTTGACATTTGGTAGTCATTTTAGATAGAACCTTAGCTGTTATGAACTTCTATTTCACTTAATTACCATAGTGCTGATGATTCAATGGTGCTTTTTCAAATTTTATGTTTTATTGCGTGCCATGTACATAATTACATTGATAGCTTTTATAATGAGCCTATTATACATTTTACAAATAAGTACAAGTTGTAGGCCAAGACCAGCTTTTTCAAAAGCACTTAAGTTAAGTGACGTAACTTCAAAATTGCTTTCCCCAATCTGCCTTTCTCTATTAAAACAGTACTCATTTCCCAAAATGACAATTTTTCTTATAGACTGAACAGCCCTTGAGTGACTTCCTCTGGCAGATTTTACTTCAAGTAAAGGGAAAAGACAATTCACACTCATAAACGTAGCCGAAACGCCAGCTTTTTTTTAAAAGCTCTTGTTTTTTTACTTCGGTTTTTGACAGACAGGGACGAAGTGGCACTGCACTCAAGTTTTTCTAACTTATATTAACAGTGCCACGTTTTCTTTTTGTCTGTAAACACGGAGAAATTCGGATGGAATTTGGTGGCCTCTTTAAACAACGCCTTTCTTTCTTGATTGTAGAAGGGGCAACTTGAAATAAAATGTGTTTCGTCTTCCACCGTGTTTGACATGCACTACTGTATTTACAAATTCTTTCGCACACAGGTAACTTTTTGTATCGCCTTCTCTCTATTTCAAGAGGATGGGCACTAATTCTAATTTTGTTAATTGCTGAGCGTATATTAAAATCATCTCTAAGTCTAGATATTTTTCCATGGAATATGATATTTTGCATGTCTTATAAAACCTCAGCTTGCCTATATCCATACTCAAATTGTCTCAATAACAGAACTGCTATTGAGACAACGGTCGTCGCCTCCATGAAAGCTAAACTGCAGGTGTCGTTATGAAATCCTGTGTTTTACACTAGGCTGAGTGGCATACTTCGTTCCAACCATCATTGACGACATGGCCCCAGCAGTACTACATCAATACGTACCGTGTAGGGGTGATTGGAGCTTCGGCGGACTGGAGAATGGAGAGAGGTAAACGTGCAAAAAAGTCATCTAGTTATTCAGTCCAATAATCTCTTTCTTGATGTAGTTCGACTTAGTTGTATTCGGTTGGCTATACATTGTTGATTAGGCGTATGAACGTGGCGTGCAGATGTGGACGCATACATACATACATACATACATGTTGCGTGGACATTTGGTTGTGACCTGAACTTTTAGTTAGTTACTTGGATAGTGTTTGGGCATATGCAATATCATAACACCAATGATTTTTACCATACCACGTAAAATAGGTGGTACAACCATTCGCCAGGGGACCATGACGTGCAAGTACTCCAACCGTGATTCACCGAACACGTCCATGCAAAACTGTTCTAAAAACGTCATGATACCGGAAGAACCGCAACATGGAGACAAGTAGGAATCATCTACATTTGTCATCTAGTGGTTGCGCTTAAAGTACACTCATTTATCGATATCAAAAGAACGATTTGGTTTCTGAAAAATGTGGTAGCAGTTAGAGCAAATGGTGTCAATACAGGGATTTATTTCACTAACAATATGTGCTTATTCGTCCTACAGGTTGTACTTTACAACAAAAGCGTCAAACGGCGGGTATGTCAGAATAAACAACTACGACTCCAGTTGGACCACTACAGTCGACACACGATACTACACTGGACGGGAGGTCTCCCACAGTGCGCATTTCACGTTTGACTTCCACGATCCCTACCATTGTTCAACCCGAGGACCGTGTACTGATGTGATGTTGGAGAGAGGTCAAGCGATTACCAAAAACGTATGATGGTGGAGTTCAACTTATTTCCTTACGCATGTACTTGAAAAAAAATACACATAAATTTATTTTACTTATCTGTCTATTTTATTTCTACTATGTATCGTTTGTTCTGTACTTTCTTTTGTTGTCTTATAAGCCAACACGAGCTGGTTGCATAAAGCACAAGAAACGTAAATAAAGCTTCATTCATTCATTCATTCGTGGTCAAAATTGAAAGCAACTTATAAATTTAACTTCTCATGTGAGTATTTATTATTTTACCATACCCAGGGCGACATCACCCTCGGCTGGTCCGGGTGGAGAGATGACGACTCGGGTATTGGTGAGTACGAGTACGAGGTGTTCAAACTCCGGCCGTTCGGCGAAATGCTGGGGATGAGAGGACTGTCTCCTGTCCCTGGACAGACAGGCACGGTTGGAGCAGGGGCATCATCCCCCAGCATTCACTTAACAGAACCAGGTGAGGGAGTAATTCGAAAGAAAATAAACAGCTTTCTTATGTTATTCTGTATGATAATCATATTGCTGCACACGCTGTTTTATGTACTTTGCTACCTCTGTGTATTTTCTGTTCGTTCATTCCAGTACACCGGTTCATGAAAGGAACTCAAAAGTTCTTACATGTCATGGTAAACACCTATAGTAATATGTTGTTTCTTTAATTTCATTATCCGTGAGAAGTTGTAATCCAATGATCAGGAAAAACTTTCTTATCAAGACAAAATGTAACGTTACGAGTACATGATTTCTGTGCTTGCTTTTACGTATAACAAACTTTTTCCGAATGACGGGCATTTACACTTCTCGATAGGGGTGTACTGCATAGTGCTGACTGTTGAAGACGGTTGCGGACCGAATGACGGGAACTTCGTCATCGCACGTAGATTCCTCATCTATGACGACAACAGCACAGTAGAGGCAGACACATCCGGGCACCATCCCATGTGGGCGGAGTCAGCCTCCAACGTCACCGGGAGGGTGTGGCAGACCAACCTGCAAGATGGCATGGGACATGGACCACAGGTGACATAGTATATTCTGTGTATAAAAGTATATTCTCTGTATATTCTGTGAACAAAGGTTCAAACAAACAAATAAAGACAATTTTTCAAGTTCCTAAGCTTAGTCCATACGACATCTAAATTATCATCATCGGTCCTCCTCATTGCGAGGTGCAGCAAGCGAAGTTTATTCCCCAGAACTGCTTGTCATCCGTTGTTGACAGAAGTTCATGTCCTATGGCATGTTGATATGTCTATGATCCTCTCTTCAGGTGACTGTTTCATGGCCGGACCACTTCTGCAACCAATTTCACAAGCATAACAAGTTTCTAAACGCCATAGAAGAACACTCGCCAACTATTCTGCCTGGTTACGAAGAACTAACAGGTGATTATGGACAATCAATAACATTGTGCTCCATTTTATCCGTACGCACCAGGGTCTCATTAAATGTGACGTATTTATCTTATTCTTGACTGAATTCTATCCCTGAGAGATATGGTAACTGACAAAAGTTGCTGTTGTTTTCAACTACATTTTATTTACCTTTACACATCAATGCATGTTTTTATTTCATCAATTGCTTTACTGAACGCCGTTACCATCTATTGGCAGTTGTATTATGAAAATAAATATCCTGATGCCTTTGATTCAAATCTATGTCAAGTGAACCAACGAATTGTCTTCCACTAACATCAACACAACTACGCTACATATTACAGGTCAGCCCCCCGCTACCCGGTCCCGCGAGGCCATCCCAAACGTGAACACCATCATGATGTTCCAGACGGACTGGGCTGTGGACCATCAGGGAGGGAGGAGCCTCGGCAGTCCGCCCGGCAACTGGCAGAACGTCACAGATATGACGGTAACTCAGACAAAGTCTGTTATAACTTGATTGCTGAAAAAGTGAACGTTTTAGGGTCAACAACCAAAAATAAGACTTGCTGCAACGTCCCCTTAACCCACTGCTATCGTCATAACAGATACGATAATGAAATGAATATAAACAATATTAAGGATTCGCTAATACGTCGTACTCCGTTTGTAAATTTGGCCATAGCTTTCTTTGCAGTAGTATATTATATCGCGTTGCGATCGAATAATGCAGAGCAGCATACTCTTTGGTGTGAGGTTCTAGTTTACCTGCAATGTCGAATGAACCTCACGAGTGTTTTATGTCATCTTGTTCTTAGTTCAAACTTAGTTCTGAAGTTACAAATTAAATGCTTATCACACAAAACTTTCCAGCTGCAAAGGCAAAGTCACGACATCCCACGTCAAGACGGAGACACAGTTCGTTTCTGGGTTCGTGCGTTCGACGTCATGGGTAACTTTGTCGACGACTACGTCACCATTCACGTGGACTCGTCACCCCCTGTTGTAGAGGACATATTCCTGTCACGAGGGGGAGTAGACACTTTGGCAGTTCACCACTCACAAGATCTTTTTGAGATGACGTAAGATTCATTTTATTTATAAATCAAACCCTGACTTATAATGGCATTGAACATATGTTTTGTCCTTTACTGGAAGGCTAATTGCTAAGTACATATGTACATATGCATGTTAGAACCATAGGAGACATGCAGGTCACAATGGATAGTGATTGACGTTGTTGTAACAAGAGACTGCTGAAGTACAGTATTGGCTATATCTAGGTAAATCACGTTGGAGTATTTATGGAGGCAGAGGAAAACGAAAAGTCCCACTTTTTTCTTTAATTTGTGGGTTCATATGTCTTTTGTTCCTTTTGCTTAGGTTTTTATAACAATTAAGTGTTATTCATCTTTGGATAATCAATCCACGTCATGTCTCTACAGAGTCGTATTTAGCGCCTACGATGACCACAGCGGGCTCCACAACATCCACTGGGAGTTACACGACATGGCTGATCCAGGAGTCGTCCATGGGGAGGGGCAGGTCGCCGCCAGGAGGCCCTCGGTAAGCAAATTGATTCAAAATGACTTTTTCCAAGCCATATTCTATATTCAGGTAAATTTCGATCACTAGAACATAAACGATATCCAAAACCCATTTATACTCATCTAAATTCAAATAACAAAGTTACCATACCACCATACTTGCTTCATACCACACATTTTATAGTCTACTCTTATGTACATGCATCACATGCATTGAAACAATGATTCTGTAGATTCAGCTCCAGTTTAACTGTGGTTTTATGACACCGAAGTAGCACCCAAGCTTCACTGCCAACATAAATCTGTCTAACTCTTTTCCACAGACTCTGCATCCTGAATGTCCTCCTCCGTTCTGCACCTGCATCCCCAAAGACGAAGAGTGTTACTTCCGCAACCACGAGTTTACACCGGATGCAAACAAGATGAACATCTCAACAGGTAGTCATGACCACGACTATTACATTGTCATCACGGTCACCAACAACGCCATGCTGCAATCTCAAGGAAGATTCCAGGTTTGTGGAAATAATGATAACATACATACACATTAGGCGTTTTTTTCACCGTTTGTTATATGTTTTCTGCTTATCTTTGCTTCACTAATCCTTTTTTTACATAATCAAATTGATATGGTCAAAATAGTTGATATGGTCATGCTTGGTTATACTTCTTTTGTATTGATATTGACCATGGTAAAATCGTAATTCACATCAGACCTACAGCATTGTCTATGGATAAACAGTATATATGAGAGTGACAGTCTTTGCCACATAAGGCATCTATTAGCTGACTCTGATGCAAAGTTCTCTTCTACGTAATCCGTTGTCTTCTGCGCTTCTCATCAGCCTAGCTTGCCTGGAAAGTGTACATCTGCGATCCATCCGGTGCGGTCATGTGCTCTGTATTGATATCAAGAGCCTTTAGATCTTGCAAAAGACACGGAATAGTCGTTTATCTTATATTCCAAATGTTTCAGATAACCGTTGACACCAGCCCGCCGCTGCCCGGTCACGTCCATGACAGCTTTCCGGCGGAAACGGACCTGGACTTCAAGCAGGACAGCGTCATACAGGCATCATGGGAAGGTTTCTTTGACAGGGAAAGCGGCGTCATCTTCTACATGTATGGCTTCGCAGAGGACTGTCTGACGCTGGAAAATGTGACTGAGTTCAGGAATAATCTCACGGTAAGTTAATATGGTATCCAATCCACCGTAGATTGGCCGGGCTCTCTTCGGGCAGAAGGAGCTTTCCACCGTCTGGGTAAATTTTGGCACCTGTTAGTATCTTTACGCGACAGGACTAGCTAAGGACGGTGGTGGAAAGCCCATTCGGCCCCGAAGAGCGCGGCCAATCTACGGTAGACTGGATGCCAGGTTACAGGTAAGAATGTATTCAAGGAATAAGGGAAGAAACATTGTTCCGTGTGACATTTTGGGATGATTAAAAATCAAATTAATTTTGGTTACTTTAATTACTGCCCCCCCTCCTTCTCCACATACAGGTAGCGAACACTACGTCAACTCACGCTCAATGGCAAGCGACACACCCAGGTCAATATCACTGCACGGTTATCGCCTTCAACCGTGCGCTGGAACCGTCAGAATCCGTTTGCTCCGACGGTGTAACCATAGACGTTACACCGCCCATCATAGCAGACCTGTCGGTCGACAACCTGCACTACACTCCGGGACTGATCAGAGGCAGGGACGGCGACGTTTGGGTGATCGACAGCAGCGGCTTCAGGCAACCTATCGTGGTACCGTCTCCAGCGTGCAGGTACAAAATATTCTAATTTTGTGGACGCTAAGAAACTGTAAGAAACTCATTTTCAAGTCAACTTATCGATCTCCTTTTCCTTTTCCATAAGGAATGTTTCTCGGGAAGTGGATGACGTCAACCTGTGGCCTGCTCTAGATCTACCGTCGAACGGGACAGCACATCCAGGGTATACAGATAGCGACTGTCTTACCACCGGCTCTTTTTCTGGCAACGCCTACTTATCAAGGGAGAACATGGTATGACACAGTCCTCTTGCTTTTGTTTGTCATATTTTTATAGAGACCTGCAGTTTCAAACCCATCTCCAACTTTTTTGATGAAGTAGGCTTTAACTTTGTGTTATCATTCTTTTTCTAATCAGTTGTCACTACGATGGAACGGCGAAGACCCTGAAAGTGAAGTGTACGACTACGAGGTCGGGCTCAGCAGCACGTTGTCTCCCGATCTCCCCGACATAATGCCGTTCACGTCGACTAACGCACACTCCCACTTCACAACGTACCATCCAAACCTGGATGAAGGGAAGCAGTTCTACTTAGTCCTGAAGGCTACCAACAGGGCACAGATGTCCACAACCAAGGTAGGCTTTGTTGATGTATCTTAATGTATAATTATCTTGACTCTCTTACAGTGAGTAATCCAACCAACTTTCTCTCCTTCTTCCCACAGGGTTTGGGGCCTTTCATTGTTGACGTCACTCCGCCAGCGTTCTCAGGCCTGATGGAGTTAACGATGGAGGAACAGAACGGGACTCAGTCATTGGTTGCAAGATGGAATTCTAGCCCGACGTCGGTCCACGACATCGACGATACAGGGAGACTTTACAAGTTCGAGTACTCTGTTGGTAAGTGCTTGTGGGGTTATTGGTATAGCTTAAAGCCTTAATCATATGAACACTTATTTAACGTTTCAAGTGAATTCATTGCATGCAAATGGTTACATCTCTGTAAGATAACCTATCATCATATGTTGATGAATGTTCTTTGGAAAACGGAAATTTTTAGATCTACATGCATGTGTGTTACCTGTATGCATATAATATTATTCACTGCTTTGCGTAGGCCATCACCCGGGTACGACCGAAGTTCTGGACTTCGCGCCATTGCCGGCTGATGACAGGCACTGTAACATCACGTCCCCCCCTACGTGTGTGGCCATCCCACTATCGGCTCTGGACTGGCATCTTCACGGCCAGCACACGTACTACGTGTCCATCCGGGTGGAAAATGCTGCTGGTCTCAGCACTGTGGCGACTTCAGATCCGTACGTGCATGTCGTTGGCGCTCCGTCACGTGGAGTCGTCATGGAACTCGATCCATCAGCAGGAGAACCGTCTATCTTTGGGGTAAGCCGGCTATTGCTTGTAATTAACGGCGGGTCCCATAACTTCGGTAGTACCATAACTACTTCGAACGCATTTTATATGTCTTGTTATGCAGAAATAGAAGTGTTTGTTTCATCCACAGAGCTGAATAAAAACGTTAAGAACCCAAATCCATGCTGTCGTCTAAATGAAACACAGATTTTTGGCATCAAGAAATTTTGAGCGTCAACACTGACCATGGCAATGACTGAGTAATGGCGGTCTTACGTAAAACATCTACAGCATTAACTGTTAAGTTCTTTTAGCACAACCACAATTTCCTCATTGACGTTTCGGCTACGTTTAGCTGGAGGTTTTATGGACTCTGCTACTCCTTATCGCGTGGTGGCGTTGTGAGAAGGAAGTTTCGGTCACAAACGTGAATTTGAACAAACTTTGTTGTTGGGTTTCAGCGTCAAGCTGACATAGACATCCAAAGCAGCACTGACACCATCAGCTGTGCATGGCTGGGATTCGCCCATCCACATCAGGAAGTCACTTACCATGTGGGCATGGGAACACAGCCTGGGATGGCAGACGTCACTCCATTCACTCACGTTGGACAGAACACCAGCTTTACAGCTTACAACCTGCATCTGGAAAATTTTCAGGCAAGACTTTTCTACCACTAGGAATTCATCATGTGCATAAATACATCTAGCTATAAATTGCTGTATATATCTTGCACGTGACTGTGAAAAATGATCTTGTATTTTCAGAACTATTACGTCACTGTCGTGGCTGGTACGGAATCCGGAAATATCTCAGTGACGTCGGACGGTGTACTGGTCTTAAAAGATGATGACGTCATCAACGGGACGGAGGTCATCGATGGTCTTGGCTGCACTATGGGTACGTATCTATAGTTGGTATGAGTTGGATTGACTCCCATGATCTTAAATGCAGTCACGAATGCATATTTTGTAATGTTTCGACTTTAACTTGTTTGAAGTCTTAACAAAATATAAAAACATTTTCATACCTTTCAGATACTAACAGGACTTTCTCCCATCACGCCAACTTCAGCCATGTTGGTTGTTCGGAAAACAACGATTTCCAGATTTCTACAACGACTGTTGAAGCCCGTTGGACAATTTCCGGCGTGATGAAGACGTTCGTGCGGCGGGTTGAATGGGCTGTGGAAAGGGAAGTCATACTAAACGGGTACGTTTACTCTAAAAATGGTCGAAATACTTCATAAGACTAGTTCAAGTTACGGCGCGGTCACATTCGTCGTTCGATCATCATACGATGGCAAAAAGACAGAATTCTTGGAAATGTCCTGAATCTGTCGTAAAAAAATCTAGTTGTCATTTCACTGAGATGGCTGTTTTCTTACCCGTGGTTATTCATCTCACAGTCAGCTTGGAAATCTTACGACATCAAAATCACACGACGTCTTATGATGGATGTGGCCATACCGTTAGTGACAGCCGTACCGTTGCATGTACGCATCATAGAAAATGTGACTGGAAAAGACTTACCAATAGAAGAATAATATGGCATTAAGCGGGCACGTTTACTCTGCAGATAGTTAATACTAGTAATCTTCAGTATGCAACTGGGCAGTATGAAGACACTATGGTTTCTTCAGTAATTGGCGTGTACGTACGCGCCACTGAAAAGTTTGCTGAAAAAGCACATGGCGACACAGGCACCGTAAGACTTTTAGTCATATGATGTGATAATTGCATTCCTCTGATTCTCCCAGGGTGTCTTCATGGACACGAATCACAGAATTCAGAAACATGCGGATGTCCAGTCAAGGAACGTGGACAGGGCTGTCCCTTCTCAACACGAATCGGTACCGGTCTGTGGTCAAGTTGTGCCACCCATCCGGATGTTTCCAGGTATCCCTCTCATAAAACATGTTATTTTACTTATCAGATTTAGAAACTACATTACTGATGTCACCAAACATGTACAGCACACCTATACCGTATACGCGTAGAACGCTTTAACTGCGGAAAACGGAGGTTTTATAGTCACCTGGTGTTTGTAACTGTGGCATTTGAATTCTTCGCACGTCGGGGACACTAACAGTAAGTATTGTCCTTTGCGGTTGGCTGAAAGGTCTGAGATATGTTGCAGGAGTGAGCTCGATTTTTTGTCCATGGCGCAACAGAAAGCACCGTTGGCTTGCGTCCAGGATGATTTATGTATACTAGTTTCAAGTGATATCACTAAATGATCAACGTTTTTATTTGGATCTCTTACAGGCAGCTCACAGTGATGGGTTCACTGTCCTCCACAACACTCCGACTCCGGGACAGATCACCTCCATCGGGTACAACAGGACGTCAAAGATGTTAAAGTTCACCTGGCAGCAGTTTGGTCATGCAGACACAACCCAATCAACGTTTGTGGATCCATTCATGCACTACGAGTGGAACCTGGCAACAGAGATGTCCTCAAAAGGTTCGGCCTATGGTGACATCATTCTACCCTGGCAGACGATCCAGACGAACATGGTGATTGAAGGCCAGGTAGGCAGAGTTCATGCAAGTACTTATTAAGTCTCTGACATAGATTACAATCATGGTTCCCATATCTTACATTTCATAGTAGCTTCCCAAGAAAGAGATTGCGATATACCTTTCAGGTTACATCTGTGTCTTATCCGATTGTTGGTATGAAATGATGTGACATGCATTTAATAATTAACTTCTACGTAAGTTTTGTCTATTTGTATTCATTCTATTACTGTTATATAATTGTTATCACTTTTCATAAGATAATGTTTTTACTTATATCTAGAGGTGTCGGACTTGTAAAGGATCAATTAACTGCTGTTACCGGCACTACCGATTCTATTCTGTGAATCTGTAATAGATAGATACTAGAGTAATAAATTTAAATCTGTACTTCTACATATGTGGACAAAATTTGTTTTCAAAATGCTTCTCCTTACACAGAAATGTCTATAATTGATGAGTTTTACCCATACCCTCTAGCTCACCCATGAGGTAACATTGAATGATGACTTGGACTTCACCCATTGCCTCCGGCTGCTCATCCGGGGGTACAACAGGGCGGGGCTGTACTCTACCACCGCCCGGGACGTGCTGGATTGTGACGCGTTCGACCCGACACTCATCACTCCACCAACAGTCATAGATACAGTAGGAAATTTAGAATCAACACACATGGGGTGAGCACGTAAAAAACAGTTTTTACGCTACATGAGCACGTAAAACACACTGTCAGTCAATACGCTATAGACGGCATTGAAAAACCAGCTATTTGTGGTTAAACATGCATTTCGATACGATTGTTCACTACTCTGGTTTACAACAACGAAGTTTATTTGGATGTTCATGCCTGAAGGCTAAATGAAAGTACATGTTAGAAGCATAAGAAACATACATGGACAGTTGATCAACATTGTCGTGACATAAGACTAAATAAATCCTAGTGTTGGTTATATCTAGATAAGTTGGGTTTGACTTCTTTATTTAAAAACAGAGGAGGACAAAAAGCCCCACTTTTTTTTACTATACAACAACAAAACAAAGCAAGATTGATTCAATTTGTGCTTTGATATGTTTCCCGCTTTCCATGATTGTTGACATATAATTTTAGCCACAGTTCAGCTCTTAACTACGAAGCCTGTCGACAGTGTCTATCCGTCTGATCTACTGACTTAACACGCGATGAACTATTCCCTTCTGTTTACAGTGATGTTCACCTTCCACAAAATGAGAAGTGGCCGATACCCGATCAGGAGTTCACGCCGGCCCGTGACAAACTGTCCGCGGTCTGGCCGACACTGCGACACGGGCACTACAGGTGGAAGGTGGTGTCAGACGAATCAATTCAGAACTGGGCTTATGTCGCTCCCCGCGATGCCCTGCGGTATACAGACTACGACTGCAGTGCCCGCAGGTTTTGGCTTGTGGAGAAACTGAGGTAAGGTTTTATATCACGGTGATTGAATGAAGTCGGCTCGCAGAAGGAGGCTGGAAATGGTCCTACAGTGTCTTTTCCAGTGCTATTCGCACGGTCTCGTGAGAATAGATATCTAGCCATTTACGGTGGCCATTTTGGATTCCCAAGACGAGGCTGCAGTTGGTGCTCCCTACTTATACGCCTGTATTATAGTATAGGTATGCTATCTTCGGTGGCAAGTTTCGCCCGTCTAAAGCAAAATATTGTGGTACATGTTCCTGTAACCTGTAGAGAATATTGTTTTGGACGTTAGGGCTTGGTGTTAGTCAGATTTCTATTGTTTTTTTAAACAATTTCTCGTTTTTTTAACAGTTTCTTGTTTTTTTTAACAGTTTCTGACGGCTGACTTGAGAATATCAGTTTCTGACGGCTGACTTGAGAATATTTAGCGTCAATGTTCATTTTGTACTTTGAACATTTGAGCATGAAAATGATGCCAAGGCAATAGGGCCAGTTTATAAGATGATTGTATTACATGTTGTTTTATAATGCGTGCTTTATTGCTTACATATATCATTCACTATCATATCCCAGGAAAACTTTGTCAACGTCCCAGACATAGAGCTGTTCCACGGGAGGAGATACCACATCTGTGTCCACGCGAACGCGACAGTTCTGCATTTCGAGTTGTTCGACCAGCCCCTGGATGAAGTAGACTCCTGTTCCAACGGCATCACCGTGGATCTTACCCCTCCACTTCCGGGTCAAGTATGGGTCAACCATAAGAACAAGCAGTTCCAGGTAATACATCTATCTATTTATATATATATTAGATTATCATACCAGAGTGCTAATTCCAAGGGAACAAACAGAAGCACTAACGTATGCAAATATACAAAAATTCTAGTCTATAAAACTGCTGTATCTGATGTTTATACGTACATTGATGCCGGGTCTGACTAATTCTTTGAAGGTAGTGGCTAATGAAAAAGTCTCACTCTTTTAATTAGAGGTGGGGTTTGTGATTTTAGTAGCACATAAGAAAAGGAATTTGATACTGACGCAGATGTCAAATTCAAGTATTCTGCATTAGTATGTTACGTTAAACCAACGCATTAACACAGCATGACATAAACGACGTTTGTTTAAAATTTCCCTTTTAGACTTCAACCTCAGAGATAAGAGTCTACTGGAACACGTTTCTGGACGTTGAGGAGCACGGCATGTCGTCTCATCATAGCGGTATTCACAAGTATGAAGTTGCCATTGGTACGTACTCTTTATATAACAGCTTACAGATACCACCTTCATACTCAACTCAAACTTTCATACCATACTCTTTGACATCAATTGGATCCACAATTCAAGTCTTACTCATAACTCAATTTAGGGTTTGGCACTATTTAGATTTAACTTGCTGTACCCGTATTCGTTCTGAAGGAAATCACATTGATATTTTTCTTGGCAGGTACTAGTCCAAATGGTGTTGATGTGAAGGACTTCGTGGATGTTTGCGTTACGAACATGGCAACAGTTCATGGCCTCCGGTTGTACTCAGGACACACCTACTATGCAACTGTTAGAGGTGAGGGACTGGTGTACCGTTTTCTGTTGTCGTCTAGTTGTTCAGAGAGGATAAGCTCTAGGTTATGAATATATAATCTTTCGAGATATCAGTTTCATAAGAAAGAAAAAAAAAGTATCGTGAAAGAGATCAAGACAGCAGTGCTAGAAGAAGACGCCATGCGATAATGCGTATTTAAGAAATATTTCAATTCGGAGGAAATCAATTACTATATGTCCCCGCGGTGCCTATGTATTATATTCATTAGTCAATTGTTGAATTCAATCTGTATCTTTGTCGTAGCGACTGACTATGTCGGCCTGACCGTGACGAGCGTGTCCCAGGGAGTAACAGTTGACGTCACGGCGCCTGTTGTGACTGACGCTGATGTAGATGTAGGAGGCCGGTATCTTCTGTCGACGTCATCCGTGTCTGCTAGCTGGGACAGGGTCTTCATGGATCCTGAGAGCGGTAGGTTTTTTCAAGAAAATCAATGTTTATTTCAAATGTAAGTGGCGCTTAAAATTGAGTGCAGCGTCAAAAGTCTAGATACATTATATTTTACCTTCCTCAATAAGCTTATGTTTTTAGTAGGGTTTTTGTGGCAGTGTCTGTAGTTGAATTCAACATGCTGTGGATGGATGGTCGTAAGATTTGGTATTTGGCTATATCGAATTTTCGGCCCGTAGAAGCTTTTCTTAGTACTGCAGCAGAACTATGGACTTTTTTCTGGAAATATTATTGTCTCGATTTCATCGCCTTGCCCACAAATCAAACTCATAGTTACATCATTTCCCGCACAGGATAGTTGGATATAACTGTGTTGTTTCACCCCATAGGCATGTCGTACTATGAGTGGTGTGTTGGATCCCAGCCCGGCCATTGTGACGTCATGGCGCTCACCAGGACGGAGTCGGAGGAAGCCATGTCAGATTCCGCATTGGACCTGCATCTACAGGAGGGACATGCGTACTACATATCTGTAACGGTAGGTCACAGTAAAGAATGAATAAGACGTCTTTTATCGCAAACTAAGTATTATGAAAACTGGATCAACTGTAGAAGGGAAAATATAACCTTTCAGGATATCTTTTCGGGAGAATAAATTCGTTACCAAAACTGCAGATTTATGTTTCCTGTAAATATCGTTTGAAGAGGCAGCTTCTTTGACATTGACCATGATAATTGACCATCAAAACACGCGCTGTCATTGAACGGATAAAAGGCGACAAATTTACAATGTACTCCATCATAAACTGAGTTAACCCTGACTGTTTACGTGTAGGGTTACAATGGAGCCGGTCTGTCGTCCACCGCCACCTCCTGGGCAGCTGTGGTGGAGACGTCTCCTCCCGTGGCCGGGTTCGTGTACGACGGTGTCTCTGGTGGGGACAGACATGATGTGGACGTCCAGGTGATATATATACTGTGCTTCTCTTGGCCTTGATATTACAAAAAAATTGACAGAATCTACGAACGCAGAATCTGTGCTCAGGGGGAAACTTAAAGGCTAACGGCATTTAAGTATATCATTATCTGTGACAGGGAGTTAAAAACCGCCGCTGCTGAAGAGAAGGTTACGATATACACAGCTTCTGCTCTTTGATGTATCAACTTGTTATCTACTATTTTTAGACAACGAAAAAAGTACAGCCAAGCACGGTTGTTTATTTGTTTCCCTAGTTGTTTCAAGAGAACGGAATGCTTGTTGAGTAAAAGATTTTGATAACAAGAAATAAACATTAAGCGATGGATTGAAATCTGGCAGTCTGAGGATAATTTCATTATTAGAAGTCACTAAAGACCAGCAATCATCTAATTACGTTACAGACGGACATAGAAACCCTGCATACCTGGTGGGAAGGTTTCCACGACCCCCACACGGCTCTCGTTGGGTACTCGTGGAGCATCGGCACCTGTCCCGGATGTGATGACGTCATGGAGGCTGAAGATGTCGGTTTACTTCAAGGTTGGTCGCAACTCTTGTTTGTAACAGCCATGTATGGTCAACATGTCTATACATGTACATACTTAGCATGGTCCAATTCTGTAAATGATGTGCAAAACATAGCTTTTCCGTTAGTACTTTAAAGTCGATACAAAGTAAGTTAGGAATGATTTACGACTTGGTCAACGCATGAATCTTACTACAATGTAATGTTAATTCAGCCTTAGGGCTGCCATGAGGCATATATTTGCTTGCTTGCTTGCCGAATAAAACCTGTCATCATACAACATCTTCTCTACAGAAGCGTCTGTCGAGCACTTGAGCCTCGTTTCTGGGAAACGATACTACGTCACGGTGGTGGCATGTAACGCTGCCGACTTGTGTAGCTCTGCAACCTCCGACGGCGTCATCATCGACAACTCACCCCCAGTAGCGGGGACAGTGCATGACGGGGTCGACGACATGGACTTGTCTTTCCAAGCATCCAGGTAAGTCACATCCTTGTGGACAAATGAAATCATAGTTTGGTCCTTCTTAGCGCATCTTCACCAAGGAGGTTTTGTTTTCCTTAGCGTTCATGCATGTGTCTGCCTGTGTGTACACGATAACTCAAGAATGCCTGTGTGTATTATCTTCTATATTTGGTATGTGGGTAGGTCTTGGAAAGACTTCGAAACGATTAGGTTTTGGGTCTCCTAGCGGCTTTTATGGTATTGCTATCGGACAAGCTATAGTCACGACTTTTGTCTGGTAGATAGCTCTTGTCTGTTCATGACATCATCATTTCATAGTGAGACGAGAGGTTGACCGCCAGAAAGTATGTGCAAACAAGCTTGTATAATTTAGCTTTACTTTTCTCTCACCCACAGGACATTCCTGGGATCTCATTGGTTCGGATTCCATGATCCTCACTCCGGTTTGTCTCACTACGAGTGGCGTGCAGGTACGACCCCTGGTGGAGATGACGTGTACTCCACCTCAAGGCTGCATCTCACGGAGATGGCGTATATCTCCCACGTTGAGCCACCTCTACCGATTGGTCAAGCAGTCTACGTCACGATTAGGGCTTACAACAAAGCAGGTATGTCAATAAATGTAAGATGGTTGACTGTAAGGATTGGATCTAGCTATGAGTCATTGGCAGGCAGTGCTTACTTATCGTTGTGTCTATCTTTTGCCCAAAGCACTATTTGTGGAGAGATCGTCCAATGGAGTCACAGTCGACGGCACACCTCCTGTTTTTGTCAGCAGACCTTCGTTTGACATACAGCACGGGTCAATCATAGCTGAAAGCCAGGTAAACCACATGACTTTATACCTTATCCTTTAATCATGTTAACGTCTTAACCTCTGACAACATATACACGTAACGTATTAGAAAAATAAGAATATTTCAACGTTTAGATTGTACCATTAAATAGTAGGTGAGATAAGCAGGAGGTTTATGCTTTTTCAGTTCAATAACTATTTTCTCTAACAGGTGTGGCGAACAATCCTGTCCGTTTCATGGGAGGTCAGTGACCCCGACAGCCCTATCGAGCGGCAGCACCTGTCAGTCTTCACTCATCTCCAGACAGACTTGGACATCGAGCCGGTACAGGTAAGGTTTACATCAGTTGTTTTTCTAAGTAACTTTAGGACAAAACCCACCAGTTTCATGCTGTGTTCTGATTTTCGTTTGTATCGACGCAGTAAAGACATTTTGTGAGCTGAAATGTACATCTTTCTTCTTCATGCCACTTGGGCTGGTACTTAGAGTAAATGAAGTTGTCTAGGGCCATGGGCCTGATGATAAAGTAGTACAAACTACCGTTAGGAGGCGGTTTATATGCGCTCATATGCCTGATGAGAAAAGTAGTAGGGATGCTATTGTCATCTATCATATGTAACACATCACAAATATGAAGTCATTGTATAAAGTGTTCATTTTGACGTAACAGAACGTTTGATAGCTATTCTTGGAAAGAAATGACTACGCCAAATTCAGCACCACCAATGCCATTTCATTTGTTCTATACCCAATGATACAGATTGTTGGCTCGGTGCGGGACTACAAGTTCACAAACCTGTCGCTGCATGATGGGAACACCTACTTTGTACGGGTTGTCACGTGTAACAGGGCGCGGCTGTGTACGTCTGCGGAAACTGACGGGATTCTGGTGAGTCGACTCCTCATTGAAAGTCGTAGTTTCATAGCATTGATATTTGTAAGATCTTTAATCATGAATAAATGATACTTTAATTTACATCCTTAGAAAGTTGCAGAATATTGTTTCCTGTTGCTAATAATGTGTGACAAGGTTGTGGTGTCGAATGGACGAGTGACTAGTCTATTGGACACGAGATCGAGAGGTCACAGGTTCGATTCATGCACTGAGCAATACATTCCTGGAACACATTCCTGGCTAGACGTTGTGTCCTTATCAAAAGCACTTTACACGACTTTCCTCACTCCACCTAGTTGTAAAAATGCGAGGAGGTGAAAGGAGAGAGATGGGTTCCGCCTTCTAATACCGTGACGTTAACCTACATACAGTGGATAACAAGCTACTACCACAATATATAGCTACGGCCTCAAAACTTCTCTATGAGACCACTTTTACCCTTGTATTATAGCGTCATAATCTAAATGGTTTTTAACCCGTCATATCGTGCCAGATCGACTCGACTCCCCCCACCGTGGGTATGTTCGCTGTCCATACCGAGCACGCTGCGCAGCTGTCACGCCATCAGGACGGCTGGATGGGGTATCAGCAGCAGAACGACACGGCCCCTCCTCACGTCAGGCTGGCTTGGCTCGGGTTCTCCGACATCCATACCGGCATCGAGAGTTATCACGTCACCATCGGGTCAGAGTTCAGCGGCAGGGACCTATCGGTAATATATACCTATATTACTGATGACTTTGCAATTCATTGATGTCAACCAAAGATTACGCTATAGCTATTGAATGAGAAAATTGCCTGTGCAAATACAAATTTAAAGTCAAACTCAGCTGCTATCACGAACCAATTAGTAATGAAAAATAAGATAGAATCATCGTGCACATTGATACATAATGATTCTGCTGTGTGCATTGTGACATCCATAGCTGGGTATTGCCATGTCAAACAAGCGCTTCTCTACCACGCTGTCAGAGATTATTCGCTTGTGACAATGTCAATTGTGATATGCTGCTATTGCCTGCTTGCTTAAGTGCCTAGGTCAGAGACTGGCCCCTTGCTCCTCTCCGTGATAAGGTTCCTTTATATAACACAGTCCTGAGCCATTGCTGCCCAGATTACAAAACATTAAATCTAGAAAACTGCATACAACAATAGTTGCTTGCTTTCCAAAGAAGTCTTTCTTGAATAACGTGCAAAAAATGTGACTCATCTTAGTGACAGATTTCTTAATTGTGACTTTTCATCGATACACCAGAGACATTAAATCAAGAAATAATGTGCAGCACATATTGGTCATCTAATTTGGACGTCAACAGACAATTATAAATGCTGTTTAGATAGATATATTACTAGTTTCGCTGTGGTAGTGTTTTGAGTATTGTGGTTACAATGTACAGGTGCTGATCAAGTTGACCTTTTGTTGTTATTTCATTTCATTCTTTTCCAGAGCGGCGAGGTGATCATTTCTCATCAGAACGGTACAGCTCACGAGGACGAGGGTGTCATTCAGACAGCCACAGTCGACATCAACAGGAACCTGACCGCAGGGGAACATGTCTACATCTCCCTGTGGGCTGTCAACAAGGTATCACAAGGACACACACCAACACAACCAAATAAACAGAAAACATTTCCCCCAAAAAAGATACAAAAATGAATTGCATGAAATAATAAAATGATCTCAAAAATGTTGAAGATGAAAACTCTATGACACAATGATGGGCTGTTATTACCGTTTGTCAGGTCGGGTTGGAAAGTCTAGAGGCACACGATGCCTTTGAAGTGGTGCCGTCCAGCCCTCACAGCGGCGTGCTGTCATTGGTCAGGAGGTGTGACGCGGACTCTTGTGAAGGAGACTGCACATGTGCGCCACAGAACCAAAAGTGTGAACCACCGGAAGTTGGCTGTAATACTGTTACAGGTAAACTTCGATTCGTAAACATGCAATACTTGGTCAATGACCTAGTAGTGGATAGATTGCGGCGTCGAATGTTTGAGTTGCTAGGCTGGCGAACTTGACATCCAGAGGTCACTGGTTTGATTTTTGGCATTCCTGGCTAGACTTTGTGTACTTGGGAATGGTTCTTTACACGACTTACTAAGTGTAAAAAAAGGTACCTGACTTTGGCCGGGGAGATGCCGTAGGTAAAAGGCGGTGGAAGTAGAGGGATCGCCTCGCCCTAGCCTCCAGTACCGAGTCCTAGACACAGTGGACAGCCCACTGCCCCTGTAGCCCAGCATTGCTATTGGGCCTTTACCTTTGCAAACCGTATCTAGAGGATTGACTTGTTATCATCCACATTCTTACGAAAGAGTCAGAGTTAGAGTTAGTGCTTCATTCCCTTATCGGGGACTCTGCTAGAAATGGCGTAGTTACTGTCTAAAGATACGACTGTACCCTCAAAATGTGATATAACAGGTAGAAAGACAGACACAAGATACAGAAAGTTTGAATGACTTTTGCACTCGTCACAGACCCGTCCACGTACCAGCAGGTCCTGGTGTATGACGTAACCGACCTGCGCAGTCAGGAACCTGCGGATGCTGACGTCACGCCTTCCCAGTGTGCACTAGCGGCTCGATGGAAAGTTCTTCCCGGAGGAAAACAGATTAAAAGGTAATCGTGAATTGGGGCCTTCGCCAAACGTTATATTGCCGGGTACAACAATGCAGTTTAGTTGTGGTGATCGAACACCTGATTTTATCTTTTGGTCGGGTTGCTTCTTTATTTATTTGTTTGTTTGTTTCTTTGTTTGTTAAATCAAGGAGGTTACATAGACTATATAACCTCCTTGGTTAAATGCAAATTATTCTTCATCCCCAATGCCATATTTCATATATACATGTCATTTAGGTGATTCGTACCGTTTGATATTTTTGAAGGTTTGAGTGGAGCGCTGGTCAGTTTGGTGAAGCCCCCGGAACTCTTCTGTTGGACACCGTGAATGACAGGGTTTGGTTTGATGTGGGGCTGAGAACTAGGGCGTTGCTGAGTCTTCCCAGGGACGGATGTGAGTACATGACCACAGTCTGCCACATGTTATCCAGCAGAGTAGAATAAAACTTTGCAACAATCAATTACTCAATCAATGAATGAATTAAGCAAATTTAATGAATCAATCAATAAGGGTAATATATGGTCCCTCACAGTAGTTAATTTGACTGCCAGCTGGATTATCAAAAAAACAAAAAATCTTGAACCGATTCGGCTAAATCATCAATAATCTGTTTTTTCCTCTTCTTCAGAAATGTATGGTGACATGACAAAAATAATAATTATCATTGCACGTTGTTCAGTTCATCTTCAGCCGGAGATCAAGTATGTGTTTCACGTGCGGGCCTGGTACGGTAGTCATGAGTACCTGGACTTCAGTTCGAACGGGATCCTCACAGACTTTACTCCACCCGCTGTGTCAAAGTCAAGGAAGGTAAATCGATTATTGTCAATACAAACACCAGCATAAAAGAGGTTAATAGTGACACCAGATCATGCGTATTCAAAACCCGGAAAAACATTAAAGGCTTCTGTACGTACAAACAATTTACGAATGCATCTGACAAATAAACTCACTTCGCTATTGACAAGCTGCCACAAGAAAGAAAGGTAGTTCACATCATGGAGTCTGGCTAGTCGGCTCAACTGTTTTATATTTTGTTGACCTTTGAGACGCTACTGTATCACCTTTCCGTTTTACCGTTACGATATATCCACCTGATGTTGTAGAGGAATCCTTCAGATTCTATTTCTATCTGATCAGTAGATTTTAATACGCTTTTGGATAATATTTTGGCATGTAGCAAGCAAAACTTTTCAACAATGTTATCTCTCCGTAGGTAAATGACCTATCGGACGTTGGCCACGTAGTTGACGTGGACTTCATTAACAGTACGTCACAGCTGGGGGTTGGGTGGAGGAACGTCTTCATGGACCAGGAAGTGGGAGTGGCATATTTCCTGGTCTCTCTCAGCACTTTTCCCGGAGGTAATTGTCCAATTAAATTTTACCTCTTTTTTCGCTTTCCTTTTTGCATTGTGAATTAAGACGGTACAAAACAAGACAAAGTTGATGCTGATGATTCAATTAGCTCCTGTTTTATGGGTACAGGAGCTAATGTTGTCTCGCGGGGGTGGCCGGAAAGTTCGACACGTATACCTCCTTTCCTGTTGGGTATCTCGTTACCTGGATGTCTAGCATACATTGACGTATTCCTGTAGAGATTTGTTATTGAAATTGTTAATCAATCTGTGAATTATATTTGAATGAAGCGTTTTCGTTGTGTACATACCCAGGAGAAGACATCATTCCGTTCAACCGCTTCAATCTGTCTTCCACTTCGGACGAGTGCCTGCTACACGACCTTACACTGGAACCCAACGTCAAGTACTACAGTAATGTCAGGGCCTTCAACCGGGCAGGGATGCATACAACCGTCAGCTCCGATGGGGTATTGGTAAGTATCAATAGATTCTAGACATTTGTACTCCTATTGTATAAGATGCAAGATTATCATGACTTTTCAAAGCACGTTAGCGTTGTAAATTTACAGGTTATGAAGCAATTCATTATGTGAAGATTTAGGTTTGAGTATCTGTATCTGTATAGCCGGTATAACCGCCCTTCCGCGTATCACACCAACTTCTCAGGCACGCGGTGCGACAGGCGCTTGTTATATCACAATGTCACACCTAATCTTTGAACTGGGTAAAAATGTAAAAAGAAGCAAACAATATGTCAATAAGGAATATCTTTTTTGATTTACCTAGTTGGCCAAGACAGAAAATCTCCCTCGTGCCCGGCCAGACGAGGAAAATTCCCTCTTTAACCTACAGCTCTAAGCCAGTATGGATGATATGAATTTTTATAGTCTTTAAATCTTGTTATTACCTCCTAATAAGCTTTATTTCCAACATTTTGTCGTCTTAAGATTTCAGAATTCAAGACGAAAAGGGGGGAATTTGATTTCCCCCCCTTTAGATTCGGATCGTGTTCTACGTACTAGATGTTGATACAACTTTTTCCAGGTGGACACAGAGCGCCCAATAGCAGGTGTTGTTCAGGACGGGTCGGGTGTCCACGACGCCGACTACCAGAACAGCAGCTGCAGAGTGGCGGCCACCTGGCACGGCTTCTCCGACCTGCAGTCCTTCATACACCACTACACCTGCTGCTTCGGCACCGCACCTGGACGTGATGACGTCTCTCCCTGTGAAGACGTTGGGCTGAGACTGTCCGCAGCAAGGGACATTCAGTGTACTTTGCAGAATGGTAAAAATACAACTAATGGCAAATTGACATCAGTTAACAGTGGTTCAGAACGCATCAACTAGAGACCTGACGTATCTGTGTGGGTGGAGCCATGGCACTTTGCATGTCCCAGGCGCACATGTCATTCTTGAACCCGGGCTACCTCAACTTGCCACTCAAATACACTGCAGACACACACCAAAACAAACAAACAAACAAACAAACAAACGAACTGCAAACAAAATCTCTGGTTTCAAGATAATAAAACTTGAAAGTCTAAATGTTACATGTTTTATGTTGTTGGCATTCCAGACTTATCAAGATTTCGGCATTGATTATTGTTATTGTGAAGAATAATTTCACAGCATATTAAATATCCTGCCATGTATCACCCTCAGGCACCAGGTACTACGCGACCGTGTACGCCGTCGACGCGTCCGGTCTATGGTCTCCCCCAGCCGTCTCTGATGGAGTCACGGTGGACACCACAGCCCCGGTACCCCTGGAGACAGTCAGCTTCGGGAGGAACCTGCTACTTAACCCTTCTTTTGAGGAAGTGCAGGTTAGGACATGACATTGTAATGATTCTACAGAGTTCTGTACATGTTAACTTTAAGAACAAAGTGGGAAACAGGAAACTCTACGTCCTATATAAAGAGTAGATGTTCATGTCAAAACGTAGGAAATACACTCATCAGTTATTTCGATAGATTGCAATGGTGACAGGAGCTGTACCTATGCGTTGCTTTTCATAAACTTACGACTATTTTTTACTCTTTGTTCCCTGAAACGTAGACCTCCGAAAACGTTGGGCTCCCCGAGTCATGGTCAACATCAGGAATCGCCAACGTCTCTTCCCCGAGTCAAGCCATCAGCCAAGATGGTCGAAGTTATCTCCTTCTTCTGGGGTCCGTCTCTCAGGCTGTCGCAACAATCCCAGGAGACAAATATCGTATCACCTTCGATGCCTCGCCCATCTTCCCTTCAAACACTCCTGTCCTTTCTCAAGAGGGATATGTCCAAGGCCCAGGCTTGCACCGCGTCTTCAAACTGTACCAGCGCCCTTCTCACCTGGATGGCACCCAGCTGCACCTGGACACGAACATCACCTGGCACCATCACTTGTTCTACTTCACCGCCGTGCAGACTGTGTCGAACATCACGATCGGTTCGGCAGGTGTCTGGAACGGCGTTGCCCTGGATAACGTGCAGGTTGGTAGTTGTGATTTGTCCTGTTAATACTTCTCACTAGCAAAAGGACGAGAGTCCATTCTTGCATAGGGTTCAAGTTGGGAATGCTCCATTTCAGACTGGGATGACGCTGCAATAGATCACTTTTGGGCAGAAGTTTCTTTTGGAATATCTAAATTTTGCCCAGGTGTGATTTTGGAACAGAACATTTTTGTATGGGCAGGTAGATGGGTGAAATACGCCGTATTTGCTCGCAACTGTTGCCTTTCCAATTTCTTTTAAATTGCCATTGATATATCTATTTAATAGGCCCATTGTTCACATTATACTACTGGTATACCATGTATATGAAGTCGTTTTTAGGTGTGCCTAAACAATTTAGGTACGTACTTCATTCATGTTACAGGTTCAGAAAATGCAGCTCGGTCCGCAAAGCCCTTCTGCTGGTCCTGTCCGCCTGCACACCAGGTTCGTACACGGCTGGACCTCCGTGCACGCCGCCTGGGATTTTGTGGACCCCGAAAGCCCCATCGTAGACTACAGCTGGGCCATCGGCACTGCAAGAGGTAAGAAACTTTTCATTATACACTCATGACAACAAACATATCTGTTGAGATTTAGTTGACAGACTCCGTGGCGAAGGCTCTGATCAATTGAGCTCTGGACCCGAAAGCTTTTTCTACAAAATCAGATACTCGAAAACAATGGATGAATATGTCGTGAGGGCCCTGTCACATCTGTGCGTATATTCAAGTGCGCGTGAGCTGCGCATTAACATTTTTTGTTTAAGTAAGGTTTGCGGGGAAATAGTTGTTTTCTACTTTGACCCACCGTTGTGCAGACCAATGATCAAACCTAAGAAATCACTTATTCGGTTGCAAACTTAACCTAAACCAAAAACATGTTAATACGCAACTCATGCGGACTTGTATATACGCACAAGTGTGACAGGGGCTTGACGGTATAACAGAAAGGTAAGACAATACCTGCACAAATGTGAACAAAACATGAAACAGTTGAGCCGACTAGCCAGACACCATGGTGTGAACCTGGGCTACAAGAGTTCAAATTTGCAAGAAGAGTAGTATTACACAAACAAACAACACTTTGCATGTCTTGATACACAAATGATGAGTGAGTGTGTGATATACAAACATAACGGCATATGGACCATTGTCATTTCTAGGTGGAACACAATTGCAGAGCTTCAAATCAGTCGGACGAAACACGCATGCCCAGAACAGTCACATCCGGCTGGAGCATGGCGCCTTCATCCACGTGACCGTGGTGGCAGAGAACGCGGCAGAGCTGCGGACAGTCGTGCACTCGGACCCGGTACTTGTGGACCTGACACCTCCAGTTATCTCGGACGTGAAGGTAATTTTACCAGCTTTACCGGACCTTTTGATAGCCTGGATTCTCTACCGATAGATGGACCCACGTACTGACGCAGCTGTCTTCACTATATTTAACTAGCATCTATCTTTTCTTTTCCCATCATGATCAGTGTACAAAGTATTTTCAATCTTGATCAAAATTTTACCTTTGAGCCCCACACCTTTAGTCATCTCCCACAGTTACTGAATTATGCATCGGCCTTGAGCATACTGTGAATGTCTGTTAAATGTTGATTTGCCAAAATATCTGTTATGAAACAAGCTGATCAAGGTTGTCCTGTATTTCATTGTAGGACGGCAGTCAGCTAGAGGACTTGGACTACCAAAACACGTCTGTCATTTCCCTTTACTGGGATGTGCGCGATGACGAGAGCGGGGTGGACTTTTGTGACTGGACAATCGGTATGTTCTTTCATATTTCTAGGTACCACTTAGAGGAACACAACTCCACATGCATGCATGCACCAGGAGTTTGATGTAACGTTGTCCTTTGAAAATTGTAGATTGTGACGATTTTGCAATCCTTGCATCTTTTGTGTCTTTGTTGAGGAAAAAAGATTCAGTTGTTGAACTAACGATGGGTGTCTAACGAGAAATCATGACACGATATTCAAACATTACGCATCTGACCAGTGTATTATTGTAGAACAATAAAGCAACTCCAATGTAGCATATCACCGGAACGTAAGAGGTCGTGTTCGCGTGTATTATGTTAATATCCCGTACACATACAGATTCATATAGTTGTGTCCAAAGAGAGAATGCCTTTCTTCCTTTGCAACGTTGACCAACGGAGACGGATCAAAGAGACTCGGCAGCTGCACTATTTGGATACCAAGTCATATACGGTTTGCGCATTATGCGTATACATCCTTTGTACGTACGCGTGCATTCTTATGTAACCTTTGTTAGGGCCCTGTCACACTTGTGCGTATATGCAATTCCGCATGAGTTGCGTATTAACAAGTTTTTGTTTTAGGTTAAGTTTGCCGCCGAAGAAGTCATTTTGTCGGTTCGATGCCGCACAACGGTGGGTCAAAGTAGAAAACAACTTCTTCCCTGCAAACTTTACATTAAACAAAAAAAATGTGTTCATGCGCAACTCACACGCACTTGAATATACGTATATGCAATTCCGCATGAGTTGCGTATTAACAAGTTTTTGTTTTAGGTTAAGTCTAGTAGATCTGCAGCCGAAGAAGTCATTTCTTTGGTTCGAGGCTGCACAACGGTGGGTCAAAGTAGAAAACAACTTCTTCCAGCAAACTTTACATAAACCCAAAAGATATGTCCATGCGCAACTCACACGCACTTGAATATACGAAGTGTGACAGAGTCCTAATGTGACGTTACAGGACTGTCGCCCGGATCTGGGGAACTCCAGCCTTTTGTACGCTTGCCGTCTACTCTACACGCCGTGTCCGACCTTGGTGGTAACGTGACCCATGGACAGACGGTATACCCAACGGTCCGCTGCACCAACCAGGCCGGGGCGACGTCTCACGTCACGTCAGACGGGGTCACCATTGTACTCCAACCGCCTGAGAGGTCATTGAACTTGATTTGGAACCATAATTAGCCATTTACAAACGGAAATTCTTATGCGGTCTGTAAGTTAATGCATAGAGTCACATAGGGGACAGGATGACCACAAAATAAGAGTCATCATACATTAAATACAGAACCAACGATGGTGTGCCATTCTCAATGAACCAACAATACTAGATCCTCTCATTTTGTGTAGACCATTAACAAGACTTAATATTGGTCTTGTTGGCAGCAATCGCACTCGTGAGAACTTAGGAAAAAAAATCTTGATCTGTGGAAAGCTTAAGAAGATGATTTTCTTTAATGATTTTAGTTACTAATGTATGGGCATCTTACAGGGAACACGCCTGACTATCTTACATTGTATGTTCTCCGTGCATCCACGTTGAATGCCGTTGTTATCTTGTAGTGACCATGCTATAGTTGAGACAGTGACGAGTTCTTCATCTTACTACCCGATCCGAGGTCAGCATCAGGCGGCTACTGATGCCGACCACGTGACCTGGTCCGGCTTCTTCGATGAGTCTGGTATTCACCACTATCAGGTAAAGTGTTATTGCGAAGTTTTGCTTCACAAGTTTTTGGGGCACGTAAGAAATCTCTATCACAATGATATTCCTTTCATCACAACGCAGCAGCATAGAATGAAAATAGGAAAATTATCCACAACAACAATGACAGGCGCATTTATCACATGTGCACAGTTTTTCATCTTAAAGAGGCTACATTTATCACCAAAGATGGCATACCTATACTGTAATGCAGGCGTATAAGAAGGTAGTACCACCTTCAGCCTCGTTTTGGTGCAGATACACGATTGTCCTAACTGTATTTAGGGAGACATCGTGTATTCTACAATATCATCAAGTCTCACATATCTTAAACTTCCTTTGCTGTCTCAAGAAGACACAGAAAGCACGTTCTCTCCTCTTTTTGTGGTGACTTAATCATAGGCACATCTTAGAGGGATATGTTTCCTGTTACTGTAGTGACTTATAGGATGTCTCTCCTTCCAGGTCCGGATGTTAAGCCGGGATCTACCCGACTTCTCGTGGACAGATGTGGGTCTGAACGGCCAGACCCACGTCACCCTGTCGGGACTCCATCTTCGCTCCTACAACAGGTACCAGGTACAGGTCAGAGCTGTCAATCATGTGGGTGTGGTCAGTGACGTAGCCTTCTCAGAAGTCGTCATCGAGACAGAGAAGCCACATGTGGTTGGTAAGTAGTCTGGTAATGTGAAATAGGAATCGCGTAACATTCAGAAAGCGATGATATCATTTCTGTAAACTAAAATATGAACCAAAGAAGGACAGGCCCGGAGCCGAAAGCCTGTGTTACTCAATGCATATGTCTTGCTGTCAGGGGCTGATTGGCACCCTACCCCGACAGCTTGTGTTCGTTGACTTATGAAAATCAGTCCAATCGAAAAATCAGAAACCAGCAGTCACGGCTTCCAACACACGATGGTAACAGTTATAAGTCAGGCAATATTTGGTCCAACGTTACCATATATGCACGAATTTTAATGTTCTCAATTCTCCTGACTTAGATTTGTTGACCAACAAGCTTTTAGGGCCTGACCAGTGGAAGCATGATTAAGTTAAGTCAGGCTAAGATCTAGAGCCACCCAATACGTCGTACCTAGAAATGACTCTGAAAAGGAAGATGCTGACCAATAGTACAAATGCTGTAATTTTGAATGTACGTATAAGAATGAACCCGTCTCACTTTCCATGTTGCAATAGAAGTCATTCTTTCATGTATATCACAAATACTGGGCTAAGTACTGAATCATTATGAATTCCGTAGGTCCCACACTCCGAAGCTGGTGGCCTCAGCCGTCGGTGCTGCAGTTCGACTGGACGGGCGTCTTCGCCAGCAACTCCTCCCTGGTGTACGAGGTGTCTGTCGGGACCCACCCAGGCGGATGTGACGTATTGAAGTGGGTGGAAACGGAAATGACTGAGATGAGCATGAACGATGTCGATAACAACAAGGAACACTTCGTTGTCATCACGGCCATCAACGAAGCTGGGCTGTACTCGGGCGAAAACTTTGCTCTGTCATATCCTGCAAACGGTTAAATGCCCGTGTATAGGTTGCTACAAATGTATGGCGTGACTATATCGATATCACTGGCATTTGTATGTTTTTGCTATCAACCCAAAGTTACTCCCGGACTTGTAGATCTTTCTCTATTGAAATTAGTATTGTCTGTTAGAGATTTTAGAGAGGTTATATGACTTTCATCTCCGAAAACAAGTCAAGAAATTTGTTTGAAAAACTCTAACTGAATGTTACTTGTAATCGTCAAATGCTGAGGTAACAGTATGTTCCTTAACGAAGACATACTCATAGGCAAATAAATTTACACAATAAACGCAATGTAAAGAGTTGACTCTGACAACGCAATATAGCTTTATAACTTTTGTATCTCAGTTTATCCTATGGTATTGTCAAGTGTAACTGCATCCCGTGTGACCAAGTTGAGTTGTCGGTTAAACCAGAATGACTTTTGGGGAGGAAAAAGCCCTGTTACCGTGAGGAAAGTTTTAGAACATCTTTGGACTTCTGTGTCTGTCTTTAACAGTGGGCGCCGTAAGAAATGTCGGGGGAAGCCTGGATGACAGTACATTTGCTAAACCAGGGCCTTTCATTTAGAATAAGTTGCAAGATCACAAGCAGTAAAAGTGAAGCTAACTTTCAGCTTTATGTGAAGAAGTGATCAGTGCACTATCAATATTCCCATGTGAAAAACGAGGAAAGAAATGTTGATAATAGTACCCAAATCCTTTATTTGAAATACAAACACTCAAATGTCGCGAATTACAGAGAATGGAATAGTGCTATTCCAGGGTGGATTATATATAGAAGAGCTTTTGTGTAATTTTCTCTCAATCACTCAACTTAACACCACTTTAAGATCTATTGTTGTCATTCATCGCAACAATTGCAAAGATGCTTACCAGCCTTTGTTCGACTAAAGTCCATCGATCATGGGGGAAGCAATAGCTTAAAACAACGTATATTGAAAGGTGAAATACTTTAATTTTCTCAAAAAATTAACCATTTTCCTTGAGACGAATTCTCTGTACGAAAAAGAGCTAAATGTGTACAAAATGCCATTATCAAGTTAAAGAAGGAAAATATCAATTAAGTCTAACGTTTTCAACGATAAGAGAAAATTATTAATAATAAAACGAAAGTTGTTATATGTAAGATAACCGTACAAGACACTCATCTAAAGATGTCATGAAAACGCCTTCTGCAACTCCTTGAAGGTGAGATCGGTATTAGAGACTTTTAGCCTGACCTATATAGCTTAAAGGTACTGAAACACTATCCATTCAAACTGCTATTAAACCAAACCTATACAGCTAAGGTACTGAATTACAATGCAATAAAACTGCCATCAAAGCAGACCTATACAGCTAAGATACTGAAACACTATCCATTAAACCTCCTATCAAACCAGACCTATACATGTACTGCTAACTTGTATTAAGGTACTGAAACACTATTCAATAAAACCACCATCAAACCAGACCTATACAACTAAGGTACTGAAACACAATCCATTGAATTGAAAAAAAGGATTTTTTGAAGACGCCACTTACTCAACCGTTGCCAAACTGCTCCCGTACAGAATGCCAAAATCCCCCACAGAATCTTGACTTGACGTCATTGTCATGTCACGTGTCGTTACTATGAAACAGTTCCCTGTAAAAACAAACGAATAAAAAATGGGACACTTTTTTCTAAGAAATGTAGCAACTGGGTCACAGACATTATACAATGTCAAACAGTTCCCTCTAATTTGTCGGGTTTCAAGTTGAAAAAAAACCCCACACAACCTGGGACACTTTTTGGTCTAATGAGATGTTGCAACTTGATCACATACATTTTACAGGGTAAATCAGTTGAATCAGTTCCCTCTAATTTGTCGGTTTTCAAATTGAAAAAAAATTAAAATGGGAGATTTTTTTCCAATGAGATGTAGTAACTGGGTCACAGACGTCATACAATGTAAAACAACACATGTTTTAAATCAAAAGACGTTCGGAAGAGAAATGACAGAAACCCAACCATCATCAAAATCACGATTTTTACGTCTGAAAATAAACTTTTTACGACTCGGGTATTGTTTTTACTGGCAACTTTGAGGACGGACCAAGAAAAACATAAAAATCATTGAGTTGTTTACTTATATAACAAGCGTGTACTGCATCTGATTAACCCGCCAACCTCTAGCCTCTACCAGGCTCCACAGGTCACTGGAAAAATAGTAGAAATTTCCCAAATAGACAGATAACATGCCAGAGGAGTAAGCTGGTCGCAAACTGAACTCCATGGCCAGCTTACTCTTCTGGCATGTTCTATTTGGGAAATTTCTACTATTTTTCCAGCGACCTGTGGAGCCTGGTAGAGGCTACTAGTTAACTCCATGTTTCTGGTGCAGGGACGGGGACATCGATGTAACAAAAACGTGAACAACACGTGGGCAGCTGTGTCATTGTAAACTATATTGTCTCTGAATTTGTCTCCATTCCCTGATGCCAAATGGGTAGAAATTGGTCGAGTTTCAATCAAGTTATTTCAACAAGGACATGTGTGTATATTGTGTTCAGCACCAAGGACAGGTATGTTTCATCCGTGTGTGTGGTGGGTTGTTCCATTGTTGCATCAACAACAAAGCCACAGCTGTCAGATTTGATAACCGTTGATACTTACTCTGATCATGCACATGTCTCCAATCAGCATTGAAAATACAAACTTACAGAAATCACGAAATGCACATGAATCATATGCTTTTCTGACTTATTTTGTAAAGTAAGCTAAATGCGCATAATTTACATCCAGTTATGTGAATCACTGCTTACGTCATGAAAATCTAATGTTCCAAAATAACCCGGTGATAACACACCAGAAATCAAATACGAAAAATAAGATAAAATACCAACAGCAACAAAAACTTCCTGCAGTCGAGTCTAGCAAAGAAAATTTTGAAGCATCTCATTTCCTTTATCTAAGTTTTGTTATGTTTGACGTAACGATTAATGACTAGTTATGGTTAGAAATCATTGCGTGGACGTGTTTTGCTCTGGAGCGCTCCAAGCGGCTTGGAGCAGAACGACAGGGATGGCCTACGCGTCAAATCTGAATTTTCAAAGACCTTGACATACAATGAGATGCTGCTTGTTATATTCTTGATTAGTAATCCTTACAAGAATTTCAATTAGAAAGTGAGAAGTCGTGAAATAAATTGGTTCCTATCGCACAACATTGGCAAATTTCACCCCTACGGTTTAAAGTGGTTCATTCCGGTCCCAAAATGGCGGGTGTCGAAGGTGGCATGTTGGGTTCGTGCTCATGTAAGATCGGTCCTTCCATCCTAAACGCCGACCTGTCCAACCTGGCGTCCGAAGCGCGACGTCTGATGGACTGTGGGGCCGACTACCTGCACCTGGACGTCATGGACGGGTGAGAAACGACGAAATATTGCAGCTGAAATGTGCGACACGTGCATCAGGTGGGGAGGGGGGCGCCAAGTTCAGTTCACCAAGACTTTGACAAAAAAATTATGTTATCCCCAGGAAATTTGGAAAGGATATCATATGTATGTATGTATGTATATACATTGTATACATTTTGGTACTAATTGGTATAAACTATGCAGAGAGACATGATATCAATGTTGCCTGTCTCTCTTTTTCAGACATTTTGTACCCAACATGACGTTTGGACACCCAGTTGTGAAGTCTCTCAGGCAACATTCGGATGCCTTCTTTGGTAGGTAAAGATGAAAATATTTTTTTGTAAAAAAGTAACTTGACTCCAATTGTCCGTCTGTCTGGGTCTATGTGTGTGTGTCTGTCTTTCTGTGAATTATCGCACATTTATTCTGCACTGCAATAACATTACACCCTCAGTGCAGCTAATTTCATGAGCCTGACCAAATCAAGCTGCTAGGAGACCTTCAACTGTCAGGCCCCCCTATCTCACAGGGAAACATTAAAAATGGCGCATATGTCGCATTTGCTGGTGGCAGCTTGCCGGCAGCTTCGGGCCGTACTTCGGCTTTTTGTCACAAAATCACACGAGAACTCGCGAAACAGGGCAAGATCGCACGAAAACCACGCGAGATCTCGTGAGGTCACATCAGAACTTCAAATCTAAATGTATTACCACTCTCGGACGTGTCTGAGCTTATCTCTCAACCGTACCCCCGTGCAGTTTTCGCCATCATCTTTATAACAAATCTACCTACAATTTGATATAAATTCTTAATGGGTAAGACAAAGATAACTTATTCTACTTTATTTTCCAGTTTGGCGGGAAGTTTGACTGGGCCAAATGGGACGCCATTTTCCAGTCTGTAGCAAAATCGGAAATTAGCATAAAATGGTCAAAATCTATTATCGGTAGGCCGTTTCCCTGTGTATTTTGGGGAGAGGGCCCAACCAGTCCCTGACAGCGAAACATTGTGTAACACGGGCTACTATTTTTATCTGGGACTGGAGGGGTAAAAAATCAGTATGGGTAAAGGGGTGAAGTCTGCAATCTCTGATTGCCTTGTGCAGTAGATTTCTCCCCACTCACTTGTTTTCTGTTTGCCATATTTTTTGTGGAAGATTTTGAGTGTACACAAATGCATTAACATTTATATTGAAGCTCTAGGAACTAATTTTTTTTTCTTACTTCCTTCACTCTCTTCCCAGATATGCACATGATGGTGAACAGGCCAGAACAGGTGAGTATTTAAGAAATAAACTCTGTCCTGAGTCTTTTTGTTGATGTAAATATTCAGTGACAATGTTAATTTGATTTCTTGGTTCTCATGTTGTAGATAATTGAAAAACAAGAGAATGGGGTGAACATCAAAGAAGAATGAACATGCGGTTGTAGAATGCTATTTCTTTTTCTCAATAGCCAATTTCTCACTTTTCATTACGATGATTATATGTATTAGTTGACCTCATAACCTCATAATCTTAATTCAGTTTCGGTTTATCTGTTCATTAAACCTGTTAGAATATAAGTGGTTTGTTGTCTTATGATGCTACATATTTATAAACACTGTAGTGGATTGAGGGAATGAGAGATGCCGGAGCAAACCTGTTCACGTTTCACGTGGAGGCCACCGACGACGTGAAGGGCTGTATCAGGAAAGTGAAGGAGTCAGGCATGCAGGTGACGATATCTTTCATCTAAGCCCTTCCTACCCCAAATAGATGAAAAATTATACTAAAACCAATTTTTAATATGTTTTTTATTGATACGTTTTCAGTGCTGTTACTTGCACAAAGCTAAAATAGATCTTAGAATCTTTGAATGCATTTGCGTTCAGCTGTAGCACCACTTTTGACTTGTTTTCTACATGTTCATACAATGTAGGTTGTGGAAAAAAACAAAGAAGCACAATTTTTAACGAAGTACACTACGTACTACTGTAAATGCATTTAAGTTCGCATGGTTTTTATTTCAGCAAAAATTGAGTGTTTGCGTTGGTTTTAAGTTTGCGGCAGCACTATAGTCACATACATTGTACTGTTACAGTATTGGACAAATGTTTGCGGTGGCTTTAAGTTCACGGTGAAACGGTCCCCGTGAAAACCGCGAATATAAAACCACCGCGAACATTTCTGCATTTACAGTATTTCCGAACATTGTTACAAATTTCCTGTCGGTACTGTTTATTTGGGACGGACTTTACATGTATACAGCTACTCCATATTCTGTAATGTATTTACAGAGAAACTTAAAATACTAGAACTATTTCAGAGTTAACATTGTAAATTGTGTAATTCTTTTTTATATAAGACAAGACATCCAGGACATTGTGGACTCCAGGAAGAATAGTGTAAGATTGTAATAATTGAACACTAATGGAGATCTCAACAAAACTCAAACTCAAACAAGACAAGAGATATTTTATGACATCTCTGTGAAAAGGTTGGTATCGGCCTGAAACCCAAGACGCCTGTGGACGTGGTGTTCCCCTATGTGGAGGATGTAGACATGGTGCTGGTGATGACTGTGGAGCCAGGCTTCGGGGGACAGAAGTTCATGGCTGACATGATGCCAAAGGTTAGCCGTGTGTGATGAGAATTCTTAGGATAGCTTCAACTTTAACTTAGGCAAAGTAGAGGGGGTGGTGGAGGCCCCTGGCTAAGGCGGACAGGCCTCCAGCCTGGCTCAAAAAGTCTCAATCTTTGAATTGGTTTGATGTGATTGCATTTTAGATGCCAACTTGTGATTGGTGTAATATTTAGGCCATGCTAATTTCATGTATTGATTCTCGGACCATGCTATTGGAGCGGGAGTGCGAAATACAAATTAATGTTTTATAATGATAAGAGACAGTCACCCTTTGTTGGACCCAGATATTTCCACAGAAGCCATAAAATCAACATGCTAGACCTGTTAACTTTTCAAACAACTGCTTTTATTGAACTTTTGATTATTGTATTGATGAATGGGTTAAAAAGAAACTTGAAGAATTAAAAAGACAACAACTTTCAGTTCCAACTATGAGCTTTAAGGGGTTGATTTGTACTGTATCATGGATGGTGCATGTGATTTTTTTTTTATCAGAAACTTGAGAACTTGAATTGGTGTGGCCTTGGTAGAGAAACCTTATGACCTGTTCTGAAGACCTATACAATTTTTTTACATATCACAATACTTTAAAAAAAGGCTCATTGGTTTTGTATGCTCTCACTCACTCACTCACTCTCTCCCATAGCTTAGTCAGCCGTCGGGGCAGCATAGCTTTCACTGAAGGCTCTCCACTGCTGGCGGTGCTTTGTATGCTACCTTATGATAAAGAAATGGATCCTGGACATAATGAATCTTTCTGTCATTTCTCCCCACCCCCAGGTGCAGGCCCTGCGTGCCAAGTACAAGTCCCTGGACATCGAGGTGGACGGGGGAGTGGGGCCCAGCACAATCGACCTGGCAGCTGAGGTGAGAACATCACTCCTGCCAAACGGGCGGTTGGGCAACCTTTTTATACCATGGATATGGCATCATGTTGTTGTAACGATTAGGATAAGAACCCTGGGCTTGGGTTCGAATCCCCTGACATGCCACTGATGTTGTGCCGTTGGGAAAGGCACTTAACATGACTTTCCTCACTCCACCCAGGTGTAGAAATGGGAAGGGGAGGTAAGAGAGGGTCATAAAATTAAGATTCTGGTCCTCAACCGGGAGGGACGGGGTGAAATTTTGTCTGTTCCAACAAGCAGTCTTCCATCCAGGGACAGAGGGACGGGTCTTGGTGACCGCCCTGCATGGATGTCTTTAACTGTGTCCAGAACATCCATTACAATTTTCTATTGACATCAAAAGTGCCAAAAAATTTCCTGAAAGCAAGTAAAAAACATTGTCTATGGTGTGTAGTAGTAGTAGTAACAATGAAGCCTTTTGAACTTTTCCTCCAAAATGTAGGAAAGTCAATTTCAGAATGTTGAAGATGCCCCCTGGAAAATCCTAGACTTTTGACAATTTTGGCTCTTGAAACTTTCCCTGACGGATGCCATGTACATTATATAGCTAGGTCTGTTTGGAATTGTTCTGGTGAGAACCAGTTTTCCTTAGCGCCACCTAGTGGAAGTCAACAAAACTGCACAGATAAAAATTGATGCCACACCAAGTCAAATGTAACTTTCTTCTGTAATAATCGGTTACCTGTACATGTGTGGTGAACACCTTCCTTGTGGCGACTCTTAGATTAAGAGCAGTGCTTTAAATAAACTAAATACATCCACTACTTTCTTTTCATAACCATAAGAAAACAATGGTGTGTCCCGTTGTTAATATATGTCTTGTATCTATTTTTAGGCTGGAGCCAACATGATCGTTTCGGGAACCGCAGTCGTTAGGAGTGACAATCCGCGTGATGTCATAGGTCAACTGAGAGGCAAGGTGGACGAGGCAATACAGAAGGCTAACCTGGAGAGATGATGAAATCACACTTTAGGTGGGGAGGGGGGTGGGTGAAAAACAAAGCCATGTAGACCTGGTTAGTTGACAAAATTCATGTTTGCATTCAATTAGGGATACGTACCTAAACATACGTCCAGGTTCAGGTCCTGATTTGAATCCAGAGGTTTAGGTTCACAGACGGACCTAACAATTCCAGAGCTGAACCCAGGGTATATTTGAGTAATGTTATAACGGCATAATGCGAGCAACTTGGCTAAATTAAGTTGAAGACTATTATCAAAGACGCATAACCTCAGATTTAAATAAGCTCAAACTTGTCTGATTTATTCTTCAATTGCACCAACTGTAAGGTAACTGCCACATAGAGATTTTTGTTATTCATTTCTTCTTACCATTGTTAATGCGGAAGCTAAGAATACCGGTGAAACTAACTGTACGAATGAGCCGTCTGCGGGAGAAGATTTGTGCACTTTCAATGTACAATTTGTAACATGATATCTTGTAGTAATAGTTTTACATCTTTGTGGAGCTAACTACTTGAGCAATGCTGTAGATCGACTATTGGAATGTTTGGAGAATTAACTTGCGGTAACGTTAACGTCAACTCTCGTGATTCCACTGAGTACCCTAAAATCTCTACTTTTGAAAAGAGTGGTGAATTTAAAAGCATCTACTGGTGCACTGAGGTATTCACACTTCAGCGTTCAATACATTCTTGTGAAAGCCTCAATGGCACCTTTTTTGTGGTAGTATTGGACCATAAGATTCAGACAAAGGCATGTAATGCAAATAAAAACACTGAAGTTTGTAATAAAGACACAATGCTTTGCAAAGACATATTTTACTGACTTGTGTTATGTGGAGAAAGCACACTGGTTCACACACTTTCAAGGAATGACTCAGTCCTACATATTGTTGTATCGGATTAAATTGTTGACGCTCATCCCTCCCCAGTTGCTAGGTAAGAGGGTAGTAAGAATATACCATCAAACACTCGATATTCAAGGTGCAGTCACAGTCATAGCACCATTTTTGATTGTGGTAAGATTATCAGCACAGCTATGACAGAATCAAGGCTCTACGGCAATGTTTTTTATCAGGTAGTTTCTGTATATGTATGACACATCCACGATTGTTCGCAGAATGCTCCCAATTTGCTGTCCTAACATCCGCATTCCCCTAGGGTGGCGACCTCACTGCAGCCGAGCAATTTGACAAATTTTGTAGCCAAAAATCTAATCATTTTTACGCTTTTTGTGTTTTGGTTTCTTTTCAGTCATACTTTAAAGGCAACCAGAGCAATATTAGTGCCAAAAAATGGAATTAAAATAATGCTGAGATCTTTATGGTAGTGACATTTACTAACACTGTTTAGCACGTTTGTGTAGTAACTTCATACTTTGAGCATTTTAAATGGGCGCAAAAACTTGCTGTACGATGATCACCTTGGTTTCGCGAGCCTACAAAAAAACGCAGCGACGATTTTCAGTGACTTCTCACATCACAACGACATATTCGTGCATCATGTGGCTATACATTGTGATATTGTTGTTTAAACTAAGCATAGAAATGACTAAATAGACTTTCAAAATTTAGAATTTTCGGGCCCTGATATTGCTTGGGTTTCCTTTAACATGTTGCATGATATTCCAATGATTGAGTCAAGGGTTACTGTGCTAGCACAAATCCAATTTAGGCCTCAGCGCAATCGCCGTCTAGTGGAATGGGGGCCTAAACCTATCGTACACTGAATATGACAGGCCCTTACCCTTAGGAAGATTATGACCTACCCTATAGTAAACACAGTTCAACTGTAAACCCATTGTATGGGACACCTGTCTGCATTGTACTGAGTCAAGATGCTTGTTTTCCCCCTGGCTTAAAAGCCAGGGCACATCATGTACAAACAATACATTACGTGAGAAATACGTGCTAGAAATGTTGACTTTGTAATTATGGCGGCACCCTACTGTAAATTACCATGTGTGCTCTATGTCAGCTGCTTAACTGTGATGTTAAAACCATGAGATGGTTATCTTGTTTTCACTTCAAACAATTAACATTTGACCAGGTTGAACTGTATGTTAAGCTGTAACTCCACAAATGAGTTTTTGGTGAAAAGCGATGAAAATTAACTATCTTATATATTATGCATATAAATTATTTGTGTATGATATAGAAATATTCATCTATATTTTAAATCATGGGTTTTAAAACTTTCAATATCAAAGTAGTATGCTTATGTACACAAGTCAAGCCAGGTAAAACATCCATGTAGCCCTTTCTTTTGTCATGGTAGCTCGTATGTTAGAACCGGGGTAGTATGGACTATCATCTAAACACTAAGAAGTCCTATACATCGCGGTGTAATAATCAGAATGATCAACCACTTACGTATTGCTTGAGGGACTAAGCAAATCATTTAGACATCTCTGGACAGATAAAGCGTTGTCTCCTGAAAATGTCAACAAGTCGAAAGCACAACTCTTCTTTTTTATCAGCTGATATATGCACGGCGTGCATCGTATAAAACAGTCGTTAAAGGTAGTTCTACTTAGCCTGAGTGCCAGCCTTTTTAGCTTCCGTCCGCTACCCAAGCTCCGCTGCGCTACCCAAGCTCCGCTGCCGGCGTACGGAAGCTAAAAAGGCTGGCACTCAGGCTAAGTAGAACTACCTTTTAGTTTAACAACTGTTTTAAAAGGCTGGCACTCAGGCTAAGTAGAACTACCTTTAAAAACTGTTTTAAAAGGCTAGCACTCAGGCTAAGTTCTACTAGAATGAGTTCAAGTCTGCGGTATCAGTCGTTTCCTTTCCGAAGGTACCGACACGTTTTTAACTCTTCAAAACTGTCCCTCATGCCCCCAGCCTCGCTCGGTTCAACCTTGACAGAGAAGTCCCTCTTGACTAGCGGCGTGCCTTGTTTGCTGAGGTACAGAGGAACCATTCTGGTGAATGTCGCCGCTCGCGACGACTCTTCGTCGTCCGAGGAGTCGCTGGCGTACACGTCCGCCGGTCTGATCTTCCGGCACTTCCAGCGACTCGAGCCCGTACTGCGCATGTAGGAAGGCGGCGCCTGGCTTTTGAGTATAATTCTTGGCGGAGTGGGATCCTCTTTTTGTTCTGTGTCGTTTGCACGTGGTGGGTGTGACTCTTGAGTCTTGAGAGACGGTATGAGTCGGTGAGGAGGCGCGGTGTTCACTCTCCTGAGCAGACGCGGTGAGGAGACAGCGTCCAGAAGCAGGGACGAGTTCGAGTGAAAGAGGGCCGGTTTGGGCTTCCCGCTGGTCGGGCGACTGGCAGACCCGGGCCGTCCCCTAGGGCTGGCCGACATCGGTCTGGCGTTCGCCGAGGATTGAGTCCGTTCTTGCGTTGTGGACGCAAGAGGGTAGTGGCTCCTTGCAGAGGTTGGTCTGTTTTCTGTAGCACGTGGAGAGGATGATATTGGGACATCCCGCGGTGAGAGAGACCGGGACACTTGACGTGAAGAAGACGGGTTGGAGTCGGCTCGAGGACGGGGCGACCCGGGTGCATGATGTCCGGCTCGGCGGGGAGACGCCGACGACGGGCGAGGTGACGACGGCGGGGTCGGTAAAGGCGAACCGTCTTTGAATCCTCTCGGAAAGGCGGGGGGAGGCGGTAAGGAGGCAGAGTCGGACCAGGAACGTTTCCTTAGCGGCTCGATATGTTTGTTGACTGGTGGGAGTAGAAAGATGTCTTCTTGAAGGGCCAACTTTCGTGACAGCCGTTTGGTGAACGTTCCGTCTGAGACCGTCCGCGTCAGGGGCTTGTGCCTCCGCGGGGTGCTCGGGGTCGATGACCCCGGGGTAGAACCACCTGATCTTGGCGACTGGTCTCCGCTTCCTAGAGGAGAGTCTTCTGAGGTTTCGTCTTCTATTGTTCCCACTGCCCTACTGATCAGAGGCACAGGGCTCATGCGGTTTACGTGCTGTAAGGTCCGAAGGTCTTCCATACTCTGTGTTTTGTCGATTTCAAGAGACTGCAGCAGCTTCTGTTGGATATGACTAATCGCACGGATGTTACCCTCCTCGACTTTCTTCAGCGCCTTCTCCTTGGATTGTAGCAGGTTCTCCAGTGACCTGTTTTTCACAGTCATCTCTTTGTTCTTTGTTTTTGTGACGTGAAGTCCTTTCAAACTCAACGATATGTCGTCGGCCATGTTCTTTTCTTCGCCATTGCTGTTCTTTTCTTCACCCTTGGACTCTTCCATGGCTGCTGCGAACGGCTACAATTCTCTCACGAACCTGTCACACGAATTACGCGCTCGTTTCAGTATATTTGCTCACGCTACCCCCGGTGACCCTTCTATTAGCACCGGCAGTCTCTCACCTGATACGGACGGCGTGGGTTCGGTTTACTCTGGGATGCCAGCCGTGGGTACGGGTGGGGCAAACACGCTTTCTCCTCCTGGCGACGGGTCCCTGCGACTCAACCGCCCGAGTATCAACAAGGTGTGGAGTTCGTACAAGTCGCCAAAGACGCACTGACAGAAAAGTCCTCACACAGCTGTGCGGTGATATAGAATCCCAGGTACAGGTAGCTAAGTGACCGAACAAATCCTGTCAAGTCATTCAAGAGGCCGTCAGGCACACTGACGTTTTTCCAAGCAAACTTGGGCGTTTCACATGCCGCACAAAAAGACCATACGTCACCTTAAGTCAGTAAATCAGTCTTCATTGGTTAATGGGATCAGGACCCAAGTGAGAAGAAAATTGGCTCAGCAAACCAATGTGTGTTCTTGACTTAAATCCGTGAATGGATGACGCGTTTAACCCCGCAATAGCCGAGTGACAGGTTAAGGTGCTTTGCTGTACTCATGTGTTTTCAGTACACGGCCTGTCTTTGTTTGCTGCCGTAGTCTTTAGTTGGTTACGAAAACATTCCGTCTTTTATGGCGAAGGACTGGGAAACAAAGTGTCGACCCAGTACAGGTGGCATTGTGCGAATCCAATGGGGCGTACGAATCCAACACTTCGCTCAGTAGAAAATACGTGTTATTCGGCGAGTAGGCCCCAGGCGAAGAACATATATCCCTTCTCGATGTTAGGCTGTCAGTACGTTTAGTAAGTACGTACTCCAGTTGAATGTGATCTTGAAGTGACGCGTCTTGGAACAGATTCCAAATTCTGAGTTCAAGTGCCCGTGACTTGTAACTCGGCGATAAAGACCTCCGATGCCTACATGCCAACTTGGGTTTTGAAGCGTCCTCTATTTGTGGAGAGAGCCCTTTCGGTCAGAGAAAGGACAACAGGTTGTTAGCACGGACCACATCAAATGCCTGCCTTCAATGTAAACAAAGATGTGCTGGAAACGCTGAGTGTTCCACAAGAAAGGTGGCTTCTGAAACAACTGACTGGCACCATAAAATGGCCTATTGCACTGTCAAGAATATGCTTTTAGTGTAGATGTTTAGTAACCTCCCAGCATTTCGACGTGACGGCTAGTTCTTCCTGTCAGTCTGTCCATCGAGCAGTCTTACCTGACGGTTTCTTTCAATGGGCAGTCCCGACTCCATTTTCACCCTGCTCACACCTAAAATAAAGGAAAATCCGCCGGACTTGTCACCCCTATGTGTCGTCTACAGCCAACATTGGCCCGGCGAAGTCCTTTTTTGTCTCGTTGCTGACCCGACAATATCGGTTACCTACGGCTCTACACGCGGCGTACGCCTTTTGTGTCGTACGGTAATCGTAGACTGCGTTATCGCGATCACAGTAGCTACGGGAGCTTAGCTTCAATCCCTCTTCACTCGCGTATGTATGGACGTCCTCTCTGATCAGCACGGTTATCTAAATCTCCGGTCATTTTAGTCATCAGGAATTGCGAGAAGCGCACAGGAAACGTAACACCACCGGTACGACTTCAATCACATATCTGACGTAATTAAGTTAAATGCGCATGTTCCTAGGTAACTTAAGTCAACATTCCGATTGGCGATGATGACAACAATTGGTTTTGTTGACTCTAGATAGCTCTATGGGCGGTATTAGCAGGGGCCCATCGTTTCCTCACCCTGTATACGGGCTAGTTGTTGTCGCTACAAAAGTAGTCAAAGCATTAGTCTTGTTGAGGTAAACCCCTGCTTGGAATTTGTATAAATATGTTTTAAAAAACAGAGCAGGTCTTCTATTTGACACCATCGAAAAGCAAACCAAATAATGGCGCCTCCAAGTATTTGTTCTGTCGTCGACCACGTTATAGTACAGACTGTCTGGGCTACAGTGTGTAACTGATAGATTAGCCTTTTAATCAAGGCACTCTCGAGGTTACCTACCTACAATGTAATCAAGGAGGATTAAACCTCCTTGATGTGATGAACTGTACGAAATGAACCTTGACACTTTGCTGGTTTGTCTTTTTATGCGGCGTTATAAGAGAGCAGCGTAGCAGAGGGAAGAAAGGTAAAAACTACAGACATTGAATCAAATACAAATCAAATAAAATAAAATGTATCAAGTACAAAGTACGTATACCCTACTCTCGTCCATAAAAGGACAACAGTAGCCATGACCGCTCGTTTTTGTTATCAACCAACAATTGTGTGTGTGGGGGGGGGGGGGCGAATCTGAAGACTCGCCGTCATCAAATATTGAATGGTTCTCTTCATTACGTACTGTATTTGAAAAGAGCTTGGAGTAGAAACAACATTACATGTATTTTGTGTGTGTGTGTGTGTGTGTGTGTGTACGTGTGTGTGTGTGTGTGTGTGTGTGTGTGTGTGTGTGTGTGTGTGTGTGTGTGTGTAGTATGGGGAGGAGGGTGTTTTGCGTCCCTGGGTGTAATTATGTAACGATCCAATGGCGCACGCCTGCGAATTTTGTGTTTAACGTCAAAGGGCACAACACGAGTTGATAAATACAATTACAGAACGAACTTAGTCGGCAACACCTGGGCGTATTGATTCGAATGGCAAATATTTGCGCGTCGGTCACCCAAACAGAGGTAAGAATGGACCAAATGTTTGGCTGTATGTCAGGCTTAACACTTTCAGTGAGCTGGAAAGTTACTGTAAAGCGACCTGTCGTTTTGTGTTAAGCGAACCGTTTAAATCGTGTGTAGTAAAATATGTTTAACGATGTTGAAGTTCGGTGATTTTTTTATAGTTTTGTACTTTAGACGTAAGTACAAAGCTAGCTGTTGGTTTACTTATCACACACTCACGTGTGATGCATACCTTAATGACTGAGATAACAGAGCACATGGTGGTGAGTGACTCATTAGTTTCCGATCCTGTACTCTGGCTAGAAGTTAGAACACTCTGCATCCTTATCCCTGTAGTTTCCCTATGATACGCCAGGAGGCGTCTGAGATCTCCACTCTTGCCGTCAGAATGGCATGGCTGCTGAAATGGGGACAAAATATGTTCTTCGTTTCAAGTATGACATAATGCTGGATACCAATTGTCAATTGATTCTAATGTGGCTTATCATCACAGGACAGATAGTATGAAATCCTGATGTAGACTTTATCTATAGCAATCAAATTTATTGCTTTTAAACCACAATGAGATATCTAAATTGCTATCTCTTAGTCTTGTAAGGTTTTCTGTTATTTTATGTTATGAAATATGGCCCTTGTTCTACCGTGTCCCATACCTTACCACTACTGCAAGTGAGATGGGAAAACGAAGTTGTTTGCAAAACCACATTTCTAGATTACTCGACGGTACACAAACAAAACCAAAATAAACTACTTGTTGTTATCGATTCTCTACAACATGATATGTCCCATTTCACGCTCCGGCTATCAGGCGAAGCCTCCGAGCTTACTTGGGTCCACTGTTTTGTTTATTTGTTTTGCATAACTTGTCAACCGCCTTCAGGCGTAACACACCGGTTTTGTGCTGTATGTACAAGCTGCGTGTCGTTGGCATGTCGTTGGCGTTTTCCGTCGAGGGATTTTTTTCATTTTTCTATCACCTACACGGCCGTCCTGACTTGGATGTTCATGTGCATCAACTGATCCTCCTGGCTATAGTCCCGACTGTAGCCGTGACTGGGCTGGGGACATGGAAGCCTCAGACTGTGTATCTACCCATGCTCAGAGCGGCGTGGTACCAAAGATATATGTTTTCATCAATAGTTCGTCGCGTTGTATATTTCTACGACAAAAGCATGCCAGAAGAAAGTACTGTAAATGCATCTAAGTTCGCGTGGTTTTTATTTCGCGCCAAGGCGAAAATGTGATTTCGCGGTGGTTTTAATAAGTTTGCGGCAGCGCCAAAGTCACCTACTGCTACGGTATTGGACAATGATATTCGCGGTGGTTTTAAGTTCGCTGTGAAACGGTCGCCGCGAAAACGCGATCATTTAACCACCGCGAACATTTCTGCATTTACAGTATTAAAATCAAAGATTAGTAGATGGTCCAAAAATGATCAAGAAGAATGTTGGCATGGCCCTCGGTAGAGTCAGAGCTCTATTAGCGTGTTCATCTGAGTTGGTGAATAACATCATGGAAAGTTCAAATTGTTCTCCAACTAAAGAAATTGGACTGAATCACTCAGTCTTCTTTAGCTTCTTCAGTGCGCACCAATATTTTCTCAATCGGGACTGGGGGTCGATATTGACTTCCAACAACCTTTGACCTAGTGCTGACGTGGCACGTACGACAAGTCATGTGTCCAGAGCGATTCCAGTCCCATTGTCGCGTTGGAGAACAGTTTAAATTTTCCATTATCTTTCCTCCATATCTTTACAAAAACATTATTTTCTTTATCGCTGGTTTGCAACTTCTAATCTATTCCTGAGTAGATATTTTCCTTATCCCAGAAGTCACACTTTTCTTTGTTATAGTCATGAATCATAACGTTCTGCGGGGTGGTGAAGTTCATGTTGGGGAACTGGTTCTCTTCGTTGTACTTTGGCCAGCTCAAGGGTGACTTCAGGACATCGCCCGTGGAGTAGACATACGGACTTGGTTTGTTAGGGTCCCCCGTGTGTGCAAAGTTACCATAGTGGTACGCCATGGTGTCGGCCATGACTTGCTCGTCAGGGGTGAAGCTTAATTTCAAAATTAGATTTGTTTGAAACACGAACGGAATGTCTTCACCATGACAGACGTGGCCATTGCAGTAGTCGTAGTCGTGCCAAAGCATCTTAAAGGACCAGACGTGATCAAAGACGTACAGCCAGACGTCGCGTTCACCATTTGCGACTGCGTTTCGGACGGCATTTCGGGTTGGACATTCAAAGACCCAGTCTGTCACGGCCTGAGATAAAAACGGGCGATAGTCTGATGTTTGTGGTGGGTTGTACTCATGAAGAACTGCCGGTCCTTTTCCACGGAGAAAGGCCAAAGCAGCCGCGTCTAACTCAAGTTTAGAGATAGGCTTAGTAAAGGCCCCATAAATGTACAGGACAGCTTCTTCCCGTACTGTGCCTATGATGAATGGTTTTCTCTGAAACTGTCCCTTTGCAAAACTATCCACAGTTTGTCTAGGTAAAACGTCGCCATCTACTGTAGGGCCCCATTGAAGAAATATTTCCAGGAGGCGAAAGGGGTTAGCTATGTAAATACCCACTTCATATTGAGCGTGAAGAATGTCATCAGCTGGCTTGGAGCGAAGGCACTTCATGTCCCCGGCAGAACAGTTCGCGAGCTTGGTGAAGTCATTCCCGAGACGGATGGCTTCCAATTGAGTCTTGTGAGTGATGGAGAACGGCACGCTCAGCATGATGCCCTGGTGGAACAGGTGCGCCGCCCTATCGGATGTCAGGAGAACTGCAACCGAATCGGACCCGGCGCTCTGTCCGAAAATGGTCACTTTGTCCTTGTCTCCGCCGAAGTCAGCGATGTTCTGTTGGACCCACTTTAATACCTCGATCTGATCTAACGTCCCATAGTTTCCCCTTGCGTCGTCTTCTCCCTCACCGGTCACAAGGTAACCGAAAACCCCGAGTCTGTAGTTGGTCGTCACGATGACGGTGTTGGTTTTGTTGGCCAAAATCCGCCCATCGTACACCAAAGCGGCGCCAGTGCCCGCGTGATAGTCTCCGCCATGAAACCAACACAGAACAGGCAGCCTGACAGCAGTAGAGTTCAGAACGGATCTTGGAACGAAAACGTTCAGATACAGACAGTCTTCGCTCTGCGTTCTAGGTTTGTCGCGGTTACAATCGTGATGATAGTCGGTGATGTTCGGTCCGCACCCTATTTGTCGGCACGCCGGGCCCGGTACGGTGCCGTCGCGGACCTCGGGCGCCCAGGACGTGTTGTACGCCCGAGGAGGCTTCCAGCGCAGCTCGCCTACCGGCGGGACCCCGAACGGGAGCCCGAGGAAGATGGCTCCTTCCTCCACGTACATGCCCCGCACGTCTCCATACTGTGTCCGAACGATCGGACCGTCCGGTTTCGTCAGTACAGCGGCGTTCCCAACGAAAACAAGGGCTGCGAAGACCAAGAGTCGAGAGAACGTTGTTGTCGCCATATCTAAAATCACCCTTACGTGGAGGCTGAGGTAAGGTGACTACGTGCCAGCATTCCAGTTGTTATCATCATATGGGTACCCTTTGGACCCATCTTCTTTGTTTAGCACTTTTATCTTCGTTCACTCATTGACATAGCGGGCGACACTAGAGAAGTAAACAGACCATCCTTGCACAACATCAGCTAACCTAGTTATCAAGCATTCTAGTCTCTGCAAAAGAGTCCATAGGTAGCTTGAAAAATAGAAGAAATCGGCCAAATAGACTGATGAACTTGCCAGAGGAGTTACTCCTATAGCCGTTCTACAAAGTATGTGTCTGACTGTATATACATGTGCTTTTTTTGGTCACATCGAGAGGTAAAAAGTCCGTCGACACACACAAGGGTTGAAACTGCTAATCATTGTTTCAGAATAAACATCAATCAAGATTTTTTTTCCAATCTTAAGTTAGAATTTCCAACAACTATAATGAAATTTGCATATACATGTCTAATGGAAGAAGTCTAATTCTGTCGACACAACGGTCGAAACTGACGATCATTGTTTCTACGTCAGGATTTCGGAATAAACATTAATTAAGATTTGTTTGTATTCTTTACCACTGTCATCATCATCGTTCATCCGGATTACTCCGGTGGGATACAGTCTATGATAATAATAATAATCGAACTATTATTAATATTGCCCACGTACAAAACATAACCTTCTCGGCGAAGGTGACAAGATAATAAGAAGCACAGCGAAGACGTGATCGACCAGTCAAAAATCTGCAAAGATATCCAGAGATTTTTAATGCAATACAAAGGTACAATGTATATGTAAGGGTAGCGATCGCTACTTGGCAGAATAGGTGATATTACCGGTAAAAATCGAGATCGGTGTCTCTGCTGATGGAGATCTCTACCTGTACAATCGGTGATTCTGGTGGTAGAGGTTGCGATCCTGGTCTCTACTTGTACGTGTATATGTAGAATCACAGTCTCTACGGAGACAGGCGCTATCATCGTTACGACTAGATCTTTAATAGAAGTTTATTGCAAGTTCATGCCCGTGGGCTAATTTCAAATACATGGTAAACATAGGGAAAAACATACATGCGTCAGTAAACTGTGTCTGACTTTATTGTAACAATAGGCTTAGCTAGTTCGATTACTGTTTCTATCAGTTGAATCGACCATTCTGGTAGAATCGCTTATTGTGCCAGATCTCTGACACAGTGTGTACAGATTTGTCTTCCCGGCTCTCCTGAAACGAGGAATGGCGTAGGACATACCAGTTGTGATTTGTTTTCAGAAAAATAAGAAGTCAGAAAATGATATGGAAAATGTGATTTTTCCCTGTCACAGTGAAAAGCGGTCAAAGACATCGAGGAAGGCACCAGACTTGAACTTGTCCTCTTCTAGCAGGGTGAACATGTGTTTCGCAGAATGGTCGGGGCTCAAGATCAACCCTTTGGACTCCATAGCGTTGAATCTATAAAGTAAGGAGAAATGTAAACACACCTGTATTTCTTTGAAAGCAAACGTTTTGTTTTCGCTTGGCCGGTATGAAATATATTAGAATAGACTCTGTATTTGTTGAATTAGGCCATGTTGATTTGATTATATGGAAGACATCCTCTGGGGACCCCAAAACTGACGCGAGCGCGCGATTAAAAAACATTTGGCAAAACAAAAATCGCCGTCAGTATGAAGTCTACATGATCAGGAAGGATGAACAAAGCTACACATGTAGAGTATGATATACCAAAATATAGATTTTTAATCTTTGTTTTTGACTTTGGAATTGACTTTGGCATTCTACGACATCGGTATCCGTTTTCTGAAACATGTTTTTTTTTTTTCAATATACGGCATATATTTTCTCATTTTGTAGCTGCTTTGTACGATTTACAGTATGGCAAAAACTTTCTTTTTTTTAAACGGACGAAACTTGATGTACGCGCGGATCTCATCCATATCATTAAATCAACATGGCCTTATTCAAAATAAAAGACCTGTCTCCATCGTGGGGGTTTTGGCACAAAATTCTGATTGATCAGAGATACTACTAGGTCACTTGTGCTTCAACTTTGACCTGTCTGACAGTAATTTTCGTCCTCAAGAGGCCTTGGATTACCTCTAATCCTCTAAAACTCCACACCATAGACCACCCCCTGCTTGGTCATTCCGCTTCTTTGCAATTCCCCCATCCATTTATTGGTAGAAAAATCTCTGCATACCTGTCTTCAACTTTCTTGTCCCCGCACGACCTGACCGTCTGTAACATGTCGGTGTCCAGCGGACCCGGGGAGTAGCTGAGCACGCGAACATCCGGCTCCTCCTCCGCCATCACCTGCGATACAATACATATAGAATACAACACGGGGTATTCTGTATCACCCGAGGCACCAGCCCGACCGCGGGTCGGATCGCCCGACGGCCTACGCGGTCGGGCTGGGACCGAGGGTGATGCGGAATACAACGTGTTGTTTTTCATTTATGTCATGCCTTGGTCATACCCACCCGAGAGAACACACATTTCAATGCGGAATGCGCCAGAACCTCCGAATCTGGTATTCGAATTTCCGACGGCGGCGCAACCGACGCGCTCGAAATGCATTCGCCTATTCCATGGAAGCCTGTGTGATAACACTCCCGAACCCTATGTGATCCGAATAGTTATCACACGGTCCGGAACACCCGTATCAGGCCCAGGTATGACATAAAACCAAACACGTTATAATTTAGGAAAAAGAAGTCGTGGAAGACCAAACGGCACCTTCATCAATACCCTAAGAGCCGACACAAACCTTACTCAATTGAAGGAAATCCAGTCCCTGATGGAAAATATGGTTAAGTGGAGGACACTTTCAAGCTTGGTTCGAGAAGGAGCTCGACCAAAGTTAATCAAGGTAAGTTTAGTTAATTTGCGTTTATAATGCTCGTTTTGATGAAACGGGACGGCTGCACTGGGCTTCTATTTCTTTTACCCACTATTTACTTTTTTTAGTTGCCTGAAATAGCTAGAAATGTACTGCATATCATTTGGTTGATGGAAGGGTGGTACCTGCCTTGCATCTTTCTCGTTTTGTTCATTGTGACTTCATCGGCGGTCATAACTTGGTTGCCTTCCGACAAAACCTCGAGTCTGAAGAAATGTACTATCCTTGTTGTAGAAAATAATCAGACAATAATGCACTTTGGTGTAGTGCAATCGTCAAGCTTACGATTTGGTTCCATTTCCAATCCGGGGCCCGGCCGGGCTGTTTGCGAAAATGGATATCAAGAAAATATACAATATATGGTTAGGAGTCCTTTTCTTACGTTGTCTTTCATATCATATTTTCCGTTCCCACAAGCTGCCCGGCCGGGGCCCCACTTTGGAAATGGGACCATTTAAGCATTACCGATCAGGTACTGGATGGATGTACTAACCTTGAAGAACATGTTCCTCGCTGCCTTGCCGCTACAATACAGGGCATGATGGGCCATCGGTTCAATGGCTGCGCCAGAACTGATGTTTACAACAGTTCGCCTGACGTCAGAGCACGGGAACACCTAGTATGGACAGTCAGGAATTGTTACTGAAATCTATGTGATACTCTGTTCAATTGTGTTTTCTCGATCAAATACTGTAAGTACAGAAATGTTCGCGGCGGTGAACTCTTTACCACGATCTTAAAACCACCACAAAAAGTGTTTCCATTATGTGACTGTAGCGCTGCTGCTGTTTCAAACGCGAACACTCTATTTTCTCTCTACCACAAAATCAAATCTTTGCGGACATTTCTGCATTTACAGTATTCGGTTTCTTGCTGATGTCAAATTGTTGAGAGACATTGTTGACAGAGATCTGGAATTCTATGTTAGTTAAAGGGCTGAGCTTCTATTGCCATTTATCTTACACGGCGTCAGCCTCTGCTCGATGGTCTGCATACATAGGTTCATGTCCTGAGCTTAGCAGGGTTCCATATTGGTTTGGAACTTGGCATGTAACTACATGTTCCATGCTGAACCAATTAATTACTTAATAAATAATCTTGAATGATTACAATTCAAATTCGACAGTCATGGCGATAGTGACGTCGTTACGTCAGCCTGTATGCCCAAAAGAAATAAACACACCTCCATGAACTTTGCCGTCAGAGCGATGACGGATGTCAGGTTGGTGGCGTAGTACTTGTTCAGAATCTGAGGATCAGAATGTTCTGCTGCCCTCTTGCTCACATCGCCCACGGTTCCCGCGTTGTGGATCATCAGAGCATTCTTAAAAGCGCCTACGCACAAAGACATGCAGAAATCATTGTTGTAGATGTGTTTAGAAACACCATACATGTAACAGATACATAGGGGTCCAAACATATACCACCTCTTCCGAAGACCAATAGCTATCTACCATTCCAAACTCACACCATAGCGTGTCCAGAATTAAGATATAAACTTTCCCAAGGGAATAAATACATTCTTAAGCCTGGTGATTTTTATAGAATACTCTCAAACCTGGCTTAATACCATAAAGAAGGCTCCGCCCCTGGAGCGTTGTCAAAAATTGTGAACAGCCATTGAACTTTGAAACGTGCCGATTAATTCAATGTAAAATTCAATCTCAAAGCGTATTTGTTTGGTACTGCAGTGGGAATGTAATCCTCTGTGGTTTTGTTCAGACCATGGTATGGCAATGATGTGAAGGTATTGCATGTATTCATTATGATTTATGAGCATAACTCAAGAAGCAATGATTTGATTTTCATGATTTTTTTGCTTGTAGCTAACTTAAGTCCAGGTGTACATTTTAAGTGCACTGATTTGTGATGAAAATTTGACCTTAATTTGCTTGTCAGGAGTCCCTTGTTTCAAATGATACCTGATCACTTTCACCATACACATCAGAGAGGGACATAAATTTTGAAAAATGTGGACATATCTTGCAGGGATGATTGTAAGTAAATGCTGTATAACCCCTTAGTGGCGAAAAGTGGGATCTCTATAAAGAATGTTTTTATTGGTCAGAAATTAACCGCAATGGCAGCCTTTCTAGCGCTGAATTGATGCAGGGTTTACAGGTTTCACATGATACACAACATATACATATCGTATCCACACTTGAATTATGTGGAACTGTCGCAAGTGTCTGGGCGGCTGCCATTCGGCGCCACCAGATGACCTCAATACGACCTTCCCCAACCGAAGTCAGGTACCCATTCACACCCAGGTGGAGTGAGGAAAGTCGTGGTTAAGTGCCTTTACCAAGGGCACAAGATCGGTGACATGACAGGATTCGAACTCGGGACCTCTTGGTTCTGAGCCGAACGCTCTGCCGTTGCGCCACACGACCCCATAAACCGTAATTGTACCAAGATGTGTACATAACTCAGTATAAGCTAGTTCGGAGTTGCTACTACGCATGTGCAGTGTCAAAGGTGAAGGCCCCCGAGACGTGAACAAACCCCGTCTGGGAATTGTTATGCAAATCTAGACAATGTGGAGACGAGCACTGTCTACAAGCCTGGGGCCTTCACCTTTGGAACTGCACATGCGTAGTAACAACTCCGAACTAGCTTATTCAGTAGTGTTACCTGTCACCATACCTGGTTGAGTGTCTGCAAAGATGTCGAAGAACAGTGCGGGGTAGGCTGTAGAATCCTCCATGTCCCCCGTCACCAACTTCACCTCCAGCTGGTTCGGACACCTCTCCTCCACCTGCCGTTTGGTTTCCTGCAGACCCTGGAGCGATCGGCCGGTCAGCACCAGGCGGGAGCCCTCCCCTAGTCGCCCCGCTAGCTGCACGGCGATGCTCCGGCCCAGCCCTCGGCTACCTCCCGTCACGGCACAGAACGTGGCGGGGCCGAACATGGCAGACAAACCGGTGGACGCCATGTTTAGACCTGATGATTTTTAGAGAAGCGTTAGCATATATTTTTTTGCACTTTGGACTCGTGCATATTTGTCTAATGCCTGAAGGGTCACGATATGGTAAGGGAGCCGTTGAAAGCCCAGACTATCTAGGCCCCGGCCGGGCTCTGACGCCGGATTGACCCCCTACAGATGAGGAACACAGTTAACGACTCGAGCCGCAGATATATCCACAAAACTTTTACACGAACAAATGTAGGCTATGCTTTTACAACATGGCCAAGGCATGGTCCACCTGATCATGTCATGGGTCAATGGACCATACCAACACTAATGAAGAAATGGGGTTGCGCTGTCCGACAACACCGATCTCACATCCCGGTCGGGAAGTTGTGGACGTATTTTTACCTGCGTGAAAATGGAGATATTGTTTTGTTTATCTGTCTGCCTCAGTCTAATGTTTGTCTGTTTATATTTCAGAACATTCTGACCGGGAAATAATATAAGTTGCGGATGGATTCTGGTGATATTTGATAGGTGGGTAGGTCTGGAGAAGACGAAGGAGAAGGCCGATTTTGAGCCTTCTATCAGCTTTCCTTGGTACTGCAGCAGAACGGCGTTTATACACCTTGCACAACTTCCTCCCTGCCCCAAGAGCTATCCACCACTAAAAAATCACGACCATAGCACATCCAGAACTCAAAAACTGTCCCGCTGCAGTACCAAGGGTAGCCGCTAGGACTAAGGGGCTCGTTATCAAACTTGACTTTTGTTTTTCCGACCCCTACCAACGTAACAAACTGAATGTTTTCACGATCCATCCAATGCCTCTACCGTTATTCCGTTAACAACCAAACCAACAAAGGGTCCACTGCAGTACAGTAGGAATCCGCGGGAAGGCCCATTCTCGAACTTGACCTTCGTTTTTTTCGACCCCTACAAACCTACTAAATTTCGTTACGATCCATCCAATGCCTGTCGAGTAATAAGTCGAACAAACAAACAAACAAACAAACAAACTCAAACTCAAACAAAGACTGATACACAAACTCCAGTTTTATGGCATTACAGGTAAAACTCTACAAGATTACACCATGTCAAAGAATGCAGTTCGACTCTACAAGGTTACACCATGTCAAAGAATGTAGGTCGACTCTACAAGGTTATACCATGTCAAAGGATGTAGGTCATAGTTCATGGCAACTGGGTACGTGTCTAACCTGTTTGTCTGCGGTCGTGGTTAAAGATGGCTGCGGCATTCTTGAATTGGATAAACGAGTCCATGCAGAATATATCACAAATCTCTGGGCTGACTCTGCAATCTTTTCTCGTATTCATTACGGCCTTTCTGCTGGCATATTCACTCTTGAATCGCCCAAGAAACCTGCCTCCTTACCCGACAGGAAGTGTGCCTGTTCTCGGGCACCTCCTCGCCTTAGGCCGAGCACCTCACCTCAAGCTGACGGCATGGAGGCCGCAATACGGGGACGTCTTCACCGTCAGGATGGGGATGAAAGATATGGTGGTTCTGAACGGCTACACTGCCGTCAAGGACGCGCTCGTGGACAGGTCCAAGCTGTTCGCATCCAGGCCGCCAAACTTCCTGTTTGATTCATCATTTGGTTTCGGAAAAGGTGAAGTATTCCATTTCCAGTCTTTTTGCATGTTATGAGTTTGGAAACTTGATCTACGTTTTAGAAAAAAAAACGATCAATTTTTGGCGACACCTTGGGGCGAGCCTAGTGGTATGATATTGTGAGCAGTCGGCAAAAATTCTAGGAATTGTGAAGGGATGCGTACACAGGAATTTTAGTCCCCAGAGATATTAGTCATGAATTGAAATGGTAGAAAGTGGATCATGTAGGCTCGCCAGAGCATTCGTTATAGAAAACTGAGACATTCGGCCACAGGTGTCAGCCAGATGAAGTAAGTTCAGTTGTATATCTACATACCAGGACCATTCGGTCGACAGTGAAAGAAAGAATATCATTGACAGGAACATCCTGTCAATTCTTTCCCAGGTTTGGTTTGTGTAATATGTCCAGCTCTAGTAACAGACAATCGTCGCCATGGCAATAATGATTTTATTGCTTTTCTTGTTGTGCATGTTCATGCACCAAGAAGGAAGGGAAAGCATACCATTGTTTTCCCTATACCTATAGGTTATATACCGTACTATAAACTGGGGGCAAAAGCTCTCCCTTTCCAAGAGTGTAGAGACGTGCAGCGCTGTTACCCTACATAGATCCACTATTGGGGTCCTATGAGACAATGAAAAAGAGGGGGAAAACACTCATATGCCATCATTAAAATATATTGAGGTCATCGTCTTTGTTCCTAAAGACATTGGTACTGCATGTTGTGGGACCGAGTTGACTCAGAGAAGGAGGTTTACCGCCACCGCCTTGAAGAATTTGGGCATGAAGATTGGAACTGGCAGCATTGAAGAGAGTATCCGAGAGGAGGCGAGCTGTCTACGGAATAGGGTGAGTTGAAATATTCCTAAAAAATAGATTCTGTAAGATCTTTAGTCTTAAATATTTGTTGGACAAACTCGTTATTTCCCTGATGAAGGAACTTTATTTAGATTGCAGCTTACGAGGGAAAGCCCCTTGACATCGCCCACGACGTCACCGTGACTGTTGCTAACGTCATCTGCTCCATGGTGTTCGGGAAGCGCTACGACTACGAGGATGAAACCTTCCGCGAGCTCACTGAAGCGATTTTAACGGTAGCAGCTGACCTTAGCGCCGGGCAGATCATCAACGTCTTCCCCCTGTTACGGTTTGTTCCAGGAGGTCAGCATATCACATGTGCCTTTACAGTCTTTCCTCTATCATTGATAGCCGAATTGTAGTTTCGGCTATATTTACTAGACAAGTACTGCAACCTTCTTCGGGATCCAATGACCAGTCGCTCGGTCGTGCATATATGATGGAAACGTAACGTCAGTAATTGTTCAGAAATGCTCGGATGTTCATAACGACCCCCCCCCCCTCCGCTTTTCTTCGTTGTGTTACAAGGTACCAAAAAGATTAATACCAGCAAAGATAAAGTTTTATGCTAAAGTTTTCCATATCGTCAGAAAATAGTACTTTGCTGATGATTTACCATTACCGCCATGCACAGTGAACCGAGCCTTTCTTAGTGTATCTGGACAAGTCGCCAAGATCCAAGAGTTGTTGAAAGAAGAAATGGTTCGTCATCGCGAACGCCTGGATCGCGAGAACCCGCGAGACTTCCTCGATTTCTGCCTGCTGGAGCTTGAACAGCAGGAACATGTGAACGGTCTGACAGAGGAGATTGCCATGTACTTGGCCCAGGATCTTTTCTTTGCAGGAACAGACACAACTGCCAACACCCTACTGTGGAGTCTGCTCTTCATGACTTTGAACCCTGATATCCAACATAAGGTACTTGTCAGCATCACATATCACCCTATGTCAGACGCCTGGTAAAGATCACTAGAAATTTAGGCCACTGTCTCTTTGTAGCTGCATATGCCCTCTCTCTTTGCATATACCCTACTAGCTGCCAAACGTAATTCTGCAAATTTCTTACGACTTTTAGTAAGCCTTGTGGTGTTAGTGAGGGTTACTTCAAGACGATGTAATCCGAACAGGTACAAGAGGAGCTTGATGCCGTTGTTGGTGAGAGTCTGCCCACCCTGTCCCACCGTGCCCAGCTGCCCTACGTGAATGCCTGTCTACTGGAGGTCATGCGGATCCGCCCCATCGCACCTCTTGCCATTCCCCATGCCACTACAGAGACCGTCAAAGTGCGGGAATATTACATACCCAAGGGAAGCCAGGTATTGCTACTTACCATAAGATTTCGAATTCTTTTTATAGCGTTGCAAAGATGGTCCCTTTACTTAGAAGTGGCCACACAACTGAGAGTAAACACCTTTACCCTATGACAGGCCTCTACCAGGCCCTGCGGATCCCTGGAAAAATAGTAGAAATCGGCCAAATAGAGTGAATTGTATGAAGGGAGTTGGCTACGCAGAGAGGGTCCCTGAATCTGCAATCCTAGGGCCTGCGAATGAAACCCTCGATGGCCAAACTCCCCTTGCAAATATTTCCCCTATAGCCGGCGCGTTGCAATTGAGTCTGGTAGAGTCCGGTCCTATTTAACTCGGGGTGAAGATTTACAGAAATAGTATACTTGACATGTTACGCTTTCATTGTGTATCTTTACGTATCAACACAATGTCTATTTTGTTTGATCCAGGTACTTCTGAACCTGTACTCTGTCCACATGGACCCCGCCTACTGGCCTGATCCGGAACGGTTTGACCCCGAGAGGTTTCTGGACGCGGAAGGGAACGTCATCAACAAGCCTGAGTCCTTCATGCCTTTTTCAGGAGGTAATTCTCATTAGAAAATCATTCTAGCCAAAACGAGTGATATATTCGTCATAGTTGAGAGGATTTTGATGGTTATTCTATGATCTTAATGATCTAGATGAAATGAAGATGATTCATAATCTTCTCCAAATTTGTTTCTTACTTTTTATGCCATAAATTCTCCGTTCCTGCTTTATAAGTCTGTGCACTCTGTGGTGCAAGTTTGTTCAAAGTGAGACAATACTGCATGCGGTTGTCACACCGTTGGCGCAGCTGAGCGTTCCACGTCACTTCGCGGCCCCGATTGTAAACAGAGCGCACTTGAGTCGGCCTTCAGCTGAGTGTGCTCCGAGTGTACTTGGAAATGCGTGTGTAAACCATGCCTTACTTCGCGGCATTCTATATCTCTAGGCCGACGCGGGTGTCTTGGTGAGCAGCTGGCCAGGATGGAACTTTTCCTGTTCTTCTCGACCCTGCTGCAGTCATTCACCTTCAAGACGCCAGAGGGCGCTCCTCCTCCAAACACCGACGGCGACCTTGGTCTGACGTTGGCGCCGCATCCGTTCCAGCTCTGTGTGACACCGCGTTAAGTCATTACTAGTATCACCTAGAAGATTGTTTCCAGGTCAAGTGTTTTCGAAATTTGTAGTTCAGACACTTGCTGTTGGCTATATATTAGAGATTTTCTTCTCTAAGCATTCAATAACAAGATGTGTATTGGTGTCATGTTGATGATTAACTGATATTTGCCCAAAATAGTTACTCAAACAACTGGATAAAATTTTCAAACAGTCAGACGTTTGAGACATATTAATTGACATCTGCATTTGTAATACGTCAGGCATAAAGGTTACCATTAGGTTGAAGACATGTCATCATACAACATTGCCGATCAGGTGTAAAGCTATCTCTCTACGTACTAGTAGCCTCAAAAAAAAACTCCATGTTGCTCCTTCCAAGGAGTTTCACTGACGTGTTTGAACCTAGACCAATTCCTACCCTGCTGAGGCCCGGTTTATGCTAGGGTCACATTTCCAATCCGGGGCCCGGCCGGGCAGTGTTTGGGAACAAAAAGTATGATATAAAAGACAACAAAAAACACAAAACGTACAAAAAAATATTCAAGAGCAGAGCTTGTGCAAATTTATTGAAGTACATTTTAATTTTTCGTTTCCGCAAACAGCCCGGCCAGGGCCCGGCTGGGAAATGTGACCCAAGCATTACACGTGAATTTCCAAGCATACTTAGGGTGCGTGTTCTCTAGCCTTTGTTTACACAATCTCTCGCTGACCGAGGTTAATGACCTCCTCCCAAGGGGCGGTGACGGTCGGACCGGCCGCTAGGAGCGCGACTTAGTCAGGCTAGGGTATGCTCCGAACACTCTGAACATACTCCGAGTGTACATGGAAACGCGTGTGTAAACTGAGACTACTTCATAGACAATATTGAACTCAAGGACACAGCTGTACACGTGTTGTTCACGTATTGTGCACGTGATTTGGACGTCTGTGCAATGTCCTCGTCCCCGCACCAAATAATGGACGTTAATGGTCTGATAGGTTAATTAGATGCATTACATCATGTGTAAATATTCAACCACGTATCTAGTAGTTGTAAATTTCTTTTTTCTTTATAACTTAAACATCTGTTCTTAATATTACAACCAATCGAAGTACGACTTGGTTTTTCACATCATAGACAAGAAACATATAGCGAAAATAATGTTTTTTTTATGAAATCTGCAAGCAAGGTTTTGTTTGTTATACATGGAGGGGTCGCTGGCCCTTCCCCTTTAACCCCATTTTACGTCCCTTCCGAAAGACAGGTGCAGCTCCAACCGAGATGTCCTGTCCCATGCAAGGGTGCAGCCAAGACAAGGTCACCATTTCAACAATGTCTGCCATGAACAGGTTTTTTAAAACAACTTAAAAGAACTGACTGAATATCGTCTTCAGTTGCCTGCTGCGTTGTTGTTGTGACCTCAGGCATTTCAAAGTACAGTGATACTAGTGGCACATTTTCCGTTACATTTTTGTGCTGTCAGGATATCTTGTTCGCCTGTAGGTGCAACAGTGGAATAGACTAGCGATGTCGATGACTCAGTGATGACTCAGCAATGACTTAGCGATGACTCAGCAATGACTAAGTGTCTAACCCCTGTCCATACATTTTGTAGAGACGAAATACGTTCACAATGTACCTTAACATGTCGCCATTTGTTGCATGATCTCCATTTACTGTGTTCCTCTATCAATCTGTGATCGTTATGAGGTTGCAAGAATCGTGTGTATGCATAATTTCATCGAAATCATTTATATAAAAAAATAAACAAACAAACAAACAAACAAACAATATAGCTCCCCAGTCCGAGGAGTAGGTGGCACGTTTTAAATGTGACCAATCGTTGCATGATGATCCTTTACGATGTTCCCCTTGCCTTGCTGAATTGTATCTTTATAATCAGTGCACAAGACGCTTCGATAAGCTTGGTTGTCTATCTTCTACACAATCACGTGTTTATCTTGTATAGATACCACGCCATCCTACTTTGGATTGAACAACCTGTATGTATAGAAGTAGCAAGACAGAGATGTCTACGTACTGTTTAATCTAAACTTTGCGTACATGTATATATACGTCCTAAAGATCAATTCAGTATGTTCTTGTTTTAGTACCATCTCATGTTTGAATTCAATGTACGGTGATGTATTGAAAGTAGAGCGAGGTCGATTGAAACATGTAATTTGTAAATTGTCCTAGGCTATTTGGTTCTGGCAAATATCAATTGAAGTTACAGCAGAATTCTTTACCGTTTTCTCTTCCTCAATAGGAAAGGTAGAGATTCCAATACTTTTGTTGTTGTTTTCCTAAATATAATTGTGAAAGCACGTTATCGTCTGTGTTTGATTTGTAACAGTTCGCTCGATATATCATATGCACATGTTGACTGGCACCACATTTTCCCTTCTAGAAGGAAAAAAGGGAAATTTCAATACTTTTGTTCTTGTTTTCCTAAATTTTCAATATAACTGTGAAAGTACGTCGTCGTCTGTGTTTCATTTGTATCATGCAATTAATACGATAAAACTCCACCCCCTCAGCAACGTGAACTATGAAAAGAGATTATGAATTTTAAACTTTATGTCGGTAAACAAACATGGCACAATTGCATCTTATGCATAATTAATCACAAACAAGAAACAAATATGAATATAAATGTATACTCTTTAGACAGAAAGCGTCATATACGAGAAAGACATACGTACATCTTAAAGTTAAACAGACGTTATCATAAAGGATATCATAACAGAAGTTATGCTACATATATACAATACTATGGAAAGCTGCTAGCCTATCATCGGCCTTATTCCAAAACCCCATCTCAGTGATAGAATGTCGTAGTAATGTTTAAACTAAATAGGCATCTACGAAACCCCTTGTAATACTAGGGTCACATTTCCCATCCGGGGCCCGGCCGGGCAGTCTTTGTGAACGAAAAGTATGATATAAAAGACAACAAAAACACAAAACGTACCTAAAATCATTTAAGAGCATAGCTTGTGCAAATTTATGGGCATACCGCCCGGCCGGTCCCCGGTTAGGAAGTGTGACCCTAGCATAAGGTAGTAATTCTAGTTGCTGGAATGTTACGTCATACAGATGCAGCGCCCCCTGGCGGAGAGAATTGGGGTAGGCAACCACACAACTGCCTGCGACAGCCTGGTGACAACGGCCGTCTTCTGTCTCAGAGGTCAGACAGAATTGATGCTAATGACTGCTTCTGGCGTCGTTGCAGGAACTTGGTGACTTTTTTCGCCGGTTTTCATAGAGGTAGAAAAATGACATCCCTATAACCTGTAAGAACAGATCATTCTTGAGAACAGATACTTAATACTGCAATCTACTACAATTTGCACCGAAATCAGGATGCCTTGATATGTATTGGGGTCAAGTGGTAGGTATTTTCATATTAACTACATTATTAATTTTTACTACGTTTGACCAAAATCTATACAACTTGAGTAGGCCACCACATCGTTCAATGATAATAATGACGGTAATGATGATAACAATACGTCGGTGAATGTTAGATATCCAGGTAATAAAAGACACACTATAGAAAGGTTACACAAGCAACTGCACGACAAAATTAGGACAGCAAATTTAGGACATCTGACGAAAGACAGTCTGAACCTTTTACAAAATGTGTCCAGTTCAAAATGTATAACATTTGTGTTGTGAAAAATGATAATGATTAAGTATACTTACAACAACTCCTCCAAATCCAGCTGTAGCAGTCGACGCGATGGGAAAATGATACTGGTCGTCGAGGAAACCGCCAAGCGTTGGCCCAATAAACTCCCTGGAAAGAACCACAAAGTTAATTTGATTGATCAGATTGTAAAGGTTCCCTCACAGTTAGGTTTGCGACAGTAAATCGAGGGCATTTTGGAGAAATGGTGGATGTCTTAAGTTAAGCATCTTAGCCATGCCATCAGTTTTCAGCATATCTAATCGCAAGATGCATGCAGTCGCCTTTAAGATATACGGTACCGTCGCACAGAACATTCGCACGATACGGTCGCGCGGTACCGGTACATGTACAGTCGCACAGCACAGTCGTACGATACAGATGTACGGTATAGTCGCACAGTACAGTCGTACGATACAGATGTACGGTATAGTCGCACAGCACAGTCGTACGATACAGATGTACGGTATAGTCGCACAGCACAGTCGTACGATACAGATGTACGGTATAGTCGCACAGCACAGTCGTACGATACAGATGTACGGTATAGTCGCACAGCACAGTCGTACGATACAGATGTACGGTATAGTCGCACAGCACAGTCGTACGATACAGATGTACGGTATAGTCGCACAGCACAGTCGTACGATACAGATGTACGGTATAGTCGCACAGCACAGTCGTACGATACAGATGTACGGTATAGTCGCACAGCACAGTCGTACGATACAAATGTACGGTATAGTCGCACAGCACAGTCGTACGATACGGATGTACGGTATAGTCGCACAGCACAGCCGTATCATACAGTCGTACAATACAATCGTAGTATATAGTTTTACGATACAGTTGTACGATACAGTTGTATTAGACACCTTACGATGCAATCACAGTCGTACTATATAGTCGTGCGATACAGCCGTGCAACACAATCGTGCGATACGGTCGTACTGTACGGTCCCACGATATAGCCATACGACACAGTGGTACGATACCGTCGTAAGGTACAGTACCTACCCTAAAGAATACATGCAGTTGTACACCCCCGACACGAGTCCATACGTCGCCAGGCTGTCCTCCTGTAAACCTGCTTCTCTACAGGAGGAGTAGATCAAATGGCGAGAAAGTCTGTTTTCTTGATTGTTTGATTGAATTTTTCAAACAGTATGACATGTGTGACCAATCCTTTATACGACCCACCTTTTGAATGAACAGTGACATCTAAACTTACGCATATGTTTCATTGTTACGAAGTAGTCTTGCCTTTACACATTAATGAAGACCGTTGATCTGATCAGTTTTTTTAACTGTGCTTAATTGCCTTTTAGAATCATAATGTATCTGTCTCTGCCAACTGAATGCATTATTTGTATAAGCGGTAAATAGTTCGCTTTTGAATAGGATTTGTACAGCAAGTACGCAATTCAGCCAGTTGGCTGCTATGTACTACTGCTATGTTGTTTTAGCAATAAACCTTTCTATCTATCCATCTATCATGTGTGAGTATACCTCTGCTCGTTGATTTGAAAGACAACAAAACACACAAAACCTAGCAAATACGCTTCTTTTTATTGGGACGTCTTAAAACTTTAAAAAAAACTTACTAATAAGATTTTTGATCGCTCACCGTTTTTTAAAGGGGTATTTAAAGATAAGGCACAAAAGTTAGACACGGACCTTGCAGACTTCAGTAGTTCAGGGAAGGTCGGAACGAGTGCGGCGCCCAGGCTGACTCCAGACAACCCCAGTCCCACTAGCACCACCCACAGGTCGTTACTGGAACGGAACGAGACACGTGAGGTATGATCGGACTTGCCCAACAGCTGATGATCGAGTCGTTGGAACGTTTTAACATTTGGATAATCGCGTTGAATTGTTGCAATATTTGGGATCCTGGCGTTGCAACGTTGCAGCATTTGAGAGACACAGGCGTTGGAACGTTGCAACATTTGAGACACAGGCGTTGGAACGTTGCAACATTTGAGAAACATGCATTGGAACGTTGCAACATTTGAGACACAGGCGTTGGAACGTTGCAACATTTGAGACACAGGCGTTGGAACGTTGCAACATTTGAGACACAGGCGTTGGAACGTTGCAACATTTGAGACACAGGCGTTGGAACGTTGCAACATTTGAGACACAGGCGTTGGAACGTTGCAACATTTGAGACACATGCGTTGAAGCGTTGCAAGATTTGAGACACAGGCGTTGGAACGTTGCAACAGTTGAGACACAGGCGTTGGAACGTTGCAACATTTTGAACATTGCAATAACCCGGTTTTATGGCTTTAACGACGATTGAAAAATAACTAACGCCCGCTCATTCCTATGAATTCCTATCTGCACATGTAGCGGTCTAGCTGTGTTAGCTTAAATCAGGGTTGCAAGTGAACTTTGGAACAGCAAAGGCTATGGTCGTTGAAGCAAGTGAAAACTCGAAACACCAAGCAACACTTGCTTGAAAATCAGTCATTTGCTTTATGTCCGTTTTATCTTTTCGCATTTCATGATTTATTCAACGCAATAGAGATGGATCTTAGTGACTTTTTAAGGAAAAAGAACACACTTTAGGCACTTACCCCTCCACAAATATGCTTTCTAAAAGAGGAGACGGGCCAATCAACAAATAGGACGCTGCAGTGAATAACAGTCCAAGAACCATCAAGAGCCGCGGAAACACCTGTAACATACAAGGGTACGCAACACTGTGTGTTAATCATCTATGATAGGCTTTGTAAAGAATGTCTATAATGCCCCTGTAATGCTTGGGTCCCATTTCCAATCCGGGGCCCGGCCGGGCAGTCTTTGGGAACGTAAAGTATCATACAAAAGACCATCAAAAGCACAAAACGTACCAAAATTATTTAAGAGCATAGCTTGTACATATCTATTGATATACACTTTGATTTTTCGTTTCCGCAAACAGCCCGGCCGGGCCCCGGATGGTAAATGTGACCCTAGCCTAGCATAACACAGCAGGGCTAAAATCAATCGGCCAAAGAGTATGCGAGTTATAGATTACATTTTTGGTAATGTTAGTAATACGCCCGGTGTTAACGTTTTCTCGATCATTGCACGAATTCGAGAGGTCGTCTAACGTTCGTACAAATGTAGGTCACAGATCCCCATCAAATGTCATGGAGTATATAGGTGAAAAATACGCTCCAGTCTCTGGCGACTTTTACATTTGGCGACATAGCTTCTGGCGATCAACGAATTCGGTCGAAGGTCGTCGACTCCATGGCAGTGGCTTTAAGCCGAAGTCAAACTGAATTTTCCTGAAAATCTACCCTATCACAGTGGACAGGACTCGGTGATCTGTGAACATGGGCCCAGGGCCGATCTTTAAACAACGCACGATGATCGAGAGAACACGGAATTGGTGCCGAAAATGTTCTTTAGAGCGCGCTATTGGTTACAGGCCGGCTGCACAAACGACCCAGTATTAAAAAAAGTCATCAGTAAATTATAATCCCCCCAAAAGGCCTGCTATGGAGGCTAACCTACCCCTTTGTCTGTCAGCCATCCCCAGAGCGGAGCAGACAGCGTGTACAGGCCCACACTCAGCAGGAAGATCAGTCCAACCTGGGCCTCTGTCATGTCAAACTGGGAGAAAAACTTTGTACATGATACAAGGATATGCTGTTAATTCATTGACTTTCGCAGTGGTTTTATTTCGAGGTAGGTAGAAAAAGAAGGTTTTCGCGGTGTTTAAATGAATTTGAAGCTGTTTTCTGGTACCGCAGTCATATAAAGGAGACGTATCTCCGGTGCCATGGGTTCGCGAAAATAACACCACCGCGAAAGTTTCACGATATGCAGTGTGCATGTTGTTCATTCTACAAAAGAATTCTAATACCAGCATAAACGTTTGTCTAGGCAAAAATACGAAATAGAGTTCTTCATTCATTCATTCATAAATGTGCTGCTTTCTTGTTTACTGATGAAGAATTGGGGAGGGGGCTATGGGGCCTTTCGTTGTTACTGCATTCGGTACATATATCTCATTTACGGTTTTCGATTTACGATTTTCATGTTCGGTATATATATCTTCATGAATTGGAAGTTTAGACATCAACATTACAAAGGGACACTCTTACCTTCAGGTTTAAATAGGGCTGGAGTGTGGGCTCCAGAAATGCATAGACAGCCGCACACGTCATGATAGCCAGACCTGTAATAAGTAGTAGGACCATGTCCATCAATATTTCTTTACTGATAGTTATATCCGTGAAAACTGGAGGTACTTCTGAGGTATGGCAATAAGTTGGTGTGTTTCTTTGCGTTGCTTTGCGTCCACGGTTATTTGAATATGGCAGAGTGGCAGCATGTAAGGTGGAGGTGGTGTAATAGGATACTTGGAGAATTAGAAAGACGTTTTGCGACCTAGGGAACTCGCAAACTGTAAACTCCCTGGCCATCTAAATCCTCAGGTATGTTATTTGTCTATTTGGCGAATTTCTACTATTTTTTTTCATCGGAGCCTGGTAGAGGCTAATAAAGCTGCACAATCATAATGAGAAATTCCCATACTTTGAATATTTAAACGCAAAGGATAGATTCATATTTTTGTTGCGTCTAGACAACCTTTGTACAAGAAACATGATCTGTTAAATACATTTACACATGAGAGAAGAAGTTTACTCTACTGGATTAGCTTAGCTTATCACTTTCGTCTACCATGTAACGTTATGCTTAACTATGTACTGTATTTATTTCACTGTGCATGTCACTTACATGTTAGTTAGGTTTATGTTAAACGACCTGTATCTAGCCCCTCGGGGCACGAATGTACAATAAAGGTTAAGATGGAGCTATTTACTTGATACGTATGTCGATGGAACTTTCAGGAGCGCAACCAGTGACGCAGTTTCCTCTGAGACGCTGTCGCGATCTAAAATTGAACACAAAAAATTACGGCTGAATGAGGATAAAATAACTGATAGGAACGAGGGAATTTTCCTCTAGAATAGGCTTAGGGATAGAATTAGAAAATCGCGAATCGAAGGGAAAATACGCATGTCTGTGAAAACCAGCTGAAAGCAATCTCTAATCAGTTTAGCTCACTGAAGAGCTGATATCCCACTGGTCTGCCAAAAAGATATACAGGATCTAGGATCATTGTGCTGGGGGGAATTTCTTCCCGGACTAACTTAGTCCTGCTGGCTGTGGTTCAGAAGTGGAGACAAACAGTGGAAGACTCTCGGCTAGCAGCACCTGGCCAGTACTGCTGCCCCGCCTCCCGGAGGAGGTACTGCTGATAGGGGCGAAACCACCAGTGAAGGGAGGAAGCAGCTGAAGAAGCCGAGAGGCATGCTATATTATATTGTTCATGGTTACAGAGTTATAGCTGACAGAAGTACCGCCCCCATCCCTATAGTATAGGTATAGGCACATTAAGAAAAGCAATGTCTGACCAAGAAGTTTCAAACTTTACTTTTAGTTGATAGGGCACTTGGTACGTATTTGAAAATTGAAGACCATAATATTATCTTGTTCATGGTTACAGAGTTATAGCTGACAGAAGTAAAGCCCCCCCCCCACCCCTATAGTTTAGGTATAGGCACATTATGAAAATCAATGTCTGACCAAGAAGTTTCAAACTCTACTTTTAGTTGATAGGGCACTTGGTAGGTATTTGAAAACTGAAGACCACAATATTATCTTGTTCATGGTTATAGAGTTATAGCTGACCAAAGTACCGCCCTCATCCTACATAGTATAAGCTATAGGCAATCATACAAAAATCAATGTCCGACCAAGAAGTTTCAAACCTTCTTAGTTAGTTGATAGGGCACTTGGTAGGTATTTGAAAACTGAAAACCGCAAAATTATCTAGTTCATGGTTACAGAGTTATACCTGACCTAATTATCTAGTTCATGGTTACAGAGTTATACCTGACCCCACCCCCATAGTATAAGCTATAGACACATTACAAAATCAATGTCTGACCAAGAAGTTTCAAACTTTACTTTTAGTCGATAGGGCACTTGGTAGGTATTTGAAAACTGAGAACCGCAAAATTATCTAGTTCATTGTTACAGAGTTATACCTGACCTAATTATCTAGTTCATGGTTACAGAGTTATACCTGACCCCACCCCTATACAGTATAAGCTATAGACACATTACAAAATCAATGTCTGACCAAGAAGTTTTAACCTTTACTTTTAGTTGATAGGGCACTTGGTAGGTATTTGAAAACTGAAGACCGCAATAAAACACGCAGTCGTGACATCACACTGTATTACGTAAGTCCCATAAGGAAAGTAACCTTTTTCAATTAACAACATGCTGGGTTTCAAACTCTCGACCTTTCGGTGCATAGCCGATAGAATTATAAGGCATAAAAGGATAAAGCTGATTACCTGACTGTTTCGGCAATATCAGCGGCATAAACACAGCACAGACCAGCATGAATCCGCCGACTACCAAGAACGGCACTTTATACCCTCCAAGCTACAAGAAATGAATACAGCTGAATATGAATAAAAAGTCGGACACTGCTTACTTACTTTCTAAACACTATAAACTTAACCATTCAGGAAAGTATCAAGAGGTTTGGGGTTCTCCAAAACTAAAAAAGCCCAGATGTTCTTACGATTAAATCAGTTTATATCATGCTGTACCTGTCATTACCTTTGCCGAGAAGGTTATGTTTTGGGTAGCGTTTGTGTGTGTGTGTGTGTGTGTGTGTGTGTGTGTGTGTGTGTGTGTGTGTGTGTGTGTGTGTGTGTGTGTGTGTGTGTGTGTGTGTGTGTGTAGATGAACAGCATAACTCGTTTCAGATGCTATGAACCATTTCATATGTTTTTGTATGGTACTTGTATTTACATATCATTTGCATATTTGTGACTGAACAGATTCAGCCGTATGCGTAACCTTAGACCAAGGAGGTTTATATAGAATATAAAATCTCCTTGAACCTCATTGCTTTGACTTCGTTTGTACCATGACGACATTTGACGTCAACTCATCATCATGATCATATCTTGTCGCTCTAATATTATAGCCATTGGCGGGCTGTCTGGTTAGCCTCTCGTAGATCACCGTCTGTATAAGTTGGGCCAAGGTTACAGTTCTGTAGAAGGTACTGTATTGTTTGGGGGTATTCCCCGCATGCAGTGGCAGACTGCACTTGAAGCCTTACCCATCTCAGCATGTAGTCACCAGTCCTGGCGTGCTACCTTGGAACCATTATTACAGGTTTGCGTAGCGAAACCTATGTAGGATCCGTCGGATTATGTGTTCGCCGCCATCTTGAATTGTGACGACACAGATCGCCATTTTGTATTTGAGACGTCATTTTGTCGTCGGCTTGCGTGGGGACCGCCAGACGCCGTGGCGCGCGGATGATTTGTTATGGTTTCTTCTCTTCACCCAACGCCACCCCGCCCCCACCATACCACGTGTAGCTTGACACAAATAACCTCCTCAGTGGTGGGCCTGACATAGTTATACCTTCAGGCGTAACAACAGCAAAGACAGCGACCTAACAGAACACCCATTTGGGCGGAGTAAGTGACTTGTCCCCTGAGTGTAGATCTGCCAGCCTATAATTGGGAGGGGTGTTTTTTTGGGTCGCTAACGTTCTCTCTATTTTTAACAAATCGGCACACAACTATCACACATTCAACTCAAATAAAAAGAAAAATTCAGTACCAATTCATATTTATAAAAAGACCCAGTAATCGCTAAACTAAAATAGCAAATCTGAAGTATATGTGGCACAAATACTTAACTCTAGTTTAAGGGATACATACCGAATAAAGAGCTCCTCCTACGGGCGGCCCGATCATCATTCCCGCACCAGTAAATATCTCCAGAGTACCCTGGAATCATAATCATAAAGTCATTTATCTTCCCTGATACGTTTGAAGGTGTACAAGATGTCCCAAAAAGAATATCTATATGAAGACAGAAAGTCATACATATTGGGTGCAAGACCAAAAAATAAGCAAACAACAGGCAGATATTGAAATGCGTGTACCCAGCATCATTATAAGGGTAATCATAGCTACATGTATATCTACGTCTGTATGAATGTATGTACTATTTCCACATCTTGGATAAGAAACCCAAAGCTGATAAACGGATAAATAGCAATTGTCTACGCCGTATTCATAAGTAAGGGTCTATCAAACTCCGGGTTACTGTGACTATTTTTCAGTAGAAAGTTCTCTGGCATGCAACAAAGGTTTCAATGGCAAATTCCTTGGCTTATTTTATAAAGACTGGTAAAAATGTTCTAGCTCAGAATTACAAACACAAACTTAGTAAATCGAAGAATGTTGCCCGGAAGTGCTTACCAAAACTGTCGCCACGTTGTCTGGAAATTCCTTGGCCATGATGGCGAAACTTGCCGTGTAGCAGGCTGACACACCCACGGCCTCCAGCCCTCTGACGACGAAGCAGAAGGCCAGGAAAACGTCCCCCTCCATGTAGTCAAGCATGCTGTGAATTACATACGGACGCTGGGTTTGTCTGTTATTGGATGCCCATAGCAACCGTTAGTACCGGGAAGGTCTAGTATTAATCAACTAAAGCAACATTCATGATCACATGAAATTTTGGATCCGACATCTAAGTAACGAAAACGTTGCAGAATCATTTTCCAACACATTTTCCTCATTTCTGTTGCAATCGAAGAAGTGTTATAAACAGAGCCTTCAAACCTAGGCACCTTTTTTTGTTGACAGCCGAAATCTACAACAATGAAATATATATATGTGATTCCTACCTACCGACCTTATTTTATTTCCTGACGGTAATCGGAAACACAACATTGATAAGGAAATTCACTATTCCAAGTACGCATACGCAAGGTCAAAGGTGAAGTCTCCTGACGTATAAAGTTTCCTGTGTGAACCATGCGTTATACATGTAGAGACCTTGCGCATGCATATTTGATACGAGAATAGTGAACCACCTTATTTTCCTAGGCCTAACCGACGATACATACCCGAACAGCACCGAGCAGGATCCCGCCACAAACATCCCCGCTACTAACATGAACTTTGCCCCGATAACGTTGATCTGTGGAAGATATCAGGAAGTCGCAACTGATGTAAGATCATTGCTGTCTGTGTCACGTGTGATCGTTTGTTTCTAAGGCACCCCGTGCAAGATTTCACATCAGTTGGACTAAAAATGAAAGTGTGGCACGTTCTGTAAATGTTTCAATCAACAGGAGACGTGGAAGGAAACATTAGAGAAAACAACAATTTCCTTCCTCGAAAGAACACACGTTCAGTTCATCCTCTGTGAGGTGACACAAGAAACAGAAAGAATAGTCCGATTTCATTTTGTACTCACGTATTTTCCAAAGAGCGGGCCTGTGACCATACAGAAGAAAGCGTAGGCACCAAACACCAGTCCTACCGCTGTGTCGCTAACACCTCTGCTCTGGGCCTGTGGAGAACACCGAAGAAATGCTTGTTTTGCTTGTTTGTTTGTTTCTTAGTGCACCTACAAACTAAAGGTCTACGATCTCATAACTTCGATGAATGAAATCAAATGTTTTAGACACCATTTCAATCTTGAATATGCAGATGTAGCATGACATGGCTGTACTACTGAAGACTTCATTTTGATTGCAATCGAATACAATATCATGAGTGTTCTCTTAATGTGTTAGGAACCGTCAAAGACTCATCCTACACTAGTGTTTGTCATGCTTTGGGTTGGGAGTCTCTCTCCAGCAGACGCTATATTCATCGATATAGCCTATACTATAGGGGAGGGACCTCTAAATCGACTTTCCTATGCCACACATGGTTAAGCCTTCAAAAACAATCACTTAAAAACACATGTACATGTATCTACATTTCAAACCTCAAATCTTTACCACCCCTGCAAAGCTGGATTTGTCAGGTTGTATGGCAAGTTCGTAGGTAGTACAAAATATTGTCAGGTTGTATGGTAAGTTCGTAGGTAGTACAAAATATCAAGACATATATATCTTTGCTTATTAACAATGCTAATGAATTCTACAAAACTTAAGATTAAACACTACGGTATCCAATACGAGTAATTCAGAATATGTATATGGAACATGTATTATGTATCAGTCTAACCATAAGAGAAGGGTTCAGAGGTCAATCCGAGATCAAAACATGACAAAAATTAAACGCCGGCACTGCCCGGGAGACTTGCATAGGAGGCTACAACTGTAGGTCGTTCAGCGATCAGCGTCTAGTGTACACTGCACGAAATGGCCTCGGATCCCGGCGGATACGTACAGGGATTCCTCCGAAAATATTCCAAAGCCCGTGCGGATTTTGTCAGATCCGTTAGTTACGTTGGATCCGTCAGTATCCGTCAGCATCCACCGAAAAAAACAAATCCCTGTACGTATCCGCCGGGATTCGAGGCCATTTCGTGCAGCGGTAGTGAAAGGAGGAGGGCCTTATAGTACGAGGTTACCTCTCCGGGAAAGAATGGCGCTGGGATGGCATAACACATGCACGCAGCGAAGTTCATCGTCGCCAGGGACATGAGTGTGAATTTCCGACGGTGGCGGCCTGGATTCTGCGGTGTTGGACCTTTAACATAGTAAGAATAGAGCTGAGACATTAAATATTAAATACCATTCTTCAAACATCATCTTACAGGAAGGTCTATTTGAATCTCTGAATCTTTTAAATCTTTATTCTTTGCCTTTGGACACTCGTTTGTCCTTAGCAATAAAATATAAGATACACACAATAACAACAATACAACAACAATGAATAAAACACAGCTAGTACAATGAAGCAAGGTAAAACTACAGGACAGACGCTAGTACATACAATAAGAAATTCGAGTTAATCGTAGTGAGGACTTAAGTTATGTGACTAATGTCCTTCCTATACTTATCTCTCATATCTAACGCTCTTATCAAATATTTTCCGAACTGTCCAAACTGTCTGATAAGAGGGACTGATGGTCCGGACAGAAGTTCCCTGAATTTGTGTGGGTCTGGCCACATAAAAAGATGTAATGACAAGCATTATTATCAGAGCATGCAGAGCACTCTCTATATATGCCCATCGGATGAATTCTCCAAGCACAGGTTACGGTCTGGGTGCTAGTAGTGACCGCGAATTCCAAGTCAAGTTAGTAACTTGAGACTACAAAAATCGCGGTCACTTCTAGCCGCACAATCACCACGTTACCTTTACTTGGCGAATACATTGATGGTCTCACCTGTGCATGACAGTCTTACTCTCTGACGGTTTTGATTTCGGTATCAATCATTACGTTCAAATTGTCATACTCTGTCTTATGCCATTCCCCTTAAAAGTATACAATAGCCACTATCTACAAAAGAATATTGGTAGCATTTGCACATTTGCAACATATCTATCAATATTCGCCCCAAAAATGATAATGTCACATGCATGAAATGTAACATAACGCCAGATGACGTTGATATTTTTTGTTTTGAGATCATAGACGTACTCAAGTTTAAAAAACTTGTTTTGTCGTCACCATTGAACATAAACAGAAATGCCAAAGTATAAATAAATACTAATTATAAGACCAAACATTAATACTATTTGCTCTCTGCACCCAAGACCTATCTACCACTCAAACGTATGTACATCTCGTAATGTGTATGTCAATAATAACGGTAGGTGTCAGGTAAGTCTTAGAATGGTAGCATAAAGCGTCAAATGAGGCGGAAGGTAACCGTGTCCGGGGGCAAAGGGCGCTACACAGTCACCTTCAACCGAAGGCCTTGTTCAACCGGTTTTCCCCACATCGGCACAGACCAATTTTTCACCATGCAGAGGTACGACTTCAACCCGCTTGAGCTTCTCGGACTGAACATGGACCCAAGCTGATCAACTGTCCACACTGGTTAGTCTGAATACTTCTTTTCCTCAGCAACCTTTAAATAATAGATGATAGTTGTTCTTGTGCGCAACGTTCATTTTGGGAGAGTAGTGTACTCCTAGCGAGGACCTCCCAGTGTTGTTATGATTCATTGAAGCTACTAGTAACTCTTCCACCCGCCTATTAGCCTGGGGCATATTTTGTGCCCTCCTTTCTAGCTATGATTATTGTCTGAGTACGATTGTCACGTTTTCACCTAAGTCTAGGTTAAAATCAGTACCAACATTCCGCCTTCAGTTTTTATATATCACAATGTGTCCGCTCCACACAAAACAGTGAACAAGCAGTGAAGATTATCATCTAACTGCCATTAACATTAATCCGTTGGGTTACATAGATCTGCCACTTTGAAAAACAGTGTGTTTGATACGTTTGCAGCACCCCCCAGGTATGCACAGTTAAGATTTACAGGAGCGCATTGCACTGGGGGACGTTGGGTTGGAGATCTGTTTGGACGTATCTTTCAGGGTGGCGGAATTATGTACCCTGGTGGAATCATGTTAGTAAAATGTAGATGCTATAACATAACCTCGTCAGATTGCGTTATTGCGATAAAGCGTAGATTGCATTCCGTAGTAGTTTTTTAGAATAGCCATGTGTTCTACTTGTCAACATTGTTAACTCGCACTATCTGTACAGTATACCCTTGCTATGCATTGTTTCATGTTGCAATTAGCCCTCGGGGAAGAACTTGCAAATAAAATTATTATTATATTGTGCGAAGTTAAGCCTACACTGGTGTTCGAACATAGGATCGAATTTTGTTGCAATGATTCAAGACCCCTCCTTTCGTAGATAAGCCAATATGAAGATGATGTGTTTTAGTAATTATGACTATCATTTACGCGGCACAATTGAAAGTAGACAGGGGTGGTTGTTCGGGCACGGGCCGCTAGGAGCGCAATTAAGTAAGGCTAGATCGAACATTGCAGTGCAGTGCAGGCATAACATTGTACATGTGAACTGAAAGAATCATTGGAAAGTTTATCACCTTTTGCAACAAATATTGACAGCAATCTGACATTCCATTTAGGCCATGTTGCTTCAGTTATATGGATGACATCAAATTTCGTCCGTTTCCAAAAAAAAAACGTTTTCGACTATACTGAAAATCATACGAATCAGCTGTAAAATTATCAAACATATGCCGTAAATTGCAAAAAGATATCGGAAACGGGTGCTTATGTCGTAGAATGCCGAACTCAATTCCTAAGTCAAAGAACAAGATATAAACAAAAATGAATGACCTATTGTTCGATATACTATGCTCTATGATGAACCAAGAACTTGATTAAATCATTAGTACAAACTTCTAGTCATAATAAAAGCAACTTTTTTTGCCAAACTTCTAGTCAGAATAAAAGCAACTTTTTTGCCAAACTTTTTTTTAGTACGCTTGTACTAGTCGGTTTTTGTCATCCGTTTAATCGAATGAATTAATCGACATGACATGTACCGTCTGACAGATATGGCGGTGACAAAAAATAAAGACGCCAGCTCTCCTCCAGATGTGACGGGACACAAGGGCCACAAAATAAGAGTAAACAGACTACAGAGGACCATCGCTCTCGGTGCAACTTTGCTAACAATGGCATACGCCCTGATATGGTTTTCGCTCAGGTAACAAGACTTTGTCTATAATATGATGTGGTGATTGGTGTACAATTGTTTGTTTCTTAATCTTAAAGGGGGAATCAACAGCAAGTATTCTGAACCTGTAGATAATATTTTTTTAATAAAAATGATAGCGATGATAATTGAATGATTAAGAAATATAAAATTAAAACAAATAATTGTATCAGCAACTTGACTTTGGGCTAGGCAGCGTTTGTATTAAACAGCGATAATATTCTGATAACCCCCACAATACCATAAATATAGATTTAGGTGTAACATATTACATCGCCAGCAAGTATTCGACAAACTTCAACTGGGGCGATGTTAATAAGAAATCTTGAGTTGATCTTAAGAATTCCTTCAATGTTTTCCTGGATACTTGTTGGTCAACTGATAGCCTTAGCAACTTCATTTTGCACTTGCTTTGTGTCAAAAATTACTTTGATCTCTGGCGATCATCGCATTAAAATCCATACTTAAGACATAAAAACAGTGTTCTCGGAAAAATGAGGCGATGTTGAAAAATCAACCAACAGGTATGGCGGATGTGACGTCAGGTTTAAACACCATATAAGGCGGTTCACGATTCTAAGTGCGCATGTGCAGCGTAATGCATTGTTGGCAGTATGTCAAAGGTGAAGGCCCTGATACATTAGTATGCAAATCAAGACAATGGTCTAGACAAGAAATGTTTACAACTGAGGAACCTTCACCTTTGACATATTGCACGCAATGCATGTCACTGCAGATGTATACTTAGAATCATGAACCTCCTTATTGCTGACATGTTTAGCCTCCTTCGCAGGCTTCCTAGAACGGCGGCGGATATATTTGGGGGAGGGGGGGAGGCGAGTTCTAGCGGTCGTCCCTCGGCTACATGACTCCCTTAATTGGCAGCGAAACTCCCTTGCCGGCATTAGAGAACCTTGGTCCGTGTTAGAACTCGCGTCACCCCCCTCCCCCAAATCGATATCCGCCGCCGTTCTAGGAAGCCTGCGAAGGAGGCTAGATATGTTTACGTTTTCATGAAGATTGAAGATGTATCCAGGCAAATGAATAACATGTTTGCTTTTCCCCTTAAAATCCAGCCATCCAAACCTCTTGACGCGTGCGATGGCTGCTAAGTCTGCTCAGTCAACTGGTATTTGGACATTTGGGGACTTAGCTCCAGATCCAGAATGGCAGTTCAACGCTGAAGCTTTGGCGGAAGTTAGGTCAGTCCCATATTCCTTCTCTAGTCTATATTTCTCTTTCCTTAACATTTCATTGAGCGATAACTTTATTGAGACACCAAATGTATTCTTCTGATCATGATCAACCGCGCTTATTTTTGTAAGATTCCTTGAACAAAGCCATACCCACATACTATAAGCCCATTCGCGGTTCTTACTACGCATGTGCAGTGTCAAAGGTGAAGGCCCATGGCTTGTAAACAGTGCTCGTCTCGACATTGTCTAGATTTGCATAACAACGCCCCGACGGGTTTTGTTTACGTCTCGGGGGCCTTTACCTTTGACACTGCACATGCGTAGTCGGAACCGTGAATGGGCTTATTTTGTTTTGCGTGATGATGCTGTCTGCGTGACAGGTCACGTTTTGGCGACGCCTCAGGGTGGATGGATATTGTGTTTGACCTTATAGCAGGACTAGACTTCATTAGGTATGGGGATAAAGTGGATTCGTACACAGTACAGCGATTGTTTGCTCTGATGTCTCAATTTGTCTTACAGGAAGATCACATCACGAGTGAAACTTAACAAACGCTTGCAGGATAAGATGAAGAAGAAGAAAAAGAAGAAAAAGGGTAGAGCGCTTTCCATTGGCCACTACAACACATGCGCTGTCGTAGGCAATAGTGGCGTTCTCCTCGGAAGTCGCTGTGGTGCAGAAATCGACTCCATGGATTACGTCATCAGAATGGACCTGCCCGTTCTCAGAGGGTTTGAAAAAGATGTTGGTGGACGAACCAGTTTGACATTGCTCAACCTCAAAACGGTGAACCGAATGCTGTTATCTTCACGGTTGAAAAACAGATCTCAAGATGTGTACAAGAGTCGCTTAGAAGATGCGCAAGGCAGCGTTCTGCTCGCTTACCCTCTTACTAGACCTAAAATCACCAAGGCTCTACAAGTGTATAAACTCCCCTTTAAGGTGCTCACTGTGGCGGATGGATTAAAACATAACATTATTCCGTAAGTACCAGTTTCATCTACAATATCCACAGTAGAATACAACAACAGAGAGTACGTTCAATGTCACACCACAAATCTATTGGGCTGCAAAGAACCCTAATTGAACATATCGAGGTGTTTCCCGATCCCATTGATATCATAATCAATAATATCAATAACACTTATAACGCTGGAGATGAAAAGTCTGTCTTGTCTTTTTTTCGTTTTATTTCCTCGACCAGGATTGCAGCTGCCTTATCGAAGAAGAAGATGGCGGCGGCGCCGACCACCGGCCTCGTCAGTGTGGTTATGATGACGACTTTCTGTGACCGCTCCTACATGTATGGATTCTTCCCTTTCATGAAAGATGCGAACAACCAGTCCATTCCCTACCACTACTATCCGGACGACAAACTCCATATTCCGTTCGGAACTGGCTTCGATGATAAGCACGATGTGAATAAGGAATTTGATCTATTTAGGGATCTGCACAGAAGAGGGGCTGTGAAGATGCACCTCGGTCCATGTGGAAATCAATGAGCACTCCTTAACCTTTGGGACCACATTGTAAACACTGCATTAAAGGAAAGCTTCACAAAAAATTGAAAATCCTACTATGCTGTGCTTAATATATACACATAAGTCCGTCATAGTTTTGGGATCTTCCACCATTTGCAACTTATGCTGTGCTGACGCCTTCTCATCTGATAATTATGGTATACTGAACACTGACGTCATATAATTCAATCATCAGGTGAACAATCTAGAACACTGACGTCATATAATTCAATTATCAGGTGAGAAGGCGTCAGCACGGCATAAGTTGCAAACGGTGGAAAATCCAAGAACTATGACGGACTTATGTGAAACAACTTGAAATAAGAACTTGACTTTGGAATATATTAAGCACAGCATAGTAGGATTTTCACCTTTTTGTGAAGCTTTCCTTTAATGTAGTGTTTACAATGCGGTCCCAAAGGTAAAGGAGTGCTCATTGATTTCCTTTAACTATCCAATGTATATAGAATGAAGACCGACCTATTTACCATCAAGGAGTTATAGAAGTTTACTATTACTTTAATTTGTTATCTGTGTACAAGTCAGTACCATATTGTAGATAGTCAAGTCAAGTCAAAGTTTATTGCAAAACGATTGTAACAGGTACAATGTGAGGCAAACAATAAAATACTACTGGCTACTTATATCAAACTGCTAAAAGCTACAGGGAGGTTCTATGCTATACAATGGTTAGGTTCTAGGCTGTACAATGCTCCATTTCAAACTACATGAAGGCACTATCTACATAATATTGTCAGAGGTAGATAACATCAACAGGAGATACAATAGGGAGTTCTAAAAAACCGCCTGGTGCATCACATGGCACCCAAGAGCTATCCACCACTCAGAAAATTCCGCTGCAGTACCAAAGCAAGCCGCTAAGAGGACCGTTGCCTTGATATTCTTCTCTCCGACACCTACCCACCAACCAAATATCATGAACACCCATCCAAAGCTTCTCGAGTTACGCTATTTACAAACAAACAAACAAACAAATAAACAAACACGCATACGTCCACAGCCTGGCAACAATGTAGCAAAATAAAACTGAAAACATAACGTTCTGGCAAAGGTAACAAGGAGAAGTTCTACTGCAATGCTAAAGAAAGCAGCTAGGCGGGTCCAAAATCGATCTAGCCAACATTTTGTGAAGACATACGCACATACTAAATAACGTTATATATCAACCCTTCAGTGTTACCCCCCCCCCCCCCCCCGCCTCATAATGCGTTACACCTACCGTTCGCTAGATGTCTCTCCTCCTTCTCCGGTACCTGAACGTGCACTGAACCCTGATCAGCCGATGCATTAAACATGACGACACCGCCATAGCTTGTGTCCTCAGATGTTATCAGTCTTGCTCTTTCTTCCTCCATGTTTGTAGATAATGAGGTTCTATCCGTAACGACGGTGCCGCTCCAAGTCACCCAGTCTAACCTTTGCCGTACCTGCTGAGATAGTTTGATCTGTGAGCGTCCTTCTAAGGGCCCTGTCACACTTATGCGTATATTCAAGTGTACATGAGTTGCGCATTGACATTTCTTAGGTTTAAGGAAAGTTTGCGGGGAAGAAGTTGTTTTCTGCGTTGACCCACCGTTGTGCAGCATAGTTATCGAACCAAGGAAATGACTTCTTGGGCTGAAACTTCAATCATGACCAGAAACATGTTAATACGCAACTCATGCGGGCTTGTATATACGCACAAGTGTGACAGGGGCTTTAGATATCAAAAGTCTCATTAATAGCTATCTACCACTCAAAAATCAGGACCATGGTATGTCCAGAACACGAGATATCAAAACAGGAAGTTCCGCTGCAGTACCGTAACAAGCCACTAGGGGACCCAAAATCTAATCATTTTCATGTCTCATCAAGTCCTACCAACATACCAAATATCAAGACAATCCATTCAAGCATTCTCGAGTTATGCTGTTCTTTACACACACACAAACGCTACCCTCTGCATAACCTTCTCGGCGAAGGTAAATATTTGCGACGCGTACGCGCCCTGTACGGTAGTAAATAAAGGTACGCACAATTTGCGAAAGGAACAGGTATGTTTAAACCACCGGCGTGGAAGATTACTTCTCGCCCCGCCTATAAGCGTAATGGTGTCTAACCTTACTCTCCAAGCAGAGGTTGGTGGGGAAGATTGTGACCGTTTTATAATATGCACCTCTTTTTGTCCGGTGAACCCTCTCTCTATGACAAAGTCATGATTTTTCGCAGGGACAGCGCAGTAGATTGACCAGAGTGTCCACTGAGACGACGAAATAGTTTCAGTGTATCGCTAATGTAACCAAATAATAAGTTGGACTATAACATGTTCACCTTTTGGATCACCAGAACAACATCCAGATCGTCATCATCTCGTCAGGACGCGTCTGTTGAGGATGACTTATGATTGAAACATGTCCCTATGTAACGTTACCAAGACAGCACACGACATGGACGTGGAGGCGATATGACTGTGTGGTACATGTATTCAGTGTGCTGTGTCGGAGGACAAAGTCCGCTGCGATCATGTGATTGTGTGTGCACATGTTCATGATATGTATATGACCTATTATGTACTTAGTTGGGTGTGTACATGTGGAGGCCAAACTCTCCGCGAGGTTGTTGCTCCGTGTGTAATTGAGCATGCGTTGAGTTTGGGCTGGTTCTAGGGTCACAGGTCATAGGGTAATAGTTGAGGTTAAGGGTTTGCCTTCACAGCGCGACCGATCCTCCCAAAACTAGCGCAGACTTCTGTTTGAAGACTACCTCGCCCCGCGAGTGTGACGCCCTTCTTTTCCCTCAGGTATACTGGAAACCCCCAAACAGTGCAGGGACAAATATTTGGCAGGGGGAGAAGTTTGCCTTGACACCGGGTAGCATGGGTGTCAAGGCCTATTTAGCTCAGGTCAGACTGACTCAATCTTATGTACGACATCAGAATAAAGGCAAAAACATCTTCGCTGGTCTTATTTGTCTTACCTGTGGTTACTTTCCGGATAATGTTTGATATCCGGACAACATTCCATTTGATGTCATGATAATCGATATCTTCAAATAATGTAACTGATATAGGAAAATTGCATATTTGAACGGATACAAGCAACTGTTGTGTGCAACCACATGTCACCATACCATTGTGGCATTTCGTATCACTTACACAACATATAACGTTGATAATACCCAACAGTCAGACCACAGGCGGTAGGCAAAGGTATAGTCGTTGAATAGCTGCTGAAGTTCCGATCGTGAGTAGTACTCGATCGGCGCGGGGATCACCCGTGCCGAGCTTCCGAGCGAAACCCGAAGTGATGCCGAGGGCACGAGCGGGGAGTTCGGCGGACCCGAAAAGTTTTTGGGGTTCGGCGGAGCCGAACAGCAAGCAAGAAGTAACTAGCGCAAAGGACGACGGGAGAAATCGTCCCCGCTAATGAGGGGGGGGGGGGGGATGCATATCCGGAGTGCGCGACGGGAGAAACCGTCGTCGGGGCCATTCGAGCGAAAACAGGTACCGCAGTGGTTACCCAACATAGATACCGTAGCCTTAAGGCCAGCCCGTGGTCAGACCGGTTCTTAGTCTACGCCAAGTGTTGTTCATCGCAGGAGAATTCGTCTCGGATACTTTTTCTCCTCTCCAACAAGCTGATTGAAGTAAGTCACTTCTATACTGTTTTTGCGCTAATCGAAGACTTAAACTATTGAAATATTTGAGTCTTGTACGAGAGGTGTTAAACAAAGCCCCAATCTCATTGGACCCGCTTTCTACAAAACGTCTACAAAAACTCAAGTCATTCTGATAATTGAAAATCAATAACGCTATGTGAGAAAGGGGGAACCATGGGCAACTGAGTCGCGACCAGAGTTGTAAGAGTCATATTCAAAGCTTTTTCCTACTCAGTAGCCTATTTTTTGGTCAAAGTATGAAACACCAAATATTTTGATAATGGCATGGTGAAAAACAGATACGACTCACGCAGCTCTAACCACAGGCTACCTTCTTCCTTACGCGTGTTTTTCTCGCCTCTCATAATAACTGAGTCGCCTGCAAAGAAATGCTCGGAATGATTTGAGTTTTGTTGAACATTGATTGCAAGCGGTAAAGAAAATTTCTCAGCAAAAGAACCTGGCCCCGATGCATGTGTTGAAAATCACGATCACCCTGCCACCCAGAAGGCCCGCGATGGAGACTATAGGGAAATTTGAACTATGCCCAATCTTTCCGGGTTAGGCCGAGAACTTATCGAATTCCGACATAGCACAGCTAGTTCATTCTTGCATTGGCGCCAACGAAAAACAATTTAGGATGTGATTATCAATGTTGGTGTGCGCTTATATATAAGTTTGCGAGGTCTCTGTAACTGGCGATGTTTCAGTCTGTAACTGACACCACCGCTTCACAAAGCATAGATCACAGTGACAGTGTCTTTCGCCATCCTTCCATGGATGGATAGATGGATCAATGAATGAATGTATGAATGAATGAATGAATGGTTGATTAAAATGGTTTTAAGTTTATTGTACAGAGTCCAATAGAAGTGAATGTTGTTGCTTCCTGGGGCTCTGTCGGACAGCCTTATCCATTTTCTAGGACAGCCTCGCCAAAATGTCGAATTATGTACGCTCATGTGTGCGAGGTCATTGTAACTGATGGTAAGACTTTAAGATCACACATCTTTCGTCATCCTTTTCTGCCTGGATGAATGTAGGGATGAATGGTTGTACAGATTCACTGGGAGTGAATGTTACGGTAGTGCTTTTTAAATTGTCGCTTTCTGTGGTGAGGCCGGACGGCCCTGTCCTATATTCCGACCTGTTGCCTAGTTAGACCCTGACACACATTCGGGACTCCAGTCATAGACCCTCTTTCCAATAGACGGCGATCGCTGAGCGACTATGCAGCGACCAAAATTTGAATTATGTTACCCTTGATTTCATATGATGCGAGATGTAAAAGTATGATTCAACACAACATGCAAAATGTGAAAGACATTTTTTTCTCTATGAAATTCTTTGAGCTGAGATCGCTAATGGAAGACCGGACTGAGTGGTGCAGAAGGACTCATTGTCTCCTGAGATGACATCACAGATGTCCTCGTTCAAGGTTCAAGGTTCAATCTGTCAAATCTGTGGTCAATCAGCTGTCGCTGCCAGGTCGGAGCCTCTAGTGCAAAAGGGTGTGTTATAGGGGTGGGTACCGGTACCGGTACAAAACCGGTATTTTGTTTGGACCGGTCAAAAAAAAAAACGGTCCGGAAAAAATCAGTGGAACGGCCTAAGGACCGATTAGAAAATTCACAGTACCAGGCTACCAGCATGCAGTCACATAATAATACCTAATAATGTCTAAGAAAAAAACACAGATTTAACGAGTCGTGGTTGCTCTTTTTCGAAGACGTTAGCTGTGAATCATATCTAGAAATACTTAAAGGATGAGTCAACAAACGGCGAGGAGAGTATAGTTAATTTTGAGACAAAGTGCGAACCTAATAAATTATATCGTTCAAGACATAATATCTAGTTGTCAACTACATTGTACTCTAAGAACGACAGGTTTGCTCTGAATCTCTTTTGTGAGATATAACTAACCTTGAATAAAAGGTTGCATGTTTTGTTACATCTTCGGTTCCCTTTCTGCACATTAGTGTGCATGGAGAATAATCATATCGTTGTAATATACAATTTTACTTTTACTTGTGTCTCGCTCTCCAAAATATGATGTACTGCTTCACTACTATAAAGGCAGGTACAGGTACAGGTACAGGTACAGGTACAGGTACAGGTCCGGACCTGGACCTGACCCTCTGGACCTGGACCTGGACCGGACCTGAATTTTCTGTACCGGTACCCACCCCTAGTGTGTTAGGTTCACATTCCTCTAGACGGCGATTGCACTGTGACTTAAGCCCCCCTCTCACTGTACCCGCGGCACGCTGGCGGCGTCGCTGCGTCCGATCGAATTGACAAAGCACTCAACGAATTTCATCGACAAAAAACGAATCTTTTTAACATGTGTGTGTTTTGCTGTATTTTTGGTCTCACTTGTACGTTTTGAATGATATTTCCATTATAAAGTCAAGGGTAACCCAAATCCAGTTTAGGACGCAGCGACGCCGCCAGCGCGTGCCGCGGGTCCAGTGAGAGGGGGGCTTTGGTAGAGGGTCTTAACTACGTGAAATTGGACGGGGATATTTTAACGCGGCCTGTGACCTGGAGTTCGTTGGCTGTCCCTTGTGGTTTGTCCGGCCAGGTCTGAATGCAGGTACATGTATAAACAAAGTCTATGCTAAGGCCACAGCAAGTAAATTTTATGGATGACCTCGCGCGCTCATTAATTTTCAGCTGATTTCGAAATAAATGACAACAACGTTTATGCTAATCGACTGTTGATAATGAAAAGGGAAAATCATTCATGTAATAATATTTGCTTCTACCCAATGAAATTTGTTTTTATATAGACAGGCATTTATTTTTTTTTATTTTATTTTTTTTATTTTTTTTATTTTATTCGTATATGTTTATGGAGTATAAGGCAGAAAGCGATAGCTTATATGAAGCCTTCTACTCAACACATACAACAAAGAGACATAATGACATGCATAAATACAAAATGGATAAAAGAAAATTAACAATAGACAGTACAAGTTGGTATCAATCGCTAAATGAATCTTCCAGTACAATGGATGTAAGTATGAACTATGTCGAATATATTACAGTTTTGTAAGTATGAGAGTGAAGTGGAACCGCGTAACAGAATAGAACATAGTGAGCTGTCGTTAAGTTGTTGAAGGTCAGTTATGTTGGAGAGAGATGATAACATGGTACTTCTTTGGGTGGTGTAAAGTTTACAGTGTAGGAGATAATGTTCAGTTGTTTCACTATAATGGCCACATTTACATGTAGGACAATCTATACAATGGTGTAGAAATAGGTGGTGGTTTAACTGACTGAAATTTAAACGAAGCCTTGTAAGATGAACTGCATAATGTCTTTGGCCGTGAGAGAAGTGAGGGTGTTTGATCGGTCTATTGAAATGTGAGTCCAGTTCCTTTTTATAGATGTTGATCGTAAGCGATGCTTGGACATTAGAGGGCAGTTCATTCCACAAGTGAATAGTTGAGGGCAAGAAAGATTTTTTACACTTTTCAGTTTTACAAACAATGGAGGTGAAATTCTGGTTGGCACGGAGATTGTATGGGATAATGTCACAAACACGTGGTGGGATGAGGTCTTGAAGGTATTGTGGTACGAAACCATTCAATATTTTCCAAAAGTGGATCAGCTTATGTTTTTGTCTCCTGATAGCCAGTGTGTCCCATCCAACCTCGGCTAACAGAGACTCGTGTTTAGTGCCTCTCATGGCTCCAGTACAAACCCGTGCCGCAGATATTTGAACAGATTCAAGTAAATCTGAGTCTTTGCCGAGGAGGCTACACCAAACAACATCTGCATATTCGATTAATGGCCGAATCATACTTAAATACAAGGTTTCCAGAGTTCCCCGGGGAACAAAATGTTGTATCCTTTTCAAAAGGTTTATACGTTTCATTGCCTTGGATGTTAATTCGGATACATGGTATGACCAAGACAAATCACGTTTTAAATGTAGTCCCAAGTGCTTATGACAATCAGCTTCCTTCAGTTCAACTCCCTTGAACACTAACGGTGGGTGATGGACCTTGATCTTTTTCATAGAAAATGTCATTAGTACGGTTTTGAGGGGGTTAAAAGTTACCAACCACTGGTCTGACCAGTCACCCACCAATTTAAGATCGTGGTTCAATCTATTTGCTGAGACAAGACGATCCAGAACTATTTCCATCAGCGACGTGTCGTCAGCAAAAAGATTGGCTTCAGTTTTTTACAGACAGGCATTTACTTAGATTGATGTCCTTTTTTACTAGTACTGTTTACTTTTATCCGCCGACCGGTACTGCTCTCTCTTTGTTTGTGTTTTATGTGTGCAAATTCGTTTCCTGTAGAAAGCTTTGAAGATGGCGATCTGCAAACATTACCAAACGAAACTATTCGTGGTCTTCAACATCGTCGCCATTGCCTCCATCTGCTATTACGGAGAAGTGAGTTTTCGCCGCATACCTAGTATATCGAGGACAACAGGAACATTCAAGCACTTAGGAAATGCAACATCCATTGGCACAGGTCAGTTTGTCTTTTGCAATATCATGTAGTAATAATATATTTGTGGTCTTGGTGACGTCACGGATAGTCCTCGTTACCTCCTTGAACGGAGGCATTGTTTTCGGTGTGTCTGTCTGTGTGTTTGTCTGGTTTCCGCAGTTAGTGGTATCTACATATGCTAGACACGTCTCGCAACAGAGTGACAGGAAGTGGAGGTCAAAGGTCAGAGTTGCTCAAGTGGCGGGAAGTGGAGGTCAGAGTTGGCAGACTAGCTCTGCTAACCTTGAGTACCAAAATAGCTCTGCGATTTACATAAACATTAAACATTTTACGGATTGCTTTTTACTATGTGGATGTCCTACACTTTGGATACGTGCATACCTCAAGTCAGTCAAGTTGGGTCTGTTGTTGTATAAAAACTTTCCTGAACTTTCCTCTTGTCTTCTTCCACTAGCTAACACAACTGAAGCACCACAACCATGGACATTCAACACGAGTGACGGACAAGGCACTCCCAACAACACGCCAGTCAAAGGAGTAAGCAAGGCTACGAAGCCACATCGTACACTCAAACTCAAAGGTGAATCAATTTGTATATCAGGATACACTTGATAGAAAAAACAATGGATAGTTCATCTACCGAAGCCAAGTTTCTTAACATTCTGTGTAACGTAGAGTTAATATTTGACTTCTCCAATCTTTTCCAGCTTCATCTAGCCCTGTTGAGCAACGACAGTCAGAGCGATTGAAACGGTTCAAACAGTACTGCAATAGTAATTCAACAGGGAGCAAAGTAAGCTGGTTTTTCTCTTTTCAATTCAATTCAGTTTATTAAATCAACCTTGCAGCGTTACATACAAGCTGAATTGGGTTGATTCTTACACAAGCACTATACACAACATCATCCACAATTAATCAAAAACAATACGCATGTAACATAACATAACATGTAACAGCGCATAAATATTCAATATCCATACACAGTTAAGAGCAGAAGCCACTCGTCTGGAAACATCTTCATTGGTAAACAAACTAACAATATAAGTATTGCTGAGGTGCCTTGTTGTACAGGCGGATAGCCTGGTGGAGGAATGACTTTTTGAGTCTCTGTGTACGGGCTGCTGGTACAGTGATGGCCGTGCCATTTCTCAAGGTTCGCCCTGAGGCAAGAGCCCTAGCAGGAGGAACCATGTCGTGCAGTGGGTGATTTTCCTCCAGCATGTTTCTAAGTAGTTTTACAGCTGCAGCCTCACGGCGTTCTTTTAACGTTGGCAATGTGGGCACCTCCCACATTGCTACCATCTTCACTAGTTGTCTTTAATGAAATGTGTATTTTGTGCCCCCTGATTCGTTTCCTCCTTCAACCGGTTCCATTTGTTCTTCCGCTTCATTTACCATTCTTTCTCTTTTCCTTCCTCATCTGAAGATAGTTATCATATAATTGGCTAATGATGAATTGTGGCTGACAGAAAACAGAATGCTTGTAATATATAGTCTAAAAGTGATATAGAAAGTTAGATAGATAGATAAATAAAATATAACGTTAGATAAATATAGATAAATAGATGGGTGGATGGATGGATGGATGGATAGATTGGTGAATGGATAGATACATGACTTTTGGAAGTCTGATTGTGTTTGTTCGGGTTGAGCGTGTTTGGTAGCTGCCATTTGCCATAGGTATCTAGGGCAGGTACATGAAATCGCGTTGTTGTGTTGCCACATTTGAAACTGGGTCACATAGACTACGGCGAAGTAGTCGACGAAGGCCTGCTGCCAAATCCATCTAGATACTGTGCATACACCTGTAATAACACCTTTTGTTTCCACGCAACCGTTGCTAAGAGTCATCTTTTTGGGGGGGGGGTTACAATGACGTCACCGCTGAAATGCAGAGTATATACCGTAATGAGGCTTCAACATGACAACTTTCTTACTTTATCACTGACTGTGCAATTGTATCTATATGCATGGTTTGTATTTGGAAGTAGGTTATTGATAGGGTGCCCTAGATACAGTGGATTAACAACCCACTGTCCCTACGGCCTCAAAAAGGCCACAGGACTCCATTTATCTTGTACCCTTTGTTTGGTTAGTCTCCTTGCTTAGTCGCTGGCATTGTGTCTGGGACACGAAATTGGAGCGCGCGCCTCCCGGCGTGTTATCAAAGGCTAAACCGTCTTAAAACGCCGAATATGCGTGTGTGAGTCTTTTTCGCAGGGTGAGCTATGTTTACAGCTTATATTGTTGTATTTATGTCCTTGTATGTTCCATGTCCTAAGTTAGACGACCTGTACCTAGCCCCTCGAGGTCTTTCATTCATTCATTCATTGATAGGATGCCCATGCCCAATAGCGTAAAGAAAATCATTACCAACAGGAACCTCGGGAGTAGGTTTGAATCAGTAAAATTAAACAAAAAATCAGTGCTAGTGAACTGCTTACAAGCCCTGATTCGAATCCCGGTCACGACATTCTTTTTCTGTTATTATTGTAGATGATTTTCTTGCTCAGGAATGTTTTGTTTTCGCACCTTTTTTTCCATTTTACAGCGTTATCTTCGGGGCTAGGGCTGACCGGATCAAGCGGTGTTTTAACTATCATTATCAACAAGAGCAACAAAAGTTTTCGGACATACTGTACATCGTAGAAAGCAGCGGCAAAAAGAGAAAATATGTGCTGTAAATTGAAAAATTATAGTTGGGAAAACGGATACTAATGTCGTAGAATCCAACGTCAATTCTAAGTGAAAGAAGAAGATGTGAAAGAACAAAAAAGTAGAATAAAGCTTTGCTTGAAAATCTATTATTCGGTATACCATACAATGTGCGCTTAGTTTTCTTGACCCTTCCTGACCACGTATATTTCATAATGGAGGTAACTTCTTTTCTTTTGCAAATTTTTTTCTTTATTCCCACGCTCGCATCAGTTTTGAGTACTCAAGCACTGTTCTTATTAGAGTAATGTACATTTTGTATCAGGTCATGATCAGCAACATTAGCGCCCTGTTTTGTAAGGAGCATACAAAGTGCGTAGTGTAGTCTATGAGATAGCCTAAATAGCAGGCTCTACCGGGCATTTTTGGGGGGCGTATAATACACCTTTTGCAGCCAGTCCGTAACCATCAGCCAGCCTGAAACCATTTTGCCCGGTAGAGCCTGCTATGGAGGCTATCTATGAGACGCCTTCGGGACCATAGACATCAGTTGATCGTTGAAATCAGGTGCTTGTCCAGAATAAAACCAATGCTCTCGTCTCAAATGCTTCTCTCCAAGCAGAGGAGTGGTTCCGGCTGGTTTTTGACGTGTTTTAAGTCGTTTTTGTCTGGCTTTCTACTTTGTCGAATTTTTTGTTGTTTCTGTGGGGTTTATAGAGAGAAAAAACAAACATGACAAAGTAGAAAGCCTGTCAAAAACGTCTCAAAAAACGTCAAAAACCAGCCGGAACCCCTCTTCTGCTTGGAGAGCATCAAATGCCTCATTCACGATTCAGGGACTCAACAGCTAGCCTCCACCAGGCCCTCTTACGGGGGTAGTTAGTCTGGTAGAGACTGCTCACTATTCAACAGCGCCCTCCTGCGGGGAGGCCCATAAAAGCCCCGGACAGAGGGAGTTTACATTATACAGACTAAATGTTTCATTGCTATGACATTTTCAACATGACGTACTTTCACACATGAATATCATTTTTCAATTGCGCACATTTTAAGTTATTTCGGTATTGTGTATTTGTTTGTGTTTGAACAGCAAAACGCAGGAGGGTTGGGTGGTCTGTTATGAATAATTTGCTACGTCGTTAGTATGCTACTTTACAAAACGTGGTATTCTTGCTGTATTTCAGAGATTCTCTCCTGCCATCGACCGTGGCCGCTATGCCGTCAGTGACAAATACAAATTGATCTATTGTTTCGTTCCAAAAACTGGAAGCACTACAACTGCACATGTCTTCTACCAACTGGAGCATGGACGAGGTGCAAATAAATTTCTAAATAAGACACCCGGCTTGTACCTGAAACGTTTGTCAGACTATACAAAGGAAGAGGCCCGTCTGCGCATGCGGACTTACACAAAGTTCATCACAGCTCGAGACCCAATCCAAAGGTCGGTGCTCAATACGCATAAGGTCTCCAACCGCAATTAGGCTGTTCCATTTGTTTGCATGTAAAATTACGCAACTTTTATGGCCGCAAATCTAATAAAGAAACAGTGTTTTTGGAGATGTTTTGCTTTCTACTGCGAGCACAGTTTTTCGTGAGGCACTGAAGAAAATGTCACAAAAATATGACCCGGGGAGCGATATTTATGTAATTCATAACTGCACTTATCCGCTATGTTCGCAAGAGGCTCTCTCCGGCTGCAAGCGCCTGACCGCATCACTCAGCTGCAGTACGGAAAACCGTACACGTCTCACAATCGCTCGAATGCCGAAACTTTCCTACCTAGTCCTGGCAGTAATACACAAGCTTTCATCTAAGTTTTGAATGATGATCTCATCATAAAGTCAATGCTAACATAAATACAGTTTAGGACGGTGTGAGGTCGGCAGCGTGTGGGTCCAGTGTGATAGGGGCTTTACTGACCTGCTTTTTCTTACTTTGAATCCCCCCCCCCTCACACAGGCTTGAGTCTGCATGGATTGAGAAGTTCTTTAAGGGACCTCAGCGTTATGAGTACACGGAGAAATACCAGAGCATGTTGGAGACAGTTCCTCATTTGAATCTACAAACCAAGGTTTGGGAAACGTTATCTTTAGCATTACCTTCGCTTTGTTTAGAGCGTATTGCCTCCGTGGAGGTATTGTAATCAGTCGGTGTGGGCATGTTCCAGTGTGTGTTTGTTAGTCTTGGTATGTGTCGACGTCCGCAATTATGTCAAAACATGCTAAGAACCATTACTATTCCTTTTGTCAATTCTTAGTCATGTCAATTATACACTTGCGAAATCAAAATCAATTGCATCTAAATTAAAATATTGAGCATTTTGTGCATCGAAACAAAGCTAAGGTTTTGTTGACACAAGAATTACGACCCTTTTTGGTAGATTTGTGTGCATTTTTTTGGCTAAGCTTTCGGAGCAAGTAATTGTGATAGGATGGAAAGTTTGGATCGCTGTTGCAATTTTTATTGCATACTTAGGCCTATTTCTTTTCACTATATAGTCGTCAACTAATGCAACTCAGCCAGATGAAAGAGTGGGAAACAATTCCCTGCAACCGATTCCGTTCATAGCCTTCATGAAAGCTGTGGCCGAGCAGCGAGAGAAGTGGTCGAACTCCCACTGGGTACCGGCGCACGAAAGGTGTTCACCTTGTCAGGTACGTAACAACAAATGTCCAAGTTTTTTGGCGACGAACACTGGGGCGAGCCCATAATTAGAACATCTATGGATGTTGTTCAGTGTGTTATCTAAATGAAGTGTCAATTTTTACAATTACAAAACATAGCACTTTCTCACTTTTCTACTTAGTAATATAGAAAAAAAATTAATTTTTTTTTCAATTGTACAGTTTCGTCCTAAATGTAGTTCACTTTACGTGATACATTTCCTTCCTCCGGTTTACCTTAATTTGGGATCAATTTCAAACCCGATCGCAAATCCGTGGCATTACACAGGAGTTTAAAAAATTGAGACTTTTTTTGCTTTAAATGGCAAAAACAATCCATGAACTCGAAAAGGCGAAAAGTATTGGAGCGTCTGACCGTTTTCAAAATCTATCCAGTTGTTTGAGTAACTGTATCTTGTGTAGTTGACTACCTGGGTGTCTTTTACGTTCATCGGCGTTATCCATAAACTCATTTCAAACGCCTTCTTCCAAAAAATAGTCTTTGCACATTATAAATCATTTTCCTAAACTACCATGGACGGATGGACTATCACATTAACTGCGATAGTTAAGGGAATTATGTTAAGATAATTCAAATCAATCCAATGGATCCAAATTAAGAAGCGTGTACACAAAAGGGTTAAGAAGTGAAGCGTGTCTACTGTGCAGCATATCAGAACTTTATCTCCAAGCAGATCTAACGGTGGCAAAGACCGTATCCAACTGGCAAAATGAGTTTTCATAGTATGGGTGGCTATGAAAACTTCTTTTGCCCGTTGGATACGGTCTTTGCCACCGTTAGATCTGCTTGGAGATTAATCAGAACTATTTTTTTGGTCCCACTAGGTGGACTGGGACTTTATTCTGCACACCGACACCCTGGCGGAGGACTACCACCACATGTTCCAGAAGCTCGGGATGGGGGACATGGAAGATATCCTTCCGCCGGTCAGACCGAGAAAGGCGGGGGCGAACTTTCAAGAAAGGTTTCGAGACATACCTCTCGGAATCCTATGGCGCCTCAAGGAAATCTACAAACCAGACTACGAAATGTTCGGTTTCTCCCAAGAGAATGAGCTGAAGAAAATCCTTCACATCGACTCAGACAGTTAAAGAGATTATGCCTGTGTATGGTATGAAAACGAGCGTCAATCTCTATTCAAATAGATTCAGCTTGACAAGAGATGTAAGAAATATCAAAGGACGGTGCTTTTTAAGTACTTGATGTCACGCACGAATGTTTATGTAATGGACGAAATGTGTAATCATATCGCCATGTTTTTTAAAGAGAGAGAGAGAGGAATCTACGAAGTATAATGTCAGATTTCACGTTAACGTTATCATTATTCTTTTCTCTCATATGCACTACGGAATAAATGGCTTCTTATGCATTAATACCATGGGGAATTAATATGCAACAAAGATTACCATGTTATGACACCAATTAGTACCAAAACACATTTTCTGATTACATTCTAGTTATTTATTTTTTATTACACAACAGAAAAATAAACAGGACATAGAGATGATGCACTCTAGCTATCGCTAATATTAAACATCATCTCTGGAAATAAACATTACAACTTACATAGATATATTAAGAGTTATTTGTGAAGTCATGGCAGGTTTAGTCCGTTTAGTTCAATTATGTATACCTAGCGGCGGACAAGCAAGATCTGGAAGGTATTTTTCTTAGGAATTAGACGTTTAAACGGGTATTTGTTTGGTGTTAGCTAATTATGTTAATTAATAATGCTACTAACAGTACACGCAGCACTTATCAATGATTATAACACATTATCGAAAACGTGTGCTAGCCCTTATTGTATTGTATTAGTAATTATGATGTTAAGTCTTATTCTATACTTCCACTTTGTGTTATGTTAACGAACTCTTGCCATACTTTGTACCATGTACAATTGTCGTGCAATTAAGTTCTTCTTAAGCTGTGTACTGGTGTTACGGAATACAAAACAAATATGTTGGGTTGGTGTTCAAATAGAAATGTATGCATATTTCATTAGCGGTTATCAGACGCAGTGAAAAGTGTAGCGTCGAATCTCTTTGGTAAAAGAACAAAAAATGGAGGATGATCGTGCATATATGTGTTACAGTGTTCAGGCTTGTAAAAATGTCAAACCCATAATCATGATAGCCAACCCATACAAATGGGACACAGAAAAGACACACACACACACACACACACACACACACACACACACGCACACACACACACACACACACGCACACACACACACACACACACACGCACACACACACACACGCGCGCGCGCACACACACACACACAGACCCTAAAACATTCTTGGTGAGTGTAATAACAAATGAATAAAAAATCTGTTGGTGGATTTAATTTATCATTACACCCATATATCAGATCGGAGTGTCAGAAAATGAGGATCTGGTCCTCACCACGAGTCAAGTCTAAAAGAGAACGTTTTTTTTTTTTACAACTTTGTCACATAGAGAGAACATAGTGTTTACTGTGGGAGGAAGAAAATAAAGTTTCATGCAGTACACACATTAATCGAAAAAACAACATGCCACACATCATTACTTAAACTGGCAGGCATTTTGCCACCTACTAAATCTAAAAATGGTTGGGGTAGCCTAACTGTATAATTTAAAATGGTGATGAAGATACGGGCATAATACATAAAGCCTCAATCCAAGGGTTGAGACATACGTAATATGTATAGTTCACAAACTCTACTTTAAATTTATATCTATCAATTTAATGGCAAGCGTTACAATACACTACACAGACTCTCAGGCAGCATAGCTGATATCTAGGGTAGATAGGCCAGAAATCTACGCACTCAAAACTGACGCTAACGCTGTAGGAATGATAATAATAATACTGAATAGGTTCATCATCACCCTCATCTTCATTTTGATCCATATACTCTGATGTTTAGAAAGTTGAAGCTTTCAAACGGTTTGACCCCAAAGCTAAAGGCTACAACGCATCTTTTCATACATGCAATCTATCAGGTCCTAAAAATCTGCATTCTGACAATATAGGATTGTGATATGTCTCTTTTCTAATGTTGGGATTCAAGAATTTAAAGAGATTTAGTAATGTAGTATCAGAAGTACTTGATATGTACACTCCAGATATCCAGGTCTTTAAATCATTCTTGAGAAGGCCATTTTTTGATGTGGCAGTTTGTTTTCATTCATTTATTTACATATTAATTTCTGCCATTTTTAAACAGGGTAGCCCAACCCCAGTAGCAGTACCAATACTGTGAATAGTTTCTTCATCTCTGTCGGTCCAGATGAAGTAGGGCGAAACAAAGCAGTGTCCCTTCAGACCACATGGAGAACATCACGGGATAGCCTTCATGATATCACGGGCTAGCCTTCATGACATCACGGGACAGCCTTCATGACATCACGGGTTAGCCTTCATGATATCACGGGTTAGCCTTCATGACATCACGGGACAGCCTTCATGACATCACGGGTTAGCCTTCATGATATCACGGGTTAGCCTTCATGACATCACGGGTTAGCCTTCATGATATCACGGGCTAGCCTTCATGACATCACGGATTAGCCTTCATGATATCACGGGTTAGCCTTCATGATATCACGGGCTAGCCTTCATGACATCACGGGTTAGCCTTCATGACATCACGGGTTAGCCTTCGTGATATCACGGGTTAGCCTTCATGACATCACGGTTTAGCCTTCATGACATCACGGGTTAGCCTTCATGATATCACGGGTTAGCCTTCATGACATCACGGTTTAGCCTTCATGATATCACGGGCTAGCCTTCATGACATCACGATTTAGCCTTCATGACATCACGGTTTAGCCTTCATGACATCACGGTTTAGCCTTCATGACATCACGGGTTAGCCTTCATGATATCACGGGTTAGCCTTCATGACGACACGGTTTAGCCTTCATGACGTCACGGGTTAGCCTTCATGATATCACGGGTTAGCCTTCATGACGACACGGTTTAGCCTTCATGACGTCACGGGTTAGCCTTCATGACATCGCTGATGAAGGTGTATATCGGTCTCAGCAGCCTGGCTACCATGCGGCCGCCATATCCTGTCAGGGAAATGTACAACATCAACTCACATAATTCCACCGGGTACCCTAAAACCGCTACATGAAAAAAAATAGAAAACTTCATTCAACGCCGCTGGTATATTGAATCTAAACCCCTAAGGCAGTTATTAGACAGACGTGAGTATTTATCACATTTGTTTAGCTCAGAAGAGAGAATCGTGATGATTGAAATATTGCTGATATCTGTTGTTTTACATTTCACTTCCAGAATTATCCATCTACTAGCGAAAATGAGATAGCACCCTCTGTCTACTTATTTCGCTAAGAAAAAGGGACATATAACACCCACCCATCTCCTTATTTCGATAGAAGAAGCAGTATACTGATAAAACATGATCATAAGCTCAATTGAAGAAGGACCCTAAGATGCATCCTCGCTTCTATCATATTTATCCCAGAACGTTTCTACAAAGTACGTTGACTGCAAACCCTTTAGCATTGTTCTGGTCTGACAATATGAATGGAAATTGTTACAATCAAAAAAGGTAAATCTTTCTGTACCTGCTAGTGCCGTTGCGATTGGTTCCGTGTAGGGCGTACCGTCAATTCTCTGGAAAAAAAACACATTGCGTTAACGCGTTGATTATTCTGGATTCACAAACTTATGTTATATTTCTTTGTTGCCCAGAGAGCAAAAATTATGGTGCTTTGAATGGAAGACAACCGGAGATGGGATCTTTGCCATGCAAATAATAAGCACAGAACTAAGAATTCATTACCTCAAACTGTTGAAGGTACCCATCTCTCTCCTTCTTGTCTTTGCATAATTCCAAGATGGCTTTTTGCAGCCTCTTCCATTCGTATGCATTACGACGACTACCTGTACAGGGAAAGAGGAAGACATAAGACTGGAACTTATTCACATATCTTATTCTATCTTATCTCATCTTATTCACTTGTTGGGATTATGAAGGAAACAACAGCCGCTTGAACATATTCCTTTTCTTAACTAATGCAGCACTGCCCAGAATGAAATATAACTGCATAACCAACGCTAACCCATCTAATGCTCAGAAATATTACAACCTTTCAAACAAAGGCTGAATATTTTAGCACAAGAAAGCAACAGAAAATTTGCCTGTCTTTAACCATGTCTATCCCAACCAATGGTTAGAAGGGAACTTAAGCTTGTTTCCATGAAGTCTACCGTTGTTCCGATAGACAGGGTGTCAACTGTAACATGTACACACAGTGATATATCGCAACGATATTGATGTAGAGGGTTAACTCCCGACCTAGTCTTTCATTGTGCTCCAGACTCAGTTTGTAGTACTTCATGGCCGATGTCGGGTCCCCATTGTCCTTACTTAATTTCCCGATGAAGTAGAGACAGTCGGCGATGTCAGGATGGCTATGGAGTATAAAATAGACCATATGAACTCTGCATGAAAACTCCATAGATATTCTTTCAAATGATACAGAATGATATAGAACAGGGGAATGATACTATTAACGATTTAGATCGTAAGATTCTTTTCACCCAAACTCATATATCATCACAATGATTCATCGTCATCATATAAACAAAATACAAAAGCTAACATGACAAGTGTTTAATTGTAATTCCAAATACCTAATAGGACAAAATTACAAGGTCACATTTTTGTCTGCAGGTTTATTGTTACGAATAAACGGCATATTTTCACCACCATGTACCTGTCGTAGATGCTTTCCAAGACTTTTTGTGCTCCTCGCACACGAACGATTGCTTCGTCTAGATCGCCTAACGCCTCGTAGCACCGGGCGATGTTGTATTGGAGAAGTCCGCAGTTGTGTTGCTTCTACAATGATATGGGTTTTTTTTAGATAAAAAAAGATGAACATGATTTGTGAATGATTTTCCCAGGCTTGTTAATCATTGGATGTCAATTAATGTTATTTGTACACAACCGGAGAAAAACTGCCAGCCAACAATTCGGTAGTTTGTCTGCTACCTGCCGCAGAGACTGACTACGTCCGGTCGATAGGCGGCGCTGATGCGAGAAATAACGTTTGTATCCTCCCTCGTCCCGGTTCATGACTTCAGTACATTTTCCGATCCAGACAGCCACCTTAATCCAGCGTGTGCATCTGAATCAGAAAATCTACTAACAGTTATGTAGCGGGACGAGGGGGATACAAACTCCGTCACGCTTGGGACCACATTCTTGCACAGCGCCACCTAGTGGCGAGAAGTAGGTACTGTCATTATTGTAGGTACTGAGGAAGATAGCAGACTTTAATAACCATAAACGCAGACTTTAAAAAAGGCTGTACTAGTAGTAGCATCTTAAACATATGAGCCCATGCTGTGGTTATATTGTTCATGTGCGTGAACCGGAACATGCAGTACCGACCTCAAGATGCATGCGTTTGACGAGTTTCTCAGCATTCTCAAATGTCTCCAGTGCTTTGTCGAAGTACTGACGGACTTCTGGGGTTCCCTTGTAGTACCAGCCCATGTCGAGGTAAACAACGCCGATGTTCATGAGATAAGTGGTGCAGTCAAAGTGGTTGTCTTGTCCTGAAAAATGAGAGAAAAAAATTATGTGTTGAAACATGAGATGGTTCATTGGTGACATGGATGTAAATCGTGTTTTTTTTTACTCTGGAGGCGCATGCGCAACTCCGCGCCAAAATATGACTGACTGCTGTCGTCTGTGCAGGACTCCACGAGGGAAACATTAACCAGATCCTCGTTTTCGCGCAAGCCATTCAAAATAGGATCTATTTGGTTGGTGGAGAGTTAGACCGTGTCCTGTGCTACAATCCTCAGGAAGATTGCTACATGAAGTTGGCTAAGAGACAGGCCTCGTGGGAATACAGCAGTGCCACTGTGTGTAGGTCCGAGATCTATATTACTGGTGGTCGCAGTTGGACTACTCGTTCATACCCGCCCTTCAATGAAACAGTTGAGACTGTTCAGTGTTACGATGTGAGTAGTGATACCCTGATCTTGGATCAGTTAAAAGATCTACCATTACCACTATGTGACCACATCATTGTAACAATACCAAAATACAGAGCTCATCCCATACCTGCTGACCGTCCTATCATGTTTGAACAGCACATTGAGCTGCATTAGACTGATACTGGGTCTTATGTTGAAATCTAGGATAAGTTCTTAGCTAGTGCATCTATTCTCCTCTTTTCAATGTGATTCTCATAGTGAAGGAAAGTATGTCTCTATTGTATAGACAGTGGGTTTTTGACCAAAGCCATTAGACAAAGTATTCTCTATGTATTGACAAAGTGAAACTCTCGCTGTATTTGTATGAACATGTACAAGGGGCTACATTGAGGCTTTGAGAAAATAGATAGATGTACGTTAGTATTTTCAACTTGGTTAGATTCCCTGTCTGATTACAGTGAAGCTTAAAAGCTTTGTCAGCAAATTGTTCCAGTACTGTTGTTAGAGCTTACTTTTGGTATGAAACTTCATGGATATTCTTTCAACTTGAAAGTAAGAAAATTGTGTTGTGATGTTGCAAAGTAAATATGCTTGGTGCACTTATTGGACTGGTGTTCATTTGGGTAAGCATACATTATCAGTTGATATTTGATAAGTAAACATCATGTGATTATATAGTTGTGACACACACCTGTCTTTGTAAATCTTAGGTGACAGGCGCATTTTATGTTTGTTCCATGTACACTTCTTTATATTATAGTAGATCTAAATACAAGTATTTGCTACATGTATAGAAGTAGCACATACTGTAAGGTTTGTTTGTATATCCAAGTCTCATATTATCAAAGGCGATAGATAATGAATAAAGATTAACAAGCAACACTGGTTTTGATATTATCTGTGGTTTGTTGCATCGTAAGATTGATGATATCAAAAGTAGAGGTTTGTCTTCAGTACTACAGAAAGCTTCAAGAGGCCCATAATAGGGTTTGTACTTCGTTTTGCCAACACCTCAGAAAGGAAGAAAAACGAATGAGAGAAAGGCTTGCGGATGTGAAAATAATCAATACATGGTGCATAAAAACCTTACCGACAGCTCTGGTTATGATATCGTGTGCCTCCTGATGCCTCTCCAGGCTGTTCTGAAGCATCGCGAAGTATGCCTGGCCCCTCCTCCACATGTTCTTGGCATGGTTGTGATGAGCGAATCCCAGGGAATTCACCACCCGGGCATGCAGAACGTGATTTCCAGCAATCTTCACCTGAATAAAGGGAAGACCAGACAATCAGAGATTGCAGACTTCACCCACTCGCCCATTCTGCTTTGCCATCATTCCAGTTCCAAAGGTATATCACCGAGGATGTATTGCAATACTACCTTGTTATATACATTGTGAATCATAAGCTGCTTAGTGCACACACTAGTTCAGAGAGAAATAAAAGGAGAGATACACAGACAGGTAAGCGAAAAACAATACCACTACTTCACTCCCTTTGGTTCTACATTAACAGACTCGAATCTTCCCTGAAGATGATTGTATTATCGAAACGGACAGTCCAAAATTTGCTTTTCACTTTTAGTAGCATGTTCATTGTACTTACCTTCGACAGGATCTCCAGAGCCTGATCAAGGTGGCGGACATTCCGTTTGTAGTCGTCTCGAAGACTGAAGTAGATACCTGTGGGACGAAAACCACATTCAATTCCTACATGTACTGTCGATCCTACGACCAAGCCATACCCTTTAAGAGAAGGTTTTATTGCTTCTCTGCTTATCTCTCGTTTCTACACTACTTGATGTAATATCTTTGTCGTTATTGTTTTACGTAGATGTTTGTATATTGTCTCTGTTGTTCCTTTTTTAATATGGGCCCGTGGCCTGAGCCAAAGAATAAATAAATAGATTAAAAAATTATCACTCAGCACTTATGGGAAAGAGTATGGAAGTTGAACAGACCGTGCTGCCAGTAAACTAGCCCCCTGCCCCGGTACTATTTGAGATAGATGCTGCCTGATACACCATAGTAGTCCACTATACACCATATGGTGTGTGAATAACTTCAACGTGTAACATAGGGCCACCATAAAGGATGCATGTTGACATTGGACTCTTCTGTTTCAATGTTATACATATAAGGTCACCTGATACGTAGTGGTATCTTGCAAAGCTCAGTTGGACAGAGCCATCTCCCCTGTCTGGCCTGGCCTCCAGTGCCTTCCTTGCCTTCTCCAGTCGATCCCAGGCCTCCTCTTGTGTGTTCACTTGGAGCAATGCTTCTGCCAGCCAACACAGCATCTCGGCGTAGATCTGCTTGTTCTGGTAAATATGCCATTTATTACGTTAATGCACTGATCATAGTTGAAATAATTGACTAGGTTTTGTGGGATGTCAGCAACGTACTAAGTTACTGATCTGTATCAAGAAATTGGTTGAACAGGAAGATACAAAAGTTTGCTTGCTACTGTTCCATCGAATTAAGGTTTTGCGGGAAAGTTAATCTGGTTTGGTGATAATTATGGAAACAAATTCTGAACACGTGAGAATGGATCTTAACGAATCGCGATCTTCGTCGGAGTAACGGTGGCCGATACCGACTTGTACCCACCTTTGACCCTTTTCTCGCGTCACAAGGTCCGTAACGTCACATGTTCTGAGCAATCGGGCCACTAGTACTCCTGGCTAACACTGGGTGAGTCCATTATCTTGCGTTATTAAGATTGTTTTAAATTATAAGTTTTGAAAAATCTTTTGTCCCATAAGAATCAGATTTAAACGTATAGATGGGAAACAGTCGTCCTTACCTGCTTTTCTAGTTGTTTTGCTTGACCTTCGTAGAAAGCAATTCTGTCTTTCACTACCATCATTTGTTCGAGCAAGATGTGGACTGCACTCCTGTTAGCAACTTCCTCGGCTTTAATGTCCATTAACCAGGTATGGCTGTCACCCCTCTCCTTTTGCCTCCTGTATCAAACACAAGTATAGTTTTACCCCACTTCGTTACAGAGAATTGAAATACGTCAAATCGAACGAAACGTTTGTTGGTATCCCACTCATGTGGGGAGGGAATTCAGAGGACTTGTATCTCCCAACCCCTAGTCTGTGTAACGCAATCTCCCCTGTCCGGGGCTGTAATGGCCCGGGGCGGGCTCCAGATATTAGGCCGGCCACTAAAGCGCGATTCAATCTGGCTACCCAACCCCTATCCGTAATATAGAAAAGAGAGAAATGATTAAGCGTGTCCTTCTACATACGTTACAGTTTTGAACATCAGAACAACACTGCTATCCCTACACCATCCTCCCACAGCATGTTTCAAATAAATCCCTTACCACTCATAGTCGTCATGGGTCTCCTCTTTCACCAGTGCTAGGAAGTGATTGAAGTTGCTGACATCTCTGTTGTATTCAGTGAGGGCCTGTTTTATGTTGCTCTGCAAGTCCTGTGCAACTGTAGTCAGTCTTTCTTCATACAGCTTCAACATGAAATGAAAAAGACAAGATGATCCCATCATGTACAATTTAACAATATAGCCAATTCCTGTTTTAGTAGTATGAAACGATACTGACATACTACTATCAATGTAGATCTTGTAGAAAAAAGAGACAGCGCTCTACGTGTATATAAAGTGCATCACACGCATGCACACGATGATTGAAGAATCGAGAAACACTGTCTTAGTTAAAGCCCGATCTTGATACTGATATCAAACACAAATGGCATCGATCGAAACATTTTCAATTGGTAGTTAAAGAAATACGACATCGGTTCTAATTGGAGGACGTAACGGCGGATGTGATTTTATTTTTGTGTTAACGACCATGTACGTCCTATCAAAGGACCACCGATGTGTAAAATGCGGGCTTGAAGACTTGGTATCCAGAGCTACATGAGGTACCATCACCATTGATGTCACAGGCAGTCATCTTCGGCAACGAAGGACTACCAAACAAACAAAACTACCACGTACCTTCTGGAACCTGTACTTAGCTGCGGCCATTTCTAGCACAGTAACGGCGTCGGTATCAAAGGTAGACACGAATGTCCGCACCTCGTCGTGTGTGTCATATCGTGGAGCTCCACCAGTGCTGTGACTGGAATCCACAAAAGGAAACACTCCATTATATATATGACTCCATCCATTTTCATTGTCATTACCTCGGTGGTATTGTAATCGTGGTCAGCCAGTATGTAGCTATGTTTTAGAGATAAGTAATTCCTGAACTGCCATTTTTATCACCTACCTTCCCGCTTTGATGAGACTGCGGGTCCTCAGCTCCCTGAGATGGCCCCATACTTGGAACAGCTGTTCACGCTGTCCAATGATAATACAGGCAGATTCCACAGTGAACGGCCCGGCAAAAACAGACACCAATTTCAGTGTGACCAGCAGATCCCTACTCAAAGTGCTGACTACGTCGGTCAGGAAATCACGAATGTAGCTCATCTCCTGGAAATGTATGATGTATGCATTGTAACCAGATTCATTGCATCACCGTGTCAATGAAATGTAATCAAATAAACGTGCGCGTCCTCAGCCTTAGGTAACCCTGCCAATAGTGTTCCAAAGAAAACCGACCAAAAATTGCCAAATCAACCAAATAGATTAGCTAAATCATAATGAAAATGATAAATTAGATTTACCGTCAGATTCCCCAGACGTTTTATCATCTCTGACGGTTGCAGACGGTCCTTCCGAATGACTCCACATGCTATCCTGATGGCGAGTGGCCAGCCATTGCACCTATTACGGAAATTGACATGGATGCAAGAGATTAGTACTTGCTGAACAAACGTAATTCAACTCCATAGACTCAGCAGAAGCTCGGCCAAAATATAATGGTTTACCCTAGTTGTGTATTACGTCATCAAAATACGATATAGATTATGTTGCTGGCCTCTCGAAAATAGATAAAAGACGTAGTAACATATCATTAGTACACTATCAATGTCAGTTTTGACATTGCTAGAAACGTGCGTGTTTTTGCTACTGCCAGTACATGTCTGCCAATACTAATCTAAAAAATCTTGAATTGCTTTTGAGACTTTGAAATAATGATAGTTCAAGTACGTCAGAATACATAGAGTCAGTTTTTCGTTCCTTCGTTTTCGACTTGTGTCGAAGCCACTTCCTAGCTACCCACCTTCTACAGAGTTCAAGGGCCTCCTCCTCTTTGATGTTACCCTCGCCCACAAGTCTCTGCACCAGGTATGTCCCAGCGGAGTCTGCCAGCCTCTCTAAGTTGACTATAGTTGCTTCCATTAAGGGAGCGTCACCCTGGCTTGGGCCACTTATACTAGCTGATCGCGACGTAACAATTACATGAACCTACATATGATTAAAAAATTACAGTATTGTAAATGTCTGTATCCTCGCGGAAACTAAAAGAAAAAACTCAAACTGTATCAAATATGATAACTTTTTAACTAGAGATTTTTAGTATGTGTGGTATGCTAGATCTAATGTAAAGGCGTCTACAGTTGAAATAGAAAAGAAATAGAAAGATGACATTCGTCTGTTTCAGCGCGGCTACATTCGTCGTAGGCCGTCGTGTGGCTTTGATGCCGTATTCGATTTTAAGCAGGAAAATCAAACGCCAACAAAGAACTAAGACAGCTTTTTTTCAAAACAGCAAAATTTTGTACAACATATGAACGACTATCCCAAGATACCCTTGCCTAGTTTGCAATCGTACGACGTTCGTACGACAAATGCGACCGTGGCCTAAAACAAAATATTTTGATAGTGTGACTTCTGATACACGTTCTATATGTAAAGGCACAAGACTAAGACTAAGGGTGCTACAAAAGATACAGTAATGATAAGTGTGGCAATTAAAGATTATTGTCATTGCTAAGGTGTCTAGGTTGATCTTACTTCACTGTAAGGATAGTACCAACGTAGCACTCTGTCAGTTCTGCCATAATATTTGTTCAAATTGCATTGGCCTTTGCCAAGTGAGAATCTATGCCACAAGTTTAGAATTCGGTTTGCTGGGCTCCTATGATCGTTTTGGTTGTTATTATAGCTCTGTAGGATGTGTTTTTGAGGAACTACTGTTGTTTTCCCAACATCGCACCCCTCCACGTAAAGCTTCCAGTGTAGATTGCCCAAGCGGCAACCAAGTTCTTTATCGTTACGTTAAAAACTTTGTATATATGCTTGGATCTCCTCAAGTTTTGGTGTCCACAGAGGGTTTTTTTTGGTGGGAGGCATGGTATTAATAGTTATGACATAATAGATCAACTGGGGTAGGTTGAAAACCCTTTTCAAAGCTAAAATACTAGATTCGGTGTCCTGAGAACTCCCTGACCCACTCCCACCAGTACGAAATCGGACACCACGTAAGTAGGTCATCTGTCATCAACCTGCGTGCCGGGATGCCAGACCGTGCTAACAAGGTATAGAGTGACAGGCGGGCGGACGGATTCCAGAAATTCCTGTGCAATTCTGGGAATTCTTATAAAACGGGCGTAAAATATACTATTAAGCTCGCTTCTAAAGTTTCGCAAAAAAGATGCGTAGGATATGACACAAGAATTGGTCCCTTTTACCTTAGGGTTAAGCTTGTCCTGAGTCTTTGTCAGAAAGCCGATGAATTTACGTCGAGACTCATCCACCTGCAACAGGCCGTCTGCATCATCCAGAACGAGGGAGCAGTCTGTGTGTGTGCGGTAAAGAGTAAATTCTCATACAACAATAAGGAAACTTTATCATGCCATTAAAACTTAGAAACAATTTCCATGTAGATAAGTTCATCTGAAACTTGACAGTATACCTTCACCGTCGTAAGTTCCGATGAGATGCGCCGCCGTTGCTTCTATTTCCGTGTTGCCGTCCCCGTTGATCTCATGGACTCCAAATTCTCGCATGATCAACGGAAGCATGTTGTCTACACTTGTTACCTAGGTAACATACAACATAAAACCTTCATTAGTGATTGATTAACCATCATTTGTTTAAGACATAGCAACCAACCAACCAACCAACCAGCCAACCAACCAACTATCAAATAAATCATTGACACTCAAGTTGGCTTATCAATCTCTTTTCGGAAATTATTCAAAATACAACGTTTTATGTCACCTTTCCTAAACTGATGAATATCTCCCTCCTCCCTTGCTTAATGCAGAGTTGGTGAGCAAAAGTGGTCTTTCCAATACCGGGGAATCCGTTGATACCAATGATCTGCAACATAAGAAGGCAGTGTCATACTTGATTCACAAAAACATATTACAGTGATGAAGGAGCACCAGTATAGTTATGTATATAAGTTATGTGGACTCGCTTGCAGCAAAATTCACCGTGACAAATGCGCACTGTACAATTTTTTTGAATTATAATTTTGCATAGCATATACAATTCTAAACATTGGCAATCCCAGATCGCTGATCACACATTTCTATCATGTTCTTGAAAGTCAAGGTATACTACAATAGATACAATAATGTACAGTATGTTGATAATTCGATGATATTCGCTATATAAATGAAAACAATGAAAACAAATTCAGTTACAATGCCTTACTTTGACATGTCGATCATTCCCGACAGTGCTAATTTTGTCGATCACGTTGTCCATCTCCCTCTTCCTTCCGACGAATTCGAAATCAATGTTTTCTCCAGCGTTCTCAATATCCAGCTGCAACACGACAGTTTACGGACGAGTGCAGTGAGTATCAACATGGCAAAATTACATGAAGTTAATTTAAACACCAAGTAGTAAGCCCCCCCAAAGCCAAACTCATAAGCCTGCTGAGGAGGTTGATGAATTGTGAAGTTGAGACATCGACAACAATTAACTTTTTCGTATGCAACCCTGCCACACTTCAACGAGTATATGTAGTAAGTGAAGGATAAAATTCGTGGAATTTTGACCACGTTATACAGGCGTTCATCAGCTATTTATAATTGCCCACTGTTGATTGAGAGGTTTTTACATTACATTATATTAAGGCATTGCATCATTGAAATATCTAAGTGCACAGGGCAAAATACAGTACGCTATATAGGACACGTAATGGCAAGTCATAGATTCAACAATCGGAAACAATTGATAAAGAAATCACCTCAAAGTGGCGACGGTCGAAATTCTTCAATCCATCAAACAGCTTCAAGGTATTGGTGAGCCTCTCCTTGTCATCAGACCCAATGTGATTATCTAATAAGATATCGAACATTGGCTATGAATGAACATTTGTCAAAAAGGTCTTCTAGCACAATCAAAATCAAAATACCTGCCAATATTTCGGCATTCAGTCTGCTACCTTCCTAGATCCTCAGGACAAATATGACAGGAGCTTTTTTTTCGAAAAGTAGATGAGTGATTATAATATTGATTTTGTCGTGTAAAAACATAAATGTCAAATCTATTTATTTACCAAGCTGGTGAAACTATTCACAGATTGAGAGGGAAGTCGTAAAGTGTGACCGCCAGTGAGACGACATAATCCAAAGATATCATTTTACATTGAAAATCTATAAACATGACTTACAGGCTTTGACGTAATACTAATTCACATGCACGAAATACTTATTGATATGATATGATTTCCTTACCTGCTTCCAATTGCTTGAAGATCTCCGGTATATTCGTAAGCTTGTCGTACGAAGTCATTTTCTCTTCGCCATGGTCGAGGCGGATCTTGTCTTTTACGGACTGCAGTTTGGGTAAATATATTTTATCTATGTATATCTGACAACTAATTAAAATTCAGATAATAAGATAAGATAATGTTAACGAACTAACTTTACAAAAGTATCAACAAGTGATCATAAAATCACTGGCGTCCAGTTGCTAACTGCACAGAACCATTCATGGAATATGAATAATTTGAAGAAAAAAATGCTCAGTCTATAGATCACAGTGGTCGAAAGAAAACGAGATACGAAATGAGTATGTTTCAATGTAAGATAGACATAATATGACTCGCTTTTAACACCCAAGATAACTATGTTTAATATTATTAATTCATCACAAACCTGAACATCTTCGTCAGTTAGCTCCTGAGATATCTTGAAGACCAGCCTATGAAGAGGAGTAGTGGCTGCCTGCGGTGTGTGTCCAGGCACAGAGGAACGGGTGTCTGCTTTCTGAGCATCAACAGCTTTCTCTGCAAGAGAGCAGAAATAAACACACAGACCTGTAAATAGTATGCTTTTGTGTTCTCTTTGATAATATTATAGAATCATGACCAACCCCCAAGTCTAAAAAGAGAAGGCATGATATCTATTGTTGAATAAGTCTTCTGCAAAATTGTGCATTTTGGTCAAATTTAGTACTTTATTGACAAAAAGTACCTATGATACTTTCGTTTGCGCGTTTTCGATACGCAATTATAGTAAATACTGTACAATGATTTTGGCAAAGTAGATATACGGTATATAAGTATATCAATACATGGGGATTAACTACCGTTTAAACTACAGTTTCTAAGATCTAAACATTCACTACAAATGTAGTCAGCAATTTACACACTGTAATGCATAATTGTCATTTTCTACCTTTATTCTCCAGGTATCTCTCCCATCGCCTATAGTCTCTCTCCAGGATTATGACCCTCACGAACACGTCCTGGCCGACGACTGCCCTCATCTCGTCGGTGACGAGTGCCCCGGTCAGTTCATCACTGAGCACGCCGCCCTTGTAATCGTCCCAAAACTCTTTCAAGTTATTCTTCAGGTCGAATGCCATGTACAACAGCACACAGCCATCCATGACTCGTTCTAGATCTCTCTCAAACCGACGAATGCATTTCTTACATTTTCTTTCAATATACTCCTTGGGCATCAACCCTTCTGCCTTTCGCAACCTTTCGATAAGCAAATCTGTGCGTTTTGCCAATCGTTTGATCTTTTGGTCCTTTAGCTCATCTTCGGACGATCCAAAACCGGATGAGGTAGCGGCAGCAGCAGACGGTGGTAGTTGGTCACCTTCGTTTGGGGCATCAATGTCCAGGTATATAAGTACCGCCATTGCTGAGGAAAACAGATTGTACCATATACAAGTTCACATCTCTTGTGTTGTAAATCTGACTGTAATTAATACTAAAGATTATTGTATGTGAAATGAAGTGAAAATGAAATGCAACCCATATACCTATATAGGGACCTCGAGTGTTATCAGGACTATTCGTGGAACGGTACGGCGGTCTCTTCACGGCACGCGATTTCAACCAAGCACACGGCGTTTTTATGAAACAACAACATCGTTCTATTCGGATGCGATCTGTGCATAGTCAGAGAGCGCATCACCGATCGCGAGCAATCGTCTAATGAATTCATCCCAGAAATATTATGATGGACCTTACGTACCTGGCTCCTGATGTTCAGTTTCCCGCACCTCCCCACGCTGCCTGGTATCTTCCTCCACGGGTTCAGCAACAGCCGCAGTAGCGAACGACAGCTGGCTGTCGTGTGTTTCTGAGGTGTACATTACTGTCGACAACGCCGACAAAGCACATTATCCTTAGTTATTTCATACAGCTATGCCATTCAACGAAAACATGGTAGAACATGAAGGTTTCCCCAGCCTTGTTCTAAGTAATGTTAATATCGAGTTTGAGAGAGGTACTTTCTTTATGTAATGCCTCTAAGTTGGACGTATTCTCATAAATGTTCGTAAAGGAAATTCGAAATGCAAGTCATAAGTCTTTAAAGTTTTCTTTAGAAACAGTAGTACTTATCGTACCAATGAAAATGATGATTTTGTCAACATTACCTGGTTCTCGAAATTCATCTTCGAGCTGTTCCAACAGGTCCACGATGTCTCTCCGCTCCAGCGCCGCGAAAGCCTGTTTCAGGGCATCGACAGTTGCGTCCTTCCCGTACATCTGCCTCCACTTGTCAAGCACCTTTCTGCATCCTTCTGTTGTGTCTCCCCTCTCCTCCTGGTCTATCGCCGAGATATCCGCTTCACTCAGACCAAGCCGGCGGCCGATTTCTTTCCATTTATCTCTGGCATTCTTCACGATGATGTGGAAATGGTTCTGAAGATTTGGGAGTTTCTTGACCGTCCGCGTTATGTCTGTAATTTAGATATAAGAACAACGACAATGTGACATTGTCAGTAACAGGCGACGCTATAAATCCGGAAAGACACACTAAATCCGGAACACTTTTCTTTTTTTTAATTTTCCAAATGAACTGATATCTACAAATATGAGGTAACGAAATGTTATCAGTATCTATGTAACAATTAGATTCCCAATTGACATGGCCAATTTTGCAGAATTCTCCAGATTTTTTTGGAGAATTCTGAGAGCGTCAGCCAGAATTTGGGCAAAATGTATGTCAGACTGTAAACTGTATATTATATTATATTAGAATAGAGTATGCTTTCCTTTAGTTATAGGTATTCTGAATCCGGAAAGGCTCGCTAAATCCGCAAAAAATCTTTGTTGAAGACAGCAACACTATCACATACTTACAATGTTCATTGTTAGTATGTTATAGTGTTGCTGTCTTCTACAAATCCGCAACAAATCTTTGTTGAAGACAGCAACACTATCACATACTTACAATGTTCATTGTTAGTATGTGATAGTGTTTCTGTCTTCAACAAAGAATGTTTTGCGGATTTAGCGTGCCTTTCCGGATTCTTAGTGTCGCCTGTTCAGTATATTTGGTAATAACTTTTATTATTAAATTCCGTATATGTTTCCCTGATGTAATGAACATGTGTTTCGCAAAAACAAGCGTAAATTATATCACAATGCTTTCATTCTTAATGATCTTAAAGCCCAAACTTACCTCGTGAGTTGAAATACTCTGTCCACTGGCGGTACTGATCATCCAGCATGACAACCCGTACCGCCAAGTCTTGACCAGCGGCTGCTCGCATCTCATCAGTGACAAGACGACCAGTGAAGCGTCTACTGAGCTTTCCTGACTTATAGTCTCTCCAAAACCTATCTAGGGTCGACTGATCGTTTGGGACTAGGTGAACAAGTGCGCAGCCCATCTTGACCTCAATGACGTGCAAACTTTTCTGATAAAGGTCGTCTAATAGGTCCTTTGTCCTTTCCGAAATTTCTTCTTCGGATAGTAAGCCTTCTGCTTCCTTCAAGAATTGCAGCTGGATTTTCCCGACAGCTTTAATCAATTCTAGCTGTTTTGCCTTTTCATCCTTGAGAATGTTCTCTGTTGACTGTTCGCTACCGCCCCCTGTACTGCAGACTTTCTCTTCAATACTGGTGTCGTCTTCTTCTACGTCGCTGGAATCACTCGCGGACGAATAAGGTACCAGGTGCAGAAGCGTTTGGATTGCAACAGTAACAATAGAAATGGATATAAGTCAAAGGTGCGTTCTGCATTCAAGAACATAAGACATAACAAATTCCGTACATCTACTCATCCTGCACAAGTCAGATCGATGCATTTATGATGATTGAAAGAAGCTATTTTTTCTATGCAACAAAGTAAGGTGGACATCCCATAATATAAGTCTGCATTTGTGTGTGTGTGTGTGTGTGTGTGTGAGTGTGTATGTGTGTGTGTGTGTGTGTGTGTGTGTGTGTGTGTGTGTGTGTGTATGTGTGCGTGGTGTGCGTCTGTGTGTATTACATATAGGTCAATCCAATGAATCATGTCTATGGCTGCAACGAATTCGCGATGCCGCATTGCATGACTAGCTACTTGAAAAAGCATCATGCTACTAGACAAAAGAAGAATCTGTCAACAAACCTGCCGGCTGAGTCACGATATGTCCATATCTCGTTGTAGAGAGCCGCTGTACGATCTCAGCAGCGATGGTTGGCAGCTCATTCGTAACATCCTTTCTCTGTACACGTTTCGCACTGGTCTGTTTTAATGTGGGAGAGTACCTTCCGACAGACTCACTGAATGCCTTGAAGTTGTCTTCGTTGGCATCAACCCAAATGGGAAATACATCTTTGTTGCTTTTCAGACATGTTTCAAACTCCAGTTTAGGCCAGTAGGACTTGCTAAGGAATGATGTGCTGACGACAATGACAACAAGTTCTAGACTTTGACTTGATAGCGTTGAAAGTATTCTCTTCCTGATGTCGTCACCAGGTCTAATGGAAACGTCATCAAAGAAGATGTCCCTTTCGGCCAACCCCTGTTCTTTCAGGTTGTCGACCAATGGGCGGACAAATGAGGCTTTGTCTTCCCCTGCGTGGATGACAAATATGCGCGGTTCTGGAAAGAAAGGAGGTAAACAAAATCACTTTTTGCTGAGCGTCAAAGACGAATTATTATAACAGAAATGTATTCAAGTTTGAGAGCTCTGGAGGAGGTATTCACCAACATTTTTTTTATCATGAGGCCATACTGATTTGATTGTATGGGGCACATCCTCTGGGCACCCCAAAATGAGAGCGTGTGTAAAAAAATTAAAAATGGGCAAGACAAAAGTTGCGGATGTCATCCGTATAATCGAGGTTGACCTTAATTAACTATACTGATCATGTTCTAGTTTGCAAAACTTAGGTCTTATAATATGCACTTCTATAATAACTTCCATATGTCCAAGGATCTGTCAGAACAATACACTTTTCATCATCTACCACTAAGTCTAAGGTATCATAGCTTTTGCTAATATTATTCATACAAAGAAAAAGACATAATCTCAGATTTCTACCGCATAACTGCCTACACATTACTTAAGATATGATATGGTAATCAATTCAACAATCTAGGCTTTCAAAAAAATTGTATACTAGTACCTTGTCGTTCACTCTCTGCCATGTTGATCCTAATTTTTCAGCATTCTTGATAGATGCGGATAGCTGTGCTTCAATGCCTCTCAAAGAAACGCGAAAGCGTGTAGTCCTGTGGTAAATAGACAAAGGTAAATAGCCTTTTTTAAAGCCGCACGGTGTTTTCCACTGTGTCTAGGTTACGATATTGGAAGGCGGGGCCCAACCCTCTCCTTCCACCACCTTTTACCTCCCCAACCGAAGTCAGGTTCCCATTTTTATACCTGGGTGGAGTAATGAAAGTGTTGTTCCGGCATAATTTGGTATGAAATCAATTAATGTGATACCTCATGCACGTTCAAAATCTAAAGTATCAAATTTTTTAAGGGTTTCTCAATGCACAATTACACACGCACGCACTCAAACACGCAATATTGCACCAAGCGTACGCGCAGGCGAAACGCACAAGTATATGACTTGTAATGTTCCCTGAAACCGGCAGGAGGCCCTGTGTATTCGTGACAGACGGATATTACTGTCTACCTGTGGACTAAACTGGACAATACCCTTCCCGAACTAACGGTACATTTGGAATTCCACCACCTCAGATTAGGGGTATCACCACAATCCCCGGAACGCCAAATCCAGTGGACACGGTGCGGTTGAAAACTCAAACATGCATGCCAACCGATATGTAGGGTGCAGTATTTCCGGCAACAATTACCCCGCCTTGGCATTAACGTACACCTGCAGGTGATCTTTCAAGTGGTGCCGCCAAACAATGAAAGCCATCGGCTTTATAGTAAGTAGCTTTGAGACCGTCTGAAGGAGCTATGGTCATAATCTACACAAACTTAGGTCTCAAACTGGTTCCAAGGACAAGTTGGCTTCGTTTTCCCATGCTCTGAAGCTAAATCCTTTGTTAGTTTATCGCTGTTGTTATTTTTGGCTCTGTTCCAAGTTTCGGTGACAATGTGTAACCGACAAGACGTAATATAATAGGGAGTCGTAATATGCCGTTCAAAGTACATTTCCTTACCTTTCTGCTGGCTCTCGAGCTCAATCAATGTAGATAGCTGGTAACCACGTCAAGCTTGGAAAGACAGTCGGTATACAGGGGTATTGCGTTGTGGGACAAAGGTCTTCCCGGATTTTGCAAATGTTTATATTTAAGGTTCACATTAGTGTTTACAGGTTATAGGGACTGACAAAGGCTACAGCACGTAGCACTGTGTTGTCTTGAAATCAGTCACATTTCCTCAGTTTAGAGCCTGATGCCTAACGTAAGGGTAACGCTCTAGTAAAAGTGAAAGGCGCACTGAAGGAGCCCATTCAACCGCCACTTACCTTGTCACACCTCCTTTCTATTGTGACGCCGTCTGAACAGTAGCCAATGACAGGGGAGTGTGACTAATTACTTTTGACGTTTAAGGTCAGCTTCGGTGCAAAATTTGAAACACCTCCAACAGAATACGACTGGTGGGCGTCAATGGCACACGACATACCAGCCCAGACCTTCTGCAGCCTGTTCGTTTTGACCCAAAGCCCCCCAAGGTCTGGGTACAGGCTGAAGGACGACGGGAATGTTTATTGGGCGACGTCGGTCTACAAGGTCAACATTTTTGGCGACGCCTCATGGATTGGGCCCTTATGTGCAGCTATACGGCTGCCGCCGGTTGGAGGTCTTTATAAGCTGAATTACAATGAAGGATTAAAATACATGTACTTAGACTTAGACCTCACAGCACAAGTACTTTCATATTGAATACAATGAAGTAATATATATGTCAATAGCAACAACAGAAAGTCACTTTATTATGTTTATCTATACCCTACCAGTCCATGTAAGAGCTTAACCTTTCCCTTTCTCATTTTTGGCCACATTTTATGGTTTATCAAAATTATGTCAATGACCTCTACCATATAAGACATCTTCATCTAATATTAAACAGAGCTTTTGGCATGTTTTGGAAAGGTCTACTTGTACTGTATCATGTGTCACCTAATTTTCTTAACCTTCTCCCTGCTGCCCAACATATCTGGCCATTAAGATTCCATCAATTACCATAAATAACAATAGCTTCATTCCTGTGATATGCATAATAAATACATTGGAAGAAGGAAAAAATACACAACTCATGATGAGTGTGAATACCATAGCAAAGTCCTATTATTATATCAACAATGTCATAAACCAACATATCAGTCCATATCTGTGTTTATTCCAGATATCCCTGATGTTTTTGTGTGTCACATGTTATAACAATACACATTATGCATTTTATGTCATGTATAATACAGACTTATGTACACATAGTGTTTATAAATATGCCTTCAATGTATCTATACCACTTTGAAAAGTTGGCAACCTGTATATGAGTTTTCCATAGCTTTCTTCCCATGCAAAGTCTTTACTGTTATCCTAACTTCAGTAGTTAAACCCAAAATATATTCGAAATACTACAGGGACAGCTTTATCCAATACAGTATTCTCCAAGCAGATGCAAGGTTCCAGTTCAGTCTTTTACATGTACATGTTTTTTTAGACATTTAGTATGCATACATCTTTCTAGTAGTGCACCTTTTAAACTGAGCTTCAGCCGGTGAAGAGTTGCTCAACTACATGTACTAGGACAATGTACAAAATGTCGCAAAAACTTCATAAAATCTGAGACTCAGAGTTTGGTGACCCTTTCATCTGTTTGGAGATTACTGTATACAGTTCTGTTCAAAGCAGTGTTAAAACGCCCCCCAAAAACAGCATTAAAGATTTACATGAGGGGGGTGTACACTGGGGAGGGGGGTATACATTGGGGTTGGGGTGTTGCACAGGGTAATTACATTAACTTCTTCATTCTTTTCGAATCTTTGTTCACCCTACCAGTGGTTTTGTCAACTTCATCACCCAGAGACTCTATCTTCTCCCTCTGTAAGTCTATCTGAGTCTGTGTTTCCATGGCCAGAAGTTTAAGACTAGACAGTACATTGGTGATCTCTTTGGCTTCAGCCTCAGAAACCACACTCTCCTCTGATTGGACAGTTCTTTGGTCCTGGCTCTCTGTGATTGGTCCAGGTATGGTCACATGTTCTTTCTCTAGAATGCTGGACAGGGGAAGGTCATCTGTGTTTGTGACTGAAAGAAAAGAAGCAGCACACTGTCAGATCTCAGTTTGTTATTGCCGAGACAAAATTTTATTTTATTTTGGATACAACTTTTTTACCATGTGCATGATATCAAATAATCAATGCTCAGTGTATGAATCATACCAAGCAACATAAATATAGTGCGGAGCCTTCAGGGGACGAACCCCCGAGGTTGCTTTGAACTTGCTACCCACTTCCAAATACACTGATAACTCTCAATCACACGGCAATAGAATAACATTCTATGCTGTATAATTATAGTTGTTACAATATGTATAGTTTTGAGTTATGATATTTGTCACCCTTAATGATAATTTTACAGCACCATGCATTTCTCTAGACCAAGTGAATAGTAAATGGCTTATAAAAGAACTCAATCAGAAAATTCATATGTCTAGTCATGTTACATGTGTTGCTTACCTGTTGCTATAGGTGTCCGTGCAGCAGCTTTGTGTGTCCCTTCCCACGTGACAAGCTCATCTGGCTCTTCATACTCAATCTTTGGCCCAATCACGTGATCCAAGGCTTGCAGGATGAGGGGCATTTTAGCAGACGAGATGTGAAACACCACGTCTGGTTGGCCGATCATGTTTTTTCTAACGGTTGCCCTCCAGGGCGATGATGCGACAATGGAAGAAATTTCTCTTAAACTATAAGACTGAAGTAGTTTCATCTTTGAATCTTTTATGTCCAGAGTTTCTTTTGACACAGTAAGGGAGCCTGGCATGTAGTGATCTTTGTCCTTCTTTGCATACAGAACGCTATACTCAACAAAAGTAGCTTTCCATTCGAAGTCCGTGTCTTGGGCAAATTTCCGCGACTTTCTCCCGGGCGCCTTCCATCGTCCCATCCAGGACTCCAGCCCGCTGATAACCGTTTCTGCCACGTCGAGGTCTTGGTTGATGTCGCCGACGGTCCGGTAGACGTCGTCAAGCTGCTCGCCTTGGAGCAGAAGCTCGTCCGCCGCCGCGCCGAGAGTGTCGTAAGAGTCGTACATGAGACTGAGCATCTCTTGCCCGAGTTTGGACGTTACCTCGCCACTCTGTGCGATTTCCTTACTGTGCGATCTCTTGATCGGGATGAGCCTCTCTCTCCAGAAGTGCTCGAGGGTTTTGTAGACGGACATTGGATTTGCAAGGGAGGAGAACCAGTGTATTTCATCTGGCGTCGTTATGGTGACGGCGCTGAATACGAGCATCGAAGTACGCCGCTTCACCGCGGTGATGTCCTCGAAATGGATGGTGACGACAGTGTTTGAGGTGTCGTCATGGAAAACGATAGCCTCAGCAGTGACGGTTAACGTTCCGTTATAGACCCACTTCCGCAAGGAGTCTTGGTAGTAGGAAGCCTTCCATTCGTAGATGGGGTAAGGGCGGAAGACTACAGACGCCATGGCTTTTATTGAACTCCCTGGAACAATAGGTTAGTTGATGATAGCATCTGGTGACGTGGGAAAAACTTAGTTTATGTTTATCTAATGTCATCCTGTATCAAATTTCAAAATTCATATAACACTTTGTCCGTTTATTTTTGCACCACTTTTTTTTTTTCTTGTTGACGGCGTGCACCACCACCACCGGCCACACTTGGGTAAGGCCTCTGACTATAAGTCCTAGACACTATGCCCCACGCGGGGTTTTGTCTAGTATCACGACAAGACAAGACAAGACAACACTATTGCTCAAGTATACAAATTTAACTCAGAAAGGACTTTTGTGTACCTTCCATTATAATGTTTAATAGAAGGGATTAACTGTATTGAAAGCTTGAAAGAAGGCATATAAGTTATTATAACGTTACAACAGTATCGACACGATATGTGCTTGATTGGAATCACACGAGAAAGAACAACTTTGAAACTTAGAAGTTGGAAAAAGAGGAACGATTCTACAACGAACCCGTGTATGTACAAGGGCAAACAGCTTATCAAGATGCTGTCCGAGATCTTTTAACGAGAATAGACGAGAAGAGAAACTGCCAAAGGACAAAACATACCATACACACAACAACAAACGAACCCACGAACTCACCACAACACAGCTGAGCAGTGATGACGTAATTATGATAACATCCAAGCGATGAATATATAATAGAATAAAATAGTTTTAGCCTAGTGATGGAGAGTTAAGACACAATTACTATAGTAATGTTGATATTTTACGAACAAGTTTGATTATATTAGACGGCCAATTTTGTGTAACTTCAAGTAAAAGTGCCAAATTATTTATATTTTTGCAACATCTACTTCTCGTTATGATGCGGCTATTCTAACCTTTAACCTTAAAGAAATTAAAGAAAAGTGCGCATGCGTAATACGCCGTTACATCACTCACGTGGAAGACATTTTGTGCGCAGGGCGAAGAGAGGTCTATAGACTTTTCTAGATTTTCTCCGGAGAAAAGAAGGACAGTAAACCAAAATGTTGTCGGCAGCAAGATATACAGCGTCTCAGCTTACGCACCAGTCCAAGAACTGGACACTCCTACTTCAGAATAGAGGATTTTCGCACGCTACGAAAAGGGTAAGTCGCACATGTGTGTGTGTGAGCACGCCGAACACTTCGCAGGTCAAAATCCTGACCGGCTTTAATTTTATCTCAAAAACACGTGCTTGTAGACCGACGTTTGATTGATATTTTATGTCACCAATGTACCATGTATTCCTACTTGCCTAATTTGATTCCAATTGTACTTCTTTGTATGATTAGGGAAGAAGAAAGGTTGAAGCGTGCCCTGTGTTCTTTCGCGTGGGAACTGTGGCCACATGCACACAGAAATTCTGATTTGTGATCCGATGGGGGGCAGTGATTCTTAAATTTCAGGATTTGGGTCTTAAATGATAATAGCAAAACCTCAGAACATAAGCCCTTGTTTTATAAGTGTCCAAAGAAATCGCGTTTAATCGAGTTATTCGCAAAAATGCGCCTAGGCGTCACCATTACCATGTGTGTCAGTTTGCCCTTGAAAAGCCCCACGCGATATTTGCGACCCTGTTAGTGTTACACTGACATTCGGACCGACCGACTTGTCCCGCATACATACATTTTCATAAACAGTGTTCTTGTACATAATTTGTCACCTGTGTCTTTATTTCATCGTGGGAGAAATCCCTTAAATTTTAAAACTGCATGGTTACAAATCTGATGTAAGGTAATGTGAGAGTTGCATAATGGGGTGGCAGAAGCGCTTTGAGCTAGTTTCTGGATCCTAAATTTGCAAATCACTAAAATGACTCACCGTTCAAACTAAAGAGGAGGATTTTCCAGAAATTTCTTCAACACGTTTAAATACACTGGAAAGAAAGAACTTTACAAGATTATGATTTTCAATGTAGAATTCTTGATGTCTTATATGATTTTTTAAATCCAAAAAGTCAGAAAAGTTATATAATATCCTCATGGGATAAACCCAAGGAATTATGTAACAGATACAAATGCACAGCTGACCAGTCCCTTAAAGGGATGTGTTGTCCTATATGTCCTTTTGTAAAATCTCATTTTGGCCACAAAAGAAATGTCTCTTGAGAGATGAGAGACTGGTTTGGGCATGGGTGTGGTCATGAATAAAGAATCTGATTGGTCAGTTGATTGATGTCTGTCATTCTGATTGGCTGTTGTATTTTCAGGCACCATGGAACAGAGTGCTGTCAGACTCCATCACAACACAGTCCAAGAGACATGCGTAAGTTTGAGATTGAACTGAGCCCTCCTGTTTGCCTTTGTCTATAAATTTAAATGACCGAAAATATTATGTTTCTTGTGATTTGATTTTTATTTCGTGGAATGTTCTAGTCGCAGTGTCTTGTTAAATATTTGCGGTGGTTTTATGTTCATTTCTTTTGCGGTGACCTTTCACCACGGATGTATATGTCATGTCTTCCTTAGCTTTACTACGGTTCTCTAAAGTGCGTACTGTGAACTAAAAAACACTTGATCTTCACAAACCTAATTTGTGGTGACAACCCGCAAGGTCTATTCCTTTGTTGGGATAATTTGATAATAAAACATCCCTGACTCTGTCTTTTGATCTATTATCTTGACCTCCTTATCCTCTGATGAAACCACAATTCATACTTATGTCAACTTTGTCATTCTCTGTCACAGTTTCTGTACTTAAGCTAGCAGGACTTGAAATTCATTTTTGGAAATAGATGCACTGGTGCACCCAACCCCCAAAATTAGGTGCACAGAAAGAACTTTGGGTGCACCACATGAAATAAAGTTGAATGCCAACAAAACATAATTACAAAGTTTAATGCTACTGCCTCTCCTAAGAACTTCAATCTGTAATTCTATAGCTAACTGGAAAATTCCAAGCAAGCAATACATCAAATGAAGTACAACAAATTAAAGGTTATATTACTTATAATGCTTTTTCGGATACTTACATTTCAAGAATTTTCTGTATACTACTGCACAATAGTACCTTTACCCTATAGCCTACAAAAATACCTAGGTGCACTGGTGCACCCACAGTTGAAAATTAGGTGCACAGCTCCAATTTTGGGTGCACACAGGTGCACATACACCCACTATTTCGAGCCCTGGCTATTATTTTGATTTCTTATCCTTGCAGCTCAGACGGTGTAAAGGGGGCGGTGATCGGCATCGACTTGGGCACGACCAACTCCTGCGTCGCTGTGATGGAAGGAAAGGCCGCGAAGGTTCTGGAGAACGCAGAGGGCGCCAGGACGACGCCGTCTGTCGTCGCCTTCACGCCCGAGGGGGAGAGACTTGTCGGCATGCCCGCCAAACGCCAGGCGGTCACCAACCCGCAAGCAACGTTTTACGCAACAAAGCGTCTGATTGGGCGCAAGTTTGAGGACAAGGAGACCCAGAAGGACATGTGAGTTTCTTAATCCGATATCCTTTTGCAGGGCAACATCTCAGAGACAAACATTATCTTCAGGACTCTTTGACAGGCTGAAAATATCCACCTTGAATTTGCAGGAAAACAGTTAACATTTTCCAGATTTTGTACTTGTAGTTGTACAAGTTGTAGGCTACAAAAGATTAGGCCAAGGCTTGGTGTCGCAAACCAGAAGAACAAACATTGATGCAGAAGATGCCTTGAGCAGTGAAATATCACAAGAAAAGAGACACAATTCACATTGTGTAAAGTATTTTCTGAAGGGATACGTAGATGATATCGGCTTTGTGAGGCTGGAAGCCTCTGTGTTTGCAGAAGGTTTTTTTTTTCAAATTGCAGGTAAAATTTTGGACAACTCAAATTTGTATGCAGGTAACAAAAGAAGTATAGTCTATGAAACACACACTCTGCTGTCTGTGGCTATGAATTTAGCAGACCCTGGGGCTGCTTAAAGCACATTTCTATTCTATCAGGATAGATAAAGCACATGTTGTCTGATGGAAACCAACATGCTTGTTCTGTAGGAAAACTGTGTCGTTCGACATTGTGAAGGCGTCAAACGGCGATGCCTGGGTCCAGGCACATGGCAAGATGTACTCACCCAGTCAGATCGGAGCCTTCACTCTCATGAAGATGAAGGAAACCGCCGGTAAGTAGGACTGCTTCTTGGTTTCATTTTGAACTCCTTTTCTAGGCATCGTATATAGGGGTGGATACCGGTTCGCTGTACCTGAATCGGACCTTTATAACATCCCAGAACCAAGTCCAAAAACCTGAAAGCTAAAAACCTGAGTCCAAAAAAAACTGAACAAAGTACAAATATATTTTTCTATTTTGTTTGACAAAAAGTGTTTTGAGTCTCCCCTCTGACAAAAAAGGCATTTAAGATAAGTGCAACATTCAAATATCAAACACTGGTCTGTCTTGAAAGTCTTCTCACCAAGAAACTTTTGTATAGTCGTGCGTGTCAGTATTAATTCTCTATGCTTAATATTCGTCTAATAAAACAAAACATCAGCTGGACAGGATTAGGTCCAGGTTCAGGTCCAGACCTGAACCTAAATCTCTGCACCTAAGCTTGGACTCGGACCTTATTAATCCGAAGCGGTATCCACCCCTAATCATACACGTATACTGCAAGCAGTATCTGTATCTATGTAGCCGGTGTAACCGCCTTTCGGCGTAACACATCAGCTTTGCAGGCACGTGGCGTGGCAGCAGCTGGTTATATTACACCGAATGACCTGTCACATCTAACCTTCGCATAATGTAGCTCTCTGCAATGTGAAAATCAAGTGCAAAGAGTACATGCATGTACTGTATAATGATCAATTAACCAAAGTATGGCATTGTTATGTTTTCCAGAGAGCTACCTGGGTACCTCAGTGAAGAATGCTGTTGTCACTGTGCCAGCTTACTTCAACGATTCACAGAGACAGGTATGTTATACTGATATACAAGGTCTATGCAAAGTTTTTGTACTGTGTCGTGTCCGCGTGGTGTAGAGGTCTGCGCACTCTGCCTCTGACCACATCTGGTTCATATTCCGTGGAGCCAGCGGCCCGAGTTTGCGCCCGTGCCTGGACACGACTGGAAAAGATGCGCATCGTCCTATCGGCTATGAGAACAGTGTATTTGCTGGCAGATTTTCAATAAATATTGTTGACAAATACAGATTAACTGGTTTTCAAATATTTAGCATGTACACAGCACAAGTGAACCTGTGACATAGTGTGAAATTGACCTGTGTGTGTTTCGTCTCCTTCAGGCGACCAAAGATGCGGGGCAGATCGCAGGGTTGAACGTCCTGAGAGTCATCAACGAGCCGACCGCTGCTGCTCTTGCTTACGGCTTGGACAAGACAGAGGACAAAATGTGAGTACAGTACCTATCTCTTGTTCTTACACCGAAAAATCACAGATCAGAATGTAAATTAAGACTAAGTAATGTATTTCTGTAAAAATACTGATTGAAGTTAAACTTTGATCTGTGGTTAGCCATGTGTCATGCAATGATGGCTATTTTTCGTCACCTGATGTACTTGCCAACATCGTGTATACTAAAGGATTTATCTGATCATGAGCATGACATTTCCTCCCCTTTTTGTTAATCATATCACCACGAATATGTGTTTCTATTAGCGTTATATTGCTACTACAGAATGGTTTCAACTGTGGACAGAACAAAAACCCCTTTTCCCCTCCTGCAGTGAAATTAGAATGAATGCACAGTGATTGTACTGTAAATGCGTTTAAGTTCGCGTGGCTTTAATTTCGCCAAGGCGAAAATGGAGTGTTCATGGTGGGTTTAAGTTCGCGGCAACGCTATAGTTACAAACTGCTACAGTATTGGACAAAAATATTCGCGGTGGTTTTAGGTTCCCGGTAAAACGGTCGCTGCAAAAACCGTGAACATAAAACCACCGCGAACATTTCTGCATTTACAATGGTAGTAGTAGTAATGGTTTATTCACATTTACATGTTGGGACAATTGCAGCCAACTCATAGAATGGCATGAATAACAACATGATAGTCATTAAGATATTTGAATATTACTGGCTACCAAGACAACATTGACAATAAGGATATAAAGGTATTCACACCTTCACCTGTTCCCAGCATTGCGGTGTACGACTTGGGAGGTGGAACCTTTGACATCTCCGTACTGGAGGTTCAGAAGGGAGTGTTCGAGGTCAAGTCCACCAACGGAGACACCCTGCTGGGAGGAGAGGACTTCGACAACACACTGTTGGACTACCTGGTCAAGGAGTTCAAGAGAGAGGTTTGTTTGTTTGTTTTCTTAAGATCTCCATTAGTGTCAAATAAAGAAACACTGTTCTACCTGGAGTCCACTTACATAATGAATAAAATGAAATGTAAATAACACAAACTTCTACAATCGATAATAACAATAAGGCAAACCTTGCGCCAGATTTCAGCCTGTCTTGTGTTTTTGTAAATATGTGTATTGTATTTTACTTATGTCATACCCACCCAACAAAACACAAAGTGAATTGCGGCAATATTTGAGACAATTTTGTGTCCTTGCACATATTGTAACATGAAAGTGTCAGTTACTTGAGTGGTGTCGTAAGACTCACAGTAATGTCAGTGTGGTGTTGTCATGCAATGATGGCTATTTTTCGTCACCCGATGTTAACACCGTGTGGACTAAAGGATTTATCTGAGCATGACACCTCTACACAGTTACTGTGTTGTCTGCTTTATAAATGAATACATCAAATGGTGACATTTCTCATTCTTTTTTTTTACCATACAGCAAGGCATTGACCTGACAAAGGACAACATGGCGCTGCAGAGGTTGAGGGAAGCAGCCGAGAAGGCCAAGATCGAGCTGTCGTCTTCCCTACAGGTTTGTTGTCTCCATTTCCTTATAATTAGCCCTTGATGATGTAGATAATACTGCAGCAGGTGGCTAGTCCATTGCTAGCAATAAGTGCTCAACTTCCATACACTCCCATTAGTGCTGAGTGATAAGCATAGAAGCAATATGTACTGTTCTTTGGCAGACATATCACTCCCCCAATTCTTGGACCTAAACTACGTAGTTGGTAACTGGGAGACCCTGGTTCAATCCTGGGTCAGGACATCTCGGTTGGGGCTGCACCCGGAAGGAACGTCCCGTGTTTGAGGAGGTTCCTAAAGCATGTTAAAGCATCCCCTCCCTGTAAAGACATACCCTGCTACTGAAACAGCAAGGAAACTTGCTGCCCTATATGCCTTAAGTACTACAAGGGTCTGGGGAACAAACATTGTTTTGGAAAGCGAAAAAATCTGAACAGATGATGCATTTCGTATCTCCAGCTTACCTGTTGTGGTACTGTTGGTCGAAAGAATGCTAGAGAAACGCAGTGACTTGCATCGTTGGATGGTTACTTGTTGTGTACACCATCCTGGTTTTACACTGCGACACAATGCACCATGAGATTGTAGCAGCTCTCACCTATCCCTTGGCCTCTTTATACTACTGTAAACCTTGAATTTTGTTTTTTAAATCATAGTGACCTTTCCACCGCATATTCATGACACCACGAATGTGTCTACCTTGTATGACTACTTTGCTACACATTTTATTCGACGGCATATTCAAAACATGGCGAAAACCTCCTTTTCCCTCCTACCACAAAATGAAACCACAGCGAAAGGAGATAAATTTCCATTATTCGAGTAGCATTTTTATCTCAGAGGAGCGGTCAATGCATTGTAAGTTGGTAAATCATGTATAATATTATTATGAGTTTTTCCAATCTGCAGCTAGGTTATACAATCTAAGCATATTTGCAAGATATCATATGTTTGTCCTTTAACAGTCGTGAATTTTTTTTTCAACAGACGGACATCAACCTCCCCTACCTGACAATGGACCAGTCAGGTCCGAAGCACATGAATATGAAGTTGACCCGTGCCCAGTTCGAGAACCTCGTCGGCGACATCATCAAGCGCACGGTGCAACCCTGCGTCAAGGCCATACAGGACGCCGAAGTCAACAAGTCCGACATCGGGGATGTTCTCCTGGTGGGAGGCATGACCCGCATGCCAAAGGTCGGTCATTGATCCTTGAACTTTGACCTGTTAGGCTAGGCGTGTGTCGTGCAATGATGGCTATTTTTTCGTCACCTGATGTACTTGCCAACATCGTGTGGACTTAAGGATTTATCTGAGCATGACATTTCTTACTTATTTGGTTTGTTGTGTTTTGATTTGTTTGCATCAATTTGTAACATTCTTATCCACACAACCACTCTCACACACACTCATTCACATGCTCGTGAACTCACCCTCTCAATCAGGCACTCACATACACACACACACCACTAAGTCACTAACCCAATCCTCTTACACTCTTATGAATACAAGAACTTCCATTTAGTTTAGAATAAGTGCAGTCTTTGAAGTGTACTAAAGATTCAATAAGATTTCTACATATTAACCTCCAACCTGCTAAGGCAGCCATTTGGCACCAAGTTCATATTGGTTACTGGTTCAGGAAGCAGGGAGACAGTTAAGAATGAAAACCCTTTCCCCGTCCCCAGGTCCAGGCCACAGTGCAGGAGGTGTTCGGCCGCACCCCCAGTAAGGCAGTGAACCCAGACGAGGCGGTGGCCATCGGCGCGGCGATACAGGGCGGAGTGTTGGCGGGAGACGTGACGGACGTGCTGCTGCTGGACGTCACACCGCTGTCCCTCGGTATTGAGACCCTCGGCGGAGTCTTCACCAAACTCATCAACAGAAACACCACCATCCCCACCAAGAAGGGACAGGTACGATCACTTCCTTTTTATTATTACCTAGGGTATGTTTTTGATAGCATTTGTTTCTGTGGTTGAATATCGCAACTCAAGATGTCATGAAACTGAGAATTTGAAAGAGGTTGACTGAATTTTTATGAATTTTGGTCCGTAGATGTCTCAGATTTGATAAGTCTTATTACACTCAACTGAAACTTATTCTATTTGTGTCTTTTAACCTTCCATCTTAAGAAGTTAAATGTTTATTCCTTAGCTGGTAGGGAGCTGCAAGTGGTGTTACCAGAGTTGAATGTTGGTACATGAACAGGGCATGTTTTGGAAACAATAATATCTGATGATGCATTCGCGGTATCTCCAGCTTACCTGTTGTGGTACTGTTGGTCGATGCAATGCTAGAGAAACACAGTGACTTGCATCGTTGGATGGGTACCTGTTGTGTACACCATCCTGGTTTTACACTGTGACAATCTGCTCCATAGATTGTAGTAGCAAAATATCAGTAGCAGCAGTTTTATCTAAGAGGTATTACACCATACATGTACAAACAATCCCTTTTCAAAATTTTTCTGCCATAAGATCGGTTTTGTGAAATATCATTCCGTAGCTGGTAAAAGCTACAAGAGATGTTACATGTTCTATCTATCATTACCCTGTGGTGCAAACAGTCATGTGACCCCGCTGCTTTGCCATATGGATCAAAGTGGTTTCAATTTGATCCCCAGTTCTGACACGTGAACAATTGTATTCACATCATTTCGGATGGTGACGCTATTCCTGTGACCCCATGTATTGGCGTCAAACTTCTGCACATAAAGAAAGGAACCCAACACACATCTTGATAAGAATAAGAGTAACCCAGTGTGCTTTGGTGAAAACCTGAGCCAAGCCGTATAGCACTACTACTAAATGATAAAATAGCATCATTACCTTTACTTAACAGAAGTGTTAGTCGTGTGGCGTAATGGATAGAACATTCGACTGTCAATCAAGGGGACCTGAGTTCGAACCCGGGCTGCCCCCAGACATGTCTGGACATGTGCCCCGATGTGTGCCCTTGGGAAAGGCACTTAACACGACTTTCCACACTTCACTCAGGTGTAAATGAGTACCTAGCTCATCTAGGGTTAGGGACGGCCCTCGGAAAGGACATTAAATGGAGGTCCAGTGTTTGAGGAGAGCTACACCCAGCGCACGTAAAAGAACCCCCACCACACCTTTCGAAAAAGAGTAGGGGTATGCCCCGGTGTGAGATGGTGCAAAACCTACAGTCCTATGACCGCACATGGGTTCGCCCTTAGTAATAGCCTCTGGCTAGTTTGGCAACCCTGGCATGTACATGCTGAACCAATAGATAAATGAATAAACAGAAGTGTTAACTTTCCCCTCCAGGTGTTCTCCACAGCCGCGGACGGACAGACACAGGTGGAGATCAAGGTTTACCAAGGGGAGCGCGAGATGGCCGCCAACAACAAGCTGCTGGGTCAGTTTCAGCTGGTCGGGATCCCGCCCGCACCCCGGGGAGTCCCTCAGATCGAGGTGACCTTTGACATCGACGCCAACGGCATCGTGAACGTGTCTGCCCGGGACAAGGGAACCGGCAAGGAACAACAGAGTGAGTATTTGACAACAGACTTCATCTTCTTTTCTCCTTCCTTTCAGTTTGTTGTAACAAAAGGTCCATCTTACGAATTTGAGGAATCAAGGGGGGTCCAAGGAAATGCTTCCTCTAAAAAGTTTTAAAATCTACCCTCTGAAATGCAACTTTCCTCATCTTAAGGAGACAGACTTCATCTTAATTTTGTGAAAGTTTGTGGCATTGTTTGAAAGCAAAATGAAACTTTCATGATTAAATGAAGGATTTTAAAACTAATACGCACGACTAAAAATTGACAAGCTACAAGGAGCTTTCAGATGACATCCACCATCTTTCTTCAGCTTTAACTTTCATGATGGTTTGGGGAATGGAATGATTGAAATTTTTGTGTCACTATCACAAGTATCAGCAAAATTCTGTCCAGGGTCAGAGAGATGAACAGTGGAGAGCCCTGCTTCAAATTCTAGATTGTTTTACACATCTCAATCTATTTTGTATATTCTTCTAAAGTAATATCATTGCATAATTAAAAGGAAGATCTACAGCATTTGTGTTGTAACTAACTTGCTAATGATGAAGAAATCTGACGATTTTTGTTTTGTATCCCGTGCCAGTTGTGATCCAGTCCAGTGGAGGTTTGAGTAAGGATGACATTGAGAACATGGTCAAACAAGCCGAGAAGTTCGCCGAAGAGGACAAGAGGAAGAAGGTCAGTGTTTTGCGTCTGTGAATTGTGATCTTAAGCCTGTCTAAGATGTACTACATGTATATCATCTGATCTGAGTGCCAAGATGACACCAAACAAACTCTACAGACAGTTTCTTAGCATTTTCTGTAAACTGTACCAACAGTCAGGGTTCCAGATATCGTCTGGTTATTTTTAACCTTCTCCCTGCTGCCTAACAGCATAATAACCAATAAGTTGGTGCTAAATGGCTACCTTAGCAGGTTGAATGTTAAAGAAAGTGTTACTTGAGTGGTGTTGAGAGACTCTGAGTAGTTTCAGTGTGGAGTTGGCATGCAATGATGGCTATTTTTCGTCAACCGATGTAAACACCGTGTGGACTAAAGGATTTATCTGAGCATGACACCTCCACACAGTTACTGTGTCGTCTGCTTTATAAATAAATACATCAGCTATACATTTGAAAACTTTTCTGAATCTTTAATGCCCATTGATTTTCCAACCTTCAATGAAAGGATTAAAGATATCATCAGGGCTGCAAATACTGGGTGCGTATGCACTTTTGTGCACCCAAACTCAGAGCTGTTGGCTGTTAGTGCACTTAATCTCCAGACCTGATCAGTCAGAAATTCATTAATCTGTTTTATATGCACATGTAAGCATTATGTCTGACCTAACTCCCCTCCATCCCACCTTAGGAAGAAGTTGAGGCTGTGAACCAGGCTGAGAACATCATCCACGACACGGAAGCCAAGATGGAGGAGTTTAAGGACCAGCTGCCACAGGACGAGGTTAGCGTTGACTCGATAGCTAATCCCTCTTATTATTCACTTGCGAGTGAATGAGACATACCCACACGTACAACATTCTGTTCACTATTGATTCTGCAGCAGGGCTCGAAATTCATATTTGGGAATAGGTGCACTGGTGCACCCAACTCAAAAAATTGGGTGCACAGAAAGAATTTTGGTTGCACCAGATAAAATAAAGTTGAATCTTCTTCAGAACATAATTACAAAGTTCAACGCTGCTGTCTTTCTAAAGAACTTCAATCTGTAATTCTATAGCTAACTTAGAAATTTCAAACAAATAATACATCAAATTAAGTACAGCAAAAAGTTATCATGCTGTTTTTTATACTTACATTTCAAGAATATTCTGTATACTAGTGTATAATAGTACCATAACCCTATATATGCTACAAAAATATCTAGGTGCACCAGTGCACCCACAGTCAAAAATTAGGTGCACAGCTCCAATTTTGGGTGCACTGGGTGCACATGCCCCCACTATTTCGTGCCCTGCTATTGATTCTGCAGACTCAGAATGAGCAGCACCCCCTAGTGGCCAAGTATGCTTGTGCATGAGTACAATGGCGGAGAGCTCCACACAGTCATTTTTACACTGTGGAACTCCTACATTTGTTCTTCGGAGAAGACTTAAGTCTCGTATGGGGTAGCCACAGATAAGAAGTCAACCTCTGCACGTTTAAAAGAACACGACACACTTATCATGAAGAGAAGGGGTGACCTGGAGTGTTTTGCTGAAAATGCAATCCATAGCAAAATCTGCATTGCACTGCTACATGTAGCTGCAACTAAAAGGGTCATGCTTCACCTCAATAGAGGATGACTATTTTACCTCACCTTCATAATGTGGTCAGGGGTTTTTCTAGAAACAAAAATTGATATTTTATCCAACATACCAGTACATGTAGTCTATGAAACAAGGATGTGTGTTAAAGGAATTCATCTGTCACCCTTCTGTAGTGCGACAAGTTGAAGGAAGAGATGGCCAGGGTTCGCGACCTGCTGGCCAGAAAAGACGAGGTGGCGGCAGAAGACATCAAACAGGCGTCCTCACAGATGCAGCAGGCTTCACTCAAACTCTTCGAGATGGCGTACAAAAAGGTGGGGCAATAGTGCTTACAAAAGTTACATTCCTGTATCTTGCATCTAGAAACCATTCTGTCAAGTTTCAAGACTTTTCCATGTGTAAGAAAACTTGCTGTGGGTAGGTCCTTAAGAATTTATCCTCCCTCAAATTCTTTGCAATGGCATATCAAAAGGTTAGGCAATAATGACTGCTGTTGTCAACAAGAGTATTTTGTTTATTTGAAGTATCTCAAGTATCTTGTAGCTAGAGATCCTTCATGGTAAAAGACACTTTCATGCTAAAAAGAACAATCGTAGAGTGGAACTTGTTGCCACCAAGTACATCATCACTAGATGGCTTCAAACAGTGCCTTACGCTAAATGTGCAAAGGTTAGGTATGACAGGTTGTTGAGTGTAATATAACTACTGGTAGCCACTGCTGCAAATCTGCTGTGTTACACTGTTATCCTTGCTATCCAGTACAGATAGCTAGAAATCATTGATGCCTGCGAAAAGTTTAAGAATGCTGTGTCAAGGAGTTTCGTATTCTATGTTAACCTGGAATATACATGTTTCTTTCTAGATGGCAGCTGAGAAGGAAGGTGGACAGCAACAGGAACAGCAGCAGCAACAGCAAGAAACAACAGACAGCGATAAGAAAGAGGACAAGAACTAGGAGCCGTCACTTAAGTTTATAAGTCGTTAAGGTTATACATTTATTGAAACTGATCATGTCCATAGTTTATGTGGAGAGAGACGTATGCAAGCAGTACTATACAAAATGTATTACCCTTGAAAAAATAAGTTACCACATTGTATATGGCTATAATGGGGAGGGGGGTATTTTGTTAGCTACAATGTGATGTACATGTAGTAGTGGTAAATGTGAGCTGTATATGTCTGACTAACATGAGAATGGTGATGTAGTTCTGAATTCAAAGCCGCGAGTAACACTGAAGCGAAAGCTTCAAAATCACCTGTCTTGCCTCTTAAAGTAGCTCGCATCTAATTACTTTCACGTGTGAAATCTGAGAAAAAAGATCTGTAGACAAATGTTTGGTCAATGTTCAACCCAATTTTAGAATTGGTTTGGAAACCAGAAACATTTTGCTGTCCATTGAAAGATACAATTTAGGTCTCTATGCTGTCTTTTTAGTACGGGGAAAAGGAGGACTTTCTTGTACAAACTCTGCTAGTATGTAGCTCACATACATGTATTCCTAACATTGACAATAGTTCCAAGTAATTGTACTGTATGTGTTACAGTCTCCGCTAGTCAGTTCCTTGACTGTGTGACTTATCTACTGCAGTTGGAGATTCGGAGGAATATCGCATGTACAAAAAAGATGACTTTGTACAGCTTGTGATTCTGGTATGCAGATAATGCTGATGTGACTTAGCCTACTTCGCAGACTTCCTAGAACGGCGGCGTATATGTTTGGGGGAGAAAGGCGGTCGTCCCTGGCAGCAAAACTCCCTTGCCGGCATTAGAAATCCTTGGCCTGTGTTAGAAATCGTGTCACCCCCCCTCCCCAAAATATATACGCCGCCGTTCTAGGAAGTCTGCGAAGGAGGCTAGATGTGACTGCTTTACTTATTGCTAAGTTACCAAGTTGTTACCAAATTATTACTCCGAATAAGAAATACTGGTAGGACTGAATTGTGTGTTGACAGCGTTACAATACAGGGGAGTTACTCTGAATGTTTTGGGCTGAAAAGAGCGCTGTACTGACACTTGCAGAATGTAACGTTGCTCTAGTGTATGCTTGAGTTTTTACATTGGAAATTTACCATTCCAAGCACATGGATGTTGTATGTCCTCCATCTAGTGTTAATCTCATCTGTACAGATATGTAGGAGATACATGTACATGTTTTCGTTGATTTTGGGTTGTCTGTATTTTGGAGTCTTTTTGGTAGTAAATCAATCCTTTGAAACCCCTCATTTGTGTCATTTTTGTATTTGCATTACTTTCGGGTTGTTTGTCTAAGTGTGTGTGCAATATTGTTCCTGCTGGACCGGGTCCAAGATAGGCCTGGGTGGCAGGAAATGGTGTAACTGGAGACTCGGAGGAAGGACGGCTGGTGTGGGTGGCCCCGTTGAAAGTTGTTGCCGTAGGCTTGGCCCGGGTGCAAAGTCCCGCAGGAAATTACACAGAATAACGAGCAAGTCACTAAACTCTCTTAAATATTTCGCAGAGGTATGAGAGCTTTGACTTCTTGTCACCTCTGTAGAACTACTAGTACAGAGGTTTTATTTCAAAGGTATGCATGCATGTATATACATAATTTTGTATATAGACAAGTTCCTCAAAAATTTTATGGTGAAAGTCCATGGAAAATGCCTCTTAGAAATGTTTTGGGAGAAGTCATTAAGGTTATTTTTCTGTTAGCTCTCTCTACTATCAACACCACAACCGTACAAAGGCAATTAGCGGTGGCAGACTTTACCCCTTTCATTTTAGTTACCATTATACTGCTTTGTGACCACCCTTCCAGTCCCACAGACAAAAATAGCACTGAGGGTGTATGGCAATGTTGCATGCAGGGGGCCAAAAACAGCACTCTTATAGGTGAAGTAAGAATAGTCGAGTCTTCATGATACACATACTTCATTAATTGAAAGGAAAACAGGACAACTTTTTCCATCAACATGAGGTGTATTTTTATTGTCTCTGCAAAATTAACACTCCAATAGTACTAGGTAATACTAGTACTACACAGCAATAGTTATAAACCTTAATCGATATTAAGGTATTCATCAATACTCTTTGATAAAAGTATACCTTCTTTGTACAACTTGTGCTCTAGATGTCAAAATATGACCTTTACTATATGTCAATGTAACACTTTTCTCAAACATATACACAATCGTAGCGAATTGTTTATCATTCTTGTTGTATTTCATACAAACATGTAAAGCATTGTAACTCTAGTCACTCTAAAGTGCCAGCACACATTTTACAGTTCTTCTCACTATTACATGGGGTGCAGCACCATGCCTTTTGACAATCTATGATTACAGTTTTACAATCATTCACCAAGATTCTAAAGCCTTTCAATTAAAATAAAGCTTTCTTTCTCTTATGGTCTGATATCCTTGTAAGTTTTACGTTTATGCAGACTAGACATTCAGGTAAACAGTATTCAAAGACAAAATTCTCTACAATTGGATAAGATACGGTGATTACTTCTAGACTTTTTGAGTGACATCCATCACTTTTCTTGAGCATTACTAGCATGGACTTAGCCTGAGTGTCATCCTGTTTCAGTTCCAGGCTCTGAAACAGAAGTTTGGTGAAGGCAGAGCCTGGAACTGAAACAGGATGACACTCAGAACGAGTCAATGCTTGTACAAGAGATGTAACTGGAAAAAATATTTGACCATGTGAAGTAATCTCTGTACCTCATCAAGTTGAATTTGATTTGTCTTAAAATGTTACGTTCCTGAAGACATGATTCCGTGGCTTAGTTACTTCTTGAGTAGTGATTGGCCGGTCATCTCGGCCGGGATATCCAGTCCCATCAGATCCAGCACGGTCGGCGCCACGTCACATATTGCCGCGTTGTGCTCTGGCTTCTTAAACACGGCCGAGCCGCCCGACATCACAAACGGCACTGGAACAGGAGGAACAAAACATTTAGTTTGGTATCCAGGAATGAATGATATGCTTTAATTCAATGTTTACAACTGAACAAAAGTTTTCAAGTAAGTTCCCAATATAGCTGATGGACATTAACTTGGAATCATATACAATGTAACTATACATATAGAGTTAAAACCAGTTTTGAAGCTCAGTTTGTACTGACCTCTATTGCATGTGTGCGCGGTAAATGGTTTCTTGTTCTCATCGTACATCTGTTCCGCGTTGCCATGGTCCGCCGTCACCAGCATGACGTAGCCGTGCTCCTGGCATGCCTTGTCGATGCGTCCAATGGCTACGTCTGTAGTGGTAATCATAATGGTTTATTGGGACCTCTCGGTTCTGGGTAAAACACCCTACCGATTGCACCACACGATGCCACATAATGCAGATAACAATGAATAATCACTACAAATGTGACTGAAGATTCAATCTATAAGTTTGCCTGGGTACCATCCTCTAAAGTCACCTAATAGAGCTCTCCCTTTTTGCTCGCTTACCCGTACACCTGGCTAGCAAGCAAAAATGGCGAGCCAGTGGTAACTACAGATTTTATTCATTTTTCAAGGGAGAAATCACAGCTCAGGCCTCAGAGGCCTGTTTTTAAGGTGTCCCTGGACACATACATGTTCGATACTCATGAACAAGAACATACAGTCACAGTAAAAAAATCATATAAAAATAGCACAGTTATATACCGTAAGAAAAAATCTGCAAAAGTCTAATTTTGCCTGCACTCCATTGTAACCTGCCTCTGCAGGTGATATTTTAAGCCCTGCTTACCTGTGGCTGCGCAGGCTTTCACAGCCGGCTCGTACTGCCCAGTGTGTCCCACCATGTCGGGGGGAGCAAAGTTACACATCATGAACGGGTACTTCCCTCCTTCAATGGTCTCTATCATCTGCAAAAGACGACAGAGTAGGTTTCTTACAATTTCAGAGAGTGTAAAGCTGATATCTGTTAGCCGTGAGTCTGTCTTTTCTTGAACTTGAGCTGACATAATTCACAATGTTTTAATGTACACCTCTCAAAAGGTGCATGAGATGAACATGTCATCAGTTGGTTGGGGTTATATAACAACTGAAACTATAACTGCACATAAAAAAACACCTCTTGAATATCATGAACACCTGGACATCTGGAAGTGTGCATATTTGCATACGGATGCTCCATTTAGTAGATCCCTTTAAATAGAACTTTGTACACTTATGAGAGTTGACAATATACAATATGTAGAAGAGGAACACACACAAAAATGTAAGTTCTAAAATCACCAAGAAGACCACTTGCCTTGTCTGCTACCCCAGCGCAACTCATCTCAGGTTGAAGGTCATAGGTTGCGACCCTGGGGGAGGGCACCAGGCATCGCTCCTCCTTGTCAAATTGGACCTCCTGTCCACCGTTGAAGAAGAAGGTCACATGGGCATACTTCTCTGTTTCTACAGGGGGGAGATACAAGACTGATGTGAAATATCAGCCACCCTTTTTTCTCTTTATCTTTGAGTTTGTAGTTGAAACAATAGTAGCAACAGAAGGGTGGGGAAGTGACAGCAAAAACTGAAGACATCATAGTAAATGAGTTTCTAATATTTTAAGATTTACATTATCTACATCCATGGCATGACTGGCATTGCAGCATCCATATTCTTTGCTACTTTTACAGAAACAACAAGCAATTGTGAGGTTCAGAACTAAGGGTAGGATTCCACAGAGGCAAGACCATAGCATGCACAAATGTTGACACATCTAAATTTAGCTAGTTGTTAATCTCTGAATATGGCCTTTCAGTGTGTTCCCAATGATTGCCAAGGTCTCCCAATCATCTCTCAATCAACTTTTGATGATCTCAATGATTTTGGGTTGCTCAGTGGTAGCCCTGTTGAAATGCGGATTAAGTATAATGGTAAAAACGTCCACTTGACCAGTCACAAACCTGCGCAGTGGTACTGTGGGACGTTCTTCTTGGCCAGCCACTCAGCTAACACGTTGTCCATCCGTTGTGGGGGGAACAACACTGGGAAGGGAAACTCCTCCTTGTACTGGGTTAAACTATAGACTCCCTGTCGGAGGCAGAAAAGATGAAGATGAAGGTTAGACATCCAGGTTATAAGATATGCCAAAAAAACAGTTACTCAAGCTACTGGATAAAATTTTGAAACAGTCAGACGTTTCAGACGGCATCCGCTATCTTTCGTCCATGGCTTATGGAAAGAACTAAAGAACCAGGTTTTATGATTTAGAAAAGAGAGATGTTTTTCATGAAGTCTAGGTTATTGTAAGTTTACCATTCTCCTATAAGATTGCTGTATGAAATATGCCAGCATATTTAATCAGGGATTGAAAGACTTTTTTTTTTAAATATTGCAAGTTGTCAGATTTTAGTAGCAAACTTTATGCATATATCAACATTACCTTTTAACTTTGCTTTTAACATAACAGCAACTATGATTCTCATTCGTTCAGACCCATGTAGTGCCTAGCCTTGTTCATAACTATCATGAAAAAAGGCAATGCCCTTCAGATGCATGTACTACATGTACATATTATGTGTATATGTGAAGTTCTTACTATATCCTTGGGGATGACAGACACGTCAAACGGTGGCTTGACGCCGAAGGTCTCCACAATCTGCCTCATGCGGTCAGCGCGGAAGTCAATGAACACAAGTGTGTCCTTATCTGTGATTAAATACAGGAATAGAAAACATTTCTTTGATACATCATGTAGCATTTTCATCTGACATCATAGTTACATGTACACTAACAGGTCTTAGCATTCAGTGAATTGCAGCTCAAGCGTCATCGGACATTAGAGGTCTTCTGACCCCTTTCAAATAAGCTATCATAAGTGTGTATAGTTCAAAGTAGAGAATACAAGGAGAAAACACACAAAATATGTGAATAAAAATCTAAAACACTGTATGCTTGAGCAAGGAGGTTATATATCTAGGGTCAATTGAAACGCAAATCAGGGACACTTACATGGCAGTCAGCACCTGCCGGCTTCATTGATGCAGTCAAAGTGAGTGAAAATGCTCTGTACATATTTATATTGTAAGCTATGTGTTAATCTCTACTCTCTGCTAACAGGAATAAGCAAGTTCTTTCTAAACAGTTGATTACAATCTCTGTAGACTGGTTAACACAACTCACATACCTTGGACACGGGAGTCGTCACCTAGAACAATAGGCTTAAGGAACTCATCAGTCTCCCCAGCCTCATAACGGGCCTTCACCACCTAAAGGATAAAAGGGGGTACTGAAGTTTTTACTTCAAATCAAGAAAGTAGAAACAAGGGTAACACTATTAGTTCTATCTCAGTCTATATATATCATACAGCTAAGGCCACACTATTTTAATTTCTTGGTTAACAGAATTTAAAAAAATGCTAGATTGGAAAATCAACAGGAAAACAGAATCTCAGAGGAAAGTCTGTACTTTGGTGCACATAATTTCAGGGATTGAACAGGGTCAGGTGCAAGTTTTCACCCAGCCTTCTGTTTTCATGCTTTTTTGTGCTAGAATTTAAAAAAAATCTGTTAAACCAAGAAATCAAATTGGTGTGACAACTAGTAAAGGGACTTGAAGTAATTTGTCACCGCAAACAGGTGGCCACTTAAGACAGGATTCATAAAGCTTGGGTCAACAGGAAAAATTATTTTAGGGATCAACATGACAAGTGGTCACATTGGCAGGAGGTCCTTATGTGGAAGTGGTAAATAAAAGCTCAAAATGATTACTGAGTATTTAACACCTTTGTTGAATAAAAAAATTAAAAAGCCATAATATGGTAAATTAACGAATAAGTTTCAAGTCACTTCAGACTTTTCTCTCAACAAAATTAGCTTGATTATAGTTTATATAATGACAAATTCCCTTCTGAGGGTTTAATCTTAAAGATAAGGACTTTGATTTGAGTACCAAAAAAGTGGCATAAATAAATCTGAGGATTTAACAACAAATACATAATTGAGGACAGATTACTTATTTATCAATTTGTTTGGCTGTTCAGCACGCACAGCCAGGGCTGCCCAACTAGCCTGTTGCTATCATAAAAGGCTAGCCCTGCTGACAAAGACATTAAAATGGAATTTTGACATGAATGGCATAACAAGCTATAACAGAAGACTTACATCCAGGACAGTGTCCTTGGTGGCCTTCTCCCCGATGCCCTGTACCAGACCTTCGTGTGCCAGCTGGATGCGTTCCCAGCGCTTGTCCCTGTCCATGGCATAGTACCGACCCACCACAGTAGCCAGCTTCCCATACTTCAACTCCTCCAGCTTATCCAGAACCTGCTTCAAATACCTAACTGGAGGGGATTGAAGTTGGTGTTAAAACAAAAAAGCACTCTTTAAACAGTTGCTCATAAATGTCCAGCCTTAACAACTGCATTCTCCTCTTGCTTTGAGTCAAAAATTGACCTTGATCTTCAGCAAGTATCTGATGGGTCTGCATGAAGGGGCACTACTCAGTTACTGGATGGTTCAATTATTTGTTACAAATTTTCTTTATGTTGTATTGAAATACAAATGTGGTATTTTAGAAGAAAAAAAATTGCTTCTGCTGTTGAATCTCCTGATTGAAATTTTCAAGTTGGCTAAATATGATTTGGGTTCATTGCAATTTTTCAAATCATTAGTTTTTCCCAAAAAACAACTTTATCTCATGTTGTGCACCTAGATTTTTCTGTGCAACCAAATTATTAGGTTAGGTGCAACGATGCACCTACAGGTCTTCCCAAAATGAATTTCGAGCTCTGGATTTAGACAGAAACTTCCAGTAATTTCTGAAATTGTCTACTAGTCAAATTTTGATGGCTCACCTCCACTAGTTGGACTGGTGTCCCTGCCATCACTGAAGAACTGGACGTAAGAGTTGGGCACCTTATGCTCCTTGGCTGCCTCCAGCAGACTGAACAGGTGGTTAATGTGGGCGTGGACACCTCCATCACTCACCTAAAGGGGGGGGGGGGTTAGAGTCATACCCAATCAATCAAAGTAGGGCTGGATATATAATTCATTTCTGTTTTCTAAAACACATGATTTGCAATACCAAGACTGTATCTATCTATTTACCTTTCCAAATTGTAACTTGTTTATATTTTTCTCTGCAAAAACTGTGCTTTGTTTGAAGGAGAGCTTTGCTTTGGACATATCACCTGTTTTTGTCTTCTGAAAAGTTTGAGTGCAAAGGTTTAAAAAAGTTATGATTCGAAAATAGATGTATCATCTCTGAACTTCTAAAAACAAGTACAGTCAAACCTGTCTATAGCGGTCACTCAAGGGACTGGCCAAAACTGGCCGCTAAGGACAGGTGGCCGCTATGGAGAAAATGTTGATTAATTGACCACGAGTGACACATGTTTTCAGTACCCACTGAGATACATTTATTCACCGTACAGTACACATTTAACATTACACAAGTAAGGCACATTTTAGAAATTCGATTGTTGTTCTTTTACTTCTATTATGGGCTTGAAAAAAAGAATTATTGTCTCTGCCAACTCCAAAATCCATGGTCTGCTCGAGCTTCATGTCTGAACAGACCAGCATCGCCATACTCAACTCTTGATCCTTCGCGACTGCTTCGCTGCCGGCACACGCGTCACCAACGAGTTTTAATCATATGAAACAAAGTTCTTCGTAGCAAAATGCCCCCTAGTTAGTATAGAACAAAATATATGTTGCTCAGTTGCCACTTACTGTTCGTTTTCGACCGTTTTCAAACACAAAATCGTGGCGACAATTTTCCTAATCTGTTGTTGTTTGCTTGTCATGATCGGCTTCTACCATTATGCTAATAGGGTAATGAGAGGAAGGTCGCTCTTTTGAGGGCTTTTTTCTTTTCAGAAAATTGCAACAGCCCAAATTTTAGAAGATAGTAATGTTATCCATATTTAGTTTGAAGCTTTTGGTTCAGTAATTATCGTCAGTGATAGTTTGCAGCAAAATAGATTTAACACACTATACCTCCGCAACAGTGGTGTCTTCCGATGACCTTTATGCTGCTCCGCCATTTTGAAAATCGTGTTTGGGCACATTTTCGGATGAATTCCCGGGGAAAACGGAAATATTGGGCCGACATTGAAATAATTCGCCAACTTAGCGCATCAGATACATGTGCGGGTTGTATTTTCCAAAAACTACCGTAATCTTTGTCCAATCCAAATGCACAGAAATAGTCAAATATGCTACGATGTACAAACGCAAGCCATGTGAAGAAATACTTGACTTCGCGCGCGTCAAACCATGGATAATCTAACGAAGATAAAACATTCTTGTTTTCTTTATTATTATCCCGTAAAGTTGAGTTCACATAAACTTGATAACTGCATTAAAAAATGAAGATTTTGAACCCGGCGTGCGGTGGCGATGCGGCTTCCACCGGCGCACATTGGCCGTTATCGGCAGTGTTACTGTACTCGCGGGACCGAAAATCGTCTGGCCGCGACCGCGTTGGACAGGTGGCCGCTATAGCCTAATTCTTAATGCTTATGTCAATGGGAAAAATCCAAGGGACCGACAAAAAGTGACCACTATGGGCAGGTGGCCGCTATGCAAAGGTGACCGCTAATACAGGTTTGACTGTAGCTTGTAACTGGCACAAGAACAAAACAACAGTATCATGACAGTACGCTACATACATGTACTATCATTGAGCTAACGTAAAATACTGTAGTTTAGTATCAGCTAACTCACCAGTCCAAGAAAGTGCAGCCTGCCGTTGCCCGCTTTCGCTCTCTCGAACGCTTTAACAAGAGTCTCGTTCTGATATACTTCCTTGGTCTCCATCGCCAAGTTAATTCGGACGATGTCCTGAAAGTGCAGCATAGAAATAGTCCTAAATTGTTTTATTACCTTTTTCATATTCAACCATTATGAGTATGAAATGTTAGTAACAGATCTTCCTTCCTGCATTCAGTTATTTGCTGTTGTACCGTGTGTAGTCCTGAGTGGTTAGCAACCCTGCCTCTGGATCAAGAGGTTGGGAGTTCAAATCCCGGCTGCTGTCACTCACCCGACATACATGCTACTGGAAAGGGTTGCAATACTTAGGACAGGACTTTAAGCACTGGTCCGCTGTTTACTTTTTTTCAAAGGAAATTTCATAGGGTACAGATGAACCCCTGGCCAGAGTGTACCGTGGCTTGTTACAAGTACACCGGTACACACAAAATAGCAAAATAAAGTAACAGACTATTGAACAAGAGTGTTATAAGATATAATCAAATAAGAAAAGAAAGGGTGTCCAACCTGATACACCACCCTGCCTGCTCCAATGTTCAGATGGCCGACCTCACTGTTCCCCATGAGCCCATCAGGCAGCCCAACACTCAAACCATGGGCAGCCAGGGTCAGGTACTTCCCCTTGTCTTCGTCCTTAGCAAACCCATCCATGACTGGAGTGTCCGCATTGTGGATGGCATTTCCTGTTTATCATTAGAGTGACAGATAAAAAGATGTTTTAAGTGTATTGGCCTATACAGGTGCACACTGGAGTCGTTTCTCATTCACCAGTGCTTGTAAATTTTTGTATGAGATTACGATGAGGTCAATCGTTGATTGCGTGTATCTACATGTATTTAAAGCACTCTGGGACAACTGAACTTTACTACCGGTAACATCCCTTCCAGTCCCACAGGCGAATATAACAGCACTGAGCTGATGTATGGTACAGGTGGCACTGCTGTGTTCTGTTAAGTCAACTCTTCTAGTTACGCAGAGTACCCTAAGATTGCAACAGTTTAAGAAACCAGTTTGTTTAAGGCTGTCTCAAAAATGTCTTGAACACCTGGATATCAGACTGAGGTGTGCTTCAAATGCCTTGGAGATAACTGATGCTGCTTTAGTAAATGTCTTTTTCAAGTTTTAGTTGAATTTTCTTTAGTGTGACATGGTCTTGACTCTTATGGTACATGGAAGAATTATGCGAGTTGATGTTATGTTGGGCTATAACTTGGGAACTGTTAAAACAGACATCCATACTGTGGCATACATGTCAAAACACTAACCTAGTAATTCTTCACTCCCTCGATGTGAAGTACAAAGTATTAATCTCCAAGCAGATCCACACCGGACGCGAAAATCGTATATGCTAGCCAGAGAAGGTCCAGTCAGCCAGAGAGGGTCCAATCAGCCCGGTTGATTGGACCCTCTCTGGCTGACTGGACCTTCTCTGGCTAGCATATACGATTTTTGTGCCCAGTGTGGATCTGCTTGGAGATTACAAAAGTATCATGAATACCGTTTTAGCACAGAGAACACGTATGCCACGCCTACTTTTGGCAAGGTCTTTCCCCTACCTATAGTTAGTGAGAACAGGGTGACCCTCTGACTACGTGCTACTCAGCATGGCTGAGGTATTTATAGCTCCGACAAACAGAGGTCGTTGAACCTTAGAGAGTCACTGTTCTTGGACTTGCATGTCATTCAAAGGAAGAACTCTGCTAAATGTGGCTCGATAAGAAAGATGTTGGTTCTACAGTATTACTTTCACCTCAAGGTTAAAGGCAGTTGTCAAAATAATTAGATTTATAAAAGTTTGATTTGTTAAAAAAACAGTGGTCTACATAAAAGTACTATGCAACGATCGTAATAGTGTTTGGTCAATCTAACTTTTGCAGTGGAGCTCTGAATAGAATATCTTTTACCTTTCAGTACATTATAGTTGTATAAAAAGGATTTTCCTGGGCTACTCAAATACGCCCTCCTCAAAACGCCACGCTGCAGAGATCATACAAATTATTGCAGATACCGAAAAAGCACGATAACTTCAATTCGGAGAACACAGAATCAGTTTGGAAGTGGCAGTACCTTCAGTGTTGTCTACAATCCCCCATCCATCGATGACAATCAGGCAGACCTTAGCCATGGTTCCAGCAGTAGTGTTGTTCAGCGGGGTAGTGGCACTAGTAGTACTAGTCAATCCGAAATAACCGGCAAAATGAAGGAGAAAAGGTCACAGGAAGAGCAGTAGCCTCCTTTGCAGACCTCTCAGGTGGTTATTTACTTTTAGGCGGAGCGCTGATTCATGATTTTCAAATTATCGGGGCCAGGTTCTTTTGCTGGGGAGATATGATATCTACCAGAGGACCGTATCTGCCGCCTACGTGAAAATCAGCGCGAATCAGCGCTACCCCCCAAAATAAACCTAGGTGCCAACCGTTCAACCGGGAGGCCTGGAAAGGAGGCTAATTACCTAAGCACGTACTGCTGACAATTTGCGGTGACGTCGTAAAATCCAGTAAAATAATCATTTCATGCAATTATGAGCATAAATAGAAATATTTACCAATTCAACATTTGAAAAGTAAAGTTATAGAAAGAAACTTTAAGTTGCATATTGATAAGTTTCATAGTGATTGTGAATTTTTGATCCGGAATAATCCATGTTTTGCGACAGTGCAAGTTTGCGGCATAATATCACTTCCGGGTTACACGGCGTTCGATCTGCGGTGATGGAAAAATGAAGTTTCAGGATTTTCGAGGAAGGCGAAAGGAAATTTTTGAGTTTTCTTTGGTTTTCTTTTGCATTTTGGTTACCCTGTTGCACAGATGGCTCACTGCACGTGCACAGCTTCGTGGAACATCGCTGGAGGCTCCCTAGATTTGAGCAGCGTTCTGAGCTACGCGTGGAAAGAGAGCGACGAATCAGAAAGGTGAGATTTATCCCTAATAAATATACAATCACAATGCATCTTTTTAGATAATTTTGATAACATTTTTTGTTTGTATACCTAATGATGTATTTAGCAAGACATTATCTTCGACTAAGTCTCCTGTATCATTTGAGGCTATTGACAGGATGCTCCTCAACCAGCAGTGGAAAAATTTGCACTGCTGACAGGATGATCCTGTCAGCAATACAAATTTTTCTACTGCTGACAGGATCATTTTTTCAATAGCTACTTCCTTTGATCATAATGTTGCAAAATCATTTTTTTTATGTTACGAATTTTGCCCCGAAAAAATGATGACCTTCCTGGATGCCAGATAATTGAATATCCATCTTTTTTTTATATCTTGTCTGTTCAAGACAACACATGGTGATTGTCAATGTTTTTTCACCAATTTACAGTAGTGAAGACTGCAGCAAAGATGAAGACCTTGATGGCACCAGTCCGCCCCAGCCACTTATTTTACAACCACCTGAGTTGGACACGCCCACTTCCTGTGAAGTACACATTGGTAGGGAAATCTATTGGACTTTAGTATTTTATATGATATGTAGTCCTTAGTAACTAGATCATTATTGTGATTTGGTAGAACTGCAAAAATGGTCATTGGAAGTGGCTATTGGTGGGATGATCCTGACAACAGTAGAAGAATTGCACTGTTGACAGCATGCAGGGTGATCCTGTCAACAGTGAATGTTTTTTCTACTATTGACAGGATCATCCTGTCAATAACCACTTCCATTCCTTTCTGTATAAAAAAACCCGATTCTACACAAATAATTAACAGGTTGTTTTATTGTGTGTATTACTTAAATAATGTTTTTTTTGCCAGTGAAGGCATATGGTAGCCTGGGTAACATCCTCCATAGTAACTTAATCGTTTCCCTTGCTAACTTTATGTTAGTTAGCAAGCGAAAAGATTGAGTCAGCAGTAACTTCGGAGGATGGTACCCAGGCTAGGCATGAAGATTCTTACTCCCTCCGTTTCTCTATTGTAAAGCATGTAGAGAACACACTGCTGCGGAGATTGTAGGTTTGGCAGTCGTCAGTAGTGCTCATCATATAGAGATATTCACCAAGGATGGTTACCAAGCAACAGGCAGAGGGGAGGTGGTCTGTAAACCAGGGAATGGAAGGTAAGATGGACAGAAGATTTTCCCACGCAGAGCCTCGCCCATGGCCTATAGCTATACAACCTTGCAATTGGAAACTGGGCTGAGGTTTCCACTTTTGTGGGCGTGGCCTCTAACCAGCTGTAAGCCAATCAGATAATTGGCTTTACCTAAAGAAAACATTTATAGGTGATTCTCTAATTGCTGGTTAGAGGCCACGCCCAAAAAAGTTGAAACCTCGGCCCGGTTTAGCAGAGCGTCCCCTAGGTACTGTACATGTATATTGCCTATTGGCCGCAGGCAAGGCTTTGCATAGGATAATGGGACAGAAAGGACTATTAGTTTAATCATCAACAATTATAGCTTGTCCAGCAATTTGAAAACGGTACAAAGTGGTGTGAAAATCAAAATGCATGAGCAACTATCTGAGTGTGTACTTGTCTGGAACAAGATTCTTCTTCTTGAGAACAGTTACAGGCTTCCTACAGTGCATTGCTCTATCCTTTTTTTGGTACAAACACTGTGATAGTTGGATGCATTTGTTGTACATATGATCTTCTGCATAGGAAGTAATACCTTCGATAATCTAGTAGAGCTGAACTGTAGCAAACTGACCTTTTTTTATTCATTTCAGTTCTTGCCAACAAACCATGTACCATGCTGACCTTGACCTTACTTATCCTGTGACAGATCTGTCCATCAGGGTGAGTGGATAGATGTCGTTATCTTTTCATTTGTGTCAATTAATCTGTCAATCAACCAATCAATCAATCAATTAATCGTGTTGACACTGTTCCATCTGTACAATAAACAGATCTAGAGATTTTTTATTTAATTTTGGACCTGTAGGTTTGTGAAGGTCATACAGGACTGCCCATTTAGCTGGTTAAGCTATTACCGGTACAAAGGGCTAGAAAATACAGAACATGGATTTGACATTTGAGCATAAAATAGTTCAAGTAGTGTGCATACATGTATATACAAAACTACCCATGGCGTCTATTAGTATTATATTTTCAGTGAGACTACGCAGACTCTGTACGTATTGGAGATGAAGAATTTCTAGTGCTTTCTAAGTTTAAGTGACTGTTTAGAATGATGTAAAATCATGTCTTTAATGTTGTCCTTTTTTACACAGTTTGTGACGTTGGCAGACAGATCGTGCTTGATTGTCTACATCATCGAGGTTGTGCTGTCCCCACGTAAGCTCCCCCTGCCAGGGCGGGTGGACCACAGGAAGGTCCATCAGATGTTAGGGGAGTCGGGGGTGGAGCTGTCGGATGGAGCAAAGAACCTCATGAGACTGGTGGAGTCACAACAACTGGTGAATTCAATAAAGCAGTAAAATGATAACATGAATTTATTAGAACTATACTTTACAGCGTTACACGGGTGGTAGTCAATGAGACTTTGCAAAACAGGAATTTCTATATTGTGTTTGCTGAACCTAAGTGGTGGTTAGTGGATAGCATTCGTAGTCCAGTGGATAGTGACCCTGCCTCTGGCCATGGACCAAGAGGAAAAGTTGGGAGTGTCAACCCTAGCTGTTTTGAAAGTCGTTCACTTGACTTCCACTCAACTGGAAATGGTCGCAGTCCCTATAGGATACAAGTACTAGTAAGTCGTGGTCCACTGTTCATTGTACTTGTCAAAAAAGAACTCTGGGAATTTCCCCATGCAGTACAATGAACAGTGGAACTTCTGTGAGCTAAAATCATTCAATTTCAAAATAATTTTCACTCAGTCAGACCCATTTTCCCTCTTCCAGAGTCAAGGAAGCGCAATGGGTCAACAGACGTCCAACATGGCCGCCCTCCTACCACTTCTGGGGATGTTCACTGGTGCCATGGGTGGACAACCTCCCCCTCCCAAACATCCCGCACAGACTACTTCCCAAGTTCCTCCAGCCAGCAGCTCTAGAACTGACGTCTCCTCAAACACAGACATAGAGGGCGGCGACTTTTCAAACATGTTGCAGAAGCTGATGTTGTCGGACCAAGCAGGGGCCTCAGGCCTGAACGGTGATCTCATGTTATCCATGTTACAAAATGTTTGTAAAGAAGTCGGCCAAAACAGACAGACTTCCACTGGTGCAGAGGGCAGACAAGTTTTAACTCAGGAGAAGGAAAGTTCTAGTGTTGATGACATGGATATGAGAGACAGAGAAACCAGCTGTAAAGATGAACAAGGAAAAGGTCAAGTTGAAGAGGAAATTAATGATAATCCAAGGTTAGTTCTGTTAGCCCAAATCAGAAACATGTCTTTACATACTGTTGATTTGAGGTTTGGTTTGTGGTTACCCTGAATCTTGCAAACTTGCTGTATTTGGTCATCATTGTGATGATGATTGTGTTATCTTAATTCAGGGCTTGAAATCCTGGGTACATGTTCACTTTTGTGCACCAAGAATTGAGCCTGAGTACCATCCTCCGTAGTGACCACTGGCTCAAAAATATTGTCTGTGGTTAGCAAGCGATTTTTTTTTAGCCAGCGGTCACTACGGAGGATGGTACTCATGATACCAAGAATTGGAGGTGTGCACCTAATTTATCACTCAGGGGATGCACCAGTGCGCCTTGATATTTGTGTCAGAAAAGACAAACAAACCTTTGTTGTACTACTTTCTTTGTCTTTTTCCAGGTTTGTTACAGACCATGAGATGTCCGACATGGAGAACAGAATTATGGGTAATCTGTCCTCCATGGAGGAGAGGATCATGGGAAGGGTGGATGACCAGTTACAAGACATGCAGAACCGCATCGAGTCCAAATTAGATGCTGTGTTAAATGCCGTGCTCAGCAAAAAAGATGATAGCTAATTACTAATGGATGATTCTCTGTAACAGTGCTTTAATTAGATGGTTGATGTGAACCTTATGTATGGTTTTTAAAAAAAGTTTGTCATGGAATTTATCTGTACATGAAATAGAAAACAGTTAACATATACATGTAGCTTGTGACTCAAAATAAAATGGTGGTTGTATTGCATAGCAAACTGAAATGTTCTTGTTAAACTGAGTTCATTGCTGTTTTGTAAATTCTAAATTTGTGCCAATGTTATCATGTAAAAATATGTGCTGTTTTGTACAAGCTGCCTTGTGAAAGTTGTAAGACTAGAAGAATTGACAGTATTAACTTGTTTATGAGCTATTTATAGTAATGCCTTTTGTGGCATAACTTATCTGTTTGGAGTTATTGCTTTTGAAATAAGGTTGCCAATGCTGACTGTTAATGTAATGAAGAAGTTGTGGTGAAATCTAGGGTTGGTATTTGGACAAAGGTAATTAGTAATACGTACGGTATTCCAATTTGTAGCTGTGAAATTGTCAAATGTTCATGAGATACTGGAAATTCAAGTATTGTTACATGTATATTGACAGTAACCCTCCATTAACATTAATCCACCGGGGTACAAAAATCCACCACTTTCAAAAATGGCGGGTTTGAGAGATCTCTAGTGTAGCACCTCCCCAAGTATGCACATTTTAAATATACAGGAGCGCAATATGCTGGGCGATGTCGGGTTTGAGATCTGTTTGGACTTATCTTTTCAGGGTGGCGGAATTATGTACCCTGGTGGAATTATGTTTAACTTAGTCAATGTTATATTTAAAACTAATGCTTGTCTGGCTCGCTGTATAAATATTGTCACTGTGATTACAAACAAGAATACAGTACATACGTACATTGCAGTTCATGAACTAACTTTGTAACAAACAGTAACATTTTAATATATTTCCTCACTTCTTTAGGTTATTTTGTGGATAATGTGAATAATGATCTCATCTCTGTCAATGTAATACTATGTTTTTTTGGCAACACCACAGTGATGGAACATTTATCATTTCTATGCGAGTATTTTCATCTCGATCTGTTGTGTTATATGTATTCAGTATTTGGACGAAGGTAATTGTTCCAGTATTCTTCATTTCAATCAATAAATGTGGACAAGTTGGTTACCAAAGACTACACTTTTGTAGTTGCCTCTATCCAGTATTATGATTGCATGCAATCCCATACATCATCAGCTTTTGCATGTGCTGTGTGTGTAGGTGTCCCTTGTATCATTAACACTTCTTCCTGAAACCAAAAGCTACATTGTGTATCTGCCATCAAAAAATCATAGAAAGATAAGATTTCTGAAATTCTGCTGCAGTACCATACAAAGACACTTGGGGTCTATAACATTTTTGAGCTTGTCCACTCACCAAATATCAGTCCGTCTTCTTCTGTCAAACTGCAGACAAATTAACTCAACCTTCTTAGTGAGTTTCTTCCACTTCCCCGACAAATAGTGAGAATTACACGTACAAATACATCGGCTTTGCAGGGCAAAGGAACTTTGGAGTAGACAGCAGTTATTATCTTAAATATTGAAAGGAAATATAACAGTTACTGTAAATTCATTTATTTTATATAAAAGGAGACTGAAACACACTGGGCTAGCAGCACAGTCTCCTGGCTCCCGGGAATCCAATCCGGGCCGCCAGCTCACAAACCCAACTGTTTTGGACGGTGTGTTAAGTGTGGGGTTGAAACAATTCTGTAGTCCAGTTAGTCCACCCAAAATATGCATTTGGAGATGCATATTTGGGGTGTCTGAAAAAAGAGGCCACTGCTAAATGAAACCACTGTACATGTGAACATTTGAAGTCAAGACTTACAGTATTGTAATGTTTTCTGGCTGCCCCATGTACATATAGGTTTCTGACACAAACCTCAGTCTGAGATTAGGGAGCAGTATCAAGTGCCCATGGCTATTTGTCTCCAGCTTAAAATTCTATTCCATCCCACTCCTTGTTTGGGAGTCCATTTTTTTTAAAACTCTTGCTGTTCTTTCCATGCTTCCAAAAATACATTCTCCTGTGATGAACATGATTTTTCGGATGGATGGGATTGAATTTCATCTGTCCTGACAAGCAAATTTCATTCCAGGGACTGACACACAACCCTGTGAGATTAGGCCACAGTATCAAGTGCCACATACTGCAGAGCGATCTTATCATCAATGAAAGGCCGTACTTAAGATAAGGAAACAGCAGATAGAGGGGTGGCAGTGTGCCAGTTGTACAGATGGGGCATCAGAGTCACCAACCACTTTCTCCAAACGCTTTCACCACTTTATCTTGATGCTGAAGGATACAAAGTAATGTAACTTGATCTAAATTTGGAAGCATGATGAAAACCAAGGTTCAGGTCACTGTTGAAACTAATTGTAGAGAGCAGCAAGACAATGTCTTTTTATGGAAGAGTTGACAATGACAATAAAATCAAAATACAACAAACATTTATAGTTTAATATATGTATTTAGTTTTCATTTGGCTTCAAGTACTAGCCTTATCAATGGGTAAATCAACCCCACATTTTCTACCATGATCATAGCAATGACTCTCTACTGTCTACATTGAAACTTATAGGCTGCAATTTTGAATCAACATATTAACATAAATAAAATTTACATGACTTTGAAATTTAGTGTTCTGATAAAAATCCATACAAGAAATTAAGACAGGCAATATCAAATGTACGTTCTCAACAAGTTTATTAACAAAATGAGTACTTATTACAGAGCATATAATATCATAAGCTGTACCTCTAAGAGTCTACTAAATACTGCCAGACACAGATAAGGTTTTACATGACTTGGCAGGGAGCACATTAAGAAGTTGGTTTTGAACAGGAGAATAACATGTGCAGGGAAGGGTAGCCACAGCCAATAAGGTAGTTCATGGTTCCAACTGCTCATGCATAGTAGAATGCATTATGGGTAACATGTCAAAGGTGAAGGCCCGAGACATAAACAAAACGTGTCTGGACATGCATATAGCATGGTCTAGACAAGAACTGTGCTAGCGATCTTCACCTTTGACATATTACCCACAATGCATTTGGCTGAGCATGTGCAGTTGAAACTGTGAACCACCTTATTCTACGCACAAGGAGCTGACCACTGGAAACCCTGTGTTCTACTATAGCAGGGATGAATCCCTTATGTCTGTACAAGGGTAAATATAGTATGTTACAAACTGGCACAACATAATTAACACCTAATCCAAACATTACAACATCTCTTGTTTTCACACCAGTGGTCAGCCTCCCTTTGGTTTTTGAACTTCATCAAATTTTAAGAAAAGCATCCCTTTTTTTTTTGAAAGTTGCAAACATGCATTGACACATACGTTGGTCCTGTGCACACAAAATGGTATAAAAGCGTAGGTTCAATCAAAATACTTTCTAGCAATCAATACTGACAAACTCTGGAATGGAAATTCATGTAGCAAAGTCCACCCATAAGTGCCAAGATAATGCATTTCCATTACTTATAATTTTGGACATACTGTACTTGTTTGGAGTAAGTGGGGGGGTTACGTTGATATTGCTAATTACCTCTCAACACCGGCATATTATAAAGAAAACTTGAGCTATAATCACAATTGGCTTCACACATACATGCACCCAAAATGTACTCTAACAACTTTTGTAACAAATTTCTTACACTTATTAAAGTATCAGGGCAGTTAGCTGTGATTCTCAGGTTGAATACCTGGTCAAGAGTGACCTAGAAGTGCGCATGTCTTCATATAATAAAAACAGGACTATTTTACAATTCTGTCCAAAATCAAAAGAGATCCCGTTTACTATTTTGATCTGAACCATAGAATTCAGAGCAGTGATAGATGGAATCAGTTCTGCAATAATTTTGTTGCTTCTGTGTGCGTCAACAAAATCTGTTCTAGAAAAATTACTAGTAGCTGCATTGTTCTTCAGAACAGTGTGGCACATCAAGTCTTAAAACATGGTTGATAGTACAGAGGTAGATGGCATGGAGCAGCTAATACAATTATAACAGTATGGCATATCGGTGCATGTTTTAATACATTAAACGAAGGGAGTAGAATACATGATACATGAGGAATCGCATATAAAATCAATAACCACAGGCAGCTCAAAACTAAACAACAAAAGATAATGTAATAATTTACTGCAGCTTTGTGCCAAGGAAATGATGCAGGTTGCGGGACAAATCAACATTGTTTAGTGACAAATTTTATCAACATATTCAGATGTTTGTGCCCTTGATTTTGGGCGACACCTCAGGGGCGGGCCATATATCATTAGGGTATTTGACAGGACGATGCCCCTTAATGAGAATTTCTTCACACGGGTATATATAATATTGGCCATGAGTAGAACAGCTGTTCTGTATGAATTTACTTGTGCTGTGTAATATTATGATAATCATGTTTAATTATCATAACTTTGTGTCACAATAAAGATCATGTCATCAAATATCTGTTACGATGAAATAATAGCGGACAACACACAAAGCCTTTACTAAAAGCCGATTATCGGGAATAACTTGCAGAAGAGGGCATTGTTCTTCATTGTATGACATTACATGTTACAAAACCTCTAGCACAGCTTTTGTCTTTTCTACAAGTGATATACTCAAACACACATTGTATCAGCTGCTCTGTCCTCATGTGTTGGTACTTAAAGTCCTTTGTTGTACAAGATGAACTTGGTGAACTTGAGATAGTTGGTATGTTTTATTCACACACGGAGAGTTTCTGGTGGAAACTCCCATTGTCAAGGTCCATTCTTCCCCTGAGAGATGCACGTACACAGGCATGAACCTCACAAACAGAAGTCTGGTTTGGACTTTTTGGCCTAGCTTTTCCTACCATTTCTATATCACATTTACACTTACCATAATTGAAATCTCTACATATGCTCCTTTACAGTTGCAAGTATGTGTAAACCGCAGCTTGCTTTTTTTTCCTCTCTGACAAAGGTAAGTGACATCAGTCCAACAGTAACGTGACTCTAAGAAAGTTAGTACAGTCTTCATTCTTACATATTTATGTGTTTGGTTCCCCCTTAATATAAAACAAGGTCAATATACACATCGATTCAATCAAGAATACAATGAAGTTGATGCTAGTTATCTCAAACTCAAGGAGTGAGTCCTTACTTGTTGAAGACTGTATCGGAAATCTTACTACAAAAGAAAACATCTTATTTTTGCACCTACATGAGATTAATCATGAAATAAAGACTTCAGTTCTCAGTCAATAATGTGATTCCACACACCCTGCCAGGTATTTTGTGTCTTTTTCTTTCTTCCTCTCTCTCCCTTTTCTTTTGTTTTTATTCCCTGTAGTACAAGATGCCAGCGTCACATGGCGTATTTCTTGGTCCATTCCTTTGCGAGTTCGTTATACCGTGGTTTGTCCGTCTTGTAGATCCGCGCGATCTCCGGCACGAGGGGGTCGTCTGGGTTGGGGTCGCATAGCAGGGAACAGATGGACAACAGGACCTGCAAGAGGGACAAACAAAAAAATAGATAAACAAAAGAGAGTCCAAATGTGTCAATGTGTACGGTTGGCTTGAGGTTGCCTACTATTATAGTATTACTGCCTAAGAAAAAACATAGACATCGTAAGACTTAGACCTCTGGTTCCTACTACCTACTACTACTACAATACCTGACCCGGCTAAGTTCATGCAACACCTGAGGAACTGGCAATGATAACGCACTACCACTTTCTGGGCGTGTGACCCCCACCAAGGGGTGTTGCCCAGCACTGGTGTTAATCCAGATACAAGGATTTTGCAAATCAGGGTTAACCGTAGCACCTATTAGATCCGATTCTATTTGCCGTATCCATCCCCTGAGGTGGATTTAGCATTTAGATATGTCCAGACCACCACCACCCCTCCACATTAGAGGTGGTTTCGGATGGTTAATACAAGACTTCGTAAATCAGGATCAATACCATGCTTGGATGAATCCTCCCAAATCCTGGCAGGAACAGAGTCTAGGGGCCTGTGATTGAGAATTCTTGAGAATGAGAGATAATTTGCTATTATAATTTGCTGAGAGTGAGAGGAGTTTGCCTAACAACATAGACTCTGATGATAGAGATACACCTTTGCAACAAACTGGCAAATTCTTCGCCTAATTTGACCAATTTCTGCTATTGTAAATTAATTTACTTTCACTGTTAGTGTTTGTGTCACCAGAGAAAAGGCCTTTTTTTTTAAATTTGTGGTTAAAACAATTCTGTACAATAGTAACTGGGAATACACATTTGTGGTGACATGAATCAACGACTAAGTCAGATCACAGCGAAAGCAAAACCACTACTAAATTTTCCAAGATTTACTGTAATTTTCTATACAGCATCCTAAGGAGTCTGTTGGAGACTAGGGCCAAAATATAACTTCGCACTTCCTGTTACGTCACTAGTGGGGCTTTTGTCCTTCTTTGTTTCTGCCTAACATGGCCGTCCGTAAAATCCGTCAAAACATACTCTGGTCGACTGTATTGTACAGCAATTATTCAGCTACTAAACCAAACAATGTCCGATCGGGAAATTAGCCATAGGATCGTCTAGCTAGTGAACGATTGGAGTGGGGTTTTATCGGATTATCGCACCACGAACAAGTCGAGAATTTGCATGAACACACGCACTTGGCAACGCAACGCCTGACAGCTTTTTTATACCGTTCGTTCTGAAATTTCGTTCATTTTTGTTCCGTACAACCGTTTAAATTCCACACGCAAACATTAAATCATTGACAATAGGATGTCTGCTACAAAATCTGCTGACGAAATGTAAGAAGGAAATTGTGAGAAATCATGTAGACTGAAGGAACATGAAAATTTTGGTGAGGTTAGGAAAAAAATCCGTTGTTCACCTTGGAGATTGTGAGGGCTGGAGACCACTGACTACGCAAGATATCCAGGCAGATAGAACCGTTGGAGTTGATGTTGGGATGATAGATTCGGGTGGTAAAGGCCACTTTTGGCGGCTTGAATGGGTAGTCTGTTGGGAAGTGGATGGTTAGGAAGAAAACCCCTCCCTGGTACGGGCTGTCCGGCGGCCCCATGATGGTGGCTTGCCAGTGGAACAGATCATCCCCGACCGGGCCGGCTGAACACTGTGCTGGCGGGTCCCGTCCCAGGTCCTGTAGCTCCTTCTTGATTCTTTTCAACGCCATTGTGTCAGAAGAGCGTGTAACACGGCTTTAAAACACCACAAGTCCGCTCAGAGATTCGACAAAATTCGGCAGAATGTCAACCTTTTTTTCGCCTCTATCGCCTCAAACGGAATGGCAGTTCTCCCAGCAGCCCTCAGCGATCCTGTCAGGTGACCTGGCAGTGGGCAGAATATAAAATATTATTCGTTACACAACGATTCGCGTAAATTTGTGAGCAAAAAATGATTAACAATACACCAATTTTAGCTTATATATATCAAAATATGGACTTAGATTACTTTTAGATACTTTGATGTTCCAAAATAAGAATCTTAAATATATTTCATCGTGAAAAATGACTTACTATGTGAAAAACGTATGATGTAGCTGAATGTGAAATAGTGCTTACTGAAGAACGGCCTATTTTAGGAAATTGGTGAGTCATAGTGAGGGTGGGTAAAACCGTCATCACGGGCAAAACCGGAACCCAAGAATGCGACGGGAAATTTCATGACTAAGTTTCACTTCCCCCAGGGATGAACTTAAAGTTCGAAACTTGATAAATATTTTGACTCATAGACTGCTTTTACGTCACGATGATGACAAGTGCAAGGCAGACCGAAAATAATGAAAATTTCAGACTCCCCTGAGATTGAATGGTTCGCTCCAGGTGCTGCATTCTTGAAGGCACCTAAGAGGTAGATTCACGTGCAGAGCAGGTGGACAGGTGTTAGCGGTCCTCTTGCAGCTGCGCAACCGTTTGAAATGTTTTCTGACGAAACCCTAGATGTCATCGAGTTCAAGTCGTCATGGAAGAAAGAAAGGTGGTCATTTGTGCTGTTATTACCTTCGTGAAGGGGGTATTGTTTTTGGGAGGGAGGGATCAACCAGTGCAGAGAGTTTATTATGTTTTGGAGACTTAGCAATATTTTTGTCAAAATTGAAAATTTTGACATAAATATGATACATGTTTTAGAATAACTACCGGCATCATATTAGAACTGCAGTTTCAACATACTAAAATTCATTTATTTATGGGGCACTTAATTAATACAAGGAGGTTTTATATAAAACCTCCTTGATTAATCACAGTATTTTCACTTTGTTGATGACTCTTTATTCATTTAAAAATCAGAGACAAAAATATTTCAAACATAAGAAAAGTGACTCATAGTCATTAGCCTTGTACACTCAATTAACTCAACTCCATAACTTTATTGTGAGTTAGGAAATAGTCAGATAATAACTTGAAGTTGCAAAATTAAATGTTGGTTGGGAATTTCTATTTACTCATTACTGTTTGCAACCGTCCTCATGTTTGCAATACATCCATTTATCTTTCTGAAGGATCAGCGAGGAAATTTGTTGTGCTATGTGCATGCTATTAGGTGCGAAAGGATTAGAACATTGCACTTTTTAGTAGTAATTTTACCAATGACTCATTTCCATAGTATTAGATTGGACTTGATTCTGCACTGAAATAGTATCCTATATCATCATATCATGAGTATGAATGATGCACCTTTCAAACTTGAACAGCCCAATATGGCACTTACAACTCTGTACAAATTGAAAGACTTAGTCACCAGGTTTTGATTTGGTCCCTCTGTCTACTAATAGGCATCATTTGGCTGACTGTCATGAAGTCCAGTCATCTGTAGACTGTGGACAAATGTTTAAGTCATGGTGTCTGGTATGGCTTTGCACACTTATCAAGTTATCTAAGCCTCACACTCACAGCTCAGTGAGCATTAAACTGCTTATTTTCACAGTTTTCACTTAATTTCGCAGTAGCTGCGGCTTAGGGGAAAGGAGATTTTCGCAAAGTTCGTTTTCTGTAGATCCGCTTTTCTTTTGCACTGCGCATCATATCAGTCTAGCTTCTCCTGATTTTAGCTCTGCAGGGACAGTATAATATTAATATATTGCAGCTCCATCTGGACCGGTCATTTTCCAAGGTCCTCCCTCAGTGCTCAGTAGGGATGGATAACGGTTCGGCTTAATAAGGTCCAAGTCCAAGTTTAGGTCCAGAGATTTAGGTTCAGGTCCGGACCTGAACCTGGACCTGATCCTGTCCAGTTGATGTTTTGTTTTATTAGAACAATATTAAGCATAGAGAATTAAAACTGACACGCACAACTATAAAACTTTCTTGGTGAGAAGACTTTTAAAATAAACCAGTGTTTGATATTTGAATGTTGCACTTATTTTAAATGCCTTTTTTGTCAAAGGGGAGACTCAAAACACTTTTTATCAAACAAAATAGAAACTATATTTGTACTTTGTTCAGATTTTATTGGACTCAGGTTTTTGGCTTTCAGGTTTTTTGGACTCTGTTCTTGGATGTTATAAAGGTCCGAATCAGGTCCAGTGAACCGGTATCCACCCCTAGTGCTCAGTGTTTATATCAAGATCCGTTAAGCCCCCCTGTAGATCTAGATGTCTTTTAACCAAAGCTGTGGCCACCCGCAGCAGAAACTTACAGCGTCATGATTGCACTATCGAAAGTTCACTAAAAAAATAGTGAAAATAAAACCATATTGAACATTTCAAGATTTACAGTATATTATGATGTTAGACTCAGGTCTAAGAAACAACAACTGACGTTTTGAATCAACAAACTTCATGTCTATCTCCCTGTCGTTGTCAGACGTGTTCGTGACAGCAGCACCCAGACCAGTGAGATCATCACCAATGACGTGGCGGCTCAGAGTGTCGACAGGCACGAAATAGAGGTGACTACTGTGTTGCAAGTGTGACAATGTACATGGACACAATATTTTTGAACATGCATTTATCTGGAAAGAAATTCTACAAGTGGTCATGTCAACTTCCTGACGAGCCACCAAAAGGCTGAACAGGGGTGCGTACGTTAATGGTATTTTTCCCTTGAGCGTTTCGGCTCCCTTGGTCAGGTCTGCATGTGTAATGGGGATGTATACACTTGCTCCCTCCCAAACTGTAAGGATCTGAGTCAACACTATTTGTGAGAGAGCGAGAATGGGAGCCCCTTAAACTAAATAGGATGGCACCCAGGCTAGCTATTAGTATCATATACTATTACCGGCTATAGGATTATGTTTTATTGATGCTTGTTTGTGGTTTTAAGATATGTCTAACAGTCTCTATCTTGACCATTAGGTTCAGACAGATGAGGTGTATGAGAAAGCAACACCATATCGCTTTGTCAACGATAAGTCACAAGTGAGTAGTTAATCTGCATTGATACTATAAACTATTGTATAAATCTGTTAGGAGTTTAGCACAGTTATTTTAGTAGTGTTCTAATGTTATAGTTATGTTTGTAGGTTCAAAGTTATCACTGTCATCACTGTCTTTTTTATTTTTTGTCCTGTAATTAATATGCCTAAGCCTTCTTACTTGCAATATTTTCCTTTATCATTCTGTTGATAACTTGTTAGAACAATGTGAATTAACGTAAATGGTAATAGGAGTATTGTTCACATTGCTTCTGCTACATGTCTCAAAGTCAAAGAAAATGTGATAGTGTGTTATTTTGTTGCAGAACTTTGATTTCAGTGGAGCTACATTTCTTTGGTGTCACTCCCTTTCTGTTTTGTATCTGTCCTTGTTTTTTTCCATGACCCTGACCATCACTAACACCATCCTAACATCTCAATACAACTTCCATATTCCAGGAGTATCAGGTGAATGCATTTGCATGACATGATGTGCTTTCAGCTTGCTGCATTCAGCTGATAAAACAAATTACTAACTTCAGGGCTGGAAAGACTACCTGCATATGCAGGTTTATGTGATAAAATTGAAGCTGTGCAGGTCATTTTTATGAATATGATCCCGTTGGTCCATGATAAATTTGCCACAGTAGCCTTATGTGGCCTGTGATTTTGCCCAAAATGTCTTGAATTTTTTTACAGAAGGCTACAAAATACTACCAGCAATATCTTTGGAACATTAGTTTTTTGATAGACAGGAAAGAAAACCAGCGGTGCAGATAAAATTCTGTCTGACTAATGCAGATGATTCCAAATGTCACCTGTACCAGTAAAGGTAGACTAAAGTATACATATTTCGAGCCCTGAAATTCTATGATATGCAATTTTCACGGTCAATCACAATCACAATCAATTTGCACAATGCAAGTCCTTTTTTCAGCAGCTTCCATGCCAAAAAAAGAAGTTAAATTGGCAGTTCTTTTATTTGTATGCTTGCTAGTGTGTATTTCCAAAACCTCCTTGGTATTTCTGATCATGATGAAATCTATTTCACTGATCTTGCAAGTTGCAACCTTTTTTTCCCACTGCAGAGCATGTATTAAGTATGTGCCATATGCACAACGTGTGTGTTGTGTGTGTTTGGGTGTGATATGCAATGTTTTGATGGATTACATTTGTAGGGATGTGAATGCCTACTAGTAGTAACACATTGATAAATGTTTGTTATTGCAGGAACTTAGAGATTTTCTGGAGAGAGTGGAGCCTATGCTCCATACACAGCTCGAGAAGAACTTACACAGCCATGCATTTGACGGTACGTGTTCATATCAACAAACATATTCAACTGTCAGGAAATGGTAAGATTTTGAAGAAAAAAAAAGAGAATTGATGATGATTGTCAGGAAATGGTCAATCCAGTTTGTCAAATTGAAATACTGGAATTGGTTATGTATTGTCAAAAAATGGTCCAATGTTGGAATATCAGCAATTTGTTTGTACATGTGATTGTCAAATTTTTAAAACCAGTATTGGTGAAACATTGCCTGGACTGCTAACAGTATGTTAACTTTATCATTTTGTATTTTAGGTTATGATGTAAACTGGCATGAAGAGACCAAAACAGTGACCTGTGTCCAAACATTAAGTCATGCAGACTTAGAACCTGGAGTAAGTACATTGTTACAGTGTATATAAACAGAGTATATTGATATACATGTACATTAATAACAAACCTTAAAGCACCTATATGTATAGCTAAAAAGAAATGTGTGTGTCTAGGGTACATGTATATGTCTAGATCTGTGCTTTCGTATTTGTGTCTGTGTGTGTGTGTGTGTGTGTGTGTGTGTGTATTTATGTGACACTGTGTGTATGTCTGCAGATACATATATGTGTGTATGTATTTATGTGTGTGTAAATGTGTGTGTGTGTGTGTGTGTATTGGTGTGTGTGACTATGTTGTTATGTGTGTGTGTGTGTGTGTATATATGTATGACTTGTGTGCATGTATGGTTGTTTATGTGTGTGTGTGTGTGTGTTTACATGTGTGTTTGTGTTTTTGAAACTCCCACGGACAACACATGAAGCAACATTGCCTTACATCCTCATTCAGTCATTGCTACTATTTTGTGTGTTGGACTGGAAGGGTTGCAAAGCAGTTTGGATAAAGGGGTGAAGTCTGCCATCTCTGATTGTGGTGTTGTGTGTATTTTCCCCAGCTGAATGTGACGGGTCTATCCTGGAATTCCACCGGCTCCACAGTGGCCGTGTCGTACGGCAGGTTTGACCACGAGGACTGGTGCACGCACAAAGTAAGAGACACTGTGATTTCTTGTTTAAGTCAAACTATGCCAGGTACTGTAAATTCACTTAATAGGTTCAAGGCTCATAGATTTTGCAGCACAATGGAAACCAACACTTTGCAGTATCTTTGACTATGTTTGAAACAATAGTAATAACACATACAATATATTCACAGCGAGAGGTTGAAAACTGCTAACTTAAGAACTGAAAATTACAAAAAATTCACAGTTACTGTAGTTTTGTAATAAGGTCAGGATCATATAAGTTATGCAGCCACAACAGTATTTTTTTATCAAATGTTTACTTTATTCTTCATTCCAGTCCCTTCTCTGTACCTGGAACGTTGACAGAAAAAACATCAACCCCAAAAAGGCAGATGTTGCCGTGGATGTTTCTGTAAGTATTGTACTTTTTAAATACACATCCCTTCTATGTAATTTCCTATGACTCAATTAGATCATTTATAGAATGTCAGTAGATCATATGTTCAATTGGATGGGAGATGTCAAACAACACTGTCATTTTCAGTACCATGGACAACACCAGTCTTACAATTTTGCTCTATTTTTTGTTTCATTTCTATACTTAAGTTTCAACGGCAATCATGAGTGTATTACTTGGAGGTATGAATGTTGAAATGTCTGTTACTTGATTTCTAATAACATGTTTTCCTGCATGTTACTGCTGTAGAGCTGTCTGATGTGCGTTGCGTTCCACCCAGAGATACCAGCGTTCATTGCAGGGGGTACTTTCAATGGTAAGGTGTTCACCCAGTTGGTCTGTTAGTAATTACCCAAATCAAATTCAAACTCTGTACGGTAGTGTCTAATGTGATATCCATTTAACACTTTGACCTTGTCCATACCAGGATTCATAAATCGGAATTCACCCAATCACGGGATTGATCCTTATTCGATCTGCCAAATCCACCTCACGATATCCCTCCTCTCAGAGCTGGATTCAAACCATTTATACCAGGATTCGCATATTGGGATCAAATCCATGCCTGGGTGAATCTCGATTTGCAAATCTTGGTTTGAAGTCTTAGACCCTGTTCGTACCAGGATTAACGAATCTGGAATAACTCAGGCACGAAATCGACCCCCTCTCGGAGCTGGATTCGGACTGTTCATACTAGGATTTGCAAGTCGAGATCAATCCTATGAAGATTCGCAAATCCTGGTATGAATGCAGTATTTGAGCTAAGAAGGCAATCAGAGATGGCAGACTTCACCCCTTCAAGAAGTCATTGCCTTGCAAATCATACAGAAGATACAGTGCAGAAATATAGACAAACAGACACACAATCAAAATAATGGAAAAGTATGTATCTGAAAAATTTCACAGTGGTTGTAGTTTCGCAGTTTTACCAGTGACCTTCCCATCACAAATTCACAGCACGGCAACAATGTCTCCTTTGTTATAGAATTACTTCAACCGCTATTTTAGAACATTGCAAACACCTTGTAATCTTTCCTCATTACGCAAAATAAAACCACGAAAGTAAATAGATTTACGGTAGATGTAAATACACCATCTAGTTGCTGTCTATGGTACTGAAAAGGACCCATACCTTCCCTCATCAGGCGAGGTACAGCTGTGGGACCTGAGTCAACCTGACACCCCCCTGCTGACATCATCAGGCATAGAAGACGACTCTCACAGGGATCCTGTGTCAAGGGTCATCTGGGTTCTTGACCCGGAGGGCAAAGGCAAGAACAAGTACAAGGTGAACTTACAGTGCACTTGCTAAATTTGTAATTCTGTTGAAAAGATTTAAGGCACCCAGAGCATTTTATGAGGCTTGAAAACTGGAAATATTCTAGTTGCTGTAATCTTTATGAAATTGACATTCAATGCCACTGTTATAACCACATTTGCGTGCAGATTTCTTATCAAAAGTGCTCAAAAGCGGCACAAAAATAAGCTACATGGTGATCTTTTAGTTTCACGTGCCTAGTGTAAATAGACCGATACCATAGCCCCGCCCACCTCCGTCAAAACATAGAAATGCAAAATAAAAACATAAAAATGCAAATGTTTGATGGACATGCAGTCACTCTCTATTTGGTCGAACCACTAATTGTGATGGACAGTCAGGATCAGTCTATAAGGGCTTGGATTTTCTATCAGTTCTCACCACACAACGACATCGTATCTTTGCTCCTTTATTGTTGATATGTAATGGTATGGTGTTATTTAAACTTACTATGTGTAGGAATGACTAGAAATTGGAGTTTTTTATTATTCAAGTTTCAAGCCTAATAAAATGCTCTGGATGCCTTTAAGACAGAAATATGAGAACTAGATGGAAGTTCCATGAAAAGCAGAATGTAATGTTTGACAGATTGTTTAACAACAGTTACTGTTATTTTATTTTATCTTCCTTAGCTTGTCAGTATAAGTGGAGATGGAAAGATCTTGGTGTGGCAGGCTTCACCACAGTCGAAGGAAATCAAACTATTGGATGGGTGAGTTTTATATGCCACTCGCTACAAATGGACTGTGTATACTGTAAATCACTTTAATATAGCGGCAGGAAAATATAGCATTTAAGGAAAAATGGAGTAGGTCACGGCATTTAATTTCAACTGTGGGAACAAACATTACTGTCTCAAATATTACTGATCAAATATTTGCGATGATAAAATTTCAGCTGTTGACTAGTGACCCTTAAATCAGCTAATTTAAGTACAGTTAACAAATCAAGAATTACAGTATATATGTATGTACATTTCTTTAATTACTCCGTATGTTAGATATAATTCTTTTATTTTGGCTGGGACTTTGGGAGTTTTGTGATAGAAAGGGCAAGGATGTTTCACTTCCTACCCAAGAGACGTCCTTATAATAAACTGAAGCAAGGTATTTGTTTTCATGAGTCAAGAAAATAAATATGTGTAAAGTGACTTTACAAAGGTCACAGCAAAGCTGAACCTAGAAACTGGCAGCTTTAGATCTGATGATGATGATTTTATTCCGTAAGGAACTCGCGGGCAACACATGTACAACCCGAATTTTGTCCTTATTACAAATGCGTTTCAACATGTAAATTGAAGATAAATTGCATCACAAAGTGTAGCTGCTTTCTAAAACCTAATTGAGGTGAATGAATGGGGATCCTAAGGGACTCAGAATCTTGCACAGTTAATCTGTGAGCTCATCAGTGAAACCATGTCAATTATTCATGCCTTAAATGTACTGGACCGAACTCCCTCACTTGCGCACTTTGATTATTACCAAGGGGATTGACAATGACATGTAACATGTCCACTGCTGGGATTCCCTCACCCACATGGCATCTTGTGATGCTTTCTGCTAAAATTATCTTTTAATTGATGTGAATTATATCTGGGGTTGAAAAAGTTCCTGTATACAATTGTTGAACCTCATAAGTGCATGATTGTATGTACTGCAACATATTGAAAGGTTGTCACACAGTATTCCATATCGTAAAATGTATTTTCACAATATCATACAAAAATTTATCTAATCAATGTTTTGCATGCAGTTTGTTTCGCATTTACCTCTTACATGTACATCTTATCTTTTTTTTATTGTCAAATGCAACAATACATTGCATTTTAGTCATCTTTGTGGTTTATTGCATTCCAGTTTTTTTAACAATCCTTTTGAGTAAACACGAATCAAATAATCATGATTATATTTTCAGGTTCCTGTTGTTAGCAGAAAGCATGCCCAGAAGTATGAGGAAGGGCAGGCTGAGGCCTGATGCAGAGATGGGAGGTAAAGCTTGCCTTGTTCCATTATTACCTTAGCTTGCCAAGAAGGTTATGTTTTGGTCCCATTTGTATTTATGTTTACCGGTAGATCTGTTTGTTTGTGTATTTGTAGATAACATACCTTGAGAAATTGAGGCTGGATATTTATGATATTTGGTATGTCAGTAAGTAACAAATTACTTTGCAAAACTAGAATGGCAACATTTTCGGGAAAATGCAGGATATTCCCCTCCCATTACCTACACCTCGAATATGACATCCTTAGCATTGACTGTAAGGGTAGTATGAAGTTTCTGCATAAATCATGCTATGCAAACGAGGCCCTCATAAGCATAATTCATGGTCAGGTTTTCTGACCTTTCCTAATGGTACCTACATCTCAAATATGACATCCGTAGCTTTCACAGTAAGGGAAATACAAGTTTATGCCTAAATTATGCACATGAGGTCCACATTATCATAATTTATGGCCAGGTGTATTCACCTTTCCTAAAGGTATCTACAACTCAAATATGACATCCGTAGCTTTTACGGTAAGGAAGATTCAAGTTTATGCATAAATTATGCAAACAAGGTCCTCATTAGCATAATTTATGGCCAGGTTTTCTGACCTTTCCTAATGGTACCTACATCTCAGATGACATCCATAGCTTTTACGGTAGTTTCTGCATAATGCATGCAAATGAGGTCCTCATTAGCATAATTTACGTCCCGGTGCTGCCACCTTTCCTAAAGGTACCCACATCATCAAGATTACATGCGCAGCTTTTACGGTAAGGGAAATACAAGGAAAATACAATCTTATGCATAAATTATGCACATGAGGCCCACATTAGCATAATTCATGGTCAGGTGTGTTCACCTTTCCTTAAGGTACCTACATATCAAATATAACATCCTCAGCTTTTACGGTAAGGGAAATACAAGTTTCTGCATAAATTATGCAAATGAGGTCCTAATTTGCATAATTTATGTCCAGGTGCATTCACCTTTCCTAAAGGTACCTACATCTTAAAGATGACATCCGCAGCTTTTACGGTAAGGGAAATACAAGTTTATGCATAAATTATGCAAATGAGGTTCTCATTAGCATAATTCATGGCCAGGTGTGTTCACTTTTCTTAAAGGTACCTACATCTCAAATCTGACATCTACAGCTTTTACGGTAAGGGAAATACAAGTTTCTGCATAAATTATGCAAATGAGGTCCTCATTAGCATAATCTATCTCCAGGTGTGTTCACCTTTCCTAAAAGTACCTACATCTAAAAGATAACATCCGCAGCTTTTACGGTAAGGGAAATACAAGTTTATGCATAAATTATGCAAATGGCAAATGAGGTCCTCATTAGCATAATCCATGGCCAGGTGTGTCCACTTTTCTGAAAGGTACCTACATCTCAAATCTGACATCTACAGCTTTTACGGTAAGGAAAATACAAGTTTCTGCATAAATTATGTAAATGAGGTCCTCCTTAGCATAATCTATTTCCAGGTGTGTTCACCTTTCCTAAAAGTACCTACATCTCAAAGATAACATCCGCAGCTTTTACGGTAAGGGAAATACAAGTTTATGCATAAATTATGCAAATGAGGTCCTCATTAGCATAATTCATGGCCAGGTGTGTCCACTTTTCTGAAAGGTACCTACATCTCAAATCTGACATCTACAGCTTTTACGGTAAGGAAAATACAAGTTTCTGCATAAATTATGCAAATGAGGTCCTCCTTAGCATAATCTATTTCCAGGTGTGTTCACCTTTCCTAAAAGTACCTACATCTCAAAGATAACATCCGCAGCTTTTGCGGTAAGGGAAATACAAGTTTATGCATAGATTATGCAAATGAGGTCCTCATTAGCATAATTTATTGTCAGGTGTATTTACCTTTCCTATAGGTACCTACATCTCTTTTTGGTATGTGGGTGGGTGTCAGGTGGAGGAAGGTCAAGGTCGATTTTGGGCTTCCTGGCATGTGTGACTGGAACTGCAATGGCGTATTTGTTAAAATCTTAAATGTAGAAGAACTGAAGAGTGGATGGACAGATCGTCATGTTCTTTGGTACACAGGTAGGTTAGACCAAGTGGTACACACTTAAGTGCAAACTATGCAAATGAGACCGAATTTGCATAAGTTAGGAGGTAAATCGTTTGCATGTGTGTCGTCGGATGCTTAAAGTCAGCATAACTGTAGAACGTGTAGATGGATTGTAATGATATTTGGTATGTGGGTATGCGCTGGGAGGAGAATGGTCAAGGTCGATTTTGGGCCCCCTGGTTTGTGTCCCTGGAACTGCAGTGGCCTATTTGTAAAAATGTTCCAAAGGGGTTTAACTGAAGAGAGGAACAACAGATTTTCATGTTATTTGGTACGCTGGTAGGTTGGACGGAGATGTACACAATGAAGTGCAAATCATGCGAAGTTATTGTGTTTGTGTGTGTGTGCGCGTGTGTGTATGTTTGTGTCACCGTGTTTGTATGTATGTGTCACCGGACGCTTAAAATCAGCATAACTGAAGAACGTGTGGATGGATTGAAATGATATTTGGTATGTGGGTAGGTGTGGGGAGGAGAAAGGTCAAGGTCGATTTTGGGCCCTCTGGTATGTGTCACTGGAACTGTAATGGCGTATTTGTCAAAATCTTCAAAGGAGAATAACTGAAGAAAGGAGCGACAGATTTTCATGTTATTTACTGGGCAGGTAGCTTAGAGAGGGATGTATACAATGAAGTGCAAATTATGCAAATTGGACTTAATTTGCCTAAGTAATGGGAAAATCTATATTTGCAGTGTTGGCCATTGTGGCACTTCTAACAGCTGTTAGTGTTGATAGCGAAAGTAGGTCACTGTGGAACCTGAGCCCCCGACAGCTGCAGGTGGCCGGGGGTCATACCATTGAGCGATATAGAATGGGGGGAACTGGTTTAATACAAAAAAAAGTTTCATGGAGATTTTGGGTCTGTGTGTATGTATGTGTCACCGGATGCTGAAAGTCGCCATAACTGTAGAACCTGTACATGGATTGAAATGATTTTTGGTATGTGGGTGGGTATCAGGTGGAGGAAGGTCAAGGTCGATTTTGGGCTTCCTGGCATGTGTGACTGGAACTGCAATGGCGTATTTGTTAAAATCTTAAATGTAGAAGAACTGAAGAGTGGATGGACAGATCGTCATGTTCTTTGGTACACAGGTAGGTTAGACCAAGTGGTACACACTTAAGTCCAAACTATGCGAATGAGACCGAATTTGCATAAGTTAGGAGGTAAATCGTTTGCATGTGTGTCGTCGGATGCTTAAAGTCAGCATAACTGTAGAACGTGTAGATGAATTGTAATGATATTTGGTATGTGGGTATGCGCTGGGAGGAGAATGGTCAAGGTCGATTTTGGGCCCCCTGGTTTGTGTCCCTGGAACTGCAATGGCCTATTTGTAAAAATGTTCTAAAGGGGTTTAACTGAAGAGAGGAACAACAGATTTTCATGTTATTTGGTACGCTGGTAGGTTGGACGGAGATGTACACACTGAAGTGCAAATCATGCGAAGTTATTGTGTTTGTGTGTGTGTGTGCGTGTGTGTATGTTTGTGTCACCGTGTTTGTATGTATGTGTCACCGGACGCTTAAAATCAGCATAACTGAAGAACGTGTGGATGGATTGAAATGATATTTGGTATGTGGGTAGGTGCTGGGAGGAGAAAGGTCAAGGTCGATTTTGGGCCCCCTGGTATGTGTCACTGGAACTGCAATGGCGTGTTTGTAAATATTTTCAAAGGAGAATAACTGAAGAAAGGAGCAACAGATTTTCATGTTATTTGATACGCAAGAGGGTTGGGCAGAGATGTACAAACCGAAGTGGTAATTATGCAAATTTGGAGTGAATTTGCATAAATAATGAGGAATATCTACTTCTCCATTGTGGGTATGGGCTTTGAGGTCACATCTGTTGAATCCATTGGTCTCTTATCTAGGGCGAGTATTCCCTAATTCCCAACAGCTGGTGGTTCCGCTGCCCAAAACCAAGTAGATGTAAGGGTGGTAACTCTACTAATGGTGTTGCAGAAAGTTATATGTACCTTTTGTTTCATAGTACGGATGTTATATTTAAAATGTAGGTACCTTTAGAACAGGTCAATACACCTGACAATAATTTATGCTAATGAGGACCTAATTCACATAATTTATGCATAATCGTGTATTTCCCTAACCGTAAAAGCTGTGGCTGTCATATGTGAGATGTAGGTACCACTAGGAAAGGTGAATACACCTGGACATAAATTATGCTATTGAGGACCTCATTTGCATAATGTATGCAGAAACTTGTATTTCCCTTACCATAATAGCTGCAGATATCATATTTGAGATGTAGATTCCTTCAGGAAAGGTTAACACACTTGTCCATGAATTATGCTAATGAGGACCTCATTTGCATATTTTATGCGTAAATGTGTATATCTTCTACCGTAAAGGCTATGGATGTCATATTTGAGATGTTGGTACCATTAGGAAAGGTAAAAAAAGCCTGGCCATAAATTATGCTAATGAGGGCATCATTTGCATAATTTGGGCATATCCCTTGCCGTAAAGGCTATGGATGTCATATTTCAGATGTAGGTAATTTTAGGAAAGGTGAACACACATGGCCATAAATTATGCTAATGAATATCATTTGCATAATTTATTCATAAATGTGTATTTTCCTTACCGTTAAAGCTACGGATGTCATATTTTAGATGTAGGTACTTTTAGGGAAGGTGAATACACCTGTCCACAAAATATGCTGATGCGGACCTCATTTGTATAATTTAGGTATAACTTTGTATTTCCCTTACTGTAAAGGCTACGGATTTCATATTTGACATGTAGGTACCTTTATGAAAGGTCAGAAAACCTGGCCATAAATTATGCTAATGAGGAGTTTTTGCATAATATATGCATAACCCTTACTTTAAAAGCTACTGATGATATATTTCAGATGTAGGTACCTTTAGGAAAGCTGAACACACCTGACCATGCTAATACAGACCTTGTTTGCATAATTTATGCAGAAACTTCAGGATTCCCTTTCACTACAGTAAATGCTAAGGGCGTCATATTTGAGGTGTAGGTAACGGGAGGGGAATATCCTGCATTTTCCCGAAAATGTTGCCTTTCTAGGTTCTATTACGTGGATACCCTCTGGCACACAAAACAAAACAACCAGCGGCAACAACAAATAACTAGGGAAAATAAACACATCTCATATAAAAACAAATTTCATGGAGATTTTGGGTCTTCGGACTCTTGTTATCATTGATATCATTACATTTGTATTATGATAAGTTCTGTTTGTTTGTTGTTTGGATCTCTTTAATTCCTGTTATATGTCTTTGCTTTCCAGTGACGGCTATTTCGTACACCCATGAAGACAAGACACTGTTTGTGGTAGGGTCAGAGGGAGGCGGTGTCTTCAAGTGTTCCATGAACTCATCCGATCGTTTGGCTGCAAGTGAGTCTGAGACATAAGAACAAGTGATACTGTTGCTGTGGAGGAAGACCTAAGGGTTTTCTATTAAATCATGGTCAAGAAATAGTTTTAGAAATAGCTAAAAGTATATGCAGTCAAACTTTGCCAAGAAGACCTCTCTGAGAGGGGATTGATAAAATATCTATGGTCTTGTGCCAATGGGAGAAATTATCTAAGGGAACACCAAAATAGGTCACATTGGACAGGTCGTCCTTATGTAGAGGTGGTCACTTGAACAGATTTGACTGCAGTTAAACTGTAGGAGAGTCAATTCAGGCCCTGTGGAAAGTAGTTGAGAAGTTTCGGATGCGCCAGCCAGATAAATTTCTTCTAGGTTATTTCAGAAGAATGTTAATATTGTTTTCCACTATCCTACCAGCCTGATGAAACTATTCACAGATATACCACAACAGTTGTATCATTTTCTTACAACTCTTTATCACTTCCAGCTCATATCCAGTCGTCAGTTCCCTTGAAGAACCCGGTATCCTTTGCGTTCACCCCCCACGTGGGCCCGGTGTACGCTGTGGAGTGTTCTCCCTACCACCGGAACCTGTTCCTGACCTGTGGCATAGACCAGACTACCAGGGTCTACAGTATGTTGCAGGTACTAGGAATTAGCACATTTATAATTTTGGTATGATGATCACTTTGTGATAAGGCCACAGCAAGTAAAATTTATGGAGGACATCCTCTGTAGACATCCAAATTTACTGCGCTCGGGCGAAAAAACAACAAGACATCCACAATTACAGACTATAATACAAATTTGGCTTGAGGGCTGCACTGTGTCTTCCCGTAAGTTGGTGAAAAGGAGCAATCTTATAACAGCTTGTATACACAAGAATTGTACAAGGCATTAACACATAGTTTTCACCATTTTTATGTGACTGTGCAAATGCCTTTTTACGGCATCTAGAACGTTTTTGCGATAAAACTGACAGTAGTTTGTGATATAATGTACTATTTTCAGTATGTTGACCATTCCCGAAGGGTAAAAAAAATCTTGTTTTTTATTTCAAACTCAGGCGAAAATCAATGCGCGCGCTGATATCATCCATAAAATTCTTGCTGTGGGTTAAGTAGAATGCATGAGAAAAGATGACTGCCGCTATATTTTCGGTAAAAAGTATGATGGAAAGAAAAAAAATTTTGACCTGAAAATAAGTCTTAATATCTAGGTCAGGGTAGAGATCTGCCAATCTACCATGACATCTGATATATGATCAGTGCAGTAAATTATCTTGTTTATTTCTTCCTGGCCAGACAAAGCCAGTCCTGGAGCTGGAGCCCGCTGCAGGGTACATCTTCTCCGCACGATGGTCGCCGGTCAGACCATCCGTGTTCGCCGTGGTGACGGGGGAGGGGCAGCTACTCATCTACGACCTTGCGGTTCACAAGGTCAATCCAGTCTGCACCCTGGAAGCTGGAACGGAGAAGAAACCTGTCTACACTCTGGAGTTCAACCTGCACAAGTAGGGGACTTAGAATATTTGTTACCTTCCTGAAAATGGAGGTATTGTTTTGGACATGTATGTCCTCATTTTTGTGGTCAGCATAACTTAATTCTCCGCAAGCTTGAAAGGATTTACAGTAAAATTACATGCTTCTGTACAGCAATTCCGCTTCTCATTGTCTAAAGGAAAGTGATGTGGAAAATATTTCCTTATGCTCAGTCTCTAATTAATATAAAATTTAATGTTTTGGAATCAAAATGTCTTCTGCAGCAATGTATTCTCATTACTTCAGGTTTTTAGAAACAGCTAGTTGTTTAAAGTAAATGTAATATGTGAAAGAATGTTGAGATTTCCTTCTTTTAAAGTAATATATTGACATAAATACACAAGAAAATTAAAAACATTCCCATTAAATTCTTTCTGTTTGCAGTCGTCAGCTGTTGGCCACAGGTGATGAGTTAGGTGATGTCCGTGTGTGGCAGCTGAATGATGACCTCACCCTCCAGGATCCGGGAGAACAGACAGTCCTGGTAGATCTGGCAGACAGCGCACTGGAGTAGTCAACATTATAGGGACGGCACAGATCTCTAATCTCCAAACAGATCTATTGGTGGCAAGGCAGTATCAAATGGGCCAGCCAGTATCCAAAGCCTCCAGTGCCTTGCCACTGATAGATCTGCTTGGAGATTAACAGATCTCACCAAGGCTTTGGGTGGAACTTTACTTAAACTGAAATTTGGCTTAGCAAGCAGGAGATGTCACCAGTCAAATCCACTAACTAACTAGGCTTTGGTACTGGATTTTTGTTAAAATTTGGACCGGCAAAAGTTTTGATAGGAAAAAAACTTCTGTTAAGATTGGGTATGTTAAAGTTGGACTGACACTCAGAATTTGAAAGCTCATGATGAGTCAAGTATCTCTAAGTCATGTATTACTATACACGGTGGTCTGTCACTAGGGTATTCTTTCCCGTTGCTACGCGCGTTCGACAAGGTATCGGGTTACACGGGGCAACATTTTGGCTAACGGCAAAACATTTATAAATAAACAATATAGTAGGGACGGGAAAATTTTGTAAAAATAAAACGAAATTAGCGATTTTGCAAACTTTGAATGTCGTCATATTGCGCTGAATGGCTGATTTTTCTATATTTTGCTCCCAAACACGATTATTTTCAGGTTTTAGGGAGACCGTTTTTTCAGGCACACATCGCAAAGGCCTGGCTTTAAATGTGAATGAATATCTCTTATCTTCATATTTTTCGTCGACCAGGAACAAAACAAAACTTTGTGTTTTGGGGATTTTTTAATTTCTTATTCTAAGTATTATGAATATCGGCAAATCTGTGGAAAAATGGCCTTTTTCGACATTTTTTCGCACTCAATCACCAATAATTCAAAATCAAGGACATTTTTCAAAAATCCCAAAAACACAAACCTCGGGAAAACCGTTACGGTCATTTTGAATCGTTAATGAGGTAAGGTGGATGTTTCTTGGAGCCGTACCTTTACGATGTTTGAACGCATGTCATGCCGCACGGATAGGGGGAGGGGGTAATTAACACCACCGTAAACAATCCTTCTAATATTCAATGTCACAAAAAACGACGCCAGTTGCTTGTTACATGTTGGATGTCCACAACAAAAGTGCCAGCATGGATATACTCTCCAGAAAACAGGTAATATTTGCGACAAACGTAGTTTTTTCCTTAAGCGGGGAAAGAGGCCCGGCCGCGCAGATTTATAGTAAGGACTTCCAATGACCGCAGGTGACCCCGAATCGAACGTGCGTTCGGATTCGATTACGTCATTTCGAACATCGTGGAACAGTGTTCGAATTCGGGTGGACATGGGAATTTCTTAGCATGAATTTGACCACCGTGATAAAGGTTTTGACAAAAAATATCAGCATGTTCTATCAACCTTTGTTATACATTCAGACATTCCAAGTCAATAGTATCTGTTCAAAATTAAATTGTTTCATCACTCGTAAGAACGTCATATCCTACGTTACACCTCTAGCCATTGTAATAGGGTATAAAACATCTGGCTGTTGCTAGAAAAAAAAAACATCACAATTTATTAAAAAAAACACGATGGACAAAGAAGACTGTATACTTTTGAACTGTATTTTGTATATAGAATTTTTGTACAAAGAGCACTGTTTGTTGAACATTGGGCATATGCGCATGCAAGTACGAGTTCATCCTTTCCAGTCCATCCACAAAAAAAGCTTTGAATTAGTTTGTAACAATTGTAGTCCACAAATTGTATTGAATTTTTTTATTTTGCTAGCCTCTGGAGGTGAAAAATTATGTGTATATATTGGCAAGTACAAATGTATGTAATAAATTTGAAGTTCCTAGAAGGTACTACTGAATTGTGTGATGTTATGTACAGGTTTTTTTCTAGAAAAATTGAACAAGAGGGAGCACACACTGGCGAGGGAGCGAATTCTATGTATTTATGGAAGAATCGATCGCTGAGTGAAGGCTGTATGCTGGATATTAAGCTAAAATCTGAATTTGACAAGGGGGTGCTGGGCTGAAACAAGAGGGTGCAGCGCCCCTCTTTCCTGGTTTAGATGAACCCCTGGTATACATTATGGTTGCAAAGATATGATATGCAAAGTTTTTAAACCACTTAGCTTTCCGCCTCTTTACTGAGTAATTTTTATAACAATCAATAAGGGATAGAAAAGGTCATTGTTCTACTCTTGTACATTGTATTTTGTTCTTTTCAATTATTTGACATTACTAAGATGGCATTCAAAAATTCTTACAAATTCCATTATCTGTATTCCAACACTCTCGTGTGATTTTTCCTTTATCTGCTGCTTTAATTTCATAAGTCTTGTGTACAACTTATCTATACTCAGCCAATGATAGTAAATCTTCACCAAAGAACAATACTTGTCTCCAAAAATAATTTCATCGGGTTGGCTACATGCTGACGTTTTTGGTTCAGATCTCCTGACGAAGGGGGATACAAGCTTTGCCACATTTGGGACTGTGTTCTCACCGCAAAAGTGCCACCTACATCGGCTACTTTAGCGGCAAGAAGCAGTACTCCAGTCAGAAGCTCTTAAGAAGGTTTCTGACAGATACCAAAACATCAGCAGGTACTAGTAAAAAGTGACTGGTTATGTAAAAAGAAAACTAAACTCCAATATCCCTTGAGTAATTTTCTGTTTACAGTTTTACTAGTAGGCCACTATTGACAGAATACAAAGATGATATCTCTGGCTTCTGCTGTCTGCTTTAAGGTACATCCATTGGTTGCCAACAGACAGGCAGTCTACACAGTATAGGTTGAAACAAATCCTAGAAATTCAACCTGGATGCAGATACACTATGTACAGATAAAGCTTCAAATTGAAGATAGAGATGTAACTTACTACACATCACTCCACACCATACAACACCACAAACTGATGGAAATAATACCACCTCTGAAGAGTGGCCTGGAGAGCACATTAGTTACATCATTCCAGTGGCTCTCCAAAGGCTGCCTTTGCAGTTTCCCTGGCCATTTTCCTGGCTAAGTACCTCTCCCTGGCTGACATCACAGACTCCCCTTCATTCCTCCTAGCAAACTTTGACTTCTCATTCTTCTTGCTACCTTCTTCCTTCGCAATCACCTCTTCCTCATCCTTTGCATTTTTCTCTCCCTGCCCACTTCCATCAATATCTTCATCCCTGTTACTAGTATTAGTGCTGCTTGATTCGTTTCTTTTCCTTTTTTCTGACTCGGGAGACAACTCTTTCTCCCTGATTTTCTCAGCCTTTGGTCTATCATGGTCTTTCTCCTTATGACTTCTCTCTGAGTGCCTGTGGCTATCCCTGTCTCTACCATGATGCTTCCTATCTTTGTCCCTATGACTTCTCTCATCCCTCTCTCCATCCCTGCTCCTCTCACGGCTTCTACTTCTCTCTCTTCTCCTCTCTCTATCTTTCTCTGAATGCCTATGTCTGTGTCTATCATCTCTATCATGGTTTCTTTCACTCCTTTCCCTGTGATGCTCACTTCTCTTGCTATGTTTCCTCTTACTTTCATCATCGGACCCAGAGTCGCCACCCTCGCTGTCTGCAGTCTTTTCGGTTTTTACTTTCGTAGGTGTGGCGGCAGTTTCGTCATCCATCTTTTCCTGCTTGACCTTGACCTGTGACCCACTCGGTGCCTCCTCCCCCATGGTCTGAGCCAGCAGGTGTCTGTAGAACCCGCTCATGTCCTTCTGTTTCGTGACGTCGTTCCTCGCTTCCTCTTCGGCCTCCCGTCTCTCCCTCTCCTCCTCCTCCCTCAGCTCCTGCAGCTTCTTCTTGTACGCGGACGTCACGAATGCGTCCTTGTCCGCGAACTCCTGCCCTTCCTCCTCCCTCTCCTTCTGGACCTTCCTCTCCATCCTTCTCTCTTCCTCCAGCTTACGGCGCTGTGCGGCCGACAGAAGGGCTTTGATGTACTTGGGCTTCTTCTCGACCCGGTGGCCGGTCGTGGCGGCGGCTCGCTCTTCCTTCTGCTTCTTCATGTCATCGTAGACGCTGTCGTATTCATACACGCTGGCGTCTTCTTCCAGTGCCTTGGCCATCTGGAGTTGCGTTTGCTTTCGAATTTTCTTCTTGGCTGCATCATTCTGGGAAAGAAAACGTTAATAGAAAACACTTTTTAGATTAATTTCTAATGTTGCGGATTGAGAAATACATGTAGAACAAAACGTTTGGTAATTGAATTGGTTAACTATTAACCAAATGGGAAATGTTTGCAGTGGTTTTATGTTAATGTTTTTCATGGTGACCTCTTCAAGTTCAACGCAAACTTAAAACCACCACATATTTCTTTTTGTTTCGTGTGCTGTCCACCTTGTTTCAACCGCTAAATCAAATCTCCGCTAACATTTTACCTTTTACAGTATTCTCCATCGAAAAATATGTCAAGTTGAAAGGGGGAGGGGGGCAGACTAAATATCCCAGACTAAACTGGGGTCTCAGGATCGTACCTGCAAGGATCGGTTGATTGCTTCATGAGCAGTGTCTTCGTCCGAATCATCTCCAAAGATGGAGGGCCTGGCCACCATGGCCGTTGGCTTCTGCAGCCCCTTCTTGGGGATGGTCAACCCGTACGATTTCGTCGGATTCGACGCCATATCGACGTTTTCAAGACCTCTTCTTCAGCAAGTTATACGTTCATGAAACGTCTTCTGTAAAACAAAGGGATTATTAGGTGAATAAAAGCTTTTCTTGACGTAATTATAATGCCAATAGTGCTAGAAGATATTACATTAAGTAGTTATCTACCTCAAACTGGTGTTAGACACGGAAAAATTGAACAGTCCCGATAACTTTGCTCTGTGCGTGGCGGTGAAAAAAATCATTGACGAACAGAAAGCATGATGGAACTGGGATATACCACATAGCATTTAAGAAGGTAATGTACCTTTGTAGGTTTCACATTAGATAGATACACTTTAGTGAATATAAAACCAAAGCATGTTATTTTATAGCTATGATATGAAAATAAAACATCAAACAATTATTAATGTCTTAAAAGCTTACTGAAACATGCTTTAATTTTAAGTTATAAAAGATATGACCCCTATTTGTTATGGTACTGTCTATTGAAAATGTCCAAAATGGCTGCCGTCAGGTGAATTTTAGATTCACACGAACGATTTTATTTTATTCAGCTGCATAATTCCGATGATCGCAGCTCCGAGCATGATACATCCGCTAAGCTGAAGGTACAGTAATTTACCATGGCCACCACGGAAAAACTGCTGAAGGCTTTCGAATCGCTGAAGGCGTTCCAACAAGGGAATGTCACGGGGGAAGAGGCGGCCTCGTCAAGTCAGACGGCCCCCGTTGGGCAGATGTCAAAGTGAGTTGACCCTAGAAAAATATTAAAACATTCCTTGATCTAGAATATTAAGACGTTTGTATGGCTAAGGATATTTGTAAGTAGCCCTGGCTTCAAACAGGCAAGCAGTTTTGTGACTGAAATTGTTGTGAAAATCGTGCACAAACTGCGACAAGCAACCAAAATCTGAACAAAGAGGATGTGATCTTGGTCTTTGTCGGCATAACAAAAAAAGGGGGAGGGGCACAACTGGCTGCTAATGTATAATCTGTGTAGCCCACAAATATCATATTTCATAACACTTCCCATTGTAAAAAGGCTTTTCGTCTAGCAGATTAAGAAAGATATGCCTGTTTTTCATCATCAGATAGTATTATGAATTTATTGATTGATAGATTTTGCAAGCCGCCAATAATGACATTGACATGAACAATTTATAAACCTCACTACCTCTCTAAGGTCGTTTGATTGGCAGTTAAGGTACATGTCATTTGTCATGCTATTTACACTATTGTGGATGAGAACAGTTTTAAGATTTTGTATTTACCCACTTTGTAATAATTCATGATTACACATTTGTAAAACAATTCTCTTCCATGTTTAACAATTTTTAGATTTTGTATTCACCGACTTTTCAACAATTCATGATTGTGTAAAGAATTCTCTTCCAATCCATGTTTAACTTTAGATTCTGTATATTCACCCACTTTTCAATAATTCATGATTATGTAAAAAAAATATTTCTCTTCCATGTTTCTTGTGTTTTTGTGTGTTTTTTGGTAGTCTGCTCACTACTACTAGCCCAGCTGAGTTCACTGAGGTTGCCCGAGATATTGTGGCGAGTCTGGCCACTGGGTAGGACAGAACAATCCGAACCATTGAACTATTATCATGCTGGTGACGGAGTCTGTAGAATCTGGAGTAGTCATATACGTATACTCAGAGAGAAGAAGGCCTAAGAAAATAAATGTTGTGTTTCCGGTTTCCTGACTGACCCCAGCCTTTTTTTGAAGGGTCGCAAGCAGCAAAGGACATAACTTTTTTAATCTAAGATCGGAGTGATGAAAACATTGTAGAAAATCGTTTTCTAACATGCGGTGGCATGATTGTAAAAACCTAAAACTCCCGGAATTCGAACCCGCGCCAATCCTGATCTGCACGGCTTGGGAATCCAGCACACTAACCACTAGGCTAAAGTAAAAGGTCCGGACCAGTTAGACTGGTCAGTTAGTGGAGGTTGATCCCAACTGTTACATGATGGCAGGGTGTTTGGCTAAGAGCGGGGCATGTCCTAGGTTTGAATCCCCTGACATACCCTATTTTCTTTGTTTGTTTGTTGACGTTGTGGCCTTTGGCGGAAATGCAACATTAACTTTTCTAGGCCTTGGTGTAGTGCTGTATTCATCAAATATTCACGGTATCTTTAAGTTCGCAGTTGTTGCTGTCACAGACGCCAGGGCATTCGCAAATTGTGTTGCAGCTGTCATTTCTACTGCAAACTCAAAGACATTGTGAACTCTCAGTTCTCACCGTGTTGAGAAATCTATAGCTGCTGCGAACTTGAATCAATGGCTTTAAAGTAGTATACGCTGATATGCGGGTGTGGTGCCTCTGGTACTAGTATATCTAGATCTGTTACTCTACTAAAGGTAGATTAGTTGTTAGTTAATGTCATTTTTACTGTATATATAGCTTAGACAACTTGGTGTTAGTGCACATTTGGAAAAAATATACTCTCTACATATTATGTTTCCATTTCTTATGTCATCTTTAATCAGTTGAGTACTTTGTGCATCTGTCCATCTTTTACTTTTATTTGCTTGCGTTCAACTTGTAAAAGTCCTACTACGACAAAAAACTATTCATAATGGTGTTTAGGTGATTATCATCATTACAGGCTTGTCTTTGCTGACATTATTGTTTGTATTTATAAACAACAGGAAGAAAGAGCTGGCTGTGGGCAAGAAGGACCGAGTGGCTCACCTGGTAACGATAGCAGATGCCATGTGCGCCAGTAACTTCAGGTGGGATAGTTCAAGCATATTTAACTTCTTTGTTATCATGATCCTTTAACCTTATTATGTAAAGCTAAAGCTGAATTATTTTGCGTTGGTTTGGAATTATGTAGGGTGTTAAAGTGGTCATGTGGTTGGGGTTGTTCATTTGAGTCTGACTCTTTCTTAAGTGTTCTGGAATCTGGATTCAAATCCCTAGCAGGGCCCTAATGTTGTGCCCTTGCAAAAGGCACTTTACACTTATATGTATTTCCTCACTCTATTCTGAAAATGAGTACCTAGCTTTTCCTAGGGAGGTCATCTTGGATAGGATGTAAAGCTGGCCATGGAGGTCCCGTGTTTGAAAAGAGCCACACCTCGAGCACAATTTAAAGAACCCACCACGTGCATTTATTGAAAAGAGAAACAAACCTTCCAGTCCTATCAATGTACTTACTATAGTATACACAACTGTGTGTTAGTTGCCTATAAAAAGGCGATTTACTGGTTATACAAAACAAACAAATTTGTGCAAAACAATAAACCACATTTGTTTGATGTTATGATGAATTTGGATAAAAACTTTTTTCAATGCATCAATAAGATGGCATTCCAGACTGCAATAATGTCATCATTATGCTTTTTTTTGTGCAACTACAGGACCATGGCTGAATTTCCCAAGTTCCTGGGAATCTCCATGGAGATGTTCCTGTCTTCCTGTGATGACAAGGAGTCCGATGTTAGGATGGTGGCCGACGAGTGTCTGAACCGGACTGTCAAGGTCAGTCACAAGGTCACACTTAGACAATAGGGCAGTCAGATATAGCACCCCATTGACGCAGCACTGCATTCATATTTGATACTTGCTGGGCAGACAGACGCATACACACACACACATACATAGTCACACACGCACGAATGCATGCACGGACACTGGCAGACAGACACACCAAATGGTGAAGTAACAATATTTAGTTTAGGAAGTCTATGAAACAGTTTATAGTCACACCAAACTTTAAGAGTTTAAGGATCTTATTAATCCTTTTGAATAAGACTAGAAAATAAAGTAACAAATTAAAGTTATATTTCAATGGTTTGATGATAACACTTTTTTACAGATGCTGTTGGAAACCAACCTTGGCCGTCTACAAGTTGAACTGTACAAGGAAATAAAGAAGGTAAGCTGGAGACATGTTAAAGTACAAAATGTAGCGTGAGGAAAATAGATATTTTCAAGGTTTACAACACCAGTCCTGCCCTTCTTTGTTTGATTCATGCTATAGAAAAAAAAAGACCACATGAAACATTCTGTTATGGATTAATGTCTAAAGTTTTGTCTCATGGGTCTATTTCATGCATTCTGTATCTGTATTGCCGGCATAACCCTTCAGCCTAACACACCAGCTTTGCAAGCACATGGGTCAGCAGCAGTTGGTTTTGAGATAGCTATACAGATACAGAAGCTGGACCAGGTGTTTTATGCCAAAGGGCAGTGATACCGGCTATACAGATACAGATACAGAAGCTAGAGTGTTGCACTAAAGGGCGGTTATGCTGGCTATGTGCCTTAAAGTTTATAGATACAGAAGCTGGTATGTTAATAATTGTTATGCAGAAAGGCGGTTATACTGGCTAATATGTATACAGATACAGATACAGAAGCTGGTATGTTATGCCAAAGGGCAGTTATAATATACTGGCTATACTGGCACAGAGAGTTTGACTGTTTTACAATGATGAATGGTTTAACTCGGTGTTGCTTCTTAGATAAGATTATAAGAAACTTAACACAATCTATGGTTGTATCAAATAACTCAATGTAAAGCATAGTTATATAATGTCAGGACCCCAATACATGTAGCGCTGTTACTTCCAGCTCTGCCAAAAACCAATCAAAAGGTGAGGTCCCTCAAGACTTGGAAGACTGCTACTTTCCTGTTTTATTTATGGTGAAATACGTAACAAAATACTCCTCATTCAACCATCGCTATTTCTGGACTAGACTTTGTTGTAATTTTGTAGAAGATGGAGAGTAGGAAATGGCTTGTGTGAACTTTAATCCCCTTACTAACTTTAAGATGGTAGATTGCACATTAAATGTTCTTGTGGAATGACAAGGATGCACATGAATGAACTGCACAGCTCAAGGTCTGCATACTGTAAATGCATTTTCTAGGTCCGTTTTGATTTAATTTTGTGGTAGGGAGAAAATGGAGTGTTCACACTAGTTTTTAGTTTGCGGTTAAAACGAGCTGATAGGCAGGCAGAAGACAGAATAAGTCTTGTTTTGAATTGCAGGGAAGATCTGATTTGAACTCAGTTAACGTTCCTGCAGGTTCTAAGTGAAGATCACTAACCACCATGCCGCCATGCCACGGTGTTATAATAATCAACCCCAGTTTGCTAATTTATGCTTTGACCAATGATTAAGCTTTAGTGCATAACCTAGAAGGTTACTGTAATTTACTTTATCTTCACGGTAGCAAAATTTCACGCTGTAAGGAAAATTGACAATTTCACTGAACTTTGACCTCATGGTGGTGGCAAGTAATTTACAGAATAGATGTGTGAAGGAATCAAAGATAATAACAACAGTTTTTTTCACGGTAATGATAAGTTCACGGTACAGAGGTGACCGTGAAAACAGTGAACATAAAGTTACAGTGAAAGAAACAAGAATTACAGTATTTTTTTGTATTCTGCATCATCTTTGTGTGTTCTGTGCAGAATGGTGCAGCGAGAAGCCTGCGGGCGGCGCTGTGGCGGTTTGCGGAGCTGTCGCACCTGATCCGACCGCAGAAGTGTCGTCCGTACGTGGTGAACCTCCTCCCGTGCTTCAACCGGATCTGTCGACGCCAGGAAGACTCCGTCCAAGAGACCCTCGCTAACTCCCTGAAGAAGACCTTCCCAGTACTGGGGAGCTTCACTAATGATGCAGAAATAAAAGTAAGAGGAGATCTAAGGCCACACCAATCTGATTTCTTGGTTCTTGGTTTGATTCAAAGAAACAGACAGGCACCAATCTACATATGAATGGATCCCAAAATGCTCATTTTTTTTTTTCACCAGCAGTTGAAGAAAGTCTTCAAATTAAAGTGTCACCAAATTTCAACATTTCCTGATTACATTCAGCCATAGCAGTATTATTCAATAAATATACTATTAGACTTTTGTACAAAATATACAATTACTATGTGCCAGTCTGATAGTACCTTGACCTTCTGACTCTTGTACTGTTATTTTGATCAATTTTGAAATTTAAAACCCTGACAAAAGCTAGTGTTTGCTGCAATACACACAATGCAGCTTTGCCATACATCCTCAATGCTGCTGTTTTTGTCAGTGGGACTGGAAGGGTTGTAGAGCAGTATTGGGTAGGGGGTGAAGTCTGCCATCTCTGATTGCCCTGTTTCTGTGCAGGTTCTGCTGAAGACGTTCCTGCCCAACCTGAGGTCTGCTTCAGCCGTGACACGGCGTACGGCGGCCAGCTGTCTCGTCGTGTTCTGCCAGTACTCCAGAAAACCGTGCCACTTCTTCTGTTGGCTGCTGACTGTCTTACTGGGTACACTAAGGCTTATTACCTTTGCATTGCTGTTTGTATTTACAGACATACTCTAAATGCAGAAATGTTCGCGGTGGTTTTATGTTTGCGGTTTTCGCAGCGACCGTTTTCACCGCAAACTTAAAACCAACGTGAACATTTTTGTCCAATACTGTAGCAGTATGTGACTATATATAGCACTGCCGCAAACTTAAAACCACAGCGAACACTATATTTTCCTCTTAGCACGAAATAAAAACCACGCAAGAGACTAGAGCTTGTTGTGGAGGGGTACATATTTTACCCAAAAAATATGGCAATTTTGCCGGCAATTGACAGTCAAACCTGTACTAGTGACCACCTCAGCTCTACATAACAACAGTAGCCACAATAGCCATGTTGTCCTTATGCAGAGGTTGTTACAATTAAACCAAATCATGGGAGAACTGAGAAGTACAGAGTAATACATCAATATTGACACTTTCTGCCCCAGGCATGGTCATCCCCATCCAAGAGGACAGGAAGAATCACACGTTGCTAGGCGTGTTGCTGTGTCTGCGTCACCTGGTGCCACACCTAGCAACCCTGCATGACCTTGAGGATGACAGTCTGAAGGGCAGCTTCGGCGTAACCAAGAAGGACCCTGAACTGTCCATCAACACCGAACAGCTCGTACAGGTTAGTGCGTAACATCTACTAACATAATTACACCAGGATACATAATCCTGCCACCCTGAAAAGATATGTTCAAACAGATCTCCAACCCAACATCCCTAAGCATAATGCACTCCTGTATATCTTAACTGTGCATACATGTACCTGAGAGGTATTGCACTATTAAAGAGATCTCTCAAATCCACTGTTTTTCGAAGTGGTGGGTTTATGTCTGGCGGATTAATGTTGATAGTTTTGTCAGAAATAATTCCACATATTCAGTTGAATTTCTTGCTTCTCAGATTCACTGCTTCATTTTTTGCAGATTTTGACAAATGATTCATATGATTATGAATCTTTTTTTATGATAAAAAGTAATGTACATGTACCACTGAGGACATGAATTGAACCAACATTCTCATACTTACTAAATAGGCAAAAACAGTAACTGTTGCAGACAGTCCTGGTCTTCCAACATGATGTAGATAATTAATATACGTACTAATAGGTAGAAGTTGCAAAATTTCATTAATGCATGAAAAAATTTAGATTCGTAATTAGATTTCTAAAAAAAAAGAGTTTTCTGCTACGAATCATAAATTATTAGGACTATTGGTCTGAGATAGACAATGTACATGTATGATTTGGGAGTTGAAGTCTGCTATATCTGATTGCCTTGTTTTATCAAATGTTTTCTTCAGGTATTTGAGCTGGTCCTGTACTACTCCCAGCACACTGATCACAACGTGGTAACAGCCTCGCTAGAGACATTCCAACAACTGCTGCGCACCCCTCCCCCAGGCCTGCTGCCTGTGCTCACCAGGCCTGGGTCTGTCACACAGTCAGCCATCTTCAAGGAGGGGGGACAGCAGAGAGTTGGAAGTTCCTCCCAACTGTCAGGTTTGTGGAATGCTGATGTATAATGCTGATATATAATAGACCAATGCTGGCAGTACATCAATTATCAGTTCAACCAATGAGAGTATTCACTCTCTCATTGGTTGAACTGCTAATTGATGGATAGCTAGGATTGGTTGAATTGCTGATTTATGGATAGCTAGGATTGGTTGAAAATGTTACCGGTAATTGATGAAAGGCCATGCCCTAGAAATCATATAACTTCTATGTTTGCCTCCATGAAAACTAAAGGTATTGTTTTTGGTCTGTGTGTATGTATGTCCTGGTGTGTGTCTGCAGTTATTTGAATATTGTAGAGTGACAGGATGTGAGACCGAAGCTGTTGTAACCGTGGACTGGTAGAATAGGAAGATTGGCCTGGCCCGGGTCCAAAGAGAATTACGAGAAGAGATTCAAATTCACCATTATGACCAAAACAAGAAATTCACAAAAACTCTCACTATTTCATGATCATTTCTCATTTTGTTTTGCATTTAATTGTTGCATTTCTTATAGCATTCTTGTTGATTTATATATGATATATAAAAGAAACTAAGCACACAAAATTGATAAAACTTTATAGCTTTTGATAATCAACTGTCGTTACCACCAATGTTAAGCTGCAGGTGTGGGAGAAGAAGATTCTGGCATGGAAGACGACAGGTCAGAGGTCAGCTCCACGGCGACAGATGACCTCCCTCCCATTGTGAAACTGAACCTTGACCCCACCATGCAGCCCATGAACCTGGAACAGTCTGCTGCTGCTGCGGACCTGGAAACGTTGGACTCCTCAACAACGGAGTCCAGTGGGATAGGGCTGCTACAGACAGGTATGTAGTGTACTGTTACTGTAACAGTAGTAGTTTACGTATCCGTGAATAGTTTCATCAGGTTGGTAAGTCACTGGATAACAAAGTCCTATTACAAAATTATGTTTGGAACCGCTATAGGTAAATACTTAGCGTTTGGGACAGCATTTGTAAGCAACGACACCTAACATCATCATCAGTCGAAGTGCTTACGCACTGTTGGGTTATACCGCCTCTCACTGGTTGACATACCCTTCAGTTGGCTGATACAAGACGGGGATGCGACAGGTCACCTCTAGCTGCTGTGCAAAGTGAACCAGTCAGAATTTCTCTGTGTGAAACATCAGTGTGAATAAAACATTTCGTTGTGTACAAAGAGTTTCGTTATCCAGTAGCATGCGTAGTCCAGTGGTAAGTTACCCTGCCACTGAACAAGTCTATATATGAGGTTGTGAGTTTGAATCCTGGCTGTTGGCGCTCACCCAACTTGCGTGCTACTGGAAAGAGTCACAGTCCTTGGAATGTAAAGCCGTGGTCCACCGTTTTTCGGCCTCAAAAAGGGGAATGTACCTTGTACATATTCTACAATGAACCTTTTTACACTGTACATAGTGTCTGTCTTCTCTGTCATGACCATTGGAAGTGTAGCACATCTTTTCTTTGAGTTCTTTTGAGCTAAACTGGTAACATTTGAGATCTATTTCACTTTCACAGGTGGCGATGGCGGTATCTTCAATGCGTTAGAGAAAGTGGAAAGTCTCCCCGGCACTCCCACCACAATAGAGTTCCCGGGGAACGTACAGGAATTTCCCGAATCCGCGGCCGCAGATGACGTTATTGTTAACGCCGACGGCGGCTCGTATTCGAACGTGGAGATAGGTTCGGTCACGGTCGAGGACGACTTTCCTTCGGAAAGCGAAGTCAGTCCTGTCGGCATCGTGTCAGAGTTTATCAAGACTCACCACAGGTAAGGCTGTGTAACTAAATGTAACCTCTAAGGTATAGGTACAGGTACAGTTACAGAGGTTTAGGTACAGGTACAGGTACAGAGGTTTAGGTACAGGCGACAGTGACAGAGGTTTTGGTACAGGTAGAGGTTTAGGTACAGGTATACAGGTACAGAGGTTTAGGTACAGGTGCAGAGGTTCAGGTACAGGTACAGGTACAGGTACAGGTACAGAGGTTTAGGTACAGGTGCAGAGGTTTAGGTACAGGTACAGGACTGGTACAGAGGTTTAGGTACAGGTGCAGAGGTTTAGGTACAGGCATAAGAGTCTAAATAAACACTCTGTAAATTGTTTTAATATTCGTGTTACCGGTACCTGAACTATTTGATAAATTCACAAAGTAACCTGCGGTCTTCAAGGATGACAGAAACATGAATATTAAAAACAATTTACAGTGTGTTTATTTGGGCTTCAGGTACTTAATGCAGGGAACCTAGGACCTCAAATCAAAGCAGTCTTAGTTTCAACGACCATACATTTTCGTCTTTTTCCAGTGTTGAAATTTCATCTTTGTGGTAGAAACAACACGTTTTGGGCGGAAAAAAAAGTCAAAAGTTATACACTTGAATGTAAGTCTCTTCTATGATGAGATTTATCCAGGTAAGATATTAAAGACCTGTACCTACATGTAAAATTAATAGATTTCCAATGTTTCAAATGTCTAAATGAATAGCTAACAATCTTTCAGCACCAAGGACATGACCAGTGTTAAGAATAGGACTATAACATATGGGAGTATTTCTGGGTATACTCATGGCATTTTTGTTGGTTGCTTTTTGTGTGTCTTGCTTGGGAAATTGAAGGTTTAGTGCTCATGTAAATTAATTAAATTAATCAACTTAGCAGACAATCTAATTCTGAAATGTGTTCATTTTACAGTCAAAGATTGAAATTTTCTGCTTGATCTTTGCACTCAAAACCAAATGTTCATGTGCAGTACCAGCTTATGATACAATGAGGGGTAGATAATTTTCAAAATAAATGTGCACAACCGTAGTGTATCGAAGATCTGGTCTTCTCATCTTCCGCTTGGGTGAATATCTACTATAATACATAATTCCGCAAGGGTACATAATCCCGCCACCCTGAAAAGATACGTCCAAACAGATCTCCAACCCAACATCCCCCAGTATAATGCACTCCTGTATATCTAAACTGTGCATACCTGGGGGGTACTGCACTAGAGATATCTCAAAAACACTGTTTTTCAAAGTGGCGGATTTATGGAACCCGGCGGATTAATGTCAATGGAGGTTACATGTAAATGATTTTCGCGGTACTGCGCACATCCCTAACCACAGAGCGGACTCCAACATGAGCACCGGGAGCCTGGATGCGGAACGACCGGTGGTGGAGGAGGTGACGCTGCCAGAGGAGGGGTCAGAGGTCGCCGCCAGTGCAGAGAGGATGACGGGAGACGTTGGGCACTACACGGATGAGGAGGTCCCCCTGATCCACTGCACGCGGCTGCTGTGCTCATCCTTCCTGCTCACTGGGCACGAGAAAGGTGAGGAAAAGCTGTTAAAGTTAAAGTCCTTCCCGCGCCAGATGGTGCATAAGGCGGCGCCCATCTCCATTTCGGCCACAACTTTGTGCAAGTCACTACAGCACCCGGCTGGGGATCGAACTCACGACCTACAGTTGGGTAGGCGAACTACCCACTCGGCCATTGCACTGGAGGAAAAGGCGTTAGGCCTAGGGAACAAAGTTATGTTACACTCAAGTTACCTGACCCACCCTAGCAAAAACTCGCTGACCCTAGCCTTTTTTTTGTCAACCGCTGGGACATAAGATTTTTCTAAACAGAATTCCAAGAGTCTGTTTTTTACACACTTCCTGTATGTTACACCGCCTTGTATGACTACTGAACTACAGAATTGTCTCAACCGCAAATTCAAAACACCTAGAAAACCTTATTTTCCCTCTCACCCACCTTGAATTAAGACCACTGACCAAATGTAAATGAATTATTTCAGTGGTTTCTTGAATTGAGAGGTTCGTATCATATAATGGCTGTATATTGTTTTGACAAGTTTGGATGTGCTTGTGACTGCAGGCCTCGTCCGTGACCGTGAGGTCCGTGTGAGTGTGAAGGCCCTGTCTCTGGGCTGTCTGGGCGCCATCTTTAATCTCCATCCCAGGGCATTCAGCATCAAGCTCTATCGACCATCCCAGGACAATCAAGGTACAAAGTTTTGTAGGTTTCCAAATGGCGTACTTACACTAGGCGCACTGTTCTATTTTGAATGTAAAAAAGACTCCTCTTTGTATAATTGATATCCTGACAAGTAAGAAGTGTTTTATTAGCTTATTTCTCTGGTACACATAATTGTTAAATGGAAAGACCCCTCAGGGAAGTGAGAAGAAGAGATTATGTATCTGTGATGAATTAGTATCAAAGGTTCTATATTTGTTATCGTGAGAAGTAGTTCATAGTTCTATATAATGATAATTCTATTTCTAATGTTAGTACTTTCTTTTTATGAATTGTAAGTTTTCATAATTAATTAATTGTGTTTTATTAACAGTGTGCATGCCTGAAAATGAAATGCGAAATTCAGTATCTTTAGATCTGTTTTAACATGATGTGCTCACTTCCATTGCTTCACTCACTCAGTGGTTTATTTGGTGGTTTTAGAATGCTAATAACCCACTGTGACATTTCATTGTTTATGTTGTGTCAGGACCAGAGAGCAGACAGCTTGTACGGGACATCCTCCTGTTCAGTAACCATGGTGACCCACAGCTGAAGGGAAACACGGCCGTCCTAGTCGGAAACTTTATACACTCTGCTCTTACAGAAGCCAGGTGGGTGGAAACAATCATTTATCTATATTTATCTTGATATTTAGGGTGCTCCCTTCATTTACAGAAGTAACTGATTTCAAAGGGAGCCCTTGTAAATCAAACCAATCATGGTTTTATCTGTTAGCTTATTGGTACAGAGTTGGTGCCATTTTGTTAATTTTTTTTCTTTATTGTTTATTTGCAAATACATGTAATACTATGTACAATTATAAAAAGATAAAAAGGGTAAAAAGAAAACATTCCGGTTGGGGCCAGAAGCCTAGGTGGCTTTTCATGGACCTCCCCTAAACTAGACAATGGGAATTTTAACAAAATTATACATAATCAAAACTAAGCAAAATTTACGAAAGAACAAATTGAAATTGTACCATAAATCCTAATGAAACAAATGGAAAAGAAGAGGAACTACAAAATAAATTGAGTTGTAAACATAATAAGTAAGATTACGCTACATGATAAGTGTGATTACACTGTACATTATCAGATTACCATTTACAATTTATAAAGAAATAGATCAAATTATACAAAATAATAATCATAAGAATTATTCTGTCATGAAATATCAAATGAAAAGCGGAAAACAAGGAAAACAAATTCAACTCCAAGAGTGTGCTTTTAAGATATGTTTTTGTCATCTTTAACATTCTTCTACAAATCTAGCCTGGTCTTTATCCTCTGCATGCTTTACATATTATTGTTTATAAGACATGATTGCTTTCATTTGTAGGCTGAAGTACGACCTGTGGATCCAGGCTATCTGTGATTTATGATAACTGTAATTTCAGGCTGAAGTACGACCTGTGGATCCAGGCTATCTGTGATTACTGTGTTTACTGTGATTTCAGGCTGAAGTATGACCTGTGGATCCAGGCTATCTGTGATTTGTGTTTACTGTGATTTCAGGCTGAAGTACGACCTGTGGATCCAGGCTATCTGTGAGGAACAGGGCACGCCCCTGCTACTGCTGGGGTCCCTGGTGTCCTGTCTGCAGACATGTCTGACGGACCAGGCTTCTGTCACCTGTAGGATGGCCTGTGTGGCCCTCAAGGTATAGTACTAGTACCCGCACTGTAAAATTAAAATAACGTAATTAAGGTAATGCCAATACCCAGACACGGCATAGTTACGATCGTGATTACGTTTTGGGTGGACACTAGATTTCCGTGCAGTTGGCTCATTAACGCTAATGAGGTCGATAATGAGCCGGCGTGTCAGCACCGTAAGAACTGTTTAGCACCTTGATTTTACAGCAGTAACGATGCCTGGTATCTCTGCTGTGACAGTGGTAAAATCAAGGCTCTAACCATGGAGTGCAGCAGGCTTGTGATTGTGGAGTCTAGCTTTCAGGTCGCAATCAGATATTGCAGACTTCACCCCCTTACCTATACTGCTTTGCATTAATTACTCTTCCAGTGTTGCTCAGACAAAAGTAGCAGCACTCAAGGATATCATATTGGCACTTTTGCATTGTGTATTATTATCAAAACTTCACTGATTTGGAACCGGACACTAGGTTCCAAATCAGCTGCCGTGTTCAATCTTCAAGGTAATAAACAATGTTTAATTTGATTGACATTATTGGTATCATAAACAGCTCTCATGTCTCATGTACCTCTTAGATATAATTGATGAAGCTGCTCTACTTTTTGAAATTAAGAACTTTAATGATTATCTCTGCTCTGTGCTAATGCACTGAAATGATATTAAGATTCTTTGTGTCCACACCAGACATGTCTGGTGACCTTGCTGCAGAGTTCCTCAGGAGACCTGGGACTGAGACTGGTCCTGGCTACCCTGGGACAGAGAGACACCTCCTACTGGTTGGGTAAAGTGGAGCTGCTGGAGTTGCTGTCACAAGTAGACTTCAAGTGAGTTCTTTAATCTCTAAAATACATTATTTGGACAGTGTTGAAAAGTGAGTTAATCACCCATTGTTAGAATATTGTCCTAGAATTGTAACAATGTATGAATGACTGGTGTGTTTTTGTAGCGGCATAGTTGATAACCCAGTGTACTGCATACAGTTCTAATAAGTTGTGCATTCATTTAAGACTTGTATTGTCATTATTTTCTTGACAAAGCCTATTGCTTTAATGGAATGCTAAGATTCTAGGTAACAAGTTGCTATATGATTTTTCCATCATCTTCCAGATTAGTAAAATATCTAGAGGAAAGTTTTCCATTCATGAGGAAGGGAGACCACAGTTATCTTGGGGTGAGTGTTTTCAGCTACTTCTGATTTGTTACATAATTGTACATTAAGTAGGAGATAAAAACTTTAAGATACTAAAATGGGGGTGTCTCAACTTCAACCTGTAAAAATATACCCTGCTACTGAAACAGCAAGTTTCCTGCCACTAGGCACTAGAATTTAATTTATTTTAATTCTTAATCAGGTCATTGGCCCTTGACTTCTTCTGCGCTGCTGTGGCGTAGTTACTTCCGCATTCAATGCGTAACCTATTCAGTTGAGAAATACACCTACCTGCAATGGTAACCTTGTTTCTGTCCCAGGCCATGAACTGCCAACAGAGACTGTTAGAAGACATAGTCTTACACCTGATAGGCGATGATGACTACAGGGTCAGGCACGCCGCTACTGCAGCTCTGGTCAGGTAAGAAGCTGTTTTTGTTTGGCAACGTTTAGCGTAATGGCGCAGTCACATTTGTTTTACACCGTCATACGACTTTGATATTATATAGTTTTAAAGGACATAAGACACCAAAATACAACATTTTCTTATTATCTGAAATAGGAATAGCATCATTGAAGGAATATAAACGTTTAAAACAAATACACACCCTTCTGATGTTATCTAACATTGAACCATCAGAAAACATACTTCCATGGATCCAGCTCTTTATTCTTATCTAATCTTCTCACCAGGTGATTACATTAATCAGTGACTAATACCTGCTAATGACGTCACAATGAAGACGGCAGCCGGTTAGGAACCTTACACAACGGCTTGCGAAAAACATTTTGATGAGCAAACAACTTAATTATCGTGATAACATTTAGTTAAAGGACATAACAATATCTATTTCGTTTTCTTGTAAAAATAACGTTCTTTCCGAGCCGTTGTGCAAAGTTCCAAAATCGGCTGCCATGTTCGTTGTGACGTCATGAGCAGGTAAGTCACTGATTAATGTAATCACCTGGTGGGAAGAATCAAAAGCTGGAGGTATGATGTTTTCATGGTTTGATGTTCAATAACATCCGAAGTGTGAATATTTTGTGAAAATTTCTATGTTATTAAACAATAGTATTATGTTTTATGTAATTTCAGGAAATCCTTAATGTTGATGTCATTGGTGTCTTATGCCTTTTAAAGCAGGCTGTGACAGAAGGAACCGCTGGCAATCTAAGACAGCCTTTTTCATAATAAGACAGATCTGAATTTTGCAAGACACATGCATTACTATGGTTGCAAACTTAAAAGTTTGAAATCGTATATGACGATTTTATGATGTATATAACCGGTAAACCTTAAAGTGTAGCACACCAGTTTTATACAAGTTGCCTGAAAGCAAAATACTACTTCATGTAGGTTGATCCGTTATTCACTCCAGGACCCATACTCATATTGATAAGTATGGTGTGTTCTTTAATGAGGTTAGCGCTCCTTAGCCACAGGACTGCTGCTTCACATCCCAACCGAGAGGACTGCTACGAGAGTTTGTCGTCATTATTCTTTACGAATAATATTTTCCTTTCAGGCTTGTACCAAGGCTGTTCTATCCGGTGGACCACCCCCAACACGACCCAGTCGTAGCTTCAGCTAAAGGGTACAGTTCCGCCCACCTGGACCAGGAGGGACAGCAGCAGGCGGAAGAGCCTTACCGCCCTCCCCCCTGTACCATGTGGGGGTACGAGACCTCCGGACTGGTCAGCGCCAGTCTGGAGTCCAGTCTGTCCAGGGTCGTCTCCGCCATCATGAGAAGACTCAACAGCTCAACGTCCAAGAGTTTAACAGTGAGTTGGACTTGGGCACTTTCATTTTGCATGGTTATTTTACCATGCACTACCTACAGATTATCAACTGTACTGTACTTTGGAGGACCTGCCCAGTACAATGGAGGATACAGAGGGATGGAGAAGGGCCATGAGCGCCCGTGAGACCGTCATGACCAGATGATGATGAAAATTTCAGAGGACAACATTGAATTATATGACATGTAATACAGATATAGGAATTGCTGGGATGTCCCTATAGCTCAGCTGGTAGCAGCCTCACAGTTGAGCTCCTGATTCCAATTAGTTGGTAACTGGGAGATCCCGGCTTAATCCTGGTTCAGGACATCTCAGTTGGAGTTGCACTGACGTCTTTCGAAATGGACATAGAATGGGGTCCTGTGTTCGAGTACTCTCATCTCCCAAATAAACATACCCCCCGGAATAAACATACCCCCTGGACAAATCTTCAAAATCTAATAAACGTACCCCCCGGAATAAACATACCCCCCGGCAATTGACCAAATTTACAGATAAACTGTGTCCATGCTACTTCTGTCCGAGGGAAAGAAGATGATTAGCAGGTTCTCTTTATTCATTTATTGACTATTTATGCCTGTCTGAGGACCATACCAATTAAGTGTATAACTATTGAAAAGAATAACTGTACACATCTTGTTCAAATTATAATATTCCTTGCCACTTGAAAAAGATATACTGTAGTAGCAATGTTGAAAAATTGGGCAAAGGTTCCCCGCTATGACCCCTAACCGGGGGCCAATGCCCGGTGCTTCAAATTCAACAAGTTAAAATGTACATGATCATTGATACATGCATTTTCTGCTTGGAACTTGAAGCAAGTAAATTGTTGTATATACTGACATAAAATCAAAACATGAAAAGTAGTCGCCAAACTTCTCAGTTCACTTGGATGGGCAACACTTTGAAAGTCTACTCTTTTTCTATACAATTGTATCAACATTTAGAAGATGAACAGAAAATTACAATATCCTGAATATATGGTCATCACAGGTATTACTTATATTTTGTAAAAGTCATGATAGAGAAAAGGAAGACTATGACAATCACATGTCTTTCCCAACTTGCCATTTATCTTCTATGACTTCCATATAGAAACATAAGTAAACATTACATGCCACAAATCATTGTGTTGTGTCAAGGACATTTAATATCATATAATATCAAGGACAATATTATATAATGTTCTTGGCTTTTGTTGTTGCAATCCAAATAATTTAAAATCTAAAAATTACCCTTGTATGTATCATTTTGAGAAACTAAATTGTCAACAAATTTGTGACAAACCTCCTGAAGGCTTGTTACAATGTTGCCACAAACTACAGGGTTCTCATGTTACATGAAAGGCTGAGCTATAGACAGTGGCGGCGCCACAGACAGAAAGGGGCGGGGCTAACAGAACGTACACTCATGTTCTCAGAAACCTCCGGCATTCTTTCTGTAGGGGAGTGATCTTTTTTCAAGCATTTTCAGTGATGATAATGGTGACTAGATTGCAATTGATTTTTTTATATAGACTTAAAGTATTAAAAGTCTTTTTATAAAACTACAAAAACACATTTCTGACAAAGGCAAAGGAGTTTTATTTGTAAATCAAAAAGAGTTGTTTCCTCTTCTTCGAAGTGAGATCTTCCAAAACAAAACATTCCCACGGACTGTCACTGCCGGGTGCGTTACTGTGGTGCTTTTCGAAGGGCTAAATTTTCATGTTTGCGGTAGGATTGAAATGTTTTGATATACTTTCAAAGTAATTATAAAGTTTTTGATGATAAGACACAGTTTTTTGTGGTGTTATTTTTATATTTTCATTTTGGGAAAGATTGTATCTCACGTGAGTAGAGTAATGTATTAACGTTACATGCGTAACGTTACTTGAAACACTGTGCGCCGCTGACATATATTGGTTTCTGGTCAGCATGCTTTGGTTTACGATGTAATGAGACTGCTAAAGTTGTTCATGTAAAAAGAATTGCATTTCAAAATGTCAGTGTGGCGTCTTATTTTCGCCCAATAACAACGTTGACTTTGAAGTGTTATAGAGATCGACTGATACGTTACGAGTTCCGCCAGGATTTCACAAAGGCCGGGTCATAGCGGCAGGGAAATCAACGCCGCTTGGCCGGAAAATAATGAATAATGAGCAAAAATGCCGGGGAAATATTGGCAGGAAAACCCAAACTTTGAATTTTAAGGGGATCCCAGGTTAGCAAAACTCAAATTTTCAAAAAAATAATAAACGTACCGTCCAAAATAAGAACGTACTGGGTGGATTTTTAGGCTGAAAAAAATAAACGTACCGGTACGTTTATTTGGGAGATGAGAGTAGGTGCCTCAAGCACATTAATGGGGAGCAACCCCTCCCTGTAAGACTATCATGCTACTGAAACAGCAAGGAAACTTCAGTAACTAAATTTTTTACAAGCTGTCGTGCCAGGTTCTGAACAAAAATATCTGACTGTGTGTTTGTGTCCCCAGTTTGGGTGCCTCCATGCATGCCCTGTGTAACATCTGACTGTGTGTTTGTGTCCCCAGTTTGGGTGCCTCCATGCCCTGTGTAACATCTGACCGTGTGTTTGTGTCCCCAGTTTGGGTGCCTCCATGCCCTGTCTAACATCTGACTGTGTGTTTGTGTCCTTAGTTTGGGTGCCTCCATGCCCTGTGTAACATCTGACCGTGTGTTTGTGTCCTTAGTTTGGGTGCCTCCATGCCCTGTGTAACATCTGACTGTGTGTTTGTGTCCCCAGTTTGGGTGCCTCCATGCCCTGTGTAACATCTGACTGTGTGTTTGTGTCCCCAGTTTGGGTGCCTCCATGCCCTGTGTAACATCTGACCGTGTGTTTGTGTCCTTAGTTTGGGTGCCTCCATGCCCTGTGTAACATCTGACTGTGTGTTTGTGTCCCCAGTTTGGGTGCCTCCATGCATGCCCTGTGTAACATCTGACCGTGTGTTTGTGTCCCCAGTTTGGGTGCCTCCATGCCCTGTGTAACATCTGACTGTGTGTTTGTGTCCCCAGTTTGGGTGCCTCCATGCCCTGTGTAACATCTGACCGTGTGTTTGTGTCCCTAGTTTGGGTGCCTCCATGCCCTGTGTAACATCTGACCGTGTGTTTGTGTCCTTAGTTTGGGTGCCTCCATGCCCTGTGTAACATCTGACTGTGTGTTTGTGTCCTTAGTTTGGGTGCCTCCATGCCCTGTGTAACATCTGACCGTGTGTTTGTGTCCTTAGTTTGGGTGCCTCCATGCCCTGTGTAACATCTGACTGTGTGTTTGTGTCCTTAGTTTGGGTGCCTCCATGCCCTGTGTAACATCTGACTGTGTGTTTGTGTCCCCAGTTTGGGTGCCTCCATGCCCTGTGTAACATCTGACCGTGTGTTTGTGTCCTTAGTTTGGGTGCCTCCATGCCCTGTGTAACATCTGACTGTGTGTTTGTGTCCTTAGTTTGGGTGCCTCCATGCCCTGTGTAACATCTGACTGTGTGTTTGTGTCCCCAGTTTGGGTGCCTCCATGCCCTGTGTAACATCTGACTGTGTGTTTGTGTCCCCAGTTTGGGTGCCTCCATGCCCTGTGTAACATCTGACCGTGTGTTTGTGTCCCCAGTTTTGGTGCCTCCATGCCCTGTGTAACATCTGACTGTGTGTTTGTGTCCCCAGTTTGGGTGCCTCCATGCCCTGTGTAACATCTGACCGTGTGTTTGTGTCCCCAGTTTGGGTGCCTCCATGCCCTGTGTAACATCTGACTGTGTGTTTGTGTCCCCAGTTTGGGTGCCTCCATGCCCTGTGTAACATCTGACCGTGTGTTTGTGTCCCCAGTTTGGGTGCCTCCATGCCCTGTGTAACATCTGACTGTGTGTTTGTGTCCCCAGTTTGGGTGCCTCCATGCCCTGTGTAACATCTGACTGTGTGTTTGTGTCCCCAGTTTGGGTGCCTCCATGCCCTGTGTAACATCTGACTGTGTGTTTGTGTCCCCAGTTTGGGTGCCTCCATGCCCTGTGTAACATCTGACCGTGTGTTTGTGTCCCCAGTTTGGGTGCCTCCATGCATGCCCTGTGTAACATCTGACTGTGCGTTTGTGTCCCCAGTTTGGGTGCCTCCATGCCCTGTGTAACATCTGACCGTGTGTTTGTGTCCCCAGTTTGGGTGCCTCCATGCATGCCCTGTGTAACATCTGACCGTGTGTTTGTGTCCCCAGTTTGGGTGCCTCCATGCCCTGTGTAACATCTGACTGTGTGTTTGTGTCCTTAGTTTGGGTGCCTCCATGCCCTGTGTAACATCTGACTGTGTATTTATATCCCCAGTTTGGGTGCCTCCATGCCCTGTGTAACATCTGACCGTGTGTTTGTGTCCCCAGTTTGGGTGCCTCCATGCCCTGTGTAACATCTGACTGTGTGTTTGTGTCCCCAGTTTGGGTGCCTCCATGCCCTGTGTAACATCTGACTGTGTGTTTGTGTCCCCAGTTTGGGTGCCTCCATGCCCTGTGTAACATCTGACCGTGTGTTTGTGTCCCCAGTTTGGGTGCCTCCATGCCCTGTGTAACATCTGACCGTGTGTTTGTGTCCCCAGTTTTGGTGCCTCCATGCCCTGTGTAACATCTGACTGTGTGTTTGTGTCCCCAGTTTGGGTGCCTCCATGCCCTGTGTAACATCTGACCGTGTGTTTGTGTCCCCAGTTTGGGTGCCTCCATGCCCTGTGTAACATCTGACTGTGTGTTTGTGTCCCCAGTTTGGGTGCCTCCATGCCCTGTGTAACATCTGACCGTGTGTTTGTGTCCCCAGTTTTGGTGCCTCCATGCCCTGTGTAACATCTGACTGTGTGTTTGTGTCCCCAGTTTGGGTGCCTCCATGCCCTGTGTAACATCTGACCGTGTGTTTGTGTCCCCAGTTTGGGTGCCTCCATGCCCTGTGTAACATCTGACTGTGTGTTTGTGTCCCCAGTTTGGGTGCCTCCATGCCCTGTGTAACATCTGACCGTGTGTTTGTGTCCCCAGTTTTGGTGCCTCCATGCCCTGTGTAACATCTGACTGTGTGTTTGTGTCCCCAGTTTTGGTGCCTCCATGCCCTGTGTAACATCTGACTGTGTGTTTGTGTCCCCAGTTTGGGTGCCTCCATGCCCTGTGCCAGTTGTCGCGGGAGTTCCCTGTGTGCCAGTACACCACTGCCTGGTGCTGCGTGGGGATCAGCACCTTCACACCAAAGGACTCCAGCGGCCGGGCCAACCTGCCAAGGCCGGGCAGCCGATCCCGCAGCCTGAATGGCAGTCTGACTAGCAGCATGACTAGCAGCTTGACTAGCAGTATTACTAGCACATCCAGGTGGGATTCTTCATTTACATTGTTGCTGATTGATATAAGATTATATATTAAGCAGCATGGCTATTAGCCTGACTAGCAGTATTACTAGCACATAGCATGACTAGCAGTGTGACTAGCAATATTACTTAGTCTAGCACATCCAGGTGAGATTGTTGCTGATTTATGGGATTATATACACAGCATGACTGTTAGCCTGACTAGCAGTATTACTATATCACATAGCATATGACTAGCAGACTGTGACTAGCAGTATTACTAGCACATCCAGGTGGGATTCTTCATCTACATTGTTGCTGATTAATAATATTATATAAACAGCATGACTATTAGCCTGACTAGCGGTATTACTAGGACATAGCAGCATGACTAGCAGTTTGACTAGCAGTATGACTAGCGGATCCAGGTGAGATTCTTTTAGGTTAACATCGTCACTGATTCATGAGATGGCAGCATGACTAACAGCAAGGCTAGCAGCTTGACTAGCAGCATCACTAGCACATCCATGTTAGATGATCAAACATTGTCTCTGATTCACATTTCAAAGTATGATAAAACACTGTTTGAATGTTTCTTTAACTGACTGAATCGTTGACTTGTTTTGTTTTCGTTCATTAAGAATCATTCATAGACCATGTTGATTGATACAATACATATCAGTACATGATACATCCACAATGTACTATGAGTACTAGTAGATTCTTGACACGAGGGGTACTATTCAGTGTTACTGGAATTTTTGTAAAGGAATTATGGAAGATGTGTTCAGACTGGGGGGTGTATTGAAGTTGTCAAAACATCATGGGTTTGAAAAAATTAATTTGTCACGGAGGGAGACAGTAAAATGTATGTTGTTGTTGTTGTTGTGTTGTTTACAACTGAATTGATATTATGGCTGCAGTATCAGCAGTGTGTCCAGCCAGCTCAGCATGGAAGAGTCCATCACAGGCTCAGGAGGGGGGCCGCTGCCCATGGTGCTGTCCCTCCTGCTGTCGTCATGGTTACCGCTGGACCTGGCCGCCCATCAGGACGCACTCCTGCTGGCAGGCAACCTTCTAGCAGGTCTGGTTTCCATGGAATTCTAGTTATTCTTATTCTGATTATTACGACTGTCAGGTATTTGCCTTTTGAACAGTTCTTTTTAGAGAAGTTATTTATGAGGATGCAAAAATGTTAGTTTATGTACGTTTGTACATTATTTATTTGCTTAGAAATTTGCGAAAATCAAATTTAAGGCTCTAGGTGTCTGGGCCATAGCAATCCTTTTTAGCAGTGTTTGTGGGCAGAGACCTCTAACTATTTCAAAAAATGAACCACCAATGAGAGGTCAGTATGGGAGTCACTATCATTATCAAAAATCACATGAAACAGAAAAACAGAACAGTTTTGAATGGAACCATGGCATAACAACCCATAGCAACCTTCAACTCGAAGTCTGAAACAATTCAGCTTCAGTCGATACCATTTGCATTGATTTGCAATTAAAAATAAAAGGGCTGGATTCTGTTGGCTTAAAGGTAGTTGCCATCATGCGACAGATGACAGATCAATTTGGAGAACATTATTTAACCTCTGACAATTAATATTAATCCGCTGGGTTACATATATATGAATCTGCCACTTTAGAAAACAGTGGGTTTGAGAGATCTGTAGTGCAGCACCCCCATGTATGCCCAGTTTAGATATACAGGAGTGCGTTATAGTGGGGGGCGTTGGGTTGGAGATCTGTTTGGACATAACCTGTCAGGGTGGCGGAATTATGTACTCTTGTGGAATAATGTTAGTACATGTTAATCAGGGTTAGGCTACATTTGTATGTCAGGAGATTTGATAGGAAAATCATCTCCAATCTGCTAAGTGTGTGTGTGCACCCCTGCATAGGTGCAGCATCCAGGTCCCTCAAAGCTCCATACGACGAGGAAAAGCCCTCTGGGAAGGAAGGAGTGAAAGAAGGAGGGAAGGAGGAGGAGGATGGATGGCATGCCCTGCAGGACAGGAACCTGGTGCCGCTGGCGCAGCAGCTGTTGTCCCACCTGGCCAGGGTCGTCAACGTCTGCTCACACGTCATTGAACAGGTCGTACCTGGTCCTCCTGCTAAGGTACAGAGTTTGTCCACACTTAGCTAAGCTCACCAATTGTCTTTCCTGCACTCTAAGAATGGAGCAAAGAATTGCATGGAAAAAACGTGTCAAAAAGCATTACAGCATCATTCTTTTATGTGATCCATACTTTCTAGCCATTTTTGTTTCTGTGAATGTCAAGTATCGTCTTTCAAGACAGACTGAGACTGGATGATGATTTAGTATTGCATACTGTTAGATAAATATACATGTATGTAAGGTTGACTCCAAGAGGAAATATACCTGAGTGTAATACAATCACTAAATTAAATGTAGATCTGATGAAACAAACAAACAGAAGAACAGACAGCTGGTTTTCTTTGTGGTTTTACCTTGCCATTGCCAGATAGATAGCACAATGTGATTGGTCAGCAGTTACCCAGTATATTAGAGGATTTTCTATTGAAACTTTCTTGAAGAGGAAAAGTTCCTTAAAGCTTGTAGTTATGTCTGTACTTCTGTTGGACTCACAGGCTATAATGTGAATGATTTTCCAACTTACTAAGTGTTATCATGATACATGTACATGGCTGTTAAATAGCAGCAGTACATACGGGTAACATTTTTTCCTTGCCCTTCCAGACTGCGCTCCCCTCCCTCCCCAACGCGCCCTCCCTCAGCCCCATCAAGAGGAAGCCCAAAGGTAAAGATGGTGTGGACCAGGGTAGTGCCACCGCCAGCCCCAGCAAGGGGTCTGCCAAGAAGGGCTCCGACGCAGGTCAGGACACAAACTTTTACCTTTCAGAATTTCCTGTTACCGGTAGTTTTTTTAGCATCTCATGATATGACTTGTGCTGATAGCTTTTGTAATACACAGGATGTACAGTCTGTATTACCCTGGCCTGGCACTCTCATAGTTATACCCTTGTTTACTTTCCTACCTGTTCTGCCCTCACAACCTTTAAGCAATTCTAAATTGCTCAATCAGTACTCTGTTCTACCATCCCAGGTTTGCCCACAGAAAAGGAGCCTGACCGCCCTAACAAGAGTAACATCGGCACCTTCTGGCAGCTTCCGGCGTACATGAAACTGTACTCTGTACTAAAGGGAGCCTACTCTAACTACAAGGTAACAAACACCAAAAAAGCAATTACTCAAACAACTGGATATGATTTTGGAAACGGTCAGACGTTTCAAGTAGCATCCACTACTTTTCGTCAGTGACTGTGAGCAAGATCAGTTGAACAGCAGGTTTATAACCACGTTATAAACCTGCTGTTCAACTGATCGGTCAGACGTTTCAAGTAGCATCAAGCTCCCTCAAAACAGGTGACGGACCAGAGGTGTGATCTACTGTGAGCTACTTGAAACGGTCAGACCTTTCAAGTAGCATCCACTACTTTTCGTCAGTGACTGTGAGCAAGATCAGTTGAACAGCAGGTTTATAACCACGTTATAAACCTGCTGTTCAACTGATCTTGCTCACAGTCACTGACGAAAAGTAGTGGATGCTACTTGAAACGTCTGACTGTTCCAAAATCATATCCAGTTGTTTGAGTAATTGCTTTTTTGGTGTATCTTATTACCTGGATGTCTAATCTTCATCGACGTACAAGGTAACAACGCAGGGCAACATTATAGATTAAATAAATAAATTATGTAGATAAGCCTACTCTCTCTAACTACAATGTAGTTAAGGCAATGGTCTAGTTGGTGAAGTGTTCGCCTTGCAGACGGTAGGTTGTGAGTTCAATCACTCGCCGAGTCATACCAATGACTTTAAAAATGGTACATACTGCTTTCTCTGCTTAACACTCAGTATTTGGGAAAGAATATGGCAGTAAAACACACATCACTACCAGTGGACTAGCCCTCTGCTGTAGTGATTGCACAAAGTTGTGTGGCCCAAGGGCTACTGAAACTGAAATGGGCGGCGCCCTATGCACCATCATTCTGGTGCGGAAGGAACTTTGAATTTAACTTCAGACTACTTAAGGTAACAACAAAGGAGAGCATTATAGGGTGCTTACCATCTTAGGGGATGAAGTCTGCCATCTCTGATTGGCTTATATTGTGACTTGCTGCAGGTGTCCCTGGACCCCAGTGCAACAGAGAAGTTCACAGGTCTGCTGAAGACTGTACTAGATGTCCTGTCCCAGGTGCTGGAGATAGCGACCTTCATAGACATCAGCAAGGTAAGAAGAGACCTCATCGGTCTGTTTCTACCTCATGTCGTTAATATTAACTAGATGGCAGGAATTGTTTCACCCGTGAATTCAAAACACCCATGGCAAAAGCCTTATTTTCCTTTCTACCACAAATCAAAACCACAGCAAAAGTAATAATTGTACCATAACCTCGTAATCTGATACTGTTCTTACTGTAATACTTTGACTTGAACTTCAAACATTCTTAATCTATAATTGAAACACAGAAAAATAAATGTTTGATCTATTGTCTTTTCATATTCCAGTATGTGGAGGAGCTGCTTAGTTACTTAAAGTCTACTGTTGCCATGGAGCCTGCCTCAACAATCCAGACTGTAGAACAGGTAGGAACCTGCATGGAAAAACACTACACCATGAACACTACATTTTCTCCCTACAAATCCCAGCTAACAACAGCATTTACAGTATATTGACATTTCTTTTTTACTGCTTATTTACAAAGAAATACCAAAGATACCAGGTCCTGAATAGTAGCTGTAGTTATTAAGTTTGACAACCCAAATTTCAACATTTACCATAATAAGTATATGGGGCTGGGTAGTAAGAGAGAAGAAGAAGAAGAAGCGAAGTGCTATGACTTTTGTCTCAGTATCCAAGACTTGATTGCCAATCAGCACCAAGGACACAGTTGTGTCTCCATTGCTTTAGGCTGACATTTAACATCTCACCAGTAATCCATCCATTTTGGCAAAAGTTTCCCTGTTGTAGTTAGTTTCTTTCCTATGTTAAAATGTACTTGTTCCTTCCCTGGTTTGTTGACAGTATTTCAGTGTGAGTTTGTTTTGGTTGGTGTGTGTCCGAAGTTAGTTGAGTGCCAGTTAGTGAGGGGAAGATGACCGCAAAGGTAGACTTGCAAGAGTGGCAGGAAGTGCAGGTCAGAGGTGGTAGAACTAATCATTAATCAGACATGACAGTCCAGGTCATGGAAGAGCCTACTTGTTTACGGGGCGGACTTTTGTTTTTTCTGTCTGTTTGTGTTTTTGTAAATTTTTTTATTTATTGGTTTCTCTTTAGCTCCTGAAGGCTCTATTTGGCACCAACTTGGCCAGCCAATGGGATGGCTCACAAACGGCGGAGACCTCGCGTAAACCCGGGAAGGCGACGCGGCTGTCGTCCAACATGAAGCCTGGACTGTACCACTACTGCTTCACCGCGCCCTACACACAGTTCACCCAGTCTCTCGCCGCAGCCAGCTTCAGAAACTCACAGGCAGAGGGCGAGGAAGGGGGAGGGTGAGAACTCATGCTTAGAAATATCCATTGTAAATGGGGCATTCTAAGGCTTCTTGAAGGGCAAAGTCAGAAGTAGTGTGTGACCTACATTGTAGAGGCATCACTGGTCAATCTGAAATTTATGCTTGTCAGAGGATCTGCTCCCCATGCTAAGGGGATGTATGGTCAGGGCATAGGGGTACAGTGCCCCTGTTCCCCTCTTTAAAAAAAGCCCTGATTCCTTATTAGCCAGGCTGTATGGACCAATCACAAGCCACCATTCCTATTGGCCATACACCTGTAACGTGATAAGCATGGGTTAATGAAGAAGAAAGCTGTGCATGGTTGTAGGTCACTATAGTTACCCTAAACACCTCAGGGCAGGTGAGAAACCCTTGAATATTATCATGTCATAAATGTCTAGGGGAAAACTGTTCAGAATTTTGCAGACACAAATTTAATCTTGACATTTGATGATCTTGCTATGGTACATGTACATTGTATACTGGATAATAAAAACTTTGATTAATGATTTTTCCTTTCTCAACAGGATATTGAGCTGGTTCAAACACAGATCATCAGACAAGAAAGTATCTCCTGCCATTGCCAAACTGGTCAAGGGAGACAAGGTACTTCTTCATTGAGCAAAGATTATCATTGGCCCAGTGTTACATGTACATGTATATGCTATATTTAAAAGTTGCAGTTATTGTGAAAATGATATGCAGTAGTTACTTACAATTTCTATTCATTTATGAATGTATTTATTTTAGTCAGCTTCTTTCTCAATATGATCATATGATGTTATGTTTTATTATTCTATGTTAGTGTTCTTCCGCCAGACATCTTTGAAAAATGCCAGCAGCCAATATGTTTTTCCTGGTAAGATAGTTAATGATAACAAAATGGAATGAAAACCTGTTATCCTAAAAGCTATTTTCACAGATCTACTTGTACCGTAAAACTCCTATTTACGTACGCACTTTTTAAACTTTTCGAGTCGCAAGCAGGTGCTCCAGGACGACACTAAAGTTGGGCTGCGTACGTTAGGAGGGGTTCTTCCTTGGAAAAATCGCATATTAGCATGGTAGTACATTTTCAATGAAGTGTGGAATGCTACAACACAGTCAATTAGTAATAAAGAATAGATAATACATATGATTATATTGTTTGATATTTTCTACCCAGAAACACCTTTTCAGTAACCTTTTCAGTCAGTAAACATCATCGGAAGGATGATCATGTCAACCTCTAACTATCCACCGAAATGCTGGAGAGGTGGTGCGTACGTTAGGAGGGTTTTTCCCCTGAATGTTTCAACTCACTGAGTCTGGACGGCAATCGTCCGCAAATCGGGGGTGCGTACGTTAGGAGGGGTGCGTACGTAAATAGGAATTTTACGGTCTCTTCTTTATTTTCAGACTCCCATCCACAACTACATCCGTCTGTTTGAGCCGCTGGTCATCAAGTCGCTGAAGCTGTACACGGTGACCAGCTCCGTCAACCTGCAGCGGCAGGTGCTGCACCTGCTGGCTCAGCTGGTACAGCTGCGCGTCAACTACTGTCTGCTCGACTCTGACCAGGTACGGAAAGTTTGGACATCTTTATATGTGACAAACAGCCCTTTTTTTATTCATTCATATATGGGGAAAAAGATGTTGCTTCCCTTTCTTAGCTGTCATTCAAAAAAAATACATGTGAACGTCAACTACTGTCTGCTCGACTCCGACCAAGTACGGAAAGTTAAGACATCTTTTATGTGACAAACATCCCCCCTTTTTAGATTGATCTTTATTTGGCGAACAGATGTTGTCACCTTTTCTTACCTGCCATACAAAAAAAAGTTAGAGCTGAGCATCAACTACTGTCTGCTCGACTCCGACCAGGTAGAGAAAATTCAGAAAAGGCCTTTGTTAATATAGGCATACAAATGTAGGATAGGGCTACATGTATATTGTAGTAACTATTACAGCTGTTCATAAAGCGTTCAAACAAGCATACTTCTCTTTTTCCAGATTTTTATAGGATTTGTCATCAAGCAGTTTGAGTACATCGAAGCTGGCCAAATCAGGTGTGTTCAGCACATTTTCACTTCACAGGTTATCCTTTTATGGGTTTTTCCTTTAGCAATTGTGATGGATGATCATCTAGTGGTGACCCAGTGTGCTTGGCTATTAAAACAAAAGCTCTGGCAGCTACTGAGAAAACGTTTTTCTTTATCTCAAGCAATATGCTTCAAGTTCTTCTAAAGAAGAAAAGATAGATCATAGTTCAATTCCGTATTTTTCAGGGTAGATTGTGGTCTGGCAGAATTGTTTGTTTTATATATTCGCACATTTGTAAAAAAACCAAAAGTGATATAATTGAAAGTATCTAAAAGAACGTGCAGGAGGAGAAAAGAAGCCTGTAAAACTTATATGAAACCCTCCTCCATTTAACTTATCAATAACAAATGTCAATTATGATACAAGTGTGATATGATGAATAACGAACATAGGTATAACAAATGATGAAATGAACATAAGGAACAAATATATAACGAAAAATTGATTACATGTACTGGTAATATATTTCAGATTAAACGTAAGCCATTTCATGTCAGAATCATTGATTCTACTAGTAGAGATCCAGATCAGAATATCTGTTGACAGAGATTGTGATCAGGATGCTATGAATATTTTAGAGTGGTCTCTCATTTATAAGTCTTAGATTTCAAGTCAATCCATTGATCTAAAGTGACATCTAAAGTGAATCCAAGTTGAAGCTTTCTGTCTTATAAGGGATTATCCTGACAGAGATAGAGACTCTGACCGGGATCTCTATTAGCAGAATTGGCAAATCTGACATGTATCTTTTCAACTCAAACAAGATCTTGTTCTCTTCTCTGTTCCTAACACAGGGGTTCGGAGACGCTGATCCCACCCATCTTCCACTTCCTGGTGCTCCTGTCGTATGAGCGGTACCACTCCAAGTCCATCATCGTCATGCCACGGATCATCCAGCTGTGTGACGGAGTCATGGCCAGCGGACAGAAGGCCACCAATCACGGTCAGGAAAGCTGTCACTGACAATTGTTTTTTGGTTACAATGTATCAAAGGACATGACAATCGCTCAAATGAACCCAGACATGTTTCTTATTGCAGCTAATAACCAATCAGCACCAAGGACAGTGACATGTTTGTTGTTGGAGCCAATAACCAATCAGCACCAAGGACAGTAACATGTTCGTTATTGCAGCCAATAGCCAATCAGCACCAGGAACAAAGTCATGTTTGTTATTGCAGCCAGTATCTAATCAGCACCAAGGACAGTAACATGTTTGTTATTGGATCCAATAACCAATCAGCACCAATGACAGTAACATGTTTGTTATCGGAGCCAATAACTAATCAGCACCAAGGACAGTAAAATGTTTGTTATCGGAGCCAATAACCAATCAGCACTAAGGACAGTAACATGTTTTTATTGCAACCAATAACCAATCAGCACCAAGGACAGTGTCATATTTGTTATAGCATCCAATAGCCAATCAGCACCAAGGACACTAATACATTTGTTATTGCAGCCAATTATCAATCAGCATGAAATACTTTTTCGACTATCGGCCGGGACTAAACAAGAGGTACATACTACACTCCACAGAAAGACAGCGAGTCTGACACGTCTCTTTTGCAGCTTTCGACCAATCAGGACCATGTACAGTGACATTAAATTGTAGCAAGCTTCCAAATATGTACCATCTTTGAATTTCATTACTTAGATAAGAACCTTTTGATCATGTTGTAAATGTTTACAATGTCTCCAGTCATACACAATTATTATTGACTTAATATTTATCATTATATCCCATCTTGTAGCAATCCCAGCCCTCCAGCCCATCGTGCATGACCTGTTTGTGTTGAGAGGCAACAGTAAGGCTGACCAGGGGAAGGAACTGGACACTCAGAGGGAGGTGGTGGTGTCCATGCTGGTCAGACTCATCCACTATCCAGAGGTCAGGATGTCTTGTACTTTTTTAAGTTACTTAAGAACTGATCCTTTGTAATGTCATTCACAGTTTATATATGTGTTTTTTGTATGTGCTTTTTGTGTGTGTTTGTGTGTGTGTGTGTGTTTATTTGTTTGTCTAGGGTAGACATTTTAAAAGCTTTTATGGGAGCAAAAATGTGATATATGTGTGTGTGTGTGTGTTAGTTTATTTGTTTATGTTGGGTAGACATTTTAAAGCTTTATGGGAGGAGGAAATGTGATATTTTATCTCTAGAGGTATCCATTTTGTGTATTGATTTTAGACTTTATACTTGCATATATTTGCATATCAAGTCAAGTACTGAAAATCTTATATCTCATACGTATTGATTGCTGATATAACTTGTTTCTAGAGGATTCTCAACGCTGTTTTTATCACCGTTCCACGGCATACACCATTTACAGGGTGGGAAGTCTGACCTGGGCCTGTCCCTAGTGCTGAAATTGTGGATGTTATGAAACATTTCCATTCAGTAATGTTTTTTTAAGTTACTTCACTTATATAATGAAAGAAGTCTAACTTAACATATGATTGTTGAACCAGGTGCTTGAGATGCTGACCATCGTGCTGCAGCAGTGCCACAAGGAGAGTGAGGACCGGTGGAAGAAACTGTCTAGACAAGTCATAGACATGGTGCTGCCCATGCTGGCCAGACAACAGGTACAGTAACATCCAGGAATGGAGTCGTGGATGAAAAGTCCTGGAAAATGAACTCAAATAGGATCAACTGATGGATAATTGAATGAGTAAAACTTTAATGTTCTTCTCTGAGTGTGGTCATGAAAACTTGGTGTGAGGTTATTGTTTCCAAGAAGCTTTGTCATGAAAGCTCCTAAGATAGAGGGAAATCTTAAATTTAACTGATTCAGCAATCAGTCTACTTCATCTGTATGAAGGACATCTAGATTGGAAGACCTCTGACACTTTCTGACATTATTGAATATACTGTTGATTATTACACAGTTGTTTTTACACACAGATTGTAAAGACTGTGTGTAAATCTAGTGAGATAGACCTGGTGATGTTCTATCAGTGCGTCTGCTCCCTTCCTCATGTCAAAGACAATAATGACTCTCACCACTAGGTGGCGCTGCAGCGAGAAGAATGTGATCCTGAACATCCATTCATTTCCTGCTGTTTCAGATCTGCCTGTCCACCCCGTCAGCGTTGAACACTCTGCACGGCCTGTTTGAGTCGGTCACGCCCAGCTCGCTGCGACCGCTGGACATGCTACTGAAGACACTCTTCTCTCCCCCTACTGATCTGGTAAGTTTTAGTTATCATTTTTAAACATTGAATAAAAGGATCTGTTACAGATCCTTGATATTAGTATGTAGGTTAGGTAGTGCCGAACCTCAACATATTTAAAGAGAGGCTAAAATCACTTTACTAGCCGCCTATTGACAACCTACTATCAACTTATAACCCATTATGTTTGTTCAGTTATTTTTTTCCATTAAGTTTGATTCGATTATATAATGCATTACTCCAATGTTAGTGCTCTGTATTATTTCCTAATGTTTATTTTATGGATTTTTGACCTCTGACCTCTCAACTTGATTTGTTTGCTTTTCTTTGATGATTTCAGTGCTATTGTTTGACATATTGATTTGTTCTGTATGTATTCCTATGTTTGATTATCATTTCATGTTATGACCTTTATTTATTATCTGTACCCCTATGGGCTCTCTTGGAAATCAGCCTTTTTGGCTGAAGAGACTACCCATACGTTTCAAGATGAATAAATAGATAAATAAGTAGTAAGATTAAGTGAAAGGTGAGAAACTTTAAGACATTGAGTGCAACATTGTTGTGCATACAAATTGTTTGTACGTTCGTCATTCGTTCAGACCCTTGTAATGCCTGTGCCTAGTGGCACATAGGGCAGCAAGTTTCCTTGCTTTTTCAGTAGCAGGGTATCTGTTGATAGGGAGGGGTTGCTAGCTCTTCCTCTTTAACGTGCTTGAGGCACCTAGTCAAACATGGAACCCCATTTTACATCCTTCAGAAAGATGGGTGCAGCCACTAGGCACTACAAGGGTCTGAACAGAGGAACGAAGAAACTGTTGTCCGTACTAAAATATGTTTCTATGTTTATGTCAGAAAGACCCTTTGCCTTTTTATCAATGTTGTCTTATCTGTGCTACTAATATTTGTTTGTTGTTTTTCATTGGTGTTGTCCAGACCAGTCCTGACGGTTTTCTCCGCTGGTCCTCCATGGTCCTGTCCGTCCTGCGAGTGCTGATCTCCCAGTCCAAGGAAGAGGTCATCATGGCCAGACTACAGGAGCTGGGACTGTCAGCAAACATCTTCACCAACAAGTCAGGCTTCCTGCTATATTTTTTATCATCATGGCTTTCTATACTTCATAAATGTGACCTACAGGCCTGTATGATATTAATGCAAGGCTGCCACCAATATTGCTTAAGATAGATGTACGTCCACTCAGAGTCGTGACTTGGCTGAGTCATATGCATTTGTTCTAGAAAAATCACTTGTGTCTGATAGAAAAGGGTTTTAGTTACCAACTGAGAACCTTTAACTATTCATCGTATTTTCGTGTTCATGGTTGTCACTGTCACTTTTTCGCTGGTAGAATATAGGTGCTGCTATATATATTATCCCATTCATTGCCTGCTTTGATCAGTTTACAATGTAAAGCTTAGTACTCATTTCTTGCAAGTTATATGCAGCAGAGGGTTTTCCCTGTACTTGCCGTCTCTAGAGTGTAGGGTCAATCCATTAATCATGGTCATCATTATAAGATAATGGAAGAGTAATGGACATGTTTTCTATTTCCATTTCAGTGTGATCTATCGAGCCAAAGGCAGAGCTGTGGACCTGGATGGTGATGCCCCATTTGAAGAAGTTCCTGAAGAGGCTTTAGCTCGGTAAGATGTTTACATGTACATGCTTCCAGCTTCATTCTGGGATCACAATCAGATTCATGTGTGGTACTTAATGCTGAAAAATTTGCACTTTACAGAAGCTCTGGCAAGTGATTGCAATTTTCTTAATATCATTTAATTTAGTGACCCATGCTCTTTGTTCATAATCTCCACAATGGAGCACATGTACCTGTGTTAAGGATTGGTGTGTCATTCCCTTTGCCTGTTTTCTTGTCGAATCAAAATTTAAGTAAAATCAACCTGACAGTCATGTACGTAATGAACTGCATTAAGTTATCATATGCCTGATAATAGTGTTAGTTAAAACTACATTGCAATCCCTTCAATTGATTTAGAATACATAGAATTTACAAAACAATAATATACAGAACTTTATCGAACAATATCAATACTAAATTACTGCTGATCATTTATCTTTCTCTTTTCAAATTTCTTGCTGCAGGTTTTTGTTGCAAGTCATCGGTGCGCTGGCAGAGGAGATTGCCTTCCGTTCTAACACGTCTGTCCTGCAGAGGGAGGGTTGCCACAGCCTGGCACAGCAGCTGGCTCACCTGCTGTTATATGTCACCTACATCCTGAAGTCAGGTGGGTCTTCTTAGAGATGGGTAGAACCATTATTAGGCTAGACTGATTTGATTGTATGGAACATTCAGCACCAGGGACAGAGACACCAGTATTGCTTGTGTCATTTAGCACCAGGGACAGGGGCACCAGTCTTGTTGGTGTGTCATTTAGCACCAGGGACAGGGGCACCAGTCTTGTTGGTGTGTCATTCAGCACCAGGGACAGGGGCACCAGTCTTGTTGGTGTGTCATTCAGGGACAGGGGCACCAGTCTTGCCTTGGTCATTCAGCACCAGGGAGAGGGGCACCAGTGTTGTTGGTGTGTCATTCAGCACCAGGGAGAGGGGCACCAGTCTTGTTGGTGTGTCATTCAGCACCAGGGAGAGGGGCACCAGTCTTGTTGGTGTGTCATTCAGCACCAGGGAGAGGGGCACCAGTCTTGTTGATGTGTCATTAAGTACCAGGGACAGGGTCACCAGTCTTGTTGGTGTGTCATTCAGCACCAGGGACAGGGGCACCAGTCTTGTTGGTGTGTCATTCAGCACCAGGGAGAGGGGCACCAGTGTTGTTGGTGTGTCATTCAGCACCAGGGACAAGGGCACCAGTCTCGTTGGTGTCATTCAGCACCAGGGACAGGGGCACCAGTCTTGTTGGTGTGTCATTCAGCACCAGGGACAAGGGCACCAGTCTCGTTGGTGTCATTCAGCACCAGGGACAGGGGCACCAGTATTGCTTGTGTCATTCAGGGACAGGGGCACCAGTCTTGTTGGTGTGTCATTCAGCACCAGGGCCTGGGGCACCAGTGTTGTTGGTGTGTCATTCAGCGCTAGGGACAGGGTCACCAGTCTTGTTGGTGTCATTCAGCACCAGGGACAAGGGCACCAGTCTCGTTGGTGTCATTCAGCACCAGGAACAGGAGCACCAGTATTGCTTGTGTCATTCAGGGACAGGGGCACCAGTCTTGTTGGTGTGTCATTCAGCACCAGGGACAGGGGCACCAGTCTTGCTGGTGTGTCATTCAGCACCAGGGACAGGGGCACCAGTGTTGTTGGTGTGTCATTCAGCACTAGGGACAAGGGCACCAGTCTTGTTGGTGTCATTCAGCACCAGGGACAAGGGCACCAGTCTCGTTGGTGTCATTCAGCACCAGGAACAGGGGTACCAGTATTGCTTGTGTCATTCAGGGACAGGGGCACCAGTCTTGTTGGTGTGTCATTCAGCACCAGGGACAGGGGCACCAGTCTTGTTGGTGTGTCATTCAGCACCAGGGACAGGGGCACCAGTCTTGTTTGTCAGTCATTCAGCACCAGGGACAGGGTCACCAGTCTTGTTGGTGTGTCATTCAGCACCAGGGACACGGACACCAGTCTTGCTGGTGTGTCATTCAGCACCAGGGACAGGGGCACCAGTGTTGTTGGTGTGTCATTCAGCACCAGGGACAGGGGCACCAGTCTTGCTGGTGTGTCATTCAGCACCAGGGACAGGGGCACCAGTGTTGTTGGTGTGTCATTCAGCACCAGGGACAGGGTCACCAGTCTTGTTGGTGTGTCATTCAGCACCAGGGACAAGGGCACCAGTCTCGTTGGTGTCATTCAGCACCAGGAACAGGGGCACCAGTATTGCTTGTGTCATTCAGGGACAGGGGCACCAGTCTTGTTGGTGTGTCATTCAGCACCAGGGACAGGGGCACCAGTGTTGTTGGTGTGTCATTCAGCACCAGGGACAGGGGTACCAGTCTTGTTGGTCAGTCATTCAGCACCAGGGACAGGGTCACCAGTCTTGCTGGTCAGTCATTCAGGGACAGGGGCACCAGTCTTGTTTGTGTGTCATTCAGCACTAGGGACAGGGTCACCAGTCTTGTTGGTGTGTCATTCAGCACCAGGGACAGGGGCACCAGTCTTGTTGGTATGTCACTCAGGCTCAGAGGCACCGGTCATCCTCTGGGCACCCTGAAACCAGATACGAGTGTGTAAATAAAGAAAAGTTGAACACCCAATAGTTGCCTTCAATATGAAATCTAAATGGTCAAGAAGGTTGAACAAATGACTCTTTATTTTTGTTCTTTCATATCTTCTTTTTTGACTTGGTACTCAGTTCTTTTTTACCTGGGTCAAGTTAGAAAAGGCTTCTCAAACAACAACTGATATTTTCCCCACAAGTTTGTGCAGAAAGGTCTGCTGCCATGGCCCTACCAGAGGAGTCCCATACTGAAGCGTACTACAGTGTGGAACAGACCAACGTTTCTGTCAGAATCTCACCTTTTGACATTCTCTCTACAGGTTTGTTCAGAAAGGTCCTGTCTGCTGCCATGGCCCTACCGGAGGAGTCCCCCACTGAGGCGTACTACAGTGTGGAGCAGCTGAACCTGTTCTTCCAGGACATGGTGCCCTCCCACCCCACCCTGGTGCTGCAGTGGTGCCAGATCCTCCTCCTGCTCAACTTCAACGAGCTCAGCTGGTGGAGTGAGATCATGCAGGTATGATCACCGCTATTTAGGGATGAAAATGATACGTTTTTTTATTCATTCTTGGAAAAAAGAAAGAACAACAGAGAGAAAGAGTCTAGAGGGAAAGTCTCAGGAAATTAAAATTGATTAAGATTTCAGCTTTTCCTGCCAACTTTGCATTTTCATAAGCTGTATAATAGCTTGTGTGAAAGGAAGTAAATTATGTGGCCTACATGTGATTGTGACTTGTCAATGCACGAAGATGGACTTACAGGTAGTAAAGGCTTATTTAACTCAAAGTTCGTACAGTCACTTAATATGGTATTGATGTTTTTGTGGAAGATTATTATTAGCCCTTGTGCTGAGGAATCAGTTTGTGCCTCCTACCAGCTTTCTTTGGAACTGCAGAGACATATTTGTCAGGAACTTTTAAACAGGATTCTTTTCCTTCAGACCCCCAAGAGAAGCATGAAAGCCAGCAGCAGCGGCGGCAACAGTGGTGGTGGGAAGACAGGGAAGGCAAGAACCCTAGCCACAAAGCCACATTGCCACCTTATCTGACTCTGTTAATGTCTTAAAGTTTATACTATTTCTTCTGCATCCTTCAGACCCCCAAGAGAAGCATGAAGGCTAGCAGCAGCAGTGGCAACAGTGGTGGTGGTGGGGGTGGGAAGAAGGGCAAGGCAAGAACCCTAACCACAAAGCCACATTGCCACCTTATCTGACTCTGTTAATGTCTTAAAGTTTATACTATCTTTCTGCATCCTTCAGACCCCCAAGAGAAGCATGAAAGCCAGCAGCAGCAGCGGCAACAGTGCTGGTGGTGGTGGTGGGAAGAAGGGGAAGGCCAGGACTCCAGACGAGGTCGCCAACAGAAGTGCAATATGCTGTAGTGAAGAAGTGGTGAGGAGGGGCGGACTCATCCTGTTCTGTGACTATGTGGTGAGTTCAATACCAGGGCTCGAAATTGTGGGTGCATGTGCACCTGTGTGCACCCAAAATTAGAGCTGTACACCTTATTCCTGACTGTGGGTGCACCAGTGCACCTAAATATTTTTGTATGCAATAGGGTAAAGGTACTATTGTGCACTAGTATGCAGAATATTCTTGATATGTGTCAGGAAAAGCACTAAAACCTTTTGTTGTACTTCAGCTGATGTACTGAAATAGCTAGCTTTAGAATGACAGACTGAAGTTCTCAAGAGCTTTTAGATTTAAATATGTTTTGCTGACATTCAACTTTATTTTATGTGGTGCACCTAAAATTCTTTTTGTGCACCTAATTTTTTGGGTTAGGTGCACCAGTGCACCTATTTCCAAAAATGAATTTCGAGCCCTGAATACACATGCAAGGCATCCTAATGGGAGAGTTTGGTAACATGTAAAATGCATAAGAAGAATTTGTAAGTCACTGTACTATACACGCTCCAACTGGTAGTTGTATGTTATGGTTGCTCAAGGGTTTACAACAGGGGGAAGAAAAACAGAACTCGTAAGTGTAAAAACAAACGATAAGTACATTGTGTAGAGTCTGTACTATTCATGGCCTTGTGAGACTGATGAATGCTTACTACTACAAGGTTCAAGGAGATTCACTTCTTAGACAATAAGAAAGGAATTTCAAAACATTTGAATCAGATCTTTTGGGTAGTTTAAGTAATTTTCTTGCAGTTTTTACCTTACTGTCAGTCATAATATCCATTGCACTTATATGTATACAGACCATTATAAACTAGACTAGTACATGTGTACTCCCATGCCCAGTTAAAGTATGCCCAATGTTATAAATTTCACAGAAATGCTAGGTATGATATGAAGTCAATCTCTAGTTTGAAAAAAAACTGTATTTGCTGTGTTTTTCTTCAGAGATTGGCTCTTTCTTGTTTTATCTGCAACCTTGACTGTTTCTTGTTTTATCTGCAACCTGAAGTCATTTTCATGCATTCTGATTGATGTTTCAGTCGTCTTTGCAAGCAGTTTATCTGTTGAGTTTTAAGGGATTCTCTTGGTGGTTGTGGGGCTTTAGAAGACATGTAAAGTATGTTTGCAAAGGTTAGGCATACAGGAATGATAGACAATATCTTTTATTCAATTTCATCCGGCATCTTTCTTCATGTTTTCTGAGAAATGATAAAGTCGATCTAACAATTATTTAAGATCACCCAAGAAGGATGCCGAATGGCATCTAAAACATCTGTTATTTCTCCAGTGGTATATAGATTCAAAAATATTTGACATATACTATATCCATGCAATACAAATTCAGCAAATTTGATGGATTATTGTCAGTATAGGAGGCGTCCTCAAAAAGTGGGAACAAAAATGAGATTCTGAGTTTTCTGTTCTTTCCTCTTCTGTGTGCTGTCCCTGGTGTTGGCTGTCTAGACTCCTGTCTTCACCCCCCTCATTCCAGCAACAGCCACTCTGTATGGGGAGCTTGTGCTGGAGAAGAAAGTATGTACTGTGTGGATCTGTGCATGTGTCACAATGTGTAGGGGTGTTTCCACTGTACGTGACAGCGCTGAAACTGAAAATGTTGTTGACGCATCAGTATGCTTGTGTCGTACATACATTGTACTTTATTGTGTATTACTGTGTGGATCTGTGGACGTGCCCTGTGTTCATGTGTGTAGACTTTTAGATGTGAGTTTGTGACTCTTTAATGTGTGCTGTGGCTTTGTACTTAGATTGTTATTTGCATGATGAGTACCTGCAGCTACTTTCCATCATGGCCTGTCTGTGCCCAGCCCCTCTCTTCCTTGTCCTGCTCAACAGAATAATGGGATTGTGCTTGGCTTCTAGATGTTCTATTAAATTACTAGTTTTGGCTAAGAGAAGTGTGGGAAGAGAAATGTGGTGTTTCCTATTATCTGAAAAACCGGCTGACCTAGCCATTTTTAATCTAATATCGGAATGATGAAAACGCAGTCAAAAAGTTTTACAACATGTTCTCCCCATTTCTGTTGCAATAGAAAATTGTGCTTGTACAATACATAATACATGTATATTCATTCAGAAAATACCAGTGTCCTGCTGCATTAGATTGAATCAGTTTTACTTCTTAAACTGTATTTGTTGGATCACATAAGAAAAAAAAAAAAAAACCTACCTACAATACAGACCCTGTTTTTTCAGAACTGTAATTGGAAACACAACATCACTTTTCCTCGACCTTACTAGTTAAAAAGGCTAAGTTCCTGTGACAGTATGACTTCATATTACACACTATTCCATACATGACTACCAATATGTGCTGGCAAGGTTTTCCTAACAATATTGTGCTTCATTGTCAACACTGTTCGTAAATGCTAACTTTGCTTACATGTCAACCATGTGTCTGACTACCTACCACATTCTATGCCAGCTATCTATCTGTTATGTGTGATACTGTTTATTGATATTTCTGTGCCAATCATCTCTCTTTTCAAAGCATGTCATGTTCTTGTATGTTCCAACCATGTTTTTCAAATCACCATGTGCCATGCAGGGCTTGAAATACTGGGTGCATATTGAATATTATGCACTTTTGTGTACCCAAAAGTACACCTAATTTGTGACTCTGGGTTCACCGGTGCAGCTAGATATTTTGTGTATGGTCACGTACGGAAAAATAATCGTACACTTATACAACATCTTTTTGACATGATTTTGGTGTCAGAAAATATATTAATAGTAAGACACAATTTGTTGCGTGCACTCAAATCTACATGTCTGTGCGCCTAACTTTTTAGATTACCTTATAGTGTATTCCCAAAAATGAATTCCGAGCCCTGCCATGTATGATTTTATAGATAACAGCCACAATGCTGAACCAATGATGTTCCTCCCCCACTCTAGTGTCAGAACCTGAGTGATGTGGAACACATGACCTGGGTCATCATTAACCACGTAAAGGACCTCATTGAGCTGGCCCAGGAACCCCCTGTACAGGACTTCATAAGGTAACGGCCACATTTGTCAAAGGCTGTTGTCATGATTTTGATCTCTAAGAATTTTCAAGCAGGCTGTAACAGAACCAACTGCCAACATGGTTGACAGCGTTTTAAGTCTAACAAGATAGCTAGCTGTATTTTGTACAACATACATGCATCACTGTCCCAAGAATGCCCTCAATTGTCTTCTGCATCCTCTCGGTTGTCAGGCAGACTTATGACTGTAGGTGTAATCAAGCCTGACCACCCCCATGTGTCCTTATCTTGGTAGCTCCCAAGAAGAAAGAAACTCCCCTAATCCCTTGCGTCGGCACGATCCTCAGTCTAAATTTTTTAAGCTAGTGTACACACCTCCGTGTGTCCTTCTCCGTAAAAACGGCCAGGAACCAACTGTTAGTTGGTGTTCCTTCCCCTTAGTTTTTCCCCTCGCGCCATGGCTTCTTCAGGCGAGTTTCTACGCGTCGGCCCGCCTGTTCTGCGGGCTTGCAGTGTGGTTCCAGCCACACACGAGACGTCTTTTTGAGCGCCGGCGGCAGGGAGAAGATGGCGCCGGGACCGAAGACCCTTGCGATCCCACTGCGGATCGCTAGAGGCGCGGCAGCACGCACATGTTGAACATGCTCGCGGTGCGCCGCCATCTTGCTGTCTCCAGGAGAAGCAGCGCAAGAGAAGAAGAGTCGTCTCAGCGGGGTTCTACCGAGATGCCAGCGCCGCACCAACTTCTAGAGGCCAGTTGGCGGTCGGCTCGACTTTCCAGTCGCCGATTTCAGCGTTCCTGTGGCCTTGGAGCGGCTCGTCCGGGGAGACTTCAGCGGCGAGTGGGGGAGGGCAGCGTTCGTGACTTCTCCACACTGCAGGGTCTGCATGTCTCCGACGGAGGCACGAGGCATTTTTTCCCCCTTTTTTAGGTTTGGTGACTTCTTACTGGCCCTCGCTGCGCCCAGAGGCGTTTGCTGGCGTCCAGAAGATCTCCGACTCCAGCAAGCTTCGAACTACGTCGACAGCTTCTTCACGAAGTGAGAGGGACGCAACGATTCGCCCTGCGTCCATGGGAGACTTCCGTCCTCCGTGACTTCGGCAGCTGGAGAAGAAGATGTGTGGCTGTCCTCATCGAACAGCAGAGACTTCAGCGGTTTTTCGGAGTCTTCGACATCCGAGCGCCGCCTCATCGGCTCCAACAAGCGGAGTTGAGCAGGTCCTTTGCAAGTAGGGCCTCCCTTACGGTTAGCCGCGGCTACCTTTATGGTCAGAAATTACGTTGTTCCTACAATGAGAGCTGTTTTCACATGCTTTTTATTTTGTGGAATGCTGGATAATATTGTTGTTTTTCTATCTGTACATAACTTTAACGTTACAGTTGTGTTATCTTGATGGTATTGTCTGAAGTACAGACCATGATTAGTCCAGTGATTTATGGATTGTTTTAGCTGTGCCTTCAACGATAGCTGTTTTCACATGCATTTTTGTGGAATGCTGGATACTATTGTTGTTTTTTATCTGCACATAACTTTACAGTTGTGTTTATCTTGATGATTCTGTATACAGACCATGATTTTAGTCCATTGATTTATGGATTATTTTTAGCTTGTCACAGTTCCCAGTTTCTTTCACTGGGTTTGTTGTTGTTTGATTGTTGTCAAGGGCACAGGCAGGTGAACCACTCATCTGTTGTCAGTTCAACCTGCGAATTGGGGGGATTTAGATATCCCCAACCCACTACTGCTGCTACTCGAGTCCGGGCAGCCATGAAGTTCTACTGCTTGACCCAGTGGGTTCATCTCCGGCTCCATCACGTGTGTTCCGGAGACTCTGCCATCACACAAGCGTCAGTAGTAGTACTACGGTACTACACTTTGTCGAGGACGACAATAAAGTCTCTGTTGGCAGGGTGGTGAAGCCAAGGAGGTGGTCATCCGACTCACATCTCATCCAGGCGGAATGATGGACAGAAGGTCAACTGCCGTTCCACCGCCCAACTGCCAGGGTCAACGTCCACTCCTGTGGGCTCCACACAACCAGAAGGCTAGGGTAACCTTATCCTTAGAGCATCTTATTGCAATCAGCTAGGCTCACTTTGTTAGCCTTGTTGTTGTTTTTTCTTGTATCTTGTATGTGTTCATGAGTTTTTGAGCATGTAGATGCCTCCAGTTAACAGCCAGAGTGGCGAAGTTCTGCAAACCAGCAGCCACTCGTGGTACCAAGGGCATTGTTGTCCGCGTACCTTCCTTAGGTTCGAGAGCGAGGGCAACTTCGTTCCAGTCAGGATATCCTCACAGACTTGTCAGTCCTGAACACGAGAGTAACTTCAGCTCTTGCTTTGTGTCATTGAGACGAGTTTGGTGCACAAACTATTAACAGTTTCTCTGTCAGCACACAGCTTCCATACCTACGACAATCAGCTCGTGTCAGAGGAGTGGCCAAGGAGGAACATCAGGCCAGCGACTTCTCGACCTCAACAGAGGATTCTGCACAACTGGGGTCTGGCCGACTTCTGAGCAGGGAGCTCTAAGAAGTTGCAGCAGACATCCCTGGGTTGGTGATTGGTGATTGGTCAGCTGGACAACTTAGCCGCATCTGCAACCAACCCCTGCCACCTTACACAGAGTTGGCATCATCGCTTCATAGAAGTGAAGGGACTACAGAGAGGGTCATCAAGCAGAATCCTGCAACTTCTGAGACTTGACTGCGGTCATCTCAGGACTGGTCCATGGCCGATGTACGACCTCATCGACTACCACACCCTAACTGCTTGCAGTTAGGCCCAGCAGATGGCAGGCAGTGCAGGGCTGGTGTTGGTTCCAGCTGAGAGCATCTCCTGCCATACAGATTACCATCTGTAGGGATTTCCCTTTCTCAGGGTTTTCCCAGAGGGTTACGCCAGCTACTACTTCAACCTGCCGAGATCTACAGCAGCTGCTACCAGGCGGAGCAGACTACTTCAGCAGACGCCCTACAACAGGTGGTACAGTCTGCTTCACCTGCATCAGCAGGTGTTCTACAAGTGGTGCAGCCTCCATCAGCATGTGGCCTGCAGCAGTCGTTGCAGTCATCTTCGGCAGGTGCAGGGCATTAAGTGATGCAGTCTTCAGCAGCAGGTACTCTGCTGCAGGTGGTGCAGCCTACATCAGCATGCGCTGTGGCCCAGCAACCAGGTGGGCAGTCTTCAGCAGCAGGTACTCCACTGCAGGTGGTGCACCCTACGTCAGCATGCGCTGTGGCCCAGCAACCAGGTGGGCAGTCTTCAGCAGCAGGTATCCTGCAGCAGGTGGTGCACCCTACGTCAGCATGCGCTGTGACCTAGCTGCCAGGTGGGCAGTCGTCAGCAGCAGGTGCCCTGCAACAACTGGTGCAGACTATGTCAGCAGATGCCCGACTGCAGGAGGTGCAGTGGACTACGTCAGCAGGTGCAGGGCTACAGGTGACTTCATCAGTCACTGCCTTACAGCAAGACGGGCAGACAATGGCAGCAGGTATGCGGCTATAGGTGGTGCTGATTCAGCCACGGCCTTACAGCAGGTATGGTGGATTTGCCAACCTCTGCTGCAGAAGACGCCTGCCACTTTCCTTTGGGAAGATGGCAGGTAGAGGATGACGACTAGTCCTCCATTGGATCTGCAGGGGCAAGATGGACAGCGGAATACTGCAGATCAAGAGATTAGAGATCAAGACAGGGTTCCACATCGCTCTCACTGAGTCTCAGGGTGGAATTGGCAACGGCAGTCTCTTCGATGCAGTGACTGCTGGAGGAAGATGCCCAGGGTAGATGGTATACATCTACCATGGAAGATGCCCACGGTAGTCGGCATACGACTACCATGATGACGGGGCATATGCATCATTTTCACGACTCTTAAGAGGGTGATCATGCTTGCATCCTGATGGCAATCAAGACACAAGTGGCATGGGCAGCTTTTCACCGCTCTTTGGAGGGTGACTATGCTTGCAACCTTAGAGGCTACCGGTACTTCACAAGATGCATCTCTTCCGCCATGACATCAACTTTCACAGGAAGTGCAGCTAGCAGATTCTCTGCAGCCCTCCAGTAGCCTGCTAGGAGGAGGACCTTCTCTGTCACAGGGTCATGTTCCTGTCTCCTTCACATCTCATCGGATAGGTTTGTCTCATCCTTGCAGACATTGAGAGCTATGACAGCTGCCTGTCAGTGGTGGTCACTCCTTCAGCATCCATAGGATAACCGCCGTCCTCCAGAATGGTCTCTAGCCAGCGGGTTGTTACGGCCTTCAAGTCCGACTTTGTGGTCCTGTCTTGGTGCAAGTTTGTCCTCACAGACCCAGGGTCTACAGCCTTGGGATCTACAACCCTTTGCACTTAGGTGGCATTAGGTCTCGCAGCAAGAGGGACAGGCTTCATCGGGATTGCAGCATTCAACTCTTGCCAAGACGAGCCAGAGCAATCCATGTCAGGTCATCAGTGTGCTGCTGTCAGCTGTAGAGGATTATACTTTTCGATCGTCTCGCATCAGAAGTTCTGAGAACGTGCTCTTCCCTGGTCAGCTAGCGGACTAGGGTTCCTTCCAGCTTAGTCACATAGTCATTATCTTCGTGAGCTACTAACGCCGAGAATGCGCCTTCTTACTACAGGACATCCGACTTAGTTGGAACATGGCTGCAGAATTCTTCACAGCTCTGGGCAACGGTCTTTCCCTTGGAATTCACCGGAGACAACAGAGTGAAGAGCAGGCTCTGCTTTTGTAGACTTCTTGTTGTCTTCCATGTTGGATCACCTGGCCTCAGGCTGTTAAGTCACCTACAGTCATAAGTCTGACTGACAACCGAGAGGATGCAGAAGACAATTACAAATTGTACAAACCTGTGCAGGACAGGTGTAGTTGTCTCTGCATCCCTCGTTGTCAGGCAGACTGCCCACCCTGAGGGAGATGGAACTTAGTTGTTCCTGTGAGTCCCTCCCGAGTGTACTTCGGCCAGGGATAGCTATAAACAGTTAGACTGAGGATCGTGCCGACGCAAGGGATTAGGGGAGTTTCTTTCTTCTTGGGAGCTACCAAGATAAGGACACATGGGGGTGGTCAGGCTTGATTACACCTACAGTCATAAGTCTGCCTGACAACGAGGGATGCAGAGACAACTACACCTGTCCTGCACAGGTTTGTACAATTTGTAATTTTCAATTATGCGATAATTGTATGGCAGATGTGACCAGGCCCTAAGGGAACATTTACATATACATCTGATTCTATTTTCAAAAGCATCTCCAAGTTTTTATCATAATAAGTACTGTAGATTTTATTTTTGTGAGACTTCAGTTCATGGTAGAAGGGAATGGGGTTTTTTGCTGTGTTATAGTAGATTAGATCTCTAACTGCTGATTTTTTTTTTTATAAGTGTAGACCTGCAAGTGATGTGTGATCATTCTGAAATGATGTTGAACTGTAATTTCCAACACAACAATTGGACTTACAGTAACTAGAATTATTGACTGTCCAACTCCTGTCTTTAAAAAGAAATCAGCAATCCATTGCTCCTGTGAAGTCATTTTTCACGCGTCAGAAGGATTTCTATCAACACAGATGATGTATTCTGATGTATTCTGTACAGTGCAATTCATCGTAACTCTGCTGCTAGTGGACTCTTCTTACAAGCCATCCACTCAAGATGTGAGAAACTCTCCAAGGTAAGTCCTACAAGAAATATACATTGCAACATTGAATGTACATCAAAACTGGTGCAATAGCCTAGTGAGTAAAGTGTTTGCTGAGTGAGTAGAGAGATCCTCAACCAAGTCATAGATTATGCCAACATTGATGTTAGACAGCCGTGTACATGTAAGCAGCATTTAAGACCAATCAATCTCTACAACTGGATAAGATTTGGGGATTGCTAAAGAACGTTTCAAGTTACATCCATCACTCTGATTTTTACCCTGAAGAAGAGTGATGGACATCAAAACATCCAAAATTAATCTCCATATCTTATCCAGTTGAAGAGATTGAATTGTCTTTTTAAATGTACTAAAAGTGGTTTACAGATTGAGGACAAAGCATGATGCTTTTTTGTTAGCTAGTAGTGCAATGCAGCTTTGATACAGCTCGCATATTTTGACCAAGCACACCGGGTCACCCCTACTTTTCTTGATAAGTGTGTTGGGTTCTTTTAAAATTTGTACTAAAAAATGCATTTCCTTTTCCAGCCATGTATAGTGAAGTCCATGCTGGGGTGTTTGGAGGGGATCCACCTGACTCAGTCCGGCACCCTTCTCACACTCCTGATCGACAAGTTCCTACAAACCCCCCATCACGCCCTCGCCAGGATGTGCGACTCCTTGGCCTGCCGGAGGGTCGAGATGATTCTGGCTCAACCTGTGGAGGTGATGAATAAATAACAGTTACTCTTCATAATATTCAAATTTCTGTAATGTTTCTAATTAGATAGAATGTAGTTAGTTATAGCCCATATATTCACGGCAGCACTTCAACAGAACATTATCGTATAACGTCATTTTCACTGATACGAGGATGCTATCCTGTGACGTCTATAGTTTCCAAAAAAATGAATGTTGTGTCAGAAAAGCTATGGTATGCAATGGACAAAATTCTTACAATGTTGACCAAACGATGTTGACCAAACATCAAACAGAAACTGATAAATTCTATAATTGTAACTACAAGACAACAACTCCTGTAATGCCTGATAACGCATTGCAGCTGAGGTACATGCTGGTTATTGGTTAAAAGATGTCTAACTGTCAGTTGAGTTTGCCACGGATCATTGATAGATAAATGATTCACCAGCCATGCAGATCACCCAGAGTCCCACGTTTGCACATTTCATTCTGGGACAGTGCTACTCCTGGCCAGAATATCACCAGGTCCCGTAACTTTGACTTTTTCAGACGATGCTGATGTGCTGATATGTGTGTGCATGTGGCTTGGGGTTGTGAAATTAAACGTTCTGACACCACAGTTTATTTGTTTCCCATAACAGGACAGTCGAACACAGTTTCCTGTGGAAGATGTAGAGAAACTGCAGGTGTTCATGAGGGAATCAGGACTGGCGCTCAGGTTAGACTGGATCTTTTCTTCAATTGTTGTTGTTCTTTGTGCCACTGCGTCCATTCAGTTCTATTGTCATCAAAGTCAGTAGAGTGATAGCATTTATCCTGTTTTAAAGTTAAACCGGAACTAGTGGCTCGTATTTCAGATGAAATCCTATCTTTTTATCCATACAAAAAGAGGTTAAGTTATTATTGAAAAAATTGCATTGTTGGAGGTTTGGGGCATGTTTCTCATGATATCATCACTCATAACAAGATACACATTGTAGCTAGGGGTGGTATGGCCCAGTGTCTAATAATCTTTCCCTTGAACATACAGGATATACATTGTACATGTAGCTAGGGGTGATATGGTCCAGTGTCTGATAATTGTTATCGAATGTCACAACATTTAGAATATGTATGTCAGTATTTGATGACAGTTTTTCTTTGACTCGGCAGACACCAGAGACTTGCCTCCCTACTGGCAAGGTTCAAGGCTGTTATCACCCAGCAGGCTGTTCCACCAGTCGAACCTGCCCCCTCCTCCCACCCCCTCGATGCTGCTAACATCAACATAGCCTCCCTGTCTATCAACAAGGTAACATTTTGTAATGTTGACAACATTTTCAGTTTTGTAATTCTATTTAGATTCGACTACAGGATAGTACTTAAAACAAGACGAACAGGTTCTGAGACCCTCTTCAACAAAACTTGAAGAAACACATAAATGCTATAAACTTGTAATTAGGACCAATCAGATATTGTTTTTTAGCTTAAAAGTTCATCAGTGTTGGTGTTTAAAAAATTCTGTGAAAATGTGTGATCTTAAAGGTACGGAGAAATCTTATAACTTAAAGCTATCTATTTACACCCCTTCGGATGAGACACTATGTACTTTTATTATAATTATGCACAGAAAGCTATATTTCTTCTGTATTTGTAGGATCTGTATGTGGCGACAGTGCAGGACCACTGTTTCAGAAGAGACAGTAATGCCCAGGAGTGTGCCCTGATGCTCAGCAAGCTGGACTACTCCGATGTACTCACCATCATGATGACCAAGGTACATCCTCCTCTGTCCATCTAAAGCCACACCAATGTATTTCCTTGCTTTTCAGATGTCTAAATTTAACATTTAATGGTAAAGAGACAGGGCTTATGTAAATGTGGTCACGAGTACAGGTTTGTGTCTCCTTCCAATGTTTGAAATGTTGTTTTCTTTACTGCAGGAGTTCCACATGAGACTGTTAGAAGACTCCATCTCTGTAGGACTCCAACAATCCCTGGTCTCCTCTGCCCATGCTGAGGTTCTCAATCGAACAAAAGGTCTGTATCTGTATAGCGGAATATCCACCCTTTGACATAACACACCAGTTTCTGTATCGGTATAGCTTGCATGATTTGGCATAACACACCAGCTTTGTAGACATGTGGTGGGCCAACCCTATTGGATGGGAATGTAAAGCTGGCAGACCCTGTGTATGAGGGAGGTTAGGCATTAGCCTCAAGCATGAAACCTCGCAGGTAGAAGAACCTTACACACTTATCAAGAAGAATAGGGATGACCTGGTGTGCTTGGCTGAGGATGCGAGCCGTGGCAAAGCGGCATTGCACTATTACAATTGCTGACGAAAAAGCATCATGCTTCGTCCTCAGTCTAAAGTCGCCCACTTACTTGGAGACATTACTATGTCTTGTTTTTTCTTCATGTAGGTCTGAAATTGGGGAAGGCGCACCACCTCCTGCGGGCGTCGTGCATCACGCTACTCCGACACGTCAGCAACGTTGTCAACATCCTCCCCAGTCCGCAGCAGCTGGTCTCCCCCGGCAACCATCACCCGGGCAACCACACCAGTCGCAGCCGGACGCCGCCGCGGGAAAAGTACCGTCTAAAGATGGAGATGTTGCTCGCTGACCGTGAGTGGAGGCATTCCGTGTTCCACATGGCAGCTGGTCTGACGGTGTATCTGCTGTCCCTGAACAAGATTCCGGAACAGTGTCAGATTCCTGAGGACTCCTTCACTGATATCTGCAGGTTTAGCATACTGGTCTTGGAGGTGAATCTTTTTGATATTTCTATTCTACAAAAGACTTTTAACTGTTACAGTTACTGTAAGTTATAAGTGTGAGTTTCAGAAGGATATGGAAATTGATGTATTGTGGGTTAGACCTACAACCCATTATAGTACCAAATGACTAAAGCCAAATGGGATTCTGAAATGTGAGGTAGCAGTGTTCTGGTGCTGTCCTTAGTGCTGAAAATGGACCTTTTGGCTGTGATTACATAAAAACGTTTTGAAATGGCTGGATTGAGCAACTAAAAAATTTAATCATTTTAGACCACTGGCTAGCAAAAGCAAGCAATGTATAATAGGTATGATTATTATACTTTGGGGACTGCAGCTGTAAGCAGCGACACCTATAGCTGCAGTGCAAAGTGAACCAGTCAGAATTGCCCTGAGGAAGGTGATAGATGGTCACCGAAATGTTGGTGTGAATAGAACACTTTTACAAAGATTTTTGTAATTCTTCACAAAGTTGTGTGGCCCAAGGGCTATTGAAACAGATGGTTGCCTCCCTATGTGCCATCTGGTGCGGGAAGGACGTAGACAATACCTCTCCCTTGTTGTCGCAGATCCTGTGCAAGGGTGCTGTACAAAGGTCGTCATACCAGACGTTACACCAGAATCCTAGCTAAAAGCCTGGCAGGAAGGACTTAAACTAACTAACTAACCAACTACTTCATTGTTGTCCCAGATCCTGTGCTACCTGCTGTACAAGGGTCGGACGCCCAGCTCGCAGCAGCTGCAGACAGCTGTGGAATGTTGCTGTGCCGTGCTGAAGAACCCGCAGCTGTTTGCCATCTTTGTTACCCAGGAACATGCCCACCTGGTCACCACTGCTGTGGGCAGCATTCATCAAGTCGTCAAGTCAGGTTCGTCTTTACGTCTTTGTCCTCTTCAAGTTTTGACTTGAATGAAATTCTAGAAAAGAAAGATTTAAGATATTTTATCACATTTAGATGCCAGCAATTCAAACATGTTGCTTGCCTCCCTTGTACATGTGTATCTCACATTTTTCATATGTGTCATTTGCTTCAAGTTTTGGTCATCTAAGTCCATATCATTTTGACTCCATATAATCATCAATGGTTTTTGTTAGCTTTAAAAGCACAATTGCCATAAGTGATCAGGAATTATATGTAATTTTCAATACATTATAAGTCAAATTTCTTGAAATATTGTATTTTGTAATCTAATCTATACAACCGCACAATTTCTTTTTTTTATGGATTTACTGAAAATATTGGTCTAGTTATTTGGATTAAATTAAAACATGAAAGATTCAATTAAAACCTTCATAAACATAGACAGCACACAGAAATGTAACTACGAGCTATGATGTAAAACTACTACAAACATGTAGATCAAACTTTGTTAAAATGGAGTTGATTTCTTTCCAGTGTGCATTAGTGCAGGAGAGAAGCTGTCACCAGTCAACTTACCTGAAACAGGGGAAGGCAAAAATGTCTCAGAAGGTAGAGTGTGGCATAAGCTATGATAACTTCAATTATTTATTATTAACATTATATTGCAACACCGGTGTGCAGTAACATCAACTTTCATGATTCTGCCAGATACCCTAAGACCGCCACATAAGTTTAACAAAATGTTGGTGGATGATTTTATGTAAGGATTTGATTAAGCAGGGCTTGAAATTCATTTTTGGAAATAGGTGAACTGGTGCACCCAACCAAAAAAATTAGGTGCATAGAAGTAATTTTGGGCGCAGCACAAAATAAAGTTGAATGTCAGTAAAACATAATTTCAAAGTTTAACGCTCTTTAGTACTACAATTTGTAATTCAATAGCTAACTTCAAAATTTCAAACAAGTAATACATCAAATAAAGTACATCTGTTACAAAAGGTTATATTGCTTTTTCTGATACTTATATTTTAAGTATTCTGTATACTACATTTTGTAGTGTACAATAGTACATTTACCCTATAGCCTACAAAAATATCTTGGTGCACTGGTGCACCCACAGGCAAAAATTAGGTGCACAGTTCCAATTTTGGGTGCACACAGGTGCACATGCACCCAGTATTTCGAGCCCTGTTAAGATATGTCGAAATTCTATTTATTTCGTGAAAATTGATGTTGTGCTGATTTTTGTTGAAATGCAATGCACTTTCAGATCAACAGAGGGCTCTTCTAGCTTGCAGACAGATGTGTGAGCTACTGCAGTGCTTAACAACTACCCTGTCCCCGGGTAACACCAGACTCCCACAGTTCCTTGCTGCACCACTGAGGAACGTGGTGCTGAACCTGGCCAGGCTGCCATTGGTCAACAGCTATGCCAGAACCCCACCAATCGTGTGGAAGATGGGGTGGGGGGCGTCGCCAGGTGGGGAGACGGGGACGAAACTGCCAGAACTGCCGTTTGACTTTCTACAGGAGAGGGAAGTTTTAAAGGACTTCATCTATAGGATAAATGCTGTTGGTAGGTTGAATGTATATTTGAATTTGAATATAGATATCATGAATGAAAATTATCAATATGCAACGCGAAACCGTAGGAGGAAAGTTCATGCGTTGGCAGTTAGCATATAGTACAGAGCTTTGTGTTGGAAAACTATACAACAAGAAAGTGTTTATTGATAGTGCTCATGATAAAGAAAATTTCTGCATGGCAAAACACTGTCAAATGAAGAATCCCCTTCTATAGTTAGTATTACATTTTACGATAGCTCTTGTGAAGAAATCAGTTTTGATTACTTGTTTTTGTTGTTGTTGTTGATAACATCAAAACTTGTAGTCATGGGTGACATGGATGCCTCTCACTGTACTTCTGTTGACAAAGTTGGATGAAATATCCATCATTTCAACAACTGTCCATATCGCATTCCCAGGATGGACATCACGGACACAGTTTGAGGAGACATGGGCAGGTTTGCTGGGGATCCTGAGTGCACTGCCCATCACTGTACCTGCTGAGAGTAGGGAGGTAAGGTCTCAAACACTCTCACTCACTCAATACTCACCAACTCACTCACTCACTCACTCACTCACTCACTCACTCACTCACTCACTCACTCACTCAATGCTCACAAACTCACTCACTCATTACTCACAAACTCACTCAATACTCACCAACTCACTCACCTACTCACTTGCCCACTCACTCATTCACTGATCATTAACTACATGTAACTATACTTTGTGGGTCAGTGCTTCATGTAAAAGATATCACACTAACCAGACAGGCTTTTCTGGTTAATACATAAAAGAAATAACCATCAAATGTTTTTAGGCACTTGTCCTTGACGTTGATAATATCTTTTGTACTGTGTAGTTGAATTCAATCTGATATATGTTAAATCCAGCCTTTCAGCTAAAACTTTCCTTAATAAGGCGGGCAATGATCATACTTAGTAGACATTTTTTTGTGCTACAAGATATACATTTGTACTAGACAATCAGCCCCCTAAACTGCGCACTTGATATTTACTACTGTGTTTTAAATTGTATCCTTCAATGAATTGCCTCTAGTGTTTTATTGTTGTATTCAATGTAATTGTAATGTTGAGTGGTCCGCAACATCAGCTTGTCTGCCTGGTGTTCCACTATATATTGTCGTGTACGGTTGCAATTTTTGATATAGAATAAAGACAATCAGCATTAATTTCACAGACTGTACATATGTATTTTAAAGTGTCTAGACTGATGTTAACCCTGGTTGACTGTCATTTGTCCACAGGAGGAAATAGAGAAGACCCAGGCGAACGTCCTGGCAGTGAGAACCATCACTGCGCTGGTGCTGGACTCCACCCTGCATCCCCAGCCAGGAAACCCCGCCAGCAGCGTCTACGAGTACCGACCCCGCAGCAAGCCTCCTTCTTACATCAACACCAGGTTGGAAAATTATACAGTCAAACCCGTACCACGGTGGCCTCATGTTGATTTTCCTTCAAGTTAGTGGAATGGCCGAATGGCTAGGTTACTGGACCTGAGCTTGAGAAGTCATGTGTTTGACTCCTGGCATTCCTAGACGTTGTGTCATTTTATTTGACTTTCCTTACTTCACCCTGGTGTACAAATGGGTACCTGACTTCGGTTGGGGAGGTAAAAGGTGGTGGAAGGAGAGGGATGGGCTCTGGCCAATACCGTGCACAAGACATAGTAACCTTTAGCACTCTGAAGTAGCCATTTGGCACCCAATTTTCTATTGGTTACAGAGTCAGGCATCAGGTAGAAGGTTGACAATCAACTCTCCCGACAGCCTCCAAGGGACCTTTTAGCTTAAGCTTTTCCTTACCTACCTGTACATATGTCTACTGTACAGTATGTGTCCCTTGAGTGATCACCACAGATGGATATTACAGCAGCTTGAAAATAGACTCCAAGAACAGAAATCAAACTTTCTGAGTGTACATCTTCCTTCAAAGCTTAATAAGAGTTTAATGGTTCTTACTGTCTTATTTTATGTCTCAGGTCAGGAAGGAAGCTTGCTCAGGTCAGACACATCGTTGAGAAGGAAATCATGGCAATAGCAGCGGAAAGGTGAGTTGTCTTATAGTATAAAGTTATACAACAGGTATTCTCTTTTTGATAATGACGCTCACATCTAATATTGTGACAAAACATGGCAGTGTATTCAAAACATTATAGTGTATTTTTGACAGAGTTTGACTGTGAGTGTGTGAGTGAGTGAGTTATGGAGTAGCCATTCAGTGAGTCAGTCAATGAGTGGGTGAGTGAGTGAGTGAGTGAATGAGTGAGTGAGTGAGTGAGTGAGTGAGTGAGTGAATAACATTTGAACTAGATCATGTGTCCAATAAAGATGGTCTGTTCAAGAGAAACACCATAACTTTCTTCTATCCTCAGATGTGACCTGTGCTCCCATCATTCCTACTTCAACATGCACGAGCAGCAGCTGCTAGAGGGGGAGGGGGGTCTGTACAGCGCAGACGTGCACAGGACGCTGGGCTTCACAGACTACGGTCTGGGACATGTGAGTTACTGTCACCAGTACTGTTTCATGAGGGGGAGGGGGGCCTGTACAGCGCAGCTGTACACAGAACACTGGATTTATTATTATGTCATGTAGTGTGGAGTAGAAATGGTCATCCTAACAAAGAATACTGCACAATAGGATTAAGATCTTCTAAACTTTCACATTTCTGGTGGCAGGAATCCCTGGTCTTGCTTTAAGTATGACTTTTTGACAATGTTTAAATTTTTGTGTGATAGGAGGAGGGTGTATGATTTGTACAAGCATGTATGCTACTTGTCAATTAATGATACAATCATTATTGAATTACATAACAGATATAATCATAAAATAATGTATATCTTGGTGTCATGACCACTCTAATTCTCAAGGTTCTGTTACTCATGTTTTGATTTAAATATTTACTTTTTGACAGTACAATGTTAATTTAAAAATGTTTGTGTGATAGGAGGGTATAATTCATGAAAGCATGTATGTTACTTGTCCATTAGTGATACTTTTATAATCATTATTGATATAATCATAGAATAATGTATATCTTGGTGTCATGACCACTCTAATTCTAAAGGTTCTGTTACCCTGTATTGACAGGTGTCCATCAAATCCATCTGGTCCGACAACCACATCCTGAACCAGACGCCGGACACGGACGAGGAGCCTGACTTCCCCGACCCGGAGGACGGGACGTCCCAGCCCATGGTGACGACCCCGCGCCGGTTCCGCGGCGGCCTGGACATCCACTCCTGCCTGCAGTTCCTGGTGGAGCTGTACAGTCAGTGGATGGAGCCCACAGCCATGCCCAGGACACCCGTACCACTGCTGTGTGAGGTGGCCAAGTCGGTCAGTCAATGCACTGTTTTTTTTTTACATTTGCAAGAAGGTTATTTTTTTAAGCAGCAAAATATATTTTTATTGTAGCAAACCTTACTGTCTGTCTTAAAAACTTCAATCTGTAATTGTATAGCTAACCTAAAGGGATTTTAACAAGCAATACACCAAAACTCGGCTGTGAACAGCATATTACTCTGAAGTCGTGAATGGATCTTGCTGTTATTTGGTATGTTGGTTGAAGTTGATAAGATGAAGAAATGATTAGAATGCGGGGCTACTAGTAGCTTTCTAAGGTGCAGGATATCAATATTTGATATCTCGTGTTCTGGACATACCATGATTATCTTTAAAGGTAGTGATGTATGATTCGGCCCCTTAGCTTCTTTTTTTTTCTAATCGCGTATCAGTGGTCCAATTCAAACTTGAAACCGTCACAGTTTTTTCAAACTTGAATGGAGCCTTGTTGAAAGCCCTGTATTCCATTATGACTTGCTAAATGTGTATCACTGTGTATTCTCCTGTATCTGCAGATCTTGTTAATTTCCGACCTGTTCACCGAGCTGCGTCAGTACGAGTGGATGTTCGACTCCCTCCTGGAGCTGAACAAGATCCACCCCGTGGAGGACGAAATCCTGCTACAGTACGTGGTACCCGGGGTCTGTAAGGCCGGCGCTGTCATGGGCATGGTAGGAAACATATGGGCTTCCTTACATTTGTGTGTGTGTGTGTCTTTGTGTGTGTATGTAAGTGTGTGTGTCTGTGTGCTGAAATCCTGTGTGTGTGTTTATGTCAGAAATCCTGCTACAGTACGTGGTACCCGGGGTCTGCAAGGCCGGCGCTGTCATGGGCATGGTAGGAAACATATGGGCTTCCTTACATTTGTGTGTGTGTGTGTGTGTGTGTCTTTGTGTGTGTATGTAAGTGTGTGTGTCTGTGTGCTGAAATCCTGTGTGTGTGTTTATGTCAGAAATCCTGCTACAGTACGTGGTACCGGGGGTCTGTAAGGCCGGCGCTGTCATGGGCATGGTAGGAAACATGGGATTCCTAATGTTTTTGTGTGTGCGTGCGTGTGTGTGCGCGTGTGTGTGTGTGTGTGCGTGTGTGTGCGTGTGTGTGTGTGTGTGTGTGTGTGTGTGTGTATGTATGTAAGTGTGTGTGTCTGTGTGATGAAATCCTGATACAATATGTGGTAAGATTATAAGATTTTATGTAGAGATTATAAAATGTAGCAAAAAAGAGTTGTAATACCAAGTTATGGACAACTCCATTTCTTAAATACAGTCAAACCTGTCTATAGCAGTCACTCAAGGGACTGGCCTAAACTGGCCGCTAAGGACAGGTGGCCGCTATAAAGAAAAAGTCGATTAACTGACCACGAGTGACACATATTTTCAGTACCCACTGAGATACATTTATTCACCGTGCAGTACACATGTAAACATTGCATAGGTAAGTCACATTTTAGAAAGTCGATTGTTGTTCTTTTACTTCTATTATGGGCTTGAAAAAAGAATTATTGTATCTGCCAACTCCAAAATCCATGGCTTGCTCGGGCTTCATGTCTGTACAGACCAGCATCGCCATACTCTACTCTTGATCCTTCGCGACTGCTTCGCTGCAGGCACACGCGTCACCAACGAGTTTTAATCATATGAAACAAAGTCCTTCGCAGCAAAATGCCACCTAGTTAGTTAAGAACAAAATACATGTTGCTCAGTTGCCACTTACTGTTCGTTTTCGACCGTTTTGAAACACAAAATGGTGGCGATAGTTTTCCTTAGTCTGTTGTTGTTTCGCATCCCGCTTGTCATTATCAGCTTCTACCATTATGCTAATAGGGTACTCGGAAGAACTCTCGGTCACTCTTTTGATGGCTTTTTTCTTTTCAGAAAATTGCAATAGCCCAAATTTTACATCATACCAATGTTATTCATATTTCTTTTGAAGCTTTTGGTAAAGTAATTATCCTCAGTGATACTTTGCAGCAAAATAAATTTAGCGCATTGTACCTCCGAAACAGTGGTGTCTTCCGTTGACCTGGCTTTATGCTGCTGACTATCAGCGCCATTTTGAAAATTGCGCGAAACACGACTTTGAGCACCGGGGAAAACGGATATTGGGCCGGCATTCAAACATTTCCCGAACTTACCACATCAGCTACATGTGCGAGTTGTATTTTCCAAAAAGCTGCCGTAATATTTGTCCAGTCGAAATGCACAGAAATGGTCAATTTTGCTACGATGTACAAACGCAAGCCATGTGAAGAAAATTATACTGACTTCGCGTCAAACCATGGATTTTCTAACAAAGATAAAACATTCTGGTTTTCTTTATTATGACCCTATCCAGTTGAGTCCACATAAATTTGATAACTGCGTGAAAAAATGAAGATTTTGAACCCGGCGTGCGGTGGCGATGCGGCTTCTACCGGCGCGCCGTGACCGTTACCGACAGTGTTACTGTACTTGCGGGACTGAAAATCTTCTGGCCGCGACCGCGTTGGACAGGTGGCCGCTATAGCCTAATTCTTAATGCTTATGTCAATGGGAAAAATCCAAGGGACCGACAAAAAGTGACCACTATGGGCAGGTGGCCGCTATGCAAAGGTGACCGCTAATACAGGTTTGACTGTACCATTGTAAGCACCCTGCAGCATTCGCAAGATTTGACTTATCTGTATTTTGTACTGTCTCTATTTCATAGGAAGGACCAGTTGCAGAAAGGGTGTCCAAACTGCTGGAGTCTTCTCTAAAGAGCACACATCTTCCAACCAAGGTAACAAACCTGTAAACTAATCTACAATTAGATGATGGGGTACTAAAAGTTTTCTGACATGCCAGAAAAGTCGACCTGGCAGAAAAGTTTGCGATGTTTTATCTGCTTGGAGATTGCATGTAAACCCACCAATTCATAGTTCATGCCATACATTTACTAATAGATGTGATGCAAGAGTAGTTACTATAATCATAGTGCTGATATCTCCTCTCCTGCCCCCCTCCCCAAGGTGGGTAGTGTCTATGGCAGTCTGTACATCCTGGAGGCTGGTCCATCCGAGGCCTCCAAGCTGCTGGTGCCGGTACTGCAGGACTACCTCAGCAAGAACATCCCGCCCACTGCACAGTAAGTCAGAATATCGTCACAACATTTCAAAATAAGAAATATTGGGATGATAAATTAGCAACAAATGTACCATATGCATAGCAGTGTGCAAACTACATGTATTGTCAGGGCTGAGATCTGACATACTTTCTAAAATTTCAAACAAAATTTTCTATTGTGTGACTGTATATTCTTTTTGCCATGTTGTAAATGTGGATTTTGCATTATTTAGTATATCACCTGGATATGTTATTATGCACATGTATTGTGTATTTCCAGGTGCTGTATTGTACATGTGGAGCCCTATGTGTTGGCCATGTGGGCTACAGCCTTCTACCTACTGGAACATTACCAGGAGGACTTGAAGGAATCTGACTTCAAGGTACATGCAGTTATGCTCAGCTGTGAATGATTATGGAATTTTTATTGGAATACTAAAAAATGCTTTTGATACTCAAATACATTTGGAAACAAGAAAAATTGTAATGAAAACAGTCCAAGTGATCTTTGTACATGTTTGTTTGTAGGAGCTACCATTGTGCCAATATCAGAGGGAAAATAAAAACTTGCAACAGTAGATTGTACAGAAATGTACTGTACACAGTAATTGTAATGTATTTATCGATAAGTTGGTGGCTCTTAGATTTTGCAACACAATGAAAATCGAGTTTGCAACATCTTTGAGCTTGCAATTGAAACAATATTTGTGGTGATAACAAAATTAAAGAGCAGTCAATGTGATGAGTGAAAATATCAAGATTTAGAGTGAACTTATTGATAAGCTTGTAATAGCTATAGTTATGATAAAATATTTCCATTGTACAGTCCGTCATGCTGCAAGCGGCCATCACCACTGCCTCGGGCAGCGAGGAGGTGACGCCTGCGCCGGTGTACCACGCCGTGGTCCGCGGCCTGGAGAGGCTGCTGGTCACTAGGGTACTGACCGGTCACGAGGCAGAACCACTGGTCAAACTCAGCGTCGACAGGTACAGCTGCTATTTACATTAAATTTTATCCATTTATTTTTCACCACACTTGTGGAAGGAGTGACATAACAGGTGACTATCACCTTTTCAAGATGTCAACGCGGAGCAGACCGCAAGATTTGATCCACTTTCACCTTAGGATGTTTGGCCCTCTGGCATACATGTAGCACCGATTTTGTGCCCTTGGGAAAGGCACTTAACATGACTCCATTTAAGTGTAAAAATCGGTACCTGCCTTAGGTAGGGGAGGTCAAAGGCAGTAAAAGGAGAGGGATGGGCTCCACCTTCCAATCTTAGTTTTAAAGAAAAAGAGTTAGACTGTTAACTGTTGTGTACCCCCTAGACTGTGCCTGCCCAGCCCTCCAACGATAGAGTTAGACTGTTATTACTGTTCTGTACCCCCTAGACTGTGCCTGTCCAGCCCTCCAAACCCTCCAAAGACAGAGTTAGACTGTTAACTGTTCTGTGTTCCCCTAGACTGTGCCTGCCCAGCCCTCATAGAGTAAGACTGTTACATGTAGCTGTTCTGTGTTCCCCTAGGCTGTGCCTGCCCAGCCCTCCAAAGACAGATTAAGACTGTTAATTGTTCTTTGTTCCCCTAGACTGTGCCTGCCCAGCCCTCCCCGGGCCATCGCGGCGCTGGGCCTGATGCTGACCTGCATGTACACTGGAAAGGACGGAGGTGACCTCGGCAGCGACACCGGCAGCGGGCAGTCGGAGCCAACCACGCCTGACAATGAGTCCCTCATCGTTGCCATGGAGAGGGTCACAGTACTCTTCGACAGGTCAGAATAGAGTAAAACATACCAAAAAAGTGAAATTACTTGACTTATTTGCCAAAAACGGTTACTCATTGACAAGCAGCTGGATAAAATTTTGAAACAGTCAGACGTGCTTAGTTTGAATCCTCTGACATGGCACTGATGCTGTGCCCTTGGGAAAGGTACTTGACATCACTTGTTTTACTTCACCCAGGTGTAAAACCTGACTTCGATTTGGGGGAGGTAAAAGGCAGTGGAAGGAAAGGGATGGGCTCCGCCTTCCAATACAATACCCTAGACATAGTGTATAACAACCGACTGTCATCTACAGCCTCAGAAAAGCTCTGAGACTACCTTTTTAAAATATTATTTTGTGTTTATATTTTCTGCTTAGGGTTGGGAAAGGCTTTTCCATACATGTGGTTGCACAGATCATGTATGGTTACCATACCTCCTCAGTGATGCTATTTCTGTCTGTGGAACTAGGAGGGGGTGAAGTCTGCCATCTCTGACTGCCTTGTTTCTATGTTTCCTCTGTTCTGTAGGATCCGGAAAGGTTTCCCGTGCGAGGCGCGTGTGGTGGCGCGGATCCTGCCGACCTTCCTGGACGACTTCTTCCCGGCCCAGGACATCATGAACAAGGTCATCGGGGAGTTTCTGTCCTCCCAGCAGCCTCACCCGCAACTCATGGCAAAGGTTTTGTATGATGTAAGTATCACTTCTTCTATGATCTTAAACATCACAAGGTCTTGTATGATGTAAGTATCGCAGCTTGTATGATCTTAAACATCAGAAGGTCTTGTGTGATGTAAGTATCACTTCTTCTATTCTAAACATCATAAGGTCTTGTACAATATAAGTCTTACTGTTGCTATCCTAAGCATCATAAGGTCTTGTATGATATAAGTCGTACTGTTGACTTTGACTTTATTGAAGAAAATCCATTAGCGATGGGCCCTAAGGCACATCACTAGTCTTCCAGGACTTCTTATCACATACAAATACACATCAAAATAACAATATATACAGTAATGATGACAATGTAACAAACATCCATCCAATATGCACATTAAGTACAGGTAGCAGCATATCATTCAAATTACCGTCTAGTTGTCGTGTTAACTGACAATAATTGAAATTAGTTCAGGGTTCTACTAAAAGTCCATACGAGTTGCTTAAAATTAGAGGCCCGTCCTTAATGGAATAAAATTATTTACAATACAATGAGCAATGACATTTCACTTCAGTTCCATACCTTATAAGAGCTCACAGAGTCCAGCTTTAAAAGTTCGTGCAGAAAGGGTGGTCTGTATTTCTACCGGGAGCTGATTCCATACTGAGAGTGAGACAACTCTGTACATAAATGTCTTCATCAAAGCATTTGTCCTAGGTTTGTCTAGTCTAAAAGTTGGCTTGGAAGCAAACCTTGTCCTGTGCTTATGCTGCTTGTTGACAGAAAACAGTGGTACTGTTGCTGTCCTAAGAATATGATAATCTATTTTGATAAAGGGAATATCTTTATATGATAGTAGTAATAAGTACTAATTAGGTTAATATTTAAAACAGTCATACCGACAACTCATGGTAAAGGTCTTGTATGATAGAAGTCTCATGCACTGCTTCCATCCTAAGGCCACACCAATTTAATTTCTTGGTTAACGGATTTTTATTTTAAAAAAAAAAAATTTAGAAAAAAAAATCCTGAAAACAGAAGGCTGGCCCAGCCTTCTGTTTTCATGATTTTTTTTTTTCTAAAATTTTTTTTTTGGAAAATAAAAATCCGTTAACCAAGAAATTAAATTGGTGTGGCCTTAACATCATTCTTATCATAGAAACAATAATCTGTTTTGAAAAAGAAAACACCTTTATATGAGAGTAGGTTAGTATTGAAAACAGCTTGGATGACAAACGTCGCTACCTTTTCAGAAGTTTAATCTTAACTTTGCATTTAGCTGTAACCATCAATTTAATCAACAGAGTAGCTTCCTGCTAAAGCTAGGTAGAAGTCTGCAAGATATTCTTAGATTATACAATTTATTTTTTTGTTGTTGTGACTGTCGTTATCCACAAAGCTATCTGTGACACCAATAGGGAAGCATCCTCTATTTGCTTGCATAGTTCTTCTTTAACAGTTTTTTCCCCGTGACTGTCATCGTCGTCGTCGGGTCCTCCTCTTACAAGGTGTAACAAATGATGTTTGCTCTCCAGAGCTTCTTATTTTCATCATATCCCTGTGTCCAGTGTTCTGTAATGATTGACCCCCCCCACCACAGGTGTTCCACAACCTGCATGAGCGTGACCAGCAGCAGGTGGTACGTGACTGGGTCATGCTGTCCCTCTCCAACTTCACCCAGCGCACACCGGTCGCCATGGCAACCTGGAGCCTCACCTGTTTCTTCCTCAGCGCCTCCACCAACCCCTGGGTCTGCGCACTGTATCCTTAGTTTGCACTGTTAACGTTACATGTACAAAGTATGACTATGAAGGGATAAGATTCACATGAAATATCGTTGTAATGATTAAGACTTTTTTAAGTTGTTGCTTTTAAGTAGATTTACTTGTAAAAGGAAGAAAGTACTATAAGTATGATTAGACAGGTCAGACAAATCTGAGGTTAAACAATGCTCCACATTTACCCCTCCTAGCCTTAGTGCTGACTACATAGAAGTTAGATCCTCCATGCGTGGAGTGCTTGATGTGTTAATGCACAATTTCCCAGTATATGTTTGGTATGTATATGGTGTGCTGTTATTGCAATTATTCCTTGACAGCTTGTGTTAGATTACCACATGTGGTCGGGCGCATGGGTTTGATGGAGACAGTGGACCGTAAACTGTTCTGCATCACTGCGCTGGACTTCTACAAGAACCAGGTATAGTATATTACCACAAGCTGTTGTTACTGCAACAGTTAGAATTTTTTGTTCATTCCTGCTTATGTCAATTGTCCTTTCAAATTGTTCGAGAATTGTACAACACGTATCGATGTAAACATGTTTCAAAATCTTATCCAGTTGCTTGAGTAATCATTTTTGGCGTATCTTATTACCTGGATGTCTAACCTTCATCAACGATGTAAACATGTGTTTTTTTATCTTTAGATCACAGAAGAGCTGGACAGACGAGCATTTGAGTCCATCTTCCAGGCTGCGTCGTCATCTGCGCCAGACGGTCCCTATCTGCAGCTCATCCAACTCATCCACTGATCAACCCTGGGAACACACCCACAAACCCACCCAGGTCTCCAACCCTGGGAGAACACCCACGTACACCCTCCCACATCTCCAACCCTGGTAACACACCCACGTACAGCCACCCAGGTCTCCAACCCTGGTAACACACCCACCCAGGTCTCCAACCCTGGGAACACACCCATATTTGCTCACCCAGGTCTCCAACCCTGGGAACACACCCACCCAGGTCTCCAACCCTGGGAACACACCCATATATGCTCACCCAGGTCTCCAACCCTGGGAACACACCCATACATGTATATGCCCAACCAGATCTCCAACTCTTGGAACACACTGTCTCATATATGCCCACCCAGGTCTCAAACTCATGCCCTCAGTCACTTTATTCACCTGCATCATAGCTGGCTTTCAATACACGTTATAGTCTTACATCCTGCAAACACTCATTAAGTATACATAAACTGTAACTGTACTGCTACATATTTCATGCATAGAGCACACAAAAAATGTCCACCTTTGGATGATTTATACCCCCAGGACACCGGTCAAGCATCTCAGCCCTCATAGATTGTGCAGTACATGCAGATAGCTAACCTGGTATCCATCCTATTCTATCTCCAGTTTGCTCCCCAAATCGCTTCCCTTGCCAAATAGTCTGACAGCCATTAATTAATAAAGAAATGGTTGGCATTTGTATATTCTTCTAACATTAGTTAACTGAGGGCTCTGATGGCTGTGAGTCATACTACCTAGTAACTGCATTAGTAACAGTGTTTGAATAAGTTCGATCCCTGTTACACTGCTTCCTAAAAATATTTGATTCTCGAAATAATACAGGGCATAAGGAAAAAAAATGCTTAAACAGGGATGAACACCAGAATATTCTCTGGAATAGCATTCAAAGGAGTGAATCAGAGGTAGAATAGGATGGATACCAAGCCAGCAGAAAGCTCCTATATATAAAAATACGCTTCTAGAGTACCATTAATAATGCACATACATGTCAGTCCATGTGCCAATCTGAAGTGGATTAATCTTGACAAATGTGTCTGAGAGAAAGTTATTTCTAACAGAAGAGGGGCTGTTGAAGAGTGTACATATTGCTGAACAAGGTTGTTATAGTATTTCATTCTACTGGTGCCAAATTTGGTACAACGTCAGTGTTATAGAGTAAAAACACAGTCCAGATGTATATGTACATGTAGCTATGAGGGCATACCACGTTACAAACAGCTAAAAACCTGTAGACGTACTGTATTAGATGCACTTCAGACCTTGGCAGCTTACGATAACACTATAATATTGTATTTCTGTGGTAACAGTGCGTAAGAAGTATCACAAGCCTTTGAGATGAGAACGTTAGGGTGCAGCTTGCTGTAAGTATGTAGCTCAATAACGGTATCTCTTGCTTCAACTGCTAAGTCCTTAATGTATACCAACAGAAGCATTGAGGGGTGCATCTTGCACTTATGACATGCTTCCTTTACTGTAAATCACTTCAACACACTTTCACAATGAATAATGTAATGTAATGTAAAAAGAACACATTAAGATACATAGGTGATGTGTTTGCACATGTAATAATGCTTGTGACATAATGTAAAATCTAACAGCCTGATAAGTTTTCTCCCACAAAATATGTCAACAAAGCCCTTCTTACAGCTTTAGACTGTAGACAATGAAACGTTTTCAGTAAGAATTCATAATGTATCTGTAAGTACATAATAACTGGTACGAAAGCTTATATATATAGTCTCATAAAGTTTTAAATGGTAGGGAAAATTGTGATATATTCAATGATTGTCACAGGTAGAGGTACATAATTGCTGGTTATTCTCTCACAAACTATACCTAAATCAAATTGCTAAGTGATCACAGTTAAAGCCATTCAAAAATCTACTTTGTAGAGATTGAAACTGCTAAACTGTTAAAGTTAGAATGTAGTTCTGAGGCAAAGGTAACACTGCACTTTCTGATTACTAGATTAGATTGTTTAAGTCAATTGACATACATTTATTCTCCATATGCAAAATAGCACTTTGTGACTAATTCCACCGTTTTGAAGAAAATAGCAAGAAAATAGTAAGTATACAATGTATATAGAACAAGAAATGTCGTCAGACACAGTACAGTGGGCCTTTCGAGTGGTAAATTTGAGTCGGACCGGTCATCAAAAATAGATTACAATGATATCGTGTTTTGTTGTGATGTGTGATGAGTCCTTAAACCTTGACCTTCAGCTTGCTAAGGCAGTCGTTTGGTACCAAATATGCATCGACTACTGGCTTAGGCAGCAGGAAAAAGGTTAAAGATGGCGCTAGAGAAAGAAGGGACCGAGTGGTGTCCACTGGATGCACCAATGACGTCCTGTTACAACAACTATATCTGTGATTCACGTATGAAGGAACCCCATGGATAAGGAAGACACTGCTAGACATGTATGTATGTTGTCATGATATTTGTGTTGCTGGGGTGATATTTATTTAGCTGTTGTCCGATGAAGTGTAATTATAAAGTTTGCTAGCTGTACTTGAATGAATAAGTTGAAAGTGTCATAATGAAAGTGTTATAGCTCTGTGGTATTACATTTTACTCTCTATATAGAACTTGTATGTATACGAGATGCTTCTGTATATTATGGTCTTTATGTAATCATTCATGGAATATAAAAATGCAAATCACAGCAAAGATGACAGTATGTCTTAAGGATCTTGTTGGGACGTTTTCCAACCATTTGATGCTATGTTGCTTTTGTTAGTGCAATGGACTGTGTGGTCAGAAGATGTTTCCTGCCTATAGATATGTTTTAGCAATATTCAGAATTTATTTCATGGTGCAATCAATAAAGCATTCATTTGTCTCAACGACTTGTCTGTGTGAGTTTATAAGCAATATCTTATTATTTATGCAAAAGAGGTCCTTATAAGTATTTAGTTGTTTTGCAGTTTTATTTAAATCGAAAATGAGACCTGTATCATTTTCAAATAAGGTTATGGAAGTACGAAAATCGAGACCAGAGGGCCAATGGAGGGTAAGCGCCACCTAGCGGATTGCTGTAGAACGACAGGCACCGGTGAAACAGGCAGATGACGAGATCAGCACCAAGGACGCCTCCCATCCTTGCCTTTTGTTTCTGGGGTCAAGGAAAAATATCTTTAAAAAAACATTTTTGTTGGACTTGTTATTCTATTTCTGACTGGACGAAATCGGGGCCATTCCTCCCTGCGTACGATGTTCACATTTGAACACCACTTGATGTGGATATATCTACTAGTAAGAAGGTTGAACTGTCACATTAGTGTAAGAAAAATTAATGTCCTCACTGACATTCTCGTATTCGTGCACACAGAATAGTTTTCAACAAAGAAAAAAACGAGAATTCCATTTTTGAAGTGTTGATGTTCATTATTTTGTGTCACACTTTGTCACTACTATTTCATAGGACCATTTGCGAATCCCGGCTAGAAAAAGGTTAATTCTTCAGTTCTTTTAACCTATAGAAATTTCAACAACTTTTAGTAAATTTCAAACACGTCGAAACGATTGTGAAAAGCATTGCTTTATTTTTGCTACAAAAATGAATACCTCGTTTGCACCGGCCTCCTTCGTAGACCTTCTAGATGCCTGCGTTTCTATTTTTGAGGGAGGGGGGGGGGGATCGCTCGAGTGGTTTGCGATGTTTAACATGAGCAACAATTTTAATGCCGCACGCCCTAGAAATTCGAGGGTGCTCATCGTTTTGGCGCCCACAAAGCGAAATCATCCTCCCGGAATGCCCGATATGCTCGCTCCATTACCTCCCATATCGGCCCTGCAATTTCCAGCCTGTGAACTCGCTTCTGGCGACGTCACCACCAAAACAGCATCAGCCAATCAGAGGGTTTGCTAAAGCTCATCTTGAGCAAAAGCGCCAAGGACGCTGGGAAGCTATCAACCAATCAGGTTACGTCTTACATCGCTTATTTGGGTTCAGAGCAAAAATAACTGTTGTTTGTACCAAATAAGGCTAGCTCATTAATCATTCATGAGCAACTGTCAATGACGTCGCCAGAAGCGAGTTCACAGGCTGGAAATTGCAGGGCCGATATGGGGGGTAATGAAGCGAGCATTTCGGGCATGCTGGGAGGATGAGGGTAATTAGAAGGAAAAAAACACCTGGGGATGATTGGCACGGAGGTCGTTTGTGGCTCATCTCCGGAGCAGGTGTGATTTCATCCAGTAGCGTAATGATAAATCTTAATATGTGAATTGCTTCTCGCGCAGTTACATCGATTGGCCTTTTGCAATAGAATATCTTATATTCAATCCTTTTTCCTGTGTGGATGGCGATGACCCTCTGACTGTACAGAAATGGAACGTTGCTTACATACACAGACTATGCAAAATGACAACATTGTATATACTGACAATTTCTAGTTAACTGTTAATTCAAAGGTTCCATGTGTACTGGTAGTTTTTCATACAAATTTAGTTTTTCACTTGAACATTCATGTACTGCATACATACATTACATCAATACATATCTAAGATAAATGTTTACACTATCTAGTACCTGTTTTCATCAAATTTCATTTTTGACGGAATTTGACATAAACATGTTAATACGCTAATTCTGTGAACAAAATAAAGCGCTTATGACAACAAGCTTTTCAGTTAGTCCTCTTTCATTGCAACTTAAGAAGGATCAGCGGACTGACCGAAAGCTTAACTAAAGCGCTTTACTTTTTGTACGGAATTAGCGCGTAATTAATTTTAAATTCGATGTATCACCTTTTGCTAAGCTATCCCAGCACAACGCAATGACTGTGGCGATACAGCAGTCTCTAACAGACTGACTACGCGTGCTAATAGGGAGAATGATAATCCAGGGGAGTTCGGCTACCAAAGGGGTTGACCGGAGGGGGAATGTTAAACTTACCGCGCACTGCCTCTTCTGGCCAATTATTTCTTTTTTTTGCCGCATTCTATAGGATCCATACCCCCGTAGAAAGTCCTGACGGAGGCTTGCAATGCACTTTCTACAAGGACAAAATATCCTATTGTTTCATTGTTGTCACCATGATAAAATGTTGCTTAACTTATATAAAGCTAACATGGTTGCTTACGATACTCATGATGGTACACACTTACAAATCCCGAACTGTGGACGACTCTTATACAGTATGTGGTCGGACTAGAAGGTAAGCTTAAGAACGATGATGCTTCTGCACCTGATCGTGATGCACTTGGTTCTGTGTGAGATCGGAGAACGTCGTAACAGCAATCGCTCTATGATGACTATGGTAACTATGGTAACTATGAATGTTACAGTCATGGTTTCCCACTGAAGGTTGTTCATCTGGAGCCAGACTCGTCACTCGGTATGTTTTGCCCCTCTCCGTGTGCAGAAGCATCTTGTAGATTTTGGACATCTCCTGTTCCAGTTTGGTCTTCCTGTGGGTTCACACGGTTTCCTCGAAACACAGAAACAAGTATCTGATGGATATTTGTCAGTCGTTGCCAGATTGCGTTCCTTAAGGCCAGTGTGCGGATGAGTGTTGCTATCGGGTTAATGAGTGAGTTCAGAGCTAAGCCTGCAACTATTCCAGTACTATGCGGGCACATATCAGGGCTACTGTTGCACACTCCCACCAAAAGGAGGGGTAACAGCCAGAAGACAAATGCCACCACCACATGAATCATTACAGTCTTGGCCTTGTGCACTCTTTTTTCGTATTTCCCCTGTGCCTCCTCTTGTGCAGCGTTGTTTGGTTGATCACCACCCTGTCTGTGTTGTACAGGACCATTTTCTCCTGGTGCCTGGGGGACCCCTGCCTGTTCAAGTCTTCTCTTTTCTAGCGCTCTAATTGCTACAAACACACTAGCATTTGTGAACATCATGACTATGCACAGCAAGAACACTATGGATACACAAATAATAACAAGGGCCAGAGGGTAAGATAAAATGCAGATACCAGTGGTAAGAGTCTGCATATGGACACAGTTCCAGCCCATACAGGGTGAGAAGGCAAGCAAGGAGAAAATAATCCATGAACATGCCAAAGCTACACCTCCACACAGTTTGACACTGTCAGCATGGATGTGGTAGTATATAGGATGCTTTATAGCAACATAGGAAATCACAGACATTAGTGATAGAGCTGATGCCGAAGTCATCTGAGTAAATACGATTAAGCTGGTATAAGTCAATATAAAGTCATACATTACGTTGTGTCCAACATGGCCTACTGTGCGATACAGAATTGCAACGCCTGCGAAAACATCTGTGATTGCCAGATTCGCCAGGTAGAAGTAGATGGGTTTGTGGAGTTCTTTTGTTCCAATGATTCCCAAGAGCACAGCAAAATTACTGATAATAATGAGAAGTCCCATCAGCCAAAAGACAATGACCGTCCCTGTTCCTAAGCTCACAAGGTCTTGACGCATAGAGCAGGCTTCGTTGGCTTGAGCAGTGGATACAGTCCTGTTCTGAAGATACCACTTGTAGCAGGACAGTAAGCTGTCGAACTCAGGAGTAGATGTCTCCCCATAGAGCATCAATGGGTCGGAGCTGTCGTTGAACATGCTGGAGGGGATTCTGGTCGTCTGCAGCCTGAGGCAGGTTGTGAGAATCTCGAACTGTGGACGAGTCTGATACTGTTTGTGGCCGGACTAGAAGGTAAGGACGGTGCTGCCTCTGCTCTGCAACGTGATGGGTTTGGTTCAGCGAGTGAGAGAAGGGAGATTGTTGTGACTGTGGTTGGTCGCTCAGGAAGGCTTACTACACATAAGCCGACTTACGTGTGCTGTTACCAGGGGCAACACAGCACGCTTACGTAGTTTAATTTGCGTCAGTAAGCCGACCTTCCAATCCGATAAAATTACTTCCGTTGCACAATCTGATGCAGTTCCGATAACGTCTGCTTGATTTGCGCCTTTTTGTATACATGTGCCGGTTTTCACCCATGTGTATAAAGCTGTTTGATGTGGCACTTGGGGCACATTCAATCAGCGCCTTGCATTCGTGTAACCATGGTGACATACGCTGCAGAAACTATTGCCACCTCGTCATCAAAACTGCTAAAGACCGAGGCTACAACACGAGACCTGCTCGGCCTCGGAGGAATATCAACGACGTTTCAGAGAAATTCCAACGGCGTTTCAGAGACATTTCAACGACGTTTCAGAGATATTTTGCTAGCTGTGCGCAGGGGCATCCGGTTGGCTGCGCACAGAGACATTTCGACACACATCTCTGTTTGTTTGTGTGTGTGGACAAGGTGTGAAAGAGGTTCCTATCAACTTAATCAAGTTAATATTAGATGCAGTTTAATAAACGACCTAATCCTTGATGAAATTATGAGGAGTTGATTCCCAACAAAATTATAAGGCCCGACGTAGTTATAGGGTCGACCCGACCGTGCTGTAAGGCCCCACGTAACTAGAAAAATAACGATGAAATTGTAAGGATCGGCCGCGCTGTAAATCCCATCATGTTCATTGGAGACTGTCATCTATCAGTATTTTCAAAATAGAACTGGAGTCCTTCTTTTCATAGACCGTCCAGACCGCTGACCGAGCCTGCTGGGCCAACCTAACTGCCTCATGTGTCGGACGACACGGGAGCCCCTAAGTCTAAGTAAGAAAGTCCAGACACACCCAGTACTTCCGGCACGAAATGGCTTTGGATCCTGCCGTATCCGGACATGGACCACGGTGATCCGGAAACTAAGATCCGATAGATCCAAACGGATATGGGGTCGTATTGTACTTACACAACTCAAATTTCCCAGCAATAACCTACATTAGTTGTACCTTGAGCCCTGATATATGGACGATATCTCAGCCTGTCCCAAAGGGCATGAGTTACTAAGCTACATCGATTCAATATTGGCGCGCAGTATTCAAGTACTGGTCGTACAAAGGATGTATATATGGTGACAAGGTCTTCGGTGGGAAGGTTGAAATGTTTAAGTTTCCGCAAGAAGAACAGGTATCCGTTAGCTTTCCCTACCATTCTGGTAACCTGTGTCTCCCACTTCAAGTCTCTCTGCAGCCCAGGGCTCTAGCCAGCCCGAAATTTTATCCCGTAAGCCCAAATTTTCGGTATAAATCTAACATGTCGAGCGCCGAAGGCGCGAGGCGTCGCGCCGTAGGCGCGACAATTGTAGAGGGGTCCGGGGGTATTCCCCCCCGGGAAAATTTGAAATGTAGACCCCCAGAAACGCTATCTCCCACTGCACGAAATGTGGGATTTACCAAACTTACCATGGGTGTGTAAATTCCTGGTAAATTTGATATGTAAGATTTACCCAGAAATACCACAAATTTACCCGGTAAAGGTGTGTAAATATCAGGTAAATATTAGTATTGCAGTAAGTTACAGGCCGCTTCATAAGCCTGGGATAACCTCTTACCAGTTAAGAGTTCCAGTTAAGAGAGGCGAGAGTCCCAGTTAAGAGTCCCAGTTAAGACAGGCAAGAGTCCAGGTTAAGAGTCCCAGTTAAGAGAGGGGAGAGTCCCAGTTAAGAGTCCCGGTTAAGAGTCCAAGTTAAGAGAGGCGAGAGTCCCAGTTAAGAGTCCCAGTTAAGAGTCCAAGTTAAGAGTCCAAGTTAAGAGAGGGGAGAGTCCCAGTTAAGAGTCCCAGTTAAGAGTCCCAGTTAAGAGTCCAAGTTAAGAGAGGGGAGAGTCCCAGTTAAGAGTCCCGGTTAAGAGTCCAAGTTAAGAGAGGCGAGAGTCCCAGTTAAGAGTCCCAGTTAAGAGTCCCAGTTAAGAGTCCAATTTAAGAGAGGCGAGAGTCCCAGTTAAGAGTCCAAGTTAAGACAGGCAAGAGTCCCAGTTAAGAGTCCCAGTTAAGAGTCCCAGTTAAGACAGGCAAGAGTCCCAGTTAAGAGTCCCAGTTAAGACAGGCAAGAGTCCCAGTTAAGAGTCCCAGTTAAGACAGGCAAGAGTCCCAGTTAAGAGTCCCAGTTAAGAGTCCATGTTAAGAGAGGCGAGAGTCCCAGTTAAGAGTCCCAGTTAAGACAGGCAAGAGTCCCAGTTAAGAGTCCCAGTTAAGAGTCCCAGTTAAGACAGGCAAGAGTCCCAGTTAACAGTCCCAGTTAAGAGTCCCAGTTAAGACAGGCAAGAGTCCCAGTTAACAGTCCCAGTTAAGAGTCCCAGTTAAGACAGGCAAGAGTCCCAGTTAAGAGTCCCAGTTAAGAGAGGCGAGAGTCCCAGTTAAGAGTCCCAGTTAAGACAGGCAAGAGTCCCAGTTAAGAGTCCAAGTTAAGACAGGCAAGAGTCCCAGTTAAGAGTCCCAGTTAAGAGTCCCAGTTAAGAGTCCCAGTTAAGAGAGGCGAGAGTCCCAGTTAAGAGTCCCAGTTAAGACAGGCAAGAGTCCCAGTTAAGAGTCCCAGTTAAGACAGGCAAGAGTCCCAGTTAAGAGTCCCACTTAAGACAGGCAAGAGTCCCAGTTAAGAGTCCCAGTTAAGAGTCCCAGTTAAGAGAGGCGAGAGTCCCAGTTAAGAGTCCCAGTTAAGAGTCCCAGTTAAGAGTCCCAGTTAAGAGAGGCGAGAGTCCCAGTTAAGACAGGCAAGAGTCCCAGTTAAGAGTCCCAGTTAAGACAGGCAAGAGTCCCAGTTAACAGTCCCAGTTAAGAGTCCCAGTTAAGAGAGGCGAGAGTCCCGGCTAAGAGTCCCAGTTAAGACAGGCAAGAGTCCCAGTTAAGAGTCCCAGTTAAGAGTCCCAGTTAAGAGTCCCAGTTAAGAGAGGCGAGAGTCCCAGTTAAGAGTCCCAGTTAAGACAGGCAAGAGTCCCAGTTAAGAGTCCCAGTTAAGACAGGCAAGAGTCCCAGTTAAGAGTCCCAGTTAAGACAGGCAAGAGTCCCAGTTAAGAGTCCCAGTTAAGACTGGCAAGAGTCCCAGTTAAGAGTCCCAGTTAAGAGTCCAAGTTAAGAGAGGCGAGAGTCCCAGTTAAGAGTCCCAGTTAAGACAGGCAAGAGTCGCAGTTAAGAGTCCCAGTTAAGACAGGCATGAGTCCCAGTTAAGAGTCCCAGTTCAGACAGGCAAGAGTCCCAGTTCAGGCGGGCAAGAGTCCCAGTTAAGACAGGCAAGAGTCCCAGTTAAGAGGCCCTGTTAAGAGCCACAGGTGTCTCAGGTATTCATATCTTTATTAGTTAGGTCCGACACTCCTATAACCCACCTTTAGGCTTTACAGGCTGAAAGGCTTACTCTAGTCTTAGAGGGTCTTAGGAATGAGCAATATGACATCCTGTGTTTCAAAACTTTAACCATAATAGGTATTGAGAATCAAGCGATATTTGTAAGCCTTACATCAGCATGTCAACACTTCAGAATGTATAAAGTTTAAGAAATTTTAATAAAAAACAACACATTAATTGATGGAAAGCATGGTTTTAAAGAAAGTAGAACATTTTAATCACTTCAAGCTCAAAACATCACTTTGAATTTGTAAAGCTTGAAAAGCAACATTGCAAAGATATATATGTCCTGTAACAAGGACATGCCTTCAATCAACACAATGAAGAAGGCAATCTAAATCACATGGCCTTATGTCATACTTATTCATAGAATTAGATATCACAACATAAACCTGATGCTTTAACATACAGACGTTTCTAATACATGGTGTTAACTCTCTGTTACATTTATTATGGTACCCTATAAATCAAATGGGTCATGATGCAAAAGGCAAGTCAACATTATGAAATCCACATTTTGATTTCTGAATTAAACAATTATAACAATATAAAAATATCTTCTTACATATTTACATATTTACATGTTGAACATTGCATACATAATAAACATGTCTTCTTTCGGACACAGATATATTGCGCCGTGGTTCAATTTAAAAATAAATGCAATCCTGGCCACACCAATTGATTTCCTGGAATGAAAGAGTATAATGAAGCAGCACGCCTAGGCACCTGGGTGGAAAACTTAAATTTCCTCCCTAAAATGTGTGTCGGCCAAGCCATCAACTTGACTCTTACTCTTTGTTTTAGGTTGACCACCTAATCAAAGTAGGCTTTATTTTGTATTCTGGAAAATCATTGATTTGGCCTCTCTACAGGAGTTCAACCTAATAACTGAAGTACCTATCTCTGGGGCAAACAAACATGACCTCTCTATTATGAACTTTGCCGGGAGCTTTTACGAACTTACACTTTATTCTTTGAACAGGTATAAAACTTGCAGGACCTTCTGCATCAAACACTGTAGGATGCCATGCCTCTACTGGCTTTCCACAATGTGTTCGCACAGAGTCAGGCAGCCTGGAGTACCATTGAACTTTTGCAATGAGGTGACCCTGAGACTCTCCCTGTTCAGATATGATGATATGTTTGAGAAAATATGAAATCCTTCCAGGCCTCGGGATATGATCCATGTCATTGTAGTTTTGAATGTGACCATCAGTACCAGCCCAGTGGGCTAGTATTTCAGAGGATCTGCATGATCGGGAAGTGTATGAACCGATGACTGAACCAGTCACTTCTACAGTTTTAATTCTTAAGTATGACTGAGATATAACTGTCTCTGTGTGAAGGGCGGGGTAGATGGATTTATACATGCTTACAACATTATCAAAGTCATCATCCACAAGTACTTTAGCAACACCCTTTCCAAGCTGAATTTCATGCTGAATGTCAATCAACCAAGATTGATTCTCAATTGGAGTTTTATATGATGACAATTTTCCCCCAAATCCAAATCCCACATCATTGTTTGTTCCTCTACTATCTTCCTCAAATACGTTTGCCATGGCAGAAGTCAGTGGAGAAAAAGATTCACGGAAATACGTTGGTTCAGCTATATCAAGAAGATGTCGTTCCTTGTCAAATTTCCTCATAATTTGCACTTCAACTTCTCGATTATTATTCGGTTGGTCACCTAATATGCCATTAAGTCTTTCAAAGCTGAATAGCCAAAAAGAGTACACAGGACCAAAATCCTCCATACAACCTTTAAGGTGTGCATGCAGATGCATGTTTGGTGTAATACGATCTGTTCCATAGAGGTTTTCAAATTTCGTGCAGAATTGAACCAATAATGAATGGGCAAGCTGTATACTTGGTTTAGTGATGACACGAGAGGTAATAACCCTACAGGCAAGAACAAACTTTCGCCAACACTCCAAATCCCTGCTAGGAATAACATCCTTAAGCGCAAAGATAGAGTATATGATGGTCCAGTTCTTCCACTGGTCTGCTGTAAAGCCTCCAAAACATGATGCAATTTTTTTGGGAATCTTACCAATGTCACTGGGTGCCTCTACATTATCCACTCTTTCCTGAATTGTTTGAAGATCTTTATCTGTCAGTACACCTGTGTTTTTCCAAACTTCAATCATTCTTTTAGCTGTCCCAAGGAAAAGGTTATGCATAGGATCGATGGTACTCATTCTAATGATATCAATATAAGGGAGATTTATCAATGGAGAAAATCTGGCACCTGTGGATCTTTCAAGCTGTTCCTGCTCAGTTTGGGTCTTACATTTCAGAACACGATTCACAGAGGCCAGATGGTCCGCATGTGTTCTTGGTTCCCAGTTTTCTACATCAAAACCGCCAAAACATTTTTCTCCAATAGTACCTGGGAAAGATTTCTTACATTTGGAACATCCCTGAGTAGCGGTGTGTCCCATAAATCCACACAACTTCCTTGTTGCAGGAATGTCGCATCCAACACATAGCAAAGCCAGTCTAAAGGTCTTTTCAACAGTACCTGACAGAAAGCTTTTGATCTTAAAACCCTCATTCCAAGCTACCTGTAATTCTTCAACCAGAGGCTTAATAAAAGTGGCTGTTTTGGGTTCCCCACCCATGTCTGGAATAATACCAACCAAAATTATATTGTTTCGCTTGAAACGTTCCTCACGTGGCAGATTAAGAAGAGAAAGATAAATAACACCAACCGAATATCTAACATGTTTAAATGGTTGAAACCAATCGCAGTTTAAGATCAGGCCATAATTTCCTTCTTTTGTGAAAAAGTCATGTTTATCAGGGTCATTAAAATCCTTCCAGATTTCACCATCATATATATCAGTCATCCTGTCACCAATGTCATGTCTTTGTCTCCACAGTTCACATGATTTTTCAAATCCCTTCCGCCTTACTAGAGCTGAAATAGAATCTTTCAATGGTTTATAACAGTATATTTTGATGGGAACAAGTTTAGTGCCTCCACTTGGGAGTTTGACATGTTTCAATAACTTCTGGCCACAAGGTCTTCTACGCTGGCGTTGAGGATGGTTAGGGTATTTGGAAAAAGTACATCTTTTGCTCTCTTCTACACCTCCTACAACAACCTTGCACTCAGTGTAATCATACAAACTACAACATTTAGGGCAAACTACATATTTAATGAACCTGTCATTTCTATAATTCAACCTTTTCCATACCAAGTACACTGAACCTGGAAACAGAGGGGACAATGTAGCGATGAAAGAAGAATGTTCAGATGCTATATTAAACCACTGGTGCAAGAAGTTGAATACATGATCCATAGCATTATCTGAAATGAAGTATTTTGCCTGCCACAGCAGGATGAACCAGCAGAGCCACTTTATCAGACAAGTTAGCCTACCTTTAGAAGACATTTGGGGCTCATCACTTGAAGAATTATTCTCAAAGTCTTTTTCAAGGTCAATGTAATCATTAGCATTGTTTTCCATCCAAATTTCTTCAAGGTCATTCTCTTCTAGCACTGATTCATTTACATCATAAAATGATTCCATATCTTCCTCTCCATGGTTTTTGGTTCGTTTCAATTTCGTCCCCTCATTTACAGGTTCAGAGTCCACAAAAGATTCATGGCATAGAGGGTCAGATGCAGGAGATACAGGGTCAGATTCAGAACTACTGGCACTACATTCGCTTTCAGAATCAGAACTTTCATTGTACAATACTTTCTCTGCACATGTGTATATGTTGGTATTCTTATTGTACATATGTTGTCTATGATTACGAAAACCTTGTGCAGTATAGTTTCTCAAGCAGCCCGGGCATGTCTTTCGGCTACTGCCCACCTTCTTCCCTCTTGAAACCCTTTCAAAAACACAACAAAAGGATATTTAAACAATGTTCTAAATTTCTTAAAGCTATAAACATATAGATATTTGCATATCAATCATATGTGTCATGAACAAATCACTTCAGAAAAGTCTGTGATATCTGTCTGAAACAATAAGTACACTTCCAGTGGGAAATCCAAAGCCCCTTAATGTGTCAAAATAAGGCAGTGAATGTCTTTCCTCCATACAAATTACAATGTATAGGTGGGAACAATCTGACCTCACAATCTTACTCTAAACTATGTCACTTAAGGTGTATATCAGCATAGATAGAGTTGGCCTTTGCATTTGATCCTTTCTGCATTCTTCAACAATACGCTTCAATGCATTGGATGTCATATTCTTGCCACACTTCACCAAAATCTTGCTAACAACAAACCCAACTGAAAAGACATCACTGGCAACACTTGGAGCATGGTCACCACTGCGAACTTCTGGAGCAATCCAGGGGTAGCGTGCCTCAGGAAGCGGTTTCATTGACTTCTTGACTTCCGAGAGAAGGCGGGCTTGCCCAAAATCTATGATTTTGACCTTCATGTCTGAAGATACAATAATATTGTTGGGTTTCAAATCACAATGCAGAATGCCATGCTGGTGGATTCTGTACAAGACGGAGCAAAGATCAGAGACGATTGTACACCATCTTCTTTTGTCATAAAGGTTTGGGGTTTTCTGCAGAATGTAATCAATCGTGGTACTCTCTCCATTCTGGCCCTCAAACTGCGTCAAAAGTTTGCATGGAGGAACCTTGGTTTCAATGCCAACTAACCTTTGGACACCGTCCACATACTTCAGTGCCCTCAGCATATTAACTTCTCTCAATAGGTGCCTTTTTGTTGTCTTCGGATCATACTGCCCATTACTTTGAAACGTCTTGACAGCTACTGTCCCAACATCTGACAGATGGGTTTTATATACCATGCCATATGATCCACTTCCAATATGTGATTGGAAGGTTTTAGATTCAACCAAGCGGTCATGGTCAAATATCTGATCAGAGGGAAAGTCGGACAGGCTGGATAGGAAGGATTCTGCAGTGTGTTTGGACACTAACTTGTACAGAGTATTGTTATCATCATTTACGGCCACAACCTTATTTAACAAATCATTTTTCTCTGCTTTCAAACCATCTAACTCTACAACTGACTGCTTTTGCTTTGACTCTAAGATATGAATGGTCTTTGATTGTTGTTCAAGCTGGCTTTGTAGCAAAGTTGTTTTTTCTTTTATTCCAGAAAGTTCCTTTTCAAGAGCTTTTACTCTCTCTTTGGCCAATTCAACGTCATCATTGGATTTATCTACCTCCTCCTGGGGAGTACAAACTACACCTGTTTCCACTACTTTCAATTCTAGGCCTAAATAATAGCATTCTCTTTTACCACTAGATGGATTGGTTTGTTTACCACGTTTATAGTTATTTTTGAAGAACTCATTTAAAATCTTTCCCAGTTGTACTTTTGACAACTTATGTCCAATTGCAGACTCCTCTTCAATCTTCTTCCTGAGATCCTCTGCCCTTATTTTCGACCCCTTTCTTTCTTGAACATTGACACTCAACCTGGATCAACATGACAACAAAAGTCGAAAAGTCACAGAAAAGTTTGATATTCTTCAATTATTTCTAAGCAAAGTGCCATTGTTAGGGTATAAGGAAATGGGAAAATGTAATTACCAATAAATTTACTGCTTGTGTCAAAGAAATACACTATCAGTAACAGCATTACTTGACCAGAAAATGTTTTTATTTTCACTTTGGATTGCCTCCAAACAGCAACAGGTGAAAAAGTTAATTTCTTCAGATATAAAAAGGGACTGTTGTTACTACTGTCAGTATGTGGTAATAAGTAATTCTTTAAAAATTAACTCTAACTCTTTTAGTCAATTCTAGGGGATCTGATATCTATTAATTAAGTCTTCCTGGCAAGCCATGATCCCAGAATAATTTTAGTTTCTATTTGCCTACTGCTGTATCTTAAGCATAAAGAAAATGACGTATGAAACAATCTATCTAATTTGCATGCATAAATGCTTTGCTGTCATGATTAGTAAAGAGGAATGCATAGTTTAGTATTGACAGGTCTTTATGTTGTAAACAAAGGATGGAAATCCATATAGGCACAATTACTGACCAGCTTTTCACCTTCAGTCCTGTCTTGGAATTTAGACTGTTTCTCCTAAGGACAAACATTTTGGAAACAATGCTACTTTTAGCTCATGACACACGCAAAGATTGATATGCAAATATAGACTTATCATAAAAACAAGGAAGATTACATTGTTAGACTTTTGAGATGAGTATCAAAAATATATATTGACATACAATGTACGTGCTTGATGCTCATCCATGAGATAAGTAGGCAGCAGGGATTCACTGTTGCTTCAGGGAGATGTTTACCTCTCCTCCTTATTTCAATCAGCATCTTTCTCTGCATTGAATCTTCTTGTCTCAACTTCTCTCAAATCAATAACTCAAAATGGATTCTACTTACTTGCTACTAGTAGGTGCCCCTCCACACAGAGCAAGCACCACTTCGATGTTACTTGGCACTTCACTCATCAGCTGGGTTTTCTTCAACTGTCAAAATAAATTGTGTCAATGTTTCTTTCCATCAGGCAGTGAACTAGTATCACTCGAACCATCCAGAATTAATATCCATAGTTCATCCAGTAGTAGAGTTTGACCTGTATGTTAGTACTGTTTACCTGGATGTCTAACCTTCATCAACGTAAAGTGTGTCGTTGCAAAAACAAAGTCTCTACTGCATTATGCAACAGGCTAGACTAGGTGTAACAGGCCGTTCTGTGTAATATAACCAGCTGCTGTCATGCTGCATGCTGGCTATATAGATACAGGTACATCAGGGGGAGTTTGTATGACTACATCGGATTTGCACAAGACTAGTGTTAAGCTAATTGGTTGTCCAACATTATAACTTTCCTATATACAGTATGTAACATGACCAATTATCGTACCCTACCAGTTATCGTCTAGTTTGGGTCATATCCACAATGTCGAGGTGTATTAGGTATATATGCCAGTTCTCATTACTTTATACTGTAACGGGAGATGCCCTAACATCGCATGTTTTTCACGTGCTTGAACTCACAGCGCTACATCGCCAGTTGCCAGAGAGTGATCAGGTTTAGTGAATGAATTTTGAATTCATTCATCTAAAGGACATACTTGGATAAGAAATGTATTCATACTGTTCGTGAGCCCTTCACGCTCCGCGTTTCAAGCGGAAAAGCTCTGAGTCGTTTTTGCGAATGTACGTTCTATGCCAGATAGTGTGCCTAACTAAAAATATAGCACACTTTGGTAATTTTGCTCTCTTTGGAAGTTGGTGAACAAGTTAAGAAAATGAAAATGAGGGTTGTAATCTTCTATATTCTAGCTAATTTTCACAATGTTTTTGTTCCCCTTATTCTACGCATAAGAAACCTACCTTCTTGGATCCTGCCATCAGTGATCCTCCAGGTGGTAGGATCTTCTCTGTCTCCAACTGTAGGGTAAGCTCGGCAATGGTAGTTTCCTCCTGCACATCCACACACCTGGTGTTTCCATGTAGGTCTTTAACAAACAGCTGACGTGGCCTTATGAAGAAAATTCAGTCAATAATTAGTATGTGCTCTTCAGCTACATTTGATAAGTACTCCTGTCAAAACTGAACAAAGTGGCAAACAAGGGCTGATAACCTACAAAATGGCTACTCACACTCACTATCCAGTTTAATGTCTTCTTTTCCCCATCATCTGGGGGTACTACCAATACAAATTTGATTACTTTTATTTTAAGCTAATTTACCTACCCAAGACAAACTTCTTTGACATCCTCGTTATCCTTCTCACTGGTAGCTGTGGATACTGAGACCTGTGGTTGCAATTCTGGCATCAACAGTGGTTCTGGCTGATGATGGTCTGATCTGTAGATAAAATTATTCAAATCAATAAACTAAAAAAGATGCTCTTTTCTTAGTCAAGTAAAGTAAAAAAATGAAGTACAATGTTCACTAAACATTCCAAAATCAACTGTTCAAAGCCTTAAAACAGAGTGGATACTGGACACCACATACTGTAAAGAAAGGCACTGCCTATGGAATACAGAAAGTCTGCAATAGAATAAAAAAAAATATTATGCAACACTTCTTGGGTTTTGTTTTGCTAGGTACCCGGAAACACTATATCCTAGGCCTTGAATTATGATTTTTTTTTTTCACACAAAAGAATCAAGTCAGGATTACATCTTACATTGGGGTATTTGACATGGTAACGGAAACTTTCATGGCCCATAGACAGGCAACTTCTACCAAAAACTGTAGATGGAAAGTAGGTCAAGAAGGTCATAAATCGATCAGGACACATGCCATGGCCACGCGAGCCTACTGAATGAACTGTGATGGACACATGAATCAACAACATGGTGTTAATCCCTCGTTTTCCGAATGATTACTTTCTTGGCAAGAAATGATCTCACTAATGACCCATAAAAGGTCCATTATCACCTCCACTCGCAAGGAAAGAAAATAAACTGACCTCATGCCGGGAACGTTGTGACTGTGGCTAGCCTCGACGCCAGTGTCAGTTTCTCGTCGAAGGCGGGTTACTAAAGAACCCATCGCACGTTTGTAGTGGAGTTTTCTGGTCGTCGAGAGTTGTACCGCTGATCTAGCCTGCTTTTACGCGATATAGACCGTATTGAGACAGTGAGATGGTCCGACAATGCCCAACGTGCCCTAGCCCGTTCAACTCAGGCCTGATCCACAGTGGGTCTGACCGAACATCGTCAGTGTTTGGCGGGAAAACTGCACGCAAACGTGTAATATCATTGCCGTCTTTATCACAGGGTTTACCGCAGAATCATTAAATTTACAGGGAAAAATTGAAAGTAATTCTTTTTGTATTGAGGAATGTTCTCGCTTAAAGCTAAGTGTTCTTAATCAATTCCATGATTGATTCATTTGCAGTTGGATGAACGCCGTGTACTGTTACTCTCAAGGCGGAGTCTGGATTGAGTTACCGCGAAGTTAAACTTTAACAAAATATAAGTGACGTCAGTTTATAGAACATTTCTTTTATATGAGGTATATAGATGTCTTTGTAAGAAAATTAAATAGGGAGGCTGGTAAATATCAAGCGTTGTTCAATGGCGATGTGGAATTTGCAGGAACCTGGACTGTTAAATCTAACACAGATATGATTTTGTCTTTTCTACTGTGTGTTTACACGAGGAGGTTAATATTTAACCACGACCCATGCTGTAGGCAACTCGGTGGCTTGTCCCCTGGGACTTGATACCGGTTGGTGATTGGTTGAAGTCTAGCTAGCCTGCCGTGCGCGCCGTGTGCATGACTCATACCACTCTGGGCGGGAAGTGCAAAGGCGGTTGGAATACTGTACGAAACGGTTCCTGCCTGAACACTGTGAACATGTCTCGCCGCGGCTTTAGCTACCCACCCGACGACGACAGTCCAAATTTGCGCAATGATGATATTAGCGACGCCAGTTCTGCTGAGAGTCCCACAGAAAATGCAAGTGCTGTATTCAACGGCCCTCGCGAAGGTTCTGGCCAGCCTTCTTCCCCCCATGGCCACACCGGCGCCCTCCCACCCACCCGTGTACCCATGACTCCAGCGCCAGAAAACCGAAGGGAGAAGCAGACAAATGGTCGGGTCCCAACCCCGGTAAGTGTTATAGTATGCTTATATCATACTCGAGAAAGTACTACATTGATGTTTGGGGCTTTCACGGACTTGTGATGTCGCCGTTGAAATGTCTCGGGAAATATTTGCCCCCCCCCCCCCTTTTTGGCGGGAGATGTATATAATATAGTATACCAACAATTTGTTGGAAAGGGAAGCATGCCACCCATTTTTATCGTTGATAATTATGTTACAGCATGAATAATAGCATTTCTGAAATGGATGTTGATGTGAAGAAAATCTTCAAGATTGAAGAGAGCTTCGAGCCACCATGACTGCTAACGTTAACGTTACATCCTGACTGTTAATAGTATGTGTCTAGGTTTGTATTTTAGGAGAAGCCTGCATGTATAACATTGTATGTTATATGATATATAGGGCCGTTAAAAGAAAAAAAAAAAGAGAAAAAGATTGATGACATAGGACTGGACTCTAGGACTTATAATCCTTAGCCGGCTCAGGATTGCAGGAGTCAGGACTGAGTAGGATTTTGAGTTGTAGTAGTCAGAACTGAGGGTCTGCATGCTCTTTTCTGTAAGGCATAGACAGGCCTTTTTAATTTTGTATAATTCGTAGGGAAGTTATTTTATTTCTAGGGAAGTTATTTTATTTCATGTAATTTGAAGGGAAGATTTGTCTCCCATTTTTTGAATGGTCCATTCCATGGAACTGCTTGGTTCTTTGCTTTAAAGACTCTGATTTGACAATGCTAAATAAAGTTTACAAAGTAAAGTATATTGATATAAGATAATTTCTACATCCATCTAGCAAACACTTCCAATGAATAGAAGCCAGGCGCATGGCAGACTGCTGCAACAGATCCTGGATAACCAACAGGAGATACTTAAGCGAGTGGCTAAAGTGGAACACCAGTTAGAAGATCTCCAGACGTCAAAACAGCGACGAGAAGAGAAACAAAACAAGCCAACAGTGCCTAATGATGTCCGGGTATGTATTTTAGATTTTTTTACTTTTTGTGTGTTTGGTAGAACAACATACAAGGGAATTACTGTACATGTATTTGAAATCTTGGTGTTATATTTTGCTTTCGCAATTAAAGTTAAAAGGAGAAAATTGAGTTTTAGCTGTGGTTTTTACTTCGCGATAGAAATTCAGTTTCGTTACACACGTGTGTAGAACCTGTGCTGTCACTTTCACATGCATTGTACTTGTATTTTTGGTGGTAAGTAATAAGTCAGTAACATTCAAGAACTGCACATGTGTATTTTGTGTTCTGAAACGTTTGAAATTTGATTTATGCTAAATGTATGTATAAGATTTGCACCCTTTTTAAATTATACTTCCAGTTGTTGATTCCTTCCTCCTGGTAATTAAACTTAATTCCTTCAATCAATGACATCAGATTATTCAAAACAGCGACTGGTAACAAAACCTTGGCCCACGGCTTTCAAAAAATTTGCTTTTGTGAAGCAAACAAAGCAAACATTATACATGTAATTTATTTCAGATGTTTATAATCCTGATGACCAGAGCTGTACATGTATTCATAATCATGATGGCCATGCACTGCTTGCTTCTTAAGAAAAAAATTTGCAAGCCTCGTGCCAGGTTCTAAACGCAATCTAATTTCATTACCCAGATACAGGAATCAAGAACTGGAAGTATGATCTGGAAGATTCAATATTCATGATCAATGTGATTATTGTGATGGTATATAATCAGGAAGTTTTGAATTTGGCTGTCATTCGTGTCAACAGCACGTGCACATAAAATATTACCTACATATAGATTCTGCTGTCCACATCTTTGTACTTTTATTGCAGAGCCTGGTTAAAGAAGGTTACGACCATTGTGTTAACACCGGTGGAAGAGCAAAGTGGAACTTGGCCAAAGGAATGAAGTAAGTAAAGCATGGGCACGTTACTAATGCAAATAGTTAACTGCCTTTTCAAACTGTTTTTGTATTTGCTCGTTATGAGTCTGTATGGGCCAAAATGTTTCTTATTGATGAAAATATAATTAAGAAATGCCAGTTAACTTATTGAGAAATTCGCGCTTTAACCTAAGACTGAGCTTCAAAACATACCTTTTTGTACTTCACCCCCCATGAAACTCAACAGATATGATGTATGTTACAGTACAAATATGTGACAGCATTAGTAGTACTCATACTGGATGTGAATAGTTTATAAACCTTGGTGTTCTGTATGAACTTGTTAGCACGCATTTATAAATGTTAGAAAGCTTTCGTTATACAGGTACAGTGCGGTAACACCGGTACCGTAGATTCCTCCTCTCATCTTCATTAAAACAGTAAATTCTTAGGAAAGACATCTCAGGACACAGTGAGTGAAATCAGTAATTGCCAGAGAGGCCCCTGTTATGTTTGGACAGTTTTGACTGTGTACACACATGTAAATCTTTTGCAGGGCCAACTCAGTCCCAAATGATGAGACCACAAAGGCTATCTTGGGATATGTTCAGGGACTCATGTCTGACTATACAGACAAGATACACACAGTCAAAGGTACAATGAATCTCTATCAATGAAACTCTAAGAATATTACCAGCAGGCTCTACAAATGTGTTTCCACATGGTCAACCCTGCCATGAAGTAATTGTTCTGTATCCTACAATTTGCACTAGGCATACCCAGTTGAACACTAATCCAATCCTCTTTTATATAATTCCATTAGTTCCATTATATTAATTATGTACTTGAATATGATTGTCTATAAGCATTAGCAGCATTGGTGGCAAGACATTGTGTACTGGATTGCGTGTATGTAGTCAAAACTGAAGAAAGGATGTTACATAAACAGTTTCCATTTTTGTCTTCCTGCTCTAGTATTAATTCTTGAAAGTATTTCAGACAAAAGAATTGACTTGATTATTTACTTACAACGTGTACATTTTGCTGATCATTTGGATACCTACTAGTTTGCTGAAAAATTGAAAAGTAAAATTTGTTGAATTATGGGAAAAACTGAAACCATCACTTTTCTATATGAATTACACAGCTGCAGTGGACACTTACTTTGACAGTAAGAGGCGGGAGGAGATGAGGACAAAAGCAGGCAAGATCGAGAAGCACCGTAAGCAATGCAACCGGAACACGAGGATTGCCACAGTACGTACCTGATTAATTTTGGCATTTGCATTTTTTGTTTTTAAACTGTTTGGACTGTGGCAGTGCAGGAAACATCCCAACAGAACAAGCGAGAGCTCGCAGTAAAGGGCTGAAAAAGGAAACCTGTGCCAATGGTTTGTCCATAATGTGACCGTTACAGGTGAAAAATTGTGGTGGTTATTTATAAAAATTGTATTATATACATGTAAATGGCTTGTTAATGTTATGAAGCTATTCACGGTGTGTACACTGTACAGGTACATGAAACTTTCATTGATGCCAGATAAACAAATGGCTAAATGAGAGCATGTCTATAATGACAACTAAGTTTTACTAGTTCGTCTTGTGATGTATACAGGGATCAATGACATTTTTTTTTTCCAACAGAAACTGGATCATCGTCTGAAAGCCTTGCAGGCGAAGCAATCATACACCAAGCAGACGAAGATGAAGCTGCAGCGCGTGCTTATAAAGGACTATATGTCCTCAGACGAATCGGATACTGATGACAATGGGGAAAAGATCTTCCTGTCTAAGGCCATTCCCTGGCAGTCGGACCTCTTTGCAAAATACAAAAGAGAGCTGGACACAAAATTTGAAAAATTCATCCAAACTGACCAGGCCAAAAGACAGTCTATAAAAAGGCTACCTGGCCCTCCTTCCACATCCAAATCCAAAAAGCCGATTTTGTCCGAGAAGGATGCATGGGTTGCAAAATAAATGTCCAATAAAAACAAGAGACTCATTTTTCCCTACTTAATATGTCTTTTGCATACTTAAAAGGAAATGCAATGTATCCATTTTAAATTCTGGAATGTTTGTAATTGTGGAATGTAAATTTGGAATTGATCTGATTCATTTACATTATTATTGCAAGATAAATAATCATTGGTTCTGAAATTGAAACTGAGCAGTCCTATTACTTCTAAGCTTGTTGAGTCAGGATTTGCCAGTGAAACCAAATTTCCTAATATCATCCAAATATAGAAATTTGCTTGTTTGGCGGAGTTCTCTGACTCTATGATGTCATGGCCCAATGCTAATCAAAGAGCACACAGTGGACAATTGAGATGTTTTCAACAAAGACCAAGTTTTCATGTGTAGGAGGAAATTTCATTTCACTACTGGCATTTAAAGGAAAAGCAGTAAATTCAATTATATACCTGTTAAATCTCCTTAGCTTTTTTACTGAAGGCAATTTTTTTTTGTTCTTATGTCCAAAGTTTATGCTAAAGATTTTTGTTGTTCAGAGCTGTTGCCATGGTACCCTGTTCGCTTGCTTGCTTTGTTGTACTGTACGTCAATGAAGGTTAAACATCCAGGTAATATGATCACTTTGCATGAGTAATTGTTATTTGACATACTTTGTTGTACTTTTATGTATTTCTTGTTTGAAATTGCTTGTCAGCTTTGTTGACATTTTATCTTTGCATGGCTTGACATTGCATCCAGAATTCTTTCTGTGCACCTAGATGTTAAAGGTTAGGTGCACCAGTTCACCTTTTCCCAAAAAATGAATTTCGAGCCCTTTATGTACATTTCCTTCCATTTCTTACCAGACCACACATGTCAAATCTAAAATAAGAAATGGCCTCTGTCATAGATCATTTCTCCATTGTCATCAGTATGCTCAGTTTCATGCAGCAATGTCTGGGGTTATGAAGAAAGCAGTGTTGCCCTGGTTTGAAACAGTGCAGCATCCAGTGAATATAGACACACACATTTGTGAATCTTGTTCCTTTAGCAGGTTTATTTACAAATGTATCGTGTTACTGTTAGTCAATTTCACATCACAATGATCTATGCCACCGTTTATGAAATCTAACATTGATTTATGATGGTGTAGAGATTACTGGAAAGTATCAGAAGTGTCATGATAAAACCAGCATGATGACTTGGAATAGGCTACACCATACCACATGTTGAAGAAAGCCTCACATTGTGTGAATTTTCTCATGCAAGCAAAATAGATTCATTGTACTACATACAAACGTGTAAAGTGTGGTCTATAGTTCTGCATTTTAACCATTAATTTCAGTTGCCTGTGATTGCTGGTATCAAGCTCTACTACCTATCTATAGTAACGTATATTTTCAAAACCTGAGTGGTTAACATATGTTTGATAGTATAGAAGTCTACTTATTTAGAAGTTTCTGTTTTTCTTAGTGTGATGAATGACATTTTGTTTACAAATTCTGTCAAGATTGATTATGTACATGTAATGTATGTGCTATTGCTGTATTACAGGTCACTCAGGTGTGTTCAATGTAGATACAGTATAACTTGCAAATGCTATAATTACTACTCAGTGTATTTCTGTGCACACTAGTCTTGTGATAAATCATGCTTGATATGAAATGTATTTAGAGTGGAACTATTGCAAATTTGTTAACAACAAAACATGTAAAAGAAGTTATATGCATCAACATTGCTTGTCATTTGAAAAATGTCCGTTTCCCAACGTTCTTTCTTGCAATTTGAGAATCAGTAAATACTGGTTAAGTTAACTCAAGAACCTTATTATATAATGATATACAAATGTACAGGTTTTGTGTATAATGTAGTTTTAAGACTGCAAAGGTCCCAGGGGAGCTATAAGTAGTATAGGGGATGTAGGTAAGTTTTGGTATGTATGGTTTAATGCCGTTAAGTATATAACGCGCTGAATGATAAATGCCGGTAAATGCATCTTTGTACAGTAACTGACCCATACCGGGATACCGCGACTGGTTTCCCTATATATTTACACCGGTCGTAAGGCCGGGTAAATCACTAACTTATACCGCGAATGGTAGATCTCGGTAAATGCGTATTTACACCGTCCGTAAAGGCGGGTAAATGACAGTAACTGTGACTTATACCCCGACTGGTAAATCTCGGTAAATGCGTATTTACACCGTCCGTAAAGGCGGGTAAATGACAGTAACTGTGACTTATACCGCGAATGGTAAATCTCGGTAAATGCGTATTTACACCGTCCGTAAAGGCGGGTAAATGACAGTAACTGTGACTTATACCCCGAATGGTAAATCTCGGTAAATGCATCTTTACACGACCTGGGTAAATGTGGGTAAATTTAGGCAACCATTACCGGACTTACCATACCGGGTAAATGCCGGGTAAATTTGCACATTTACCAACGGGTAAATGACCGGTAAATAGTAGGTAAATCTAACCTTTACCAGTCTTTACATTACATTTACCATCACGGTAAATACGGCTTTTCGTGCAGTGTCCAGCATTTTGAGGGGAAAGTTTTGCTGGTAGATAAAGCTTTAATAATGCAATCTCTTTTGGTGAAAAATTACTTGGTCCTTCGTTGTATACAATCGGCAAATAAATGAAATTTAGCACCAGCTGCACCACAAAACTTTCTTATATATTTGACAAATATACACGTGAATTTTGTCGGCAGAAATAAAACATTTTCAACACCGGTCCCGGTTGCGCCCTGTACTAAATATAGAAGGAAATGAGACACCCTACTTTGGACAGAACGCCCTAAAGACGTTCAATATTTTCCTTCCATGTTTTCCATGGTCGATTTCTCCGGTAACTTCCACTTGATTTGATCAAAATTCGTCGATTCAAGCCTTCAAACAGCCCCATCGTCGCACCAAATATCAATTTCCGATAAAACCTCGCGGATTCACGCTAAAGCTAACATCTCGTGAACCGCGAGACTTGTATGTCATTGGTCCATTTTCCGTGACGCGGCGTGAACGAACGCTGTTATTGGCTACGTAGATAATATCTGATTCGGTCTCAAACTCTCAACACCAGTTTCGCGGGAAGAAAGTGTGCGTGTAACTCGGCGTAAACTTTGACAATGTTTACCAAAAAAATACGGAAACTGGCTGGTAACTACCGGAGTATTTTTTGTGTGGCTATAACTGGCGGTGAACCGGGGAAAACAGCAGAAAAACCGTCAGCCCGATGCGACCGGCCAGCGGGGCACTGGTAGTGGGGAGGGGGGCGCACGAGGCTGATTTTCTCTCGGCCCACGAACCACTGGCAACCTCCGCGCCTTCGCTTCGAACTTCCGCTTCTTTTCTGGAGATCTTTGCAAAAGTTCAAGCCCTGTCTATATCTTTTCTCCCGATTTTTGTCCGTCAAGGTTTACGGATTGGTTTTGATTTTTTTCCGTAACCAGCAGCAAAGTCCCGTAAATTTACGGCAAAACTGGCGCTGGCTAGAGCCCTGCTGCAGCCACACTCCCAACAGGCACGTGACTGGCACAACCTCAAGGGGGATCCATTTATTGTGAGTGTTGGTGGTGGGGGCGGACATTTCATAAAGCAAAAAGTGACGACCTTACACTTGTCTGGGTTAAGTAACATATGGTTGTCCCCACACCATCCAGAGAAACTGTCCAGCTCGTTCTGCATTAACGACGGCTTGAGGTAGTGGCGCGATTCAGTCATAGACAGATCATCAACATATTTCCAGTGATGAATCAGTGCGTCCCTCATCGCATCATCGAAAACTACGAGGAAAATCAACGGGCCCAGAAGTGTTCCTTGTGGCACTGAACAAGTAAGTACTTCCCGGTCTGAGAGATGCCCTCCATAACGAACTCGTTGCCGCCGATGGCTAAGAAAGTCGCAGATAGACCCACTGAATTAGACTCCTCCTCACTCCAAGTCGTAATAACTTCTGGATGGCCAACGTATGGTCTATCCTATCGAAGGCTTTCGAAAAGTCTGTCATTACCATTGTGCAAATGTTCTTGACCTTTTCCGATTCCCTGCAGAGAAAGTCTAACAAACTGACTAGGTACAGTGTTGTAGAGCGACCTTTCAAGCAACCAAACTGCTGTTGGTCTAGGGATGCACTTATATCTTCTAAGATCCATTTTGTGACGAAGGATTCCGGTACCTTGGCGAGTTGAGAGGTAAGAGAAACTGGTCTGAGTTTGTCGACTGATGGGGGATGTGACTTGGATAAGGGCACAACTGTGGCGTCTTTCCATACTTGTGGGACGTACCCTTCATTGAAGGAAGCATTCATAATGTCTGTGACCGGGTAACTTATTTCACAAGCAAATTCTTTCAATATCCTTGCGCTCAACTGATCAGGCCCTGCCACCCTGACACATGTTGGTGCGCCAGCCATGTGAATAATATGTTATGATTTTGATTTAGTTTCGCTTCAACTGGATATGTATGCTACCTTTATAATTATCAGTTACCGTCTGTTGTTATTCCCATATTCTTATTTTATGATCAAAGGATAGCTACGCTCGTTGTAGTTTTTCATTTCATTCTAATGTCATTTACCCAAGGTCAACATATCGCCACAGGACGTTTTTTGATGTGCCCTGCAGGCATACATAAAGAAAACATACTGAAGTAACAAAATATAATACAAACTTAGGTACAACTAGGAAGGCAACATTTGCACGAGCAAATGCAGCATGTATCGCCCATTCCCCTCCCCATGCATGGAAAAAGCGACTGTTCTAATGCAAAAAATGGAGCATTCCAAAATAACGTTTAACTATTATAAAGTAAGACCATGTAATGACCATTGTAAATATCAACGCGATCCAGGCTAACGTTTGTTGTATGTCTTCAATGTTGGTATTTGAATAAAGAACTGAATTGAAGACCAGTCAGAAATGAATCTCTCCCAATTTGAAACCCTATGCATGGATTAGCCTCCGATGCACACTCAACCCGGCTGTTTTCTTTTTCAAGTTATTGTTTTTATACTATTATATTTTTTTTTATTGCTGGCCAGCAATAAGAAAAAAATAATAATAGTATAAAAACAATATTTTGAAAAAGAAAACAGCTGGGTTGAGTCTGCATCGGAGGCTATGCATGGATGGGCTTTTCAAGGCACCCATGTTTATTCTCCCTCCCAATGCAAAAATTAACTTCCAAAATCATCCAATGGCAAAACAATCTTCCTAAAAGTGAACTATTGCAAATTCATATTCCAGGCCCGAAACGGAGCTTGTGTCTCCTATGAAAGAATAGATTACAGGAACTACCATGCATAATGGACCATTCAGAAAACATCTCTATTAAAAAAAAATTAACTTTTGTGTAATCACCCCTGTCCGAAATCAAATTCAAAACGTCCCCCCGTTCAATAATTACGCGCCACCTGACGGACAACTATCCTGTCAATCACACGCCAGGTGCACGTGGGGCTTGGGGTCACTCACCTATAAAGCTTTAGGTTGTGCTGTTTACGTTCGTAATTATAAAAGCTTCTACTTGCGAAATTACAGACAGCAGTCGAGCCCCGCCGCGTATCTTCGGGCAAATGACCATAATTTTGAGCGTTGTACAGCCTCTGACGTATTGTTTGTTTAAACTGGTACGCTGCATAGGCCCGACTCACGCTATTTTACGCATTTTCAGTGCCAAATTTCATTGAATATATAATACGCCCGCCGCCAGCACGTTGCATATATTTTTGACAGTGTTTACACCGCCGTGGACGTTTCTTTACCGACTAATACCATCGACACTTCGCCAGTTCAACAAAACACCTCAGTGTGCACTCGTTCAAACCTTACTGCAGTTGAACGCCATTCAAAGCTATCAGTCGATTTGGCTCAGGGACGACCGAGATGAATCGATTTGAAGATTTGACAGGAGGAGAAGAAGAAAGCAACATGAGAGAAAACAATATGTACCGCCCATACCTATAGGACCTTCCTCATTGGGTGTGCCCAAACTGACCAATCAGGTCTTCGTTGATACTAAACATCGCGCGCGTATTGGCTGCCGGTGCATGCCGCTTCCCCATAGCATACTATGGTATAGTAAACGCCGCAGCGTGCGAGCGAGACTGGAAAATAACCAAGAATTTAATAAAAGATCGCAACAAAAATAATCTTGAAGTAGTGCATGCAAAAAAACAATAATAGGGTCATTTGGGTAAATATTCAATGCACAACTACACCACATTTCAGGTCTTTTGGTTTCAATACTAAGGCACTGGAGGCCAAAATGTACGTTTTTGGTCAGAAAAACCTCAATAAAATCGTTTCAAAGGCATTTATCGAAAAAGTAAAAAACAACTTCTGGGGGTATGCACTTACTCTACATGTATACAAAATTTCAGCTTATTTGGCTCAGGGACGACTAAGATGAATCGATTTGAAGATTTGACAGGAGGAGGAGGAGAAAGAAACATTACAAACACAATATGTACCGCCCATACCTACATGTATAGTATGGGCGATACATAATAATGATTAAAAAAACATTGTGCATTAATGTAATTAAAGATAATACGACAAAATAATGACTTTTTTTGCAATGCTCTCTAAGTATATGTGAATGCAAATTCTTAGAAATGATATAAAATAAAAAAATAAGATCTCGACCGCGGTGCAAATTGGCAAAAACGAGCACGTACATGCATCCAAAAAGACGCCGACCAAATCAAGCAGAGAAAATCGGAGCCGCAACAGATGATGAGAATGGAAGTAAATTATCGGCTTGCAATTGAAACGTAGGCTTCTTAGGCTTCACAAATTAACCATCGTACGTATTTAGCCCCAAAATGACGATCATGCCGTGTTGTCCATGGTAACAGCCCACGTAAGTCGGTTTATGTAAGCCTTCCTGAGCGAGCGCTGTCACGACATTCTCCGGCCGATTTCACACAGAACCAAACCCATAACGATCAGGGGTAGAGGCTAGACAGCATCGCTCTTGCCTTCAAATCCGGTCACAACTGTACCAGAGTCGAGCACAGCTCGGGCATCTCACAACCTGCCTCAGACTGCAGACGACCAGAATACCCTCCAGCATGTTTAACAACAGCTCCGACCCATGGATGCTCACTGAGGAGACATCAACTCCTGAGTTCGGCAGCTTACTGTCCTGCTACAAGTGGTATCTTCAGAACAGGACTGTATCCACTGCTCAAGCCAACGAAGCCTGCTCTATGCGTCAAGACCTTGTGAGCTTAGGAACAGGGACGGCCATTGTCTTTTGGCTGATGGGACTTCTCATTATTATCAGTAATTTTGTTATGCTCTTGGGAATCATTGGAACAAGAGAACTCCACAAACCCATCTATTTCTACCTGGCAAATCTGGCAATCACAGATGTTTTCGCAGGCGTTGCAATTCTGTATCGCACAGTAGGCCATGTTGGACACAACGTAATGTATGACTTTATATTGACTTATACCAGCTTAATCGTATTTAGTCAGATGACTTCGGCATCAACTCTATCATTAATGTCTGTGATTTCCTATGTTGCTGTTAAGCATCCTATATACTTCCACAACCGTGCTGACAGTGTCAAACTGTGTGGAGGTGTAGCTCTGGCATGTTTATGGATTATTCTCTCATTGCTTGCCTTCTCACCCTGTATGGGCTGGAACTGTGTCCATATGCAGACTCTTACCACTGGTATCTGCATTTCATATCTCCCTTTGGCTTTTGTAATCATTTGTACATACATAACGTTCTTGTTGTGCATAGTCATGATGTTCACAAACATAAGTGTATTCGTGGCAATCAGAGAACGAGAAAAGAGAAGGCTTGAACATGTAGGAGGCTCCCAGGCACCAGGAGAAAACAGGGAGGGGGGTGATAAGCCAAACAATGCTGCACAAGAGGAGGCACAGAAGAAATACGAAGAAAGGTTATACAAGGCCAAGACTGTTATGATTTATGTGGTGGTGGCATTTGTCTTCTGGCTGTTACCCCTCTTGCTGGTGGCAGTGTGTAAAAGTAGCCCTGATAAGTGTGCGCGTAGTCCTGAAATATTTGCAGGTTTAACTCTGAACTCACTCATTAACCCGATGGCAACACTCATCCGCACACTGGCCTTAAGGAACGCAGTCTGGCAGAAACTGACAAGTGTCCGTCAGATATTTGTCTCCATACTACGGGGAAACCGTGTGCTGAGCCCACAGGAAGTCCAAACTGGAACAGGAGATGTCCCAAATCTCCAAGCGGCACAGTAGAAATGCTACCAACATTTGTGGGAATGGACTGAGCTGCATGAAGACTAATTCAGAACCTTTCCATGGGTATGCATAATATCACCACTTAGTCTAACTGTTTCCTGACACATGTATTGGCGTACTAATGTTGTCTGAGTTGTATAGAAATATGTTGCTTTTTTCGAAATAAATGTTTATATTTCCGTTATCACAGATTAACTTTTATTCCAATAGGAGGAGGTTCTGTCCCTCCTTAGAAAATATGAACATTTACAATAAACAGTCGCCAATTGAAAATAGGTAGTTCATATACGCAAAAATGATTTATGACAAATCCTGGCTTGTGGAACACGGTTGCTGGGAGTATACAATGCGATCTGGATCAGTGGAGATGATTATAATCGGATAATGGATTGAGACCCGATCACCCCTTCTTTATGACTAAATATGTTATTATCACTAATACTTAACGCGGACACAAGTCGCCAAAAGAGTTGCAAAGAAGACCTAAAAGGCTTCAAATCCTTGGGGCCACAAGAGACCTGTAGACATATGGATTTCTGAAAATACATGTACATATTCCCCCCTCCATATCAACGTGTATATAGGCAAGAAGCAGTAGAATGGCAACAATAATTTTCAACTGTCCACAACTGTGTTTTTTTCTGGATATTTGCTGAGAAGCTCTTGTAAGAATTGTTTGGTTAGATAGAAATCTTTCATTGAAGAGAACACACAAGTAGTCAAGATTACGAAAGTCAGCCTGTGAAAGTTGCATTACTTTGGCTGTAAAGGCATGGAATATATAATCTAGTATGTCTCTCATACAAATATCTTAAGTGTGCTGAAAGAAAGATCATGCCTGTCTCTCTACATATAAAGCATATCTTAAGTTAAATACGGTACCCTCTTTGGAGTTAATAGTGCCCTTGTACCATAATGAATTGGAGGCGAAGTGTGTCTGGATAAAATGGTGGCATCTATATACATGTACCTACAATTCTTGGCCGGCATTTCCAAACCTTCTGCCCTGAGATTACATGTAACTTTGTCAGGGATTAACTCCTCATAACTTCATTGAGGATTAAGTCTAATATTCATCACCATCATCATATCGGGTGGCTTGCCCGGACTAAGGCTACTCCCTCCCTCCAGGCGTCCTACTGCATTAATAAGGACTTAGACCTAGTCTAATCTTAAACTGCATTAATAAGGACTTAGACCTAGTCTAATCTTAAACTGCATTAAGGGTTAATTAATGCTTCTTATCTTAAAGTGGATCGAGACTGTTGAAAGCTGCAGCTCCATGTATCTGTAAACCTGTCACTCACATATTTAACATGTCCCTCTCCTCAGGTCACATTCCAAAAGAATGGAAAAGGGCCAGGGTTACACCTATACACAAAGGGGGGGATCAAGATGACCCAAACAACTACAGACCCATTTCAGTGCTACCAGTAATTATGAAAGCATTTGAAAAGGAAGTACATGGGCAGTTCTTAGAATATCTGCATAAACACCAGATTCTTGCTACCCAACAGTCAGGTTTCAGACCTGGACATTCTACAGCCACAACCCTTCTTGATGCCACAGACTACATGTTACACAACATATCAAATGGTAAACTTGTGGGGGCAGTCTTCCTAGATCTTAAAAAGGCATTCGACACTGTGGATCAGAATGTCTTACTACAGAAGCTGTCTTGGGTAGGGGTACAGGGGATTAGCTTCACTGGTTCACTGATTACTTAGCTGGAAGGGAACAAACTGTTAGTCTCAATGGATGTGAATCCGACTTCCTACCAGTCACATTAGGGGTACCCCAGGGCTCTATTCTGGGCCCCCTACTGTTCATTCTGTATATAAACGATTTATCTTCATCAGTCTCTACTGTATGTAAAGTATGTCTGTATGCAGATGATACTGCTATTTTCTGTTCCAGCAAGGACGCTAGAGTCATAGAGAACACCTTAAACTCCGAGCTAGCAAACCTTGCCACATGGCTACATTCAAATCGTCTAACACTGAATGTCGCTAAGACTAAGTGGATTCTATTCGGTAGTAGTGGGAAGCTAAGAGCAGTACTTCCACTTAGAATCCAAATTGATCAGGAAACAGTCGAACAAGTGTACCAATTCAAATACCTAGGTGTTCTCCTTGACTGCAATATATCATGGAACGAACACATTGATATGGTATGTTCCAAGGTATCTCAGAGAATAGGTTTGCTAAGACGCTTAAGATCATGTCTCACTGTCAACATTGCAAGTATGTTATACAGAAGTATGATACTACCACTACTGGAGTATTGTGACATTGTCTGGGAAAATTGTAACACCACCAAGCAGCGACAACTTCAGGTCCTTCAAAATCGAGCTGCCAGGGTCATCCTACAAATGAAGCGACGATCCAGTGTCCAAGACCTACACAGCAGACTCAACTGGAAGTATCTGACGCAGCGGAGAAAGGAACACATGTGTGTGATGGTCTTTAAATGTATTAACGGGCTTGTCCCAACATACCTGGATACCACCTTTGTACACAACCACCTGTTACACAGCCACAACACCAGACAAGCCTCTTTGCTCCATAAACCCAATTACACAAACACAGCCGGCCACCGCACATTTGCATACAGAGGAGCAACATATTACAATACACTTTCGGCGGACATTAGACATGCACCAACTCTACGGCAGTTTAAAGCTGCCCTAGGACACACTCCTCCGCACATTGACCTCTGACCTCCACCGTTGACGTTTTTGGTTGATATCGACAACTGTTCTCTGTAATGACGCTTCGGTTTATTTGTATATATTGCTTGTTGTCCTCTGGTTGTCTCACTGAATGTAACACGATTCGTTTTTGTTATCTATTTAGTGGGCCCCCTTGGAAATCAACTTCAAATAAGTTGAACGGGGCTACCCACTTGTCTGATGATGAATAAATAAATAAATAAATAAATAAATCGAGGATTAACTTGATGGGGCCCTCTTTCACACCTTCACACCTATCAATTGCCACTAATGTATCACTATGTGAACAAGTCAGAATTACCGTGAAGAAGATGACAGATGGTTACCGAAACGTCGGTGGAATAAATCTCTCGGTTGTGTAAAAAGAGTCTTTTTATTCAGCGACTTACCAACCTGATGAAACTATTCACGGACCACTAAGGTATCATAGCAATTTACCATTAATTGGACAACCATGACAGATATGTGCAAAATTTTATGTATCTCTCTTTACAAATAACATTCCACAAGTATGAAAGTCAAAACAATGTTGGCAAGACTACTGAGCACTACCTGTTTCACTGTGAACTATACAATATTGAAAGGACCAGATGTTGTTATCCATGTCTTGTTTGCACCTTGAAGGCCTGTGCTCCCCACCGACCCACTCAATTCAACAGGCAACACGTTATGCACCTTACTCCTTGCGGACAGTCCCACCCTCAAATACATGTACTCTAGTAATTGCCCTATATTCGACATTGTTTTCAACTTAATTTGCCACACTGGAAGATGTGTTTAGTCTATTCATATTGGTGCGCCAGCCATGTGTATTATATGTTATGATTTTGATATAGTTTCGTTTCAACTGGATATGTATGCTACCTTTATAATTATTAGTTACCTTCTGTTGTTATTCTCATATTCTTATTTTATGATCAAAGGATATCTACGCTCGTTGTAGCTTTTCATTTCATTTCATTTTAATGTCATTTACCCAGGGTCAACATATCGCCACAGGACGGTTTTTAATGTGTCCTGCAGGCATACATTAAGAAAACATACTGAAGTAACAAAGTATAATACAAACTTCGGTACAATAATGATTTAAAAAACATTGCGAAATAATGTACTTAAAGATAATGCGACAAAATGATGACTTTTTCTGCAATGCTCTCTAAGTATATGTGAATGCAAATTCTTAGAAATGATATAAAATACAAAATAAGATGTCGACCGCGGTGCAAATTGGCAAAAACGGGCACATGTGTTCAAAAAGACGACGACCAAATCAAGCAGACAATATCGGAACTGCATCAGGTGGTGATAACGGAAGTAAATTATCGGCTTGAAAGGTGGGCTCTTAGGCCACAAATTAAACTCCGTACGTATTTAGCCCCAACATGACAATCATGCCGTGTTGTCCATGGTAACAGCCCACGTAAGTCGGCTTACGTGTAATAAGCCTTCCTGAGCGAACGCTGTCACGACATTCTCCGGCCGATTTCACACAGAACCAAACCCGTCACGATCAGGGGCAGAGGCTAGGCAGCATCGCTCTTGCCTTCTAGTCCGTTCACAAACTGCACCAGAGTCGAGCACAGCTCGGGCATCTCACAACCTACCTCAGGCTGTAGACGACCAGAATCAGCTCCAGCATGTTCAACAACAGCTCCGACCCATGGATGCTCACTGAGGAGACATCTGCTCCCGAGTTCGACAGCTTACTGTCCTGCTACAAGTGGTATCTTCAGAACAGGACTGTATCCACTGCTCAAGTCAACGAAGCCTGCTCTATGCGTCAAGACCTTGTGAGCTTAGGAACAGGGACGGTCATTGTCTTTTGGCTGATGGGACTTCTCATTATTATCAGTAATTTTGTTGTGCTCTTGGGAATTATTGGAACAAGAGAACTCCACAGACCCATCTATTTCTACCTGGCAAATCTGGCAATCACAGATGTTTTCGCAGGCGTTGCAATTCTGTATCGCACAGTTGGCCACGTCGGACACAACGTAATGTATGACTTTATATTGACTTATACCAGCTTAATCGTATTTACTCAGATGACTTCGGCATCAGCTCTATCACTAATGTCTGTAATTTCTTATGTTGCTGTAAAGCATCCTATATACTACCACAACCGTGCTGACAGTGCCAAACTGTGTGGAGGTGTAGCTCTGGCATGTTCATGGATTATTCTCTCATTGCTTGCCTTCTCACCCTGTATGGGCTGGAACTGTGTCCATATGCAGACTCTTACCACTGGTATCTGCATTTCATCTCTCCCTCTGGCTTTTGTAATCATTTGTACATCCATAACGTTCTTGTTGTGCATAGTGATGATGTTCACAAATGCTAGTGTATTTGTAGCAATTAGAGCGCTAGAAAGGAGAAGGCTTGAACAGGCAGGGGTCCCCCAGGCACCAGGAGGAAACAGGGAGGTGGGTGATCAGTCAAACAACGCTGCACAAGAGGAGGCACAGAGGAAATATGAAAAAAGGGTGTACAAGAGCAGGACTGTAATGATTCATGTTGTAGTGGCATTTGTCTTCTGGCTGTCACCCCTTCTGTTGGTGGCAGTGTGCAAGAGTAGCTCTGATATGTGTCCCCGTACTACTGAAATATTTGCAGGTTTAACTCTGAACTCACTCATCAACCCGATGGCAACACTCATCCGCACACTGGCCTTAAGGAACGCAATCTGTCAAAGACTGACAAGTATCCATCAGATACTTGTTTCTATGTTTCGAGGAAACCGTGTGAACCCACAGGAAGTCCTAACTGGAACAGGGGATGTCCCAAATCTCCAAGTGGCTCAGTAGAAATGCTACCAACAATTGTGGAAATGGACTGAACTGCATGAAGACTAATTAAGAACCCTTCCATGGGTATGTACAATATCACCACTTAGTCTCAATCTGTGTTAACTGTTTCCTGCTACATGTGTTGACGTACTGATGTTGTCTGAGGTGTATAGAATTATGTTGCTTGTTTTGAAAGAAATGTATGTTTATACTTCCGTTATCACAGATTAACTTTTATTCCAAGGAGGAGATTCTGTCGCTTCTTGGAAAATATGAACATTTACAATAAACAGTCGCCAATTGAAAATAGGTAGTTTATATACGCAAAAATAATTTGATAAATCCTGGCTTATGGAACACGGTTGCTGGGAGTATACAAAGCGATCTGGATCAGTGGAGATGATTATAATCGGATAATGGATTGAGAGCTCGATCACCCCTTCTTTATTAAAAAAAAATTATTATTATCACCAATACTTAACGCAGACACAATTTGCCAAAAGAGTTGCAAAGAAGACCTAAAAGGCTTCAAATCCTTGGGGCCACAAGAGGCCTGTAGACATAATGATTTCTGAAAATACATGTACATAGTGCCCCTCCATATCAAAGTATATATAGGCAACAAGCAACAATAATTTTCAACTGTCCACAACTGTTTTTTTTCTTCTGCTGAGAAGCTCTTGTAAGAATTCCGAAAATAATTTCATCAGGTTGGTAGAATATAGGATATAGGAGGTTCTTTGTACACAACCAGGTACAGTTCTCACCTGCTAACGTTTCGATGTCTACCAGACACCTTCTTCAGAGCTTCTGACTGGAGTGCTGTTTCTCACCGCTATAAGTAGCCGATGTAGGACAACAGACGCACCCGGTGGATTAAGGAGGCGGTCTGGATAAGGAAGACAGCACCGGTGATGAACCGAGACGAGGGGGCATACAAACTCAGCCGCATTTGGGACAGTGTTCTCACCGCAAAAGCGCCACCTACATCGGCTACTTATAGCGGTGAGAAACAGCACTTCAGTCAGAAGCTCTGAAGAAGGTGTCTGATAGACATCGAAACGTTAGCAGGTGAGAACTGTACCTGGTTGTGTACAAAGAACCTCCTATATCTTGTAAGAATTGTTTGGTTAGATAGAAATCTTCCATTGAAGAGAACACATCTGTAGTCAAGATTACGAAAGTTACGTCATACTAGTACTGTGAAAGTTGCATTACTTTGGCTGTAAAGGCATGGAATGTATAATCTAGTATGTCTCTCATACAAATATCTTAAGTTTGCTGAAAGAAAGATAATGCCTGTCTCTCTATATATAAAGCATATCTTAAATTAAACACGGTACCCTCTTTGGAGTTAATAGTGCCCTTGTACCATAGTGAATTGGAGAAGTTTGTCTGGGAATAAATTGTGGCATCTACATACATGAACCTACAATTCTTGGCCGGCATTTTCAAACCTTCTGCTTGGAGATTACTTGCAACTTTGTCAGGGATTAACCCCTCATAACTTCATTGAGGATTACGTCTAATCTTAAGCTGCTTTAATAAGGACTTAGTCACCTTAAACTGCATTAGGGGTTAAGTTCTTATCTTAAAGTACATCAAGGATTAACACTAAGTCTTCATCTTAAACTGCACTGGGGATTAACTTGATGGGGCCCCTCTTTCACACCTTCACACCTATATAAATTACAACTAAGATATCATTACAATTTACCATTAATTGTGTAACCAAAACCAACATTTGCGAAATTATTCTGTATCTCTCTGTATGCATGTCCCAAGTATTAAAGGCAAAATAATAAATCATGCGTATAAAAGATGTTTTAGACAAGCCAAAACAATGAAAGATATCCACACTTTATTTTCTTCCACAAAATATAAGCCTGCGGCACTGAGTGCCATCATACATAACTTTCCATGTCCCTTGCTACATCCGTAAAATTTTCATTTGAAAATAAAATCTTTGCAAGACTAATCCCTACATTGAAGGCACATGTTGGTAGCATTTATTAGAATCACACTAACTAAAAAAAAAACTATATTACGAAAGTTAGGCATCCAGGTAAACAATATCTTAAGACAATTCTATCTCTTCCACTGGATAAGATACGGAGTCTACTTCTGGGCGTTCTTAAAGTGATGCTGAAGAGGAGTGATGAATGTCACTCAAAACATACAATTTTACAAGTACAAATTTCCATATCTTATCTAGTTGAATGTTCGAATAGCAGTAAGGAACTATTCTTATCTTGATCATCATCATCATCACAGGATTAACGAGTAAATTCTAAGAAATAAATGATAGATTAGAAAGTGTCTATAATTTAATTGCATTAAATAAAATATTTTCATATCTATAAATGTCATGTAAAGCATTGATAATAGATTCTACAATTGCTTGGCAACCTCATTCATATAAATCCATCACATATACCTATTTCAAAACTGATCTCTATTATATAGACATTGCGTAATACATGCATATTACAGTATGAATTACAAAATGGAAAACACTTTTAGTATCCTTAACCCTCATCCGACCGTATGGGGTCCGTTTGGACCCCAGGCGTATTTTAATGTGTGCCATATCAACATTTTTCGTCAGAGAAAAAATTCCTTCCATGAGTTTGTTCATGTACATGTCTTACAACTCCTGAGAAATTTTTACCGGGATTGGCCGATTTTTGCGGAAGTTATACTCTAAAGTGTGAGTGTTGTCCGCTGGGGTCCAAACGGACCCCAGATAATTTCGCATTGTTTATTACGTAATTAGAAAGAAATTCCTCATAACTTCCAAACGGTATAATGTATCCTCACCAAATTTGCAGGGAGTGATGTTCACGTAAAGTTTTATAATTTCTGTAAATTTTGTGACGTTATGACGTAATATTACGTAATTATGACGTCATCGATGTGATTTTATAGGCTAAATAGGGAAGTCCCATAATATTGAAAGGTATTAAACAAAATAGAGTGTATTATTGATTTTAAGGTATGCCAAGGTATACAACGTCAATGGCGATTACGTTGACGTCAAAATGACATCATAGAATGACGTCATGTGTCGTTAGTGATCCCTGTCATCCGCCATCTTGGATCGGCCATTTTGAAATTTCTAAATTACATTTTTTCCATTTATGACCCCAAATCACAAAAGAAAGAGACTGGAAACGTTAATCTGAATGTTTCTGGTTAAGAAAATACCAGGTAGTGACGGATTTGAAGGCAAAAAGCCTGTTTATACCTAAAATAAACATCTTGTCCGCCATCTTGGATTTTTAGCGATTACGTAATCAAATTAGCATAAATTATGAATAATAAATCATGAAAGTTACATCTAAATACATATGATGTTATACGTGTTGGAAAACTAGTGTGGTTGAGCAAGAAAACCTGAGAAATATCATTGTTTTTAAAAAATTAGTGACTTTTTGTATAAAATGCCTGTCAGAAACCCGTTGCCATGGCAACAGGAAAAATGATAAACTTAAACTATTATCATGGAATTGTTGCAAACTAAATTCTAGGAAAAGTCACCAAGTATGGTAGTCTTAGCATACGTCATTTGGCAGTTATACGATGTCAAAGTTGGCGCGGGCACTTTTAGCCTCCCCAGTCTAGATAGGGTTAAAGGAAAATGCGGGTTCTCCTCATTTTCTGCATAAATTATCATAATGAGCTTTAATCATCAACACCAAAACTTGTCAAAATATTCTCCATAGATTATTGTAACAGGATATGCACAATAACTACAATAAGATCCACCAGAAATATATTTAGGGGGCAAAGCAAAATGGGGTCCATTTGGACCCCATACGGCCAGATTCGTCGCAAAAATGTGTCGGTCGGATGAGGGTTAAATTACTTTCTTTCCAAAATTAATCATTTTATGTTGGAAGCAAATAAAGAGACCCAACTTCTCAATTCAATGAATTAGATGTAGGCATGGCTGACATAATTGGTCATTTTAAATACTTTGATTTAGAAGTTAAAAAAGGGTCAATGTAATCATACTATTCAATACATCATAATTCATAAGTACCAAACTTTAAATTAAACAGCAGATGGGTTTAAGTCCGTTATAGATTAACTATTAGATCAACAAACAATAATTCTTTGTGGTGAGAAAAGAAACAATTATAGGACGGAGAACAAAAGGGAAGACAACGGACTTCAATATAATGTAAATAAAATGGGAAAAAATGATCAGTTAACGGACCATTTGATGTTGCCAATCACAATTAATTTAAGAAAATCATCTGTAAAAATAGACCATAATGTCAATAGCTCTTTCATTTCCATCATTACAAGAAAGGCACTTTAAGTACACTAAAGGCACATCCTGCCTTTAGTACCTTTACTTTTCAACTGCTGACAAGGGCAGATTTCATATCATAACGTACTCGATTTATTTAAAAAATGCTACATAATAGCAAGGCACTGGCAAGTACTGGAGCAGTGCAACAGAGTGCATTCTAAAGGTCAAAAAGCATAACAAAAATATCTAAAACAAAATTATGAGATTCTGAAATTAGTGAAAATGAAAATAAACAGCTATATGTGTGAGACTTTACCCCCCCCCCCACACCCCGAATATAATATGGAAAATCAGAATGCCTAATAGCATTCAATCCATGTTAGTTTGTGAAGTTTTGGCCAAATAGAGGGAATGTAGGAAGCAAGCAGCAATACATTAGGATGTTAGGTATCTTAGGGATCAGTGCTACTTGGAACAAGATCTGGAAATAGTCATAGCTATGGTAGCATCACTGAAAAATGGCTCTACCCCAGAGGCATTGCCAAAAATATTTCACACAAAGGTTGGGTAAAAGTACCCAGTAAACATCTCCAGTGGGCATTAGAATCCAGTTAGGCAGCCTTGTTCCAACATGATCTGGTTGACGAGTGATCTTGACAGCATGATGCCCAGAAGCTACGGGGGATAAATTGTACAGGGCATAACAACTTGAGTGCCTGTCAAGCAACACTCCAACACTTCCTAGACTATTAGTCACTTCTTTTGCTTGCATTGCAGTATCAAAATTTATGGTCATCAAAAAAATCTAGTTACCAGTATTCTCACTGTAAGTGGAAGGCACATTTGGGTTTAAAGGTGGGAATACCACAACGTCTCCGCATGACTCTGACGGACAACAACACTCCTGCCTTTTAACAATAGTGCAATAATACAAACAGTAGGGGTGGGTACTGGTACAGAAAAATCAGGTCCAGGTCCACTCCAGGGCCAGAGGATCAAGTCAGGTGCTGAGAAGCACTATCAAGTAATATATTTTGGAGAGCAAGACATGAATACAGACACTTTGACTAAAAACGTTGAATAAAAACTCAGTTAAGTGTCTGTATTTGTGTCTCTAACCATACCTGCCTCGCTGTTTCTGGATATGATTAGTTGGCTTTTTAAGCTAATGTCTCAGATAGAGAGTAACAATGGTTAGCTAAATCTTCTCGGTTCTTGCTTGACATTGTTATTTTTTGGGACTGGTAAGCCCCAACAAATGTGACTGCCTCTGTTCAAGTTCTAATCAGTCCTAATCAATCAATTTTTAAGGACCACACAAGCAAGAAGTACCAGTTTTGTATCTCGGTACCATGTACTGGTACGCACCCCAAATAAACAGTCTTTTTTCATACATTGTACACACTATACAGTACAGCCCACGAAATTCGCATCAAGTTTCGCGAAACGTGCCGCAGTCTTTCGCGAAACGTGCCGCCGTCTTTCGCGAAACGTGACACAGTCTTTCGCGAAACGCGCCGCAGTCTTTCGCGAAACGTGCCGCAGTCTTTCGCGAAACGCCCGGCAATCATTTGCAGGCCCTTTCGCAGATTCTGCGAAACTCCGGGAGCCTTCCGCATAGAGTTTCGCGAAAGCTTGCGATACTTTCGCAGAAACCCCCTGCGAAAGACCGGGTTTACGCGTAATACGTCGCTTTTCATATGCAGACCGCCCGCGCGGTGGGCGGAGAAAATATCACGCCCGATTTGTTTACGTTTCCTATAAACAAGCCAGAGTGAAAATGTACGGAAGGACCGCGCTGTAGACAAATTCAGTGCTAAAACTGACTTCAATATCTTTACGAAACGCAACACATGTCCGTACTAACTATTTTTCATAGATTTTACCGCAAGAAAATTACGGGAAATGCTTAATTTTCTTTCATAATGTATAGTGCCATGACAAACTGAATGTAACATTTGCTTACGAGGAGGCAAGACGACGGAGACATTTTTCGTGTTGACATAATTATTGGGAAAACATCACAGAATTGACTACATCCCCACAAGCAGTGCAGATAAACTGTCGTTTAGAAAATCTGATACCAACAAAATCAAGTTGAATCTGTGCGTTTGTGAGAATAGATTCAGGTAGTACATGTAGTTTATCCTGATATCCAAATTCTTATATGCAACTGGGGAGACCTTTCCGCCACAGACAGGCCGGCGCGGCGCTGTCAAAAGTGATTGATTAGCGCTTTTTGTCACAAGCCCGACGTACTGACGTAGAGCTGGATCAAAGGCGGTGGGCGGATGGACGCCGTCCAATGCTATTTGAATGTAGCAAACTTGTTGTGCAGGGAATTCTCACGATGACGGGTACACAACCTCGCCGGGGTTGTGTCCGGTCTCTATTTTATCTATATGTTAACTAGAAGTTATAATTAGTTCCATGAACTTAACAATTAGTTGTGCGTTTGTTACAACCAACATTACATTTGTCACGTGAGCCGTGAAATAGGTTCGTAGGTTCGTGCTTTTTTCGATGGTTATTTTTTCTTTGCATTTGAATCCTTGGGCTAAAACTTAGTGCATACTATCACGCATACAATAAAATTATCAATATATTCGTTATTAGCACCTGGTAACTTACCTTTCCTTATTCAAAAGCAGGTTTACGTTGATTGTCAGAGGATGAGCTTCCCGTGCGTGGCGTGCCGTTCTTCACGTGCTGACCGAGGAGGACAGGAGACGTCTCCCCTATAACTCCTTATATTGACGACGTTTCGTCAGTTCTGACTTTTCGATTACGGTCTCTTTTCTATCTATATGTAACTAGAAGTTATAATTAGTTTCATGAACTAAACGATTAGTTGTACGTTTGTTACAACCAACATTACATTTTTCACTTACTTGAGCCGTAGGCTTAACTTGTTATATACTATTGTCAGCTGGTAGCTTATACATTGCAGTATATGTATGTTCGATACCTTTTGTTGATATGTACATTTCACTAATGTGCTTTAAAACGTTGCCGTCGGGTAGTGAAAGCCGCTAAATATCAATCAAATATATTCGTGCTTTTTTTTTACGATGGTTATTTTTTCTTGACATTTCGCATTTGAATCCTTGGGCTAAAACTTAGTGCATACTACTAGTATCATGTATACTATAAAATTATTCATCTATTCATTATCAGCACCTGGTAACTTACCTTTCCTTATTCAAAAGCAGGTCGACGTTGATTGTCGGAGGACGAGCTTTCCGTGCCGTTCTTCACGTGCTGACCAAGGAGGGCAGGAAACATCTCCCCTATTAACTCCTTATATTGACGACGTTTCGTTTGTTCAAACTTTTCAAGTACAGTTGTACTAACCTTCTACGTATACTAACTCAGGTTGTGTTCGGTATCAGTTTTCAAAGCTAACACGGCAAGTTGTGTTAGAACTTTTCTCTCAATAATAAAATACACTTAAGAACTAACATAATCAAATGTTGGAAGAAATGTATACAACTAATACATTCTATATGGAGGAAAGGCGAGAAGCCTTTCATTGCAACACGCGTACGATATCTGGGGCATGGGTCATAGCAGAAAGTAACAGTCGATTTTTTTTAATTGTTTCGTCTTTCTCCTTCATGTCGGCGGTACAAACTTTGTCATTATTTCCAGTCGCACTGTTTTCCTTCTTAGCAACTCCTTCTTGAATCCATATACTAGTATTACCCAGCATACAAACGAACGGTTCAATAAGATACAGTAAAATGCAAGGTAAACAGGAAAGGAAAAGGTAAGTCACTCATTGAGCTGTCTCCGACGTGGACCACGGAAGTACAGTACCCACCTAGGAAAAAGGTAGGTTTTTGAAAAAAATTACAAATGGAGAAAATCGAAATTCTCATAATTCAAACGAGGCTACTGAATGAAAAAAATTGTTGACGAAACTTTTATTTTGTAGTTGTAGTTTTATCATGTAATTATTGGAAGCGTTCAGTCCCGTAACCTCAGTCGTTGAGCCAGCTATTGCCCTTTTTCTCATTTAACCTACATTTTACCCTCCTTGATTTTACTATGTAAAATGCAATATCGAAAAATAGATAAATAAAGGAATTGTAATATAGCCACGTCCTTTTCGTTATATCCTGCTGCGTCTTGAACATCCTTTCTTTACAATATATTTAAACCTCCATAGTTCAAAACTTATAACAACTATTTAATATAGAAGACGCTAAAACGAAGAGAATTCACCTACCTCAGAACTTTTGACGTCCAACGGCTCCTTTCTTTGAATATTATCACCACTGAGAAACCAAAATGCGGGCTTTGGTTTCAATTTCAGAACACGTAGAAGAAAGATGACGGTTTGATTCACACGTGTGACGAGCCACACACGCTACGGAGTGATCAGGGTGGCATGTTAGAAAAATCGTCACCGTGTTTGTCGGCAAATGATTTTGCCCGTCGTAACTCCTTATTTCATTACCACCAAAGAACAATCAAGTAACAGATATCACAAAAATATAAAATCACCTTGTACTATTTGGGCAAGGTTGAAGTCTCTGCAAGTTAGGCTTCTCATCGCAAATTACCCTTTTGTTGTTGAAAACTTCCAAATACACATAACGTATGAATACGGCTCTAGTGGTAAGAACATACATGGTCCGTTCGTAACAACTCGATTTGATAAGTTACTTATTTCATATGCATTCATACCTGAGTGTACTTGTTCATTTTCTTATCAAGTATTCATTAGAAATGCACTACGCAGTCATGATGCTATCATATTACTGGCGCACACCATAAGATACAGAGGTCGATAGTATTAGTAAGTCAGCGGGGACGAGCGCGGCCGGGTGAATGCCATGTCATGAGGACATGCCAGAAACAACATGTGTGATGTGCGCTCGCTCGGTAACTGGGGGTTTTTCTCTGGCGTCCAAGAATAGAAGACAATTTTCCGTGATTTCATTCATTCTACACTGATTGATGATTGGACCTCCCCGTCTGGCGGCATGTCCCACGAAGGTACCACAAAGGAGGCCGGTTGTCAATCAACTGCCAAAGGCGTGCGAACTTATCAGTAACGTGCGGGCAAAACGACAAAACCGCCCAACAAACTCCGACAAATCCCTTATTTCCGTTAGCACCATCGTTGCATCGTAACCTTGCTCATCTTTTTCGGGGGTCAATAGCACTCAAATGATTAGCACACCATACCATTCACAATTTGGAGTGTTCTAGAAAAAAAGTAGAAGGTAAAGAATACAGCCGATTACGTGTCCGTCTTACATGAATCAAGGATAAATGTTGTCTAGCTACGGGTCATTGACCTTCCAGTTGCGTTGTTCCGTAGTTCGGTGTCCGATTATAAGTTCGACAGAATGTCTGACGCACTTTTTACGCCGATGTTTATCTAACATTCTCTCAATAATCATACACAGGCATCCATAAACTAACATTCTCTAATTAGTTTGAAATTGTTCATGATTTGGGACCGCACGGCCTGAGGCCAAGCGATCTCGGCCATAGTGCCGAGTTGTACACCCGCCGCGTAGACCAGCCCCCACATTATCTACACATTATCGACAAGTAGATGAAAATAAGGACGAACAAGTGTTATGTTAATTGACGAATGCAAAAATTGCTCATTAACGACAAAATCTGGCGGAAGATTTCTTCCGCAAAAATGTTTCGGAGCGGCGTTTCGCGGGAACCCGGAAGAGTTTCGCACCTTTCGCGAAAGTCCAGATCACCTCTGCTGAACCTTTCGCGGTCTTTCGCGAAACCTACCGCACTCTTTCGCGAAACCTACCGCACTCTTTCGCGAAACCTTACGAACTATTTCGCGAAACCTAACGCACGCTTTCGCGAAACCTAACGCACGCTTTCGCGAAGCGTCTTCCGAAACTTGATGCGAATTTCGTGGGCTGTACTGTACTCTTTCCTAGATGTAAAAGAGCTTATAAAATTTATAGTTAAACATTGTATTAATTAATTTATGCAAGATGTAGATCCTCAAGCATAAAAAATAAGGTTACTAAACCATCAAAATACATGGCTTGACATTTGCAGCCTAGGAATTCTCATGTCAAATATATAATGTTTCACAACATAGACTTTCATTCACAACACTGACAGTGTATCCCTTTGTATTCTCAAAGTGTGAGATGTTTTATCAGATTTAGTAGCTGTGCAAGCACTAAAAATGCTGTTAAACTCTCCCTATTATCAAAATCTACAAGGGCATTTATATTAAATTAAATATAATAATCATGCATAATGAAGATTTAATCCTTGACTACCATGACAGTTAGAGTGACCATGACTCATCAGTAACAAGAGTGTTGATTGGCCAGCACCCTTCCATCCCAAGTCCTTACAACTGGGCCTCCTGATTGGCTAGTTCCGTTTCATCCTCTATCTGGTTGATGAAGACCCTGGCCAGAAGGATGCCGACCAGCTGCGAGGTACAGAGGAGCTAGGGTTAGTCCACTAGTACTACAGGTAGGCTGGTTGTTAACTCAGTGTTACTTGTACATCATGCAATGGTTAAAACATGCACTGCACTTATGGAGAAGAACTATTTGACCACCTCAATCTTATTTGTTGGTTGTTGTATTGTCTTAAAAATTTGAACTGGAATATCAACATGACAACAGTTTGAAGGGAAATTCTGCACTTTGGTACACACAGTTTCAAGGTGTGATTATAGATAGACAAAGTTTTTTTTCTCCCTGCCTTGTGTTTTCATATTGAAAACCTACTGAATTTTGCCAATAAAATATCCGAGAACAAAAAACAAACAAAATTGGTGTGGCCTTAACAACAGGTTGCACAGATGTATGAACATAGCATCTAGTTTTCTTAGCATGATACATAAGCTGCTAAAATTTTTAAAAATTCTACTGCTAGCTATTAAGTAAGCAGTAGGAATGGTATTATACAATGTCATGTAGTAGTTACAGGCACCATGTCTCAAGAAAAGAGAGCACAGAGGAATTGCCTGGTAAAAATAACATGTGTTAAGTGTAGGTAGTGTAATACAACACAACCAGTAGAAGATCAGCTTTTCTGTTGACTAAGAAACTGGTAAATGAACCAACCTGTGGAATAGCCCGTGAAACTATCAACCCACCTGTGGAATAGCCAGGCCCATAGCGATCCCTCCTAACAGGAACAGGTTCTCCCTCGCCCAGTCTGCAACTGCAAAAATACAGCTGCGGATGTAGATCCTGTCGACAGCTTCAGTTGGCTACGAGGGATAACCAACATGTCAGACAATTACATGTGTATACAGGTAGCTCCTGTTTTCAATGCTAAACGCTGTGTTTAGAAAATACTCCATGTGGCTAGCTATGGTTTTACAAAACCATTGAACTCACCGTTGTATCTGGGGCAAAGTCATAGCCACACATGGTGTTGATCACGACCTGAAAAGGTATGATTTGGGTAGGTTTAGATCATTACTTAGTACACGAATTTCAGCTACAAAGTGCTTTTTAGGGAAAATTCTTCAGTTTCTAATGACGATTTACTGATTCCTGCATTAACTAGACCTCTGTCAACATTATGAAACTTCAATTTATACCTTATTGACCCGTATATATGTCAGGATTTTTGGCAACACGTAAATGTAGTGTTGATCATATAGTAACCGTCAATCCAGCTACTTAAGTTTAATAATTCAAAGATTTTGAAGCAGAATGACTGAGATGATACTGTAAATTCTTAAGTATTCCCAGTGATATATGTTCCTGGTTTTTGATGTGACATCACTGCAAATAATACATTCTGTCTTGCATTACTGCCATTGTTTCAACCGCGCACTTAAAATGCAACTGCTTTTGCCTCCTTCCCTTCCCCAGCAAACTTGAATAAAATTACTGTAGGCTGGTAAAAGTAGGCACCATGGATTCATTTATTTTTGCAGGTATTTTATTTCACAGCAGGGCTGTCTCCATCTTTTAATTTTTTTTCTGTCCCACTCATTGTTTGGGAGCCAATGTGTTGAGTTTTCATTGTTAAATTTGTCATTTTAAGCTTACGAAGATACATTTTCATCAATTTCATATCATAAAGTTCAGATTTTGGGACGGACAAGTTTAAATTTCTTTCCTTCCCAACAGGCAAATTTCCGTTCCAGGACGGAGGGACGGGTCCTGGAGACAGCCCTGTTTCACGGTGGAAAGGAGGTTTTCGCTGTGTTTTAAGTTTGCAGTTGTGTATAGTATGGTAGCAAAACACTGGATATCCATATTCATTTGCTACATGTCATTAATTTGTGTTGGAGAAGGTCCCCACAAAAAAAATTTCAAATAAAACCACAGCAAATATTTCAAGATGTACAGTACAATGTTAAAGGCCTGACCTCCTCCCCTTCAGGTCGGCAGCAGGAGTACGGCACCCCGCACCTCTCACGACTCATGTTCTCATCGGAACAGTTGAAGTACCGGTTGTGCTGATGCCAGTCCTTAAACCCATTCTCTCCTCCACAGCACTGGAACTGTACACGGCAAGGAAGAAATAAATTTCTACCGGTTCTAGCAGAGGACAAGAAACTTGTTTTCTGTCACAAGACTAGAGTCGAATCTGTACTAGGCACCACCTCTAGATCTGCAGAAAGCCGGCATCACACGGAAGGAAAATAGCTAGCCCAACGAGTCTGCGAGCTCTAAAGGACATCTTCGGCAGCAACGGGGCCGGTGACCTCTCCATCACTGCACAGTACTTATAGAGAACGGCCAAGGTCACCTAGTCCCATCCAAGGTTGCTGGGTAGATTTTCTGGTGAAAAATATGCTCAACTCTCAATTTTGAGGTTTGGAGACCTTCTGGTGATCAACAAATTTGGATGAATGTCATTGAAAGTGTGATGCCACTTTTGGTGGTTTCTTGGATTATTTTTCCCACTGACCCAAGCACTAAGAATCCTGTCTATAGTGGTCACCTACATGTATCTACTGTGACCATTTTCTTCCACTCCCTTGTATACGTGGTCACTATGACTAAGTTTGACTGTGACTAGTACTTTGCTTTCTTTCCTGCATGGGTACACTAATTACGAGAACTACATAAGAGATAGGGGAGCTGTGATGTCAAAGGATTTTCACTGTTGACTTGCAGTGAGTTGATGAATCACTTTTAAAAGAGGAAAATAAGATGCCTGTAAGTTGTACTTAAAAAATACAAGTGTTAACCACAAAACACCCGGTGACAGCTCAATGGAAAAAATTGACGACTTTAGAATTCATCATTATGGATGGTAATGATGAGCAAAACATGGCATCAATGGATAGAGCCCTAGGGAAGAAAAATGACTAAGAGTCTGTTACTTACAGGTATTGCTTTTACAATAGATGTCCTTTGACAGAGCAAGCAGGAGAGAGAATAGAAGATACAGAGTATAAGAAAGTGAAGCACGGAGTCAAATGAGACAGGCCAGTGGTTGACAAAAGTTCTCCTCACACAACCAATTTTTGTTCACCTTCCAATGTTTCGGTAATGCTTCTGCTTGATATCAGTACCTTAAACAGGGCAATGCTGACTGGTTCTACTTTGCACTGCAGCTAGGTGGTGCTGCAGTGAGAAGAATGTGGTCCCAAACATGACTAAGCTTGGATCCCCCCTCATCTTGGTTCATCATTAGAGTAAATCATGAGGAATTTGAAGGTACAACTACAGGTTACCAAAATGTTGGACAAATTTGAGAAATTTTGGTTGCGCAAGAAGAGCTTCATTACCCATTGATTTAATGATAACCCGATCAAACTATTCAGAGACAGAAGCCTTTTTAACACTATAGGAGAAAATGTACATGTAATTTTGTAAACAAGAAGTATGAGTATAACATCAGATAGCAGTATGGAAAGTTGACCCTATTCCCATCATAACAGTTAGGGTAGTGTTGAATTAGAGGTCATTATTGTATCCTACCAACCTCCTTTTGTGTCCAGTCGATAAGGTTCTGAAGGTCAATGTCATCCCGGTACTTCTCAATGGCTGTCTCCACAAGGTTTCCTATCTGTTCTTCTACCTATATATAGTCAATGGAACAAGAGGACAATGTCATCTTCAGTGTAGACAAAAACAACCCAGAAAATTTCCATCTGTCTGTTCAGACACTTGTTCTACAAATACCAAACACAGAAACCAGTAAACACTGCTTTTGTGAGGGGATTTCTTATCAAAAGTGCTCAAAAGCGGCACAAAAATAAGCTACATGGTGAACTTTTAGTTTCACGCGCCTAGTGTAAATAGACCGATACCATAGCCCGGCCCACCTCCGTCAAAACGTAGAAATGCAAAATTAAAACATAAAAATGCAAATATTTGACGGACATGTGGTCACTCTCTCATTGTTCAAACCGCTAATTGTGATGGACAGTCAGGATCAGTCTATTAGGGCTTGGATTTTCTATCAGTTCTCATCACACAACGACATTGTATCTTTGCTCCTTAATGTCGCTATGTAATGGTAAAGTGCTATTGAAACTTACTATCTGTAGGAATGACTAGAAGTTGAGTTTTTTTATTCAACTTTCAAGCCTCATAAAATGCTCTGGATGCCTTTAAAATGTATAATGTCAGTGAGTCTTCTAAGTTTTGTGATCAGAAAGGTTGTCGTTTAACAGCCTTCTCCCTTTGGAATTTGTGTCCGACACTGGAGTTAGATTTGCAATCAATATTAGATTACAGTCCTGGTGCCAGTACCTTATCAGAGAAGACAAAGCCCAGAATGGCTCCCACCAACTGTAGTACAAACAGGATCAACAAAACATAGCAGTACTGTAGGGGAAAACAGCAATATGTTATGTTGGTTATTCATTATTGAAATTCAACAGAGAAGGTCTAGTTGAAGTAAACATGCAAGATTATGCATTTCGAAGGATGAACTGCATGAGATATACAGATGCAGAATTTCCCCATATGATTCTTTTAACTTAATATTTCCCAATACATGTATAATCAACATGCAACAGCAGCTACTAGTACATGACTACAGTTTGTCACTGAATGTCACTCACTGATTAATATATAATGACATATGATGTAATACAATTTACATGTATAAAGTAACAATAAAGAGATGTGGTCGACTGAAATCAAAAGTTTCCAAACTTAGTGTGTAGTATACGTAGGTTTGGTGAGCACAACTGTACGACAACAATGTTGTCTTATTGGTTAGACTCGCCTCACCTTTTTCTCGCCTCACCTTTTTCTACAAACTCATTAATAATCATATCAATATAAACGCAGACAGTCGACTTAAATCAGCTCAGGGGCGCACCAGGGGTAGCCACCATCTTAAATTCCAAACTCTCAACGCCCGGACAGACACATACAAACACTCGTTCTTTCCCCGCACAATCCCACAATGGAACGCCCTGCCTGGCACGGTTGTATCGGCTGCCACCGTTGAGTCATACCGTGCCAGGCTGGAGGCCTGCCCGCCTTAGCCTGGGACCTCCTCCCCCCCCCCCCCTACTTTGCCCTTCGCTGGGTTATCTGGGGGGTAACGATGATGATGAGACACACAAACACGTGACTCACAGTTTTCAGGAGACAAATGTTCTCCCTCAGCGCTCCCACGCAGCCGAAGAATCCCAGGATCCAGGCCAGGGATCCCACCACGATCAGCACAATGGCTGGATCTGCCAGCAGATCCACCACAGCGTTCACCTGTCCCTTCTCCACACGTGCGTAGATCCCAATCCCCAGTAAGGCACCTGCTATGAGCTGGGGAGGACACATTTATAGGCATGCATTAAGTCAGAGACCTAAATTCTAACTCTATAAGTGTAAGTGTAAAAAGTAAGATTCTAGATACATAAAGATTTTTGTATAAACCGAATATAACTGATATCATAGTTATCATATTGATATTATATATGATAATAAAAGTTGTTACATTTATATTCAACAACAATGATTGATAGTATTATTCAATTAACATAACTCGAGTTGGGTGTAAATGTGTACTAGTACCTAGCTTTGGGCTAGGAACGGCCCTAGAGTAGGACGCTAAATGAAGGTTCCGTGTTTGAGGAGAGTCACACCACAGGCACGTACAAGAACCCAGAACACTTGAGTGGATCAAACAAATCTGTCCAAATATGCAGCCTGTACTCTTCAGTACAAACATGGTGCGTTATGGCATGGGGCAGTTAAGCGGGTATGCAATACAAACATATAAACAAAATGTATGCATTTGCACTAGCCGCGCCGACTGTTGAAGGGCTTCTTTTACTTGCAGTCTTATACATTGTTAGGGCTAATGTAAAAGAAGCCCTCCAACAGTCGCAGCGGCTAGCATTTGCACCAAATTCTGTTGTTAAAGGGAAGGGGAGAGGGGAGGGGATGTGAAACTTTGACCCTGTAACGTTCGTACTAGAATTCACAAAATGGGATCCACTCGGCGCTGATCTTGATTCAATCAGGAGCTATCCATATAGGAGGGCCTGCATGGGGAGGTCCCGACAACGCTCTACGCTAAATTCGGAGGGCCGGCTACGTAATACGCTAAATTCAGAAAGCCTCCCTACGCTCTACGCTAAATTCAGAAAAGCCTCCCTACGCTCTACGCTAAATAATGGAGTGGTCGGCAACGCTCTACGTAAATTTAAAACGGCCGATTACGCTCTACGTAAAAGGGGCATGCAGGCCCTCATATAGCTATCCCCATCAGAGCCCGATTCGGACCATTCATACAAGAATCAATTCCATATCCCACGCCCTGGGGAATTCTGATTTGCAAATCCTGGTATGAACAGGGTCATTCTTCAAGTTTTAACTGCCTTTCTCTCTTTAGCTAAGGGGGATCTTTGGTTAAACCTCCTCAATAATAATAATGATATCCTGGTTGATCTAACAACTTTTAACACAATGACATAATGTATTGTCACTAATAAGCCTTCAGTCTAAGGTATAAGACTCCCTAAAGCTTCTTAGATATGATGACAGTTCTTGAATGTTTTGTCAGTTGCTTTCATAGATGATTCGTGATCAGTAAAACATAAGGCTTCCCACAAAATTATACTCTTGTGTGGGGAGGGGGGCGGTGCATAAACTGTCGACTTCAGACTTTCTAAGTCTATAAAAAAACTCAATTCATAACGCTTGGGCGAAGGCTTGGCTGGCTGCATATAAGATAATTATTCGTTTATCATAGAACACTAATAGACGGACAAACGTAACTGAATACGTACCCAGAAGAAAAAGGTGAAGACGAAGAGAGAATACTTGACGAGCGGGCTGATGGCTGTGACGCGTTTCTGTCGGCGATGACGCAGCGGTTGCCGCTGCTGTCCCTCCCTCCTACTCCCTAGCTCCATGCTCGACACTACCTCTGACAAACCATCCTATTTTTACGGTGGAAAGTGTCCAGGAAGCACACGCGCACGATGACTCTTCTCTAACGGCACGCACCGATGTTTACTCCCCCCGCCCAGTGATCACTTCCTCTTTTTCCTGACAGGATGGGTTTCTATATCCGGGTCAAAGGTCGTTAGCCACCTGTTCAGTTCATGGATCCATCTGGGATCTACTCCGAGCAAGAGTATACAGTATATTTCGTCTGTCGTGGCCCTACATCCGGGACATCGTCTGTGGCGGCCAAATCGCCTGTGGTGGCCATCATTACGTCACTGCAACTTCACAGACCAAGATGGCGGCTTCGGATGGCGAGAACAGAGTAGTGAGGACGGAATTTGACGTGATAACCCTTAATTCTGCTGGAAGTTTATGTCGTTTTATGTACTACGTGAGGTTTTATGATTCGTCAGCATTACGATGGCATGTTTCATGGCCTGGTTTGCCATAATATGACTGTACTATGACTCATTTTGGAGCAGAAGATCGTACTACGCCTATAGAGAGACCACGTCTGGCGAAACAACAACAACAAAGCTATGAACAGCAATGTAAAAGATCCATCTTGCAGTTCTTCAAGGTAAAATTATTTAATTGTGTGCAATGCACTTCTACTTGGGGCAAGGAGACATCCACAATCTAAATTCATTAATTAACTACTAGTTATTTTTCTAGTCCTATGATTCTGATCATGATCTGTAAAATTTAGTATTAATCATTATAACGTAACGTTATATTCTTATAAAAGTTACATAATAATTTATAGTTAGTATTCAGATCACAACATGCATGTTTCATTTGCTCTTCTGGCTGCTTATAGTGAGTTTAAGTCACAAAACAGAAGTTTAGGAATTTCAAAATTATACAGTGACACGAAATCAGCCCTAATCAAATGTACAGCAAGTAGTTACATTACAGTAACATATGACGTCATTTTAAATGATAATTAACAAGCTCTCCATGACGCCCTACCCCTGACACCACCAATGATCATAGCATATTGGGTACCACTGTAAAGGGTGATGAATATTATTTAAAGCAGATAAATTTGCTTGATGTACCGTAAATCATATAATTGTATTAGGTTTAGAAATGGTTCACAATGTGTTCTACTATAAAAATGTTCTTTGTACATCTCTGACATCCAAGGACCTAAGGTCTAAGTCCCAGGTCCCAAGTATTGATCATTTCCTGATATTGAATGTGTTGTATTTACTTTTGTGCTCCTGTCCTAGGGTATAACTATGGCTCTGCAAGACACATACGACTGGCTGGAAAAACAAGCTGGGTAATGAGGTAGTTTTGCCTGTAGAATTTTTTCACTGAGAAAGCTTAATAAAGGCCTCTTGCTTTTACCAACTATTATGCTTACAAGTACTTTCTGGGCTTGAAATATAGGGTGCATGTGCACTTTAGCTGAACTCAACTGGCTTAACGACAAAGTAAGCACGCTCATGTGTTCATGTACCTTGTAGAAAATCTTTTTACACACAGTGAGTAAGAAAATATAGAGACTAGGATGGAAGTCCATTTGTGTTGACATTCAAATACCAACAACACTTGAATGATACTCAGCGTTTGTGCTATATGGTAGGAGGCCCATGTATTATATATGTGTGTTTGTGGCATATGTTGTAAATTTTGATTTATCAGCAGTTGTGCTATGTTCATCATTTTAACTGCAAACTCATAGCATTACACATGAGACATGACTTTCAACCATGAAGTTGAACCCTCCTAACATGTCTTTGTCTTTGTCTTTATTGAAGAAAATCCATTAGTGGTGTGCCCTAAGGCAAGTTTAACATATAAATGTACAATGAAGGTTTCAATTTACATGGTTTAAAGATTGTTTTTCTTTATCTTCAACAGATCATCAATGTTAACATGAATATGGTTATGGACAGAGGTAATATTCAGGTGGGTGTATAACTTGTTACAATGAGTCTTTTACTTCCTAAACAGATGTAAAGTGTCCATAGCCCTATGTTTTGGTATTCTGTGTTAACTTTGTTATTTATGTGTTGTGTTCAGGTATTGGGCATGAGAAGCAAATGCATCAAGTATTATGACTCCATGGGTGGGATGGGTTGATTTATTTTGTCTTTTACCATGCAATGGGATTGTTCACCATACAAAGTGTATATGTAGCTTCACTATCCAGAAAACATTTGGACTGAGAACATTAACATGCTGCTGTCTAAACCTTTGCTTTGTTTTTACTTTATCACCAACAGATTACCAACAAGCAGAGCACAAGGACAAGAAGGAAAGCAACTTGGACTTGTCTGATTGGACATCACAGTATCCTGAGGTAAAACTGTCAGTTTGCTTGTTATTTTAGGATGTGCTTTAGACAAGAGTCTGTAAGTCTATCTGATACTGTTGGGATCTCTGTTTCTTCTGCAGAACATCCAACAGCAGATGAATGCTAGTGACTGTTGAGTGTTTGCCTGTAAATTCGCTGTGTACGCCAGTTGGGACACAAGCATAATCTTTGACCAGGTAGGCATCATTCTGCTCTATGATTCTATGAATATGTTCGCCTTGGCTTATGATCAAAAGGGCTATGTAAGTTGGTATCTAGACCTTATTTAAAAAGTGTTTGCAATCTATGTTTGAGGGTTTGAGGAAAATATGGTAGTACGCTGGATTCATACCATATTCCCACTATCTTGGCCAGTTGTGGCACTGTGAATTCATTATAACAGTTCAATTTGAATACATTTCATAGTTTTTTCATTGTCTCCCATCCATGATTGTTGGAATACCCATCTACCTTAATGATAACTTATAATGTACAATCAGTGACAAACAAGTACTGTATTTCTCCTTACAGACACACATGGCCTACTTCAGAAGAAGCATGGTATGGGAGATCCTCAATAACAAGTTGTTATAATAGCAGCAGTCCACTTACTTATATTAGTGACCATTATGTAAAGGTGACAAATTTTTACAGAACAAGTTACAGACAGTGTGCTGTCAATGCCATGTCATCTTCCAATCGAGATTAATGCATCATTGATATCAGGAGTATGGTAGCCGGTTGTATACAGAGAAAGTTACAGCAAATCAATGTGAATATCCATGTATGGAAAACATCTTTGATGTGATTTTCCCCGTTTGCTTTCCTTATATACAGTTAATTGCATCATTGATGTCAGGAGCATGATAGCCGGTCGTATACACTTTTGGAGAAAGTGACACAATTCAATGTGTATATTTATCTTATTCTATGTATGGAAAAACATCTTTGATATGACTTTTCTATAATAAGTATAGGTATACTGTTAATTTCATCATTGTGCCTTTTTTAAGTCAGCTAAAATAAAGAAAGTCTGTGTTCCTATCCTGAAATAAAGTTCTTTCCACCCTGGATGTCAATCACTATAGATGTTGTTTTTATGATTGCATCCTTGATGCATGTGAAGCACAGTGCATTTTATAATACTGATACTAGTAATAGGTAGTATTCAAAAGGATATTTCACACCCATTGCATTTATAGGACACTGCTGATAGATATTGAAATAATAGTATGAGTGTTATGAAAATGACAGAGACCAAAAGGTCCAGTTATAAATGCTTTTTCATAGTAAAGAGTCAGCATTTTGAATTTCAGCCTCTCCTGGCACTCCGACAATGTCCTGGGGGCTTGGCTCTTTGAGATAAGTTCCATTTCAGCCAGTCCTGGCAGTCTGACCTAAGCATGACCTGGGGGCATGGCTTAACAAGCACACCGGTGTTAATATAGATACTGGGAATACTGTTACGTGTAATAGTACATGGGTAGTGTAGAGTCTAAAAAGTCTAGTTATAGATTGACAACATGTATGTATGAAAAATACAGTATACAGTTCACCATTAATTTGGAAACCGTTATGTCTCGAGCTCTGTCATGAAGAACAGTGAAGTGAAGTGTGAAGAAGACCACCTGTCCAAGAAGACTGCTTTTCTTCGGTCCCAGGGTGGTCGTCTTAGACAGTACTGTACTTGTGTACTTATTGGGATATATCTCTCCATAAAATGTGGGCTTCATAGACGGTAGCAATCACATATTACAGCGGAACTGAAACTTTCGAGAGAGAGAGAGAGAGAGAGAGAGAGAGAGGCTTGACGCGATTGAAGGTAAAACCGACCCTCGGCCAGACGTTGCCCCGGGACGGACCCTGGGCCGCAGAGTGCCTTCGAAGAGTCCTGCAATTCACATTACTTCTCGCAGCTGCTGGTTGTTTCTTCATCGATCGACACAAGAGCCAAGTGATCCACCGCTAAATGTTGTCTTTTTTTTATTTTACATCAAAAGCCTCTAGGCACCGTCGTTTCAGAGACAGGGAAGTCGCCCTTCCAGGTGATGGACGGCGAACAAGTGGAAGGGCTGGGGGTCGCACCGCGAACCGGTACCCGCCGGGAAGACCGCTGCGGCCCCTGGACTCCGGCCGGCCCGGGCCAGGAATGACGGGGTCGATTGCGCCCGCCCTTCTTTTGAAGACCTCGGGGAGTGTAACAACCAGTCGTCGCCGGTGGCTGGCCGGCGGCGACCGAGAGCAGTTCTCGCCCTCTGCCCGAAGGAGGCCTTGGACTGCGGGACACCCGCTCGAAGTCCGACGTTTAAGGATAGGTCACTCGCCCGCTAAACCGATTGCATCGAGGCACAGACCACAACATCGTACCGGGGTGCAAGAAAAGAGCCGTATATGATATTTTTGTTTACCTGGCGTTGTCTATGTGAGAATGTTGTAATCTCTTTTGTTTTGTATGGCTGGTGTTGTAACACTAACAGTAAGTATTGTAGCCTGATTTTGTGTATTGGTAAATTTGTAACTTTTTGTTTTTTTGTGTGTTTTCCCTGATGCTTGTTTTTGTTGTTGTTGTGATTTATGGCATTTGTGTATTTTGTTCTGATGCATGAATAATTGTATATGTTTCTGCTGTTTGTCTATATACGCTTGTTCTCACTTTTTTTTTTCTATCTGAGGTAATTGTTTGATATGGTGTTAATGTAGCTTTTTTTTATATTCTTTTGTGCCTGTATAGCGGTTATAATTTGAGTGTGTATAGCGTGTAATGTTTTACATGTAGATATGTTTCATATATAAATGTATTTTGTAAATTTTTGTAAAAAATGCAAACAATTCGTAAGTGTTATATTCAAAACACAGGGAAGGAAAACCCTGCACAGAAACCCAGGGATGACATCCCTACACAAAAGTCCTAGGGAAGAAACCCTAGCACAGAAAATCCAGGGGGGGTGAAACACCCCTGTCAAAAAAGTCCTAGGGAGCGCACCCTAGCCAAAAAAGCCAGTGGGAATGACCCCTGTAGATATATGTAACTAGGGAGCTCACCCTAGTGCAAAAAAGCCAGTGGGAATGGCCCCTGCAACAATATGTAACTGTGTTTATTTGTTGGTTGTAAATGTGTAATGTAAATATGTTGGTATGTTAAGTATTTATGTATGTTCGAATAAAAAAATAAATAAAAAATAAAAAAAGAAAAGAGCCGTCTCACCTAGGCCCCGCCGTTAGACTCACTCAACCATACCACGCAGACGAATCCTAGTCAACTCGCCCCAAGTCCAACTCGCCCTAACTATTCACTACCAACTCGCCCCAAATTAGGGCTTATTAAACTTGGTTTTATACTGGTTTTATAGAGCAGGGAAGACAAAGAAGGAAAGAGAGACAGCAACCTTAGATCTCCTCTGATGTCCAAACTGTGGACGAGACTGTCACGCCAGGATTGGACTTCAGAGCCACATGAGAAGTTGCCGAATCCAGAGTTCTACCATCATCTGAAAAGATGGAAGGATGCCTACTAATACTGGTTTTATATGCATGAATCCTACTTCTAAATACTAGTATTACTTGTACATGTGCTAACAAAACGGTGTGACTCTAATTCAACATTTCTTTTTTGCTGAGCACGTATTTAGCAACGTACTCGGCTGGCGGACCCGGTCGGCATGTCGGCCCGCCGTGCCACCGTGTACGGCCGCTAGCTCTAGTCTCACCCGGCTAGACATGCAACATGGCCCGCCGGCGCCCCCGGCATTCATCAGCGTTAAATGCGCAGAGAAGAGAAGGTTGAAATTAGAGTCACAAGGCTTTCTTAGCATGTAAAGTAAAATTTAGAAGTGGGCGAGTTGGTAGTAAATTGTTGGACTTGGGGCGAGTTGACCTGTTACCCCACGGAGACTCACGACGCGACGCCCCTCCGCCAGGATGTTTGCGGCCCCAGTTGCGCTCACCCACGCAAACTTTTCACCGGGAGGACCTGACTCCGTCCTCGACGAGGCTACCCGGGGTGGCTCGCTGGTTTAGCAGGGTAGGGAACGACGGGAACTCGAGGCACCCGGCAAAGCTTCAAGGGAGCTGCCGGGTCCGCCGCCAAGCGGGTCGGCATGGGCGCTCCTGGCTCTTCGCCTGCGCTGTCCAGGACGTCTGTCAGCACTCCGCCGGCCGAGCATTGATCGCAAGACCGATCGGCCGGCGTCGAGGTGTGCAGACTCGCCAAACTTCTTCCGTGCGGAGCGCTGCGACCGGTTCGACGGCGAACACGTCCCCGCGGAATGTGCCTGGTGCCTTCGGGTCTCGCTGCGCCCGCTGTCGGACCGAGGACAAGCAATAAACCGCCACGCTGCCCCACGCCTTTCGGGGCAGGGACAGGGGCCGGGCACTGGCCCCTTCGCGTGTTGTTTCCACCGAGACGGACTGTTCCCATAGCCAGTGCGTTACAACGGCCCGCGCGTCGTCGGCGACGGGTGCGCCAGGCAGCTGCAGGGCGGCCGAAATCAGCGGCGATGTCCGGTCGCCCACCCGACCCGTCCTAAAACACGGATATAGTACAAAACCAAGAGGGACAATGAAGGTGAAGGGCCGTCCGTCGGTCCGAGGTGGGATCCCTGCCGTTGCCGCTCGAGTGGAGCCGGGCCTTGAATGCAAGTGGTAAGCAGAACTGGTGCTGCGGGATGAACCGAACGCCGGGTTAAGTAAGGCGCCCGATGCGGACGCTCATCAGGCCCCAGAAAAGGTATTGGTCGATACAGACAACAGGACGGTGGCCATGGAAGTCGGAATCCGCTAAGGAGTGTGTAACAACTCACCTGCCGAATCAACTAGCCCTGAAAATGGATGCGCCGGAGCGTCGAGTATATGCCCGGCCGTCGCGGCAGTATGCTCCGGCCGAGCCAAGCCACGACGAGAGAGCCGAGAGCCGAAATCTAGGGCGCGGGCCGCCCACGCGGGCCGCCCACGCCCGAAAGGCACATTTAATTCGCGAACGCGGAGATGGGCGCCCGGCCTCGCACCGGGTCGTCCAGTGGGCAAGGAAAGCGAACCCGGAGACGTCGGGCTGGGCCCCGGTTAAGACCGTCGTGAGACAGGTTAGTTTTACCCTATTGATGAAGTGTTGTTGCGATGGTAATCTTGCTCAGTACGAGAGGAACCGGCGCAGGTTCAGACATTTGGTTCAGGCGCTCGGTTGATGAGCCGATGGTGCGAGGCTACCATCTAAGGGATTATGACTGAACGCCTCTAAGTCAGAATCCAGCCGAGAAAGCAACGATATGCTTGGCGCCTCCTTCGGAGTAGCCTGGTATTCAAAACTATTATAGCTCCCGAGGCGATACCGCTCTCCCGCGGGGAAAAAGTCTAGTCCGCCGGCGATGCATGTCCTTGGTGCTGAGGCCTGTCCTGAGGGAGGAGCGCCGTTCCGATGTCAGAGTCCGTGCCTGTGTGCGCTGGGCTGCCCTGGCCTGCCCGCTGCCGCCCGAAGTAGTATCGGTGCGTGGACGGTGGCCTACCTCGTTCCGATGTGCAGGTAAAGGGCGGCAGGCCTGTGAAGGCCGTACCGATGCGGTTTAAGTGCGGGGACGGTGGCCGACCCCGGTCCGATGAGCAGTTAAGGGGCGGCAGGCCCGTACAGGCCGTACCGATGCGGTGTAAGTGCGGGGACGGTGGCCGACCCCGTTCCGATGTGCAGTTAAGGGGCGGCAGGCCCGTGCAGGCCGTACCGATGCGGTGTAAGTGCGGGGACGGTGTCCGACGGTGTCCGACCCCGGTCCGATGTGCAGTTTTGGGGCGGCAGGCCCGTGCAGGTCGTACCGATGCGGTATAAAGTGCGGGGACGGTGGCCGACCCGTTCCGATGTGCAGTTAAGGGGCGGCAGGCCCGTGCAGGCCGTACCGATACGGTGTAAGTGCGGGGACGGTTTCCGACGGTGTCCGACCCCGGTCCGATGTGCAGTTTTGGGGCGGCAGGCCCGTGCAGGTCGTACCGATACGGTATAAAGTGCGGGGACGGTGGCCGACCCGTTCCGATGTGCAGTTAAGGGGCGGCAGGCCCGTGCAGGCCGTACCGATACGGTGTAAGTGCGGGGACGGTGGCCGACGGTGGCCGACCCCGGTCCGATGTGCAGTTAAGGGGCGGCAGGCCCGTGCAGGCCGTGCCGATGCGGTGTAAGTGCGGGGACGGTGGCCGACCCCGTTCCGATGTGCAGTTAAGGGGCGGCAGACCCGTGCAGGCCGTACCGATGCAAGTGCGTGGACGGTGTCCAACCCCGTTCCGATGTGCAGTTAAGGGGCGGCAGGCCCGTACAGGCCGTACCGATGCGGTGTAAGTGCGGGGACGGTGTCCAACCCCGTTCCGATGTGCAGTTAAGGGGCGGCAGGCCCGTGCAGGCCGTACCGATGCGGTGTAAGTGTGGGGACGGTGGCCGACGGTGGCCGACCCCGGTCCGATGTGCAGTTAAGGGGTGTCAGGCCCGTGCAGGCCGTACCGATGCGGTGTAAGTGCGGGGACGGTGGCCGACCCGTTCCGATGTGCAGTTAAAAGGCGGCAGGCCCGTGCAGGCCGAAGGATGTACTGATGCGGTTTAAAGTGCGGGGACGGTGGCGCTCCTCCAGACCGTTGCCGGCCCGATCGAGAGGACAGCCCGCCGTATGTCCCGCCACGCCACGCCGCGACGCTCACGCCGTGCACTCTAAATCCCACAAGGGGGGGAGGACACACGAGAGACACCGGCAGACCGCCGAGTCCGTCGCTGCCGTAAGGTGGGATCGCGGCGTAAAAGTGGCCGCGAACCCTCGGGAGCCTGAACGCAGAATTCCCGGCCACACCTGACCGTTGCTTCCCTTCAACACCCGAGCCGTCCCGTCATGCAGGAACGGTCCCGCACTCTCATGACCGACTGTTCGCCGAGGAGGCGGACGGCCGGGTCTCCGACCACCGAGTCCGCAAGGCTTACTCGCACGCAGACGGAAGGGGCAAGCCGTTGCCTTTGGGCCGGGTCGCTCCTCCGAGGAGAAAGACGGACCCGGGCTTCGCCTCCACGGAGGATTGCCCCGGCGCTCGTTCCGGTCGCCCTCGGCACGGTCGTCTTCACCCGCAAGAGTGGAAGAGCGGCCGCCTTCCAAGCCGGTTGTCGATCTCTGGCTGCCCTCGCGGGGAGTGGCAGCCTTGTCGGCGGGGTAACAAAACGACTGGCGAGAGAGTGTGCGATTTCTCGCCGTCATTTCCCGACCCAGTAAAAAATGACCACTTTCTCAAGGTAGATTGAGCAACATTCTTTTCAATGTAAACCACCGCAACTTGGTCACATCGGAGGCCAGAGGCGACCTCTCCCGCCAACCGCCCACACCTTAGCCGGTCCCCGCCCGAGCCCGTCACGCCGCCACCCCCGCTACCATCGGGGCCGCCTGACACCTCACGCACCCTGATCGGTCGCCTGGCGGAGCCACGAAGCCGTCCGCGGTGGTCCGACTTAGCCGGGTGATTTGGGCAGACTCCCTGCCGAAATTCCAATTTGATCAATTTCATTCAGGATCCATTTAATTCCACTTCGTTCGATTTCGTTCAATTTGATCCATTTCGTTTTATTTAATTCCATTTCGTTTATTTTCGTTCAAATTCATTCCACTTCGTTCAATTTCACAATGGAAAATAAATCATATTTCATCAATTCGTAATAAATCTTTTTTAGTTGATATAGCAAATTAAGAATCAGTGAGTGCACACTGCCTAGCCTAGAAATAGAAAAAGGTCGGTATTATAATGTAATTTAGCCAACCAGAGACGATGTCCCTCATGTCAAGATAGCGTCGAAGATGAATATCATTTTCTAATGTCCAGCCTATACTAGTACTGTAGAATGTGTAGATAGGCGAAAATATGATCACCTGTAAATCTAGTATCCAAAAAACTTGCCAAAGACAAACACAGACATTTTCAAGCTACTTATATATATCTACGTACTTAAGCCAATGCATTTGTAGCGCTTTACAAAAGAGAGAATCATGTATTGTAACAGACAGAAACGTTTAACACACAATATGTCATTACGCCTTTTACGTCCATATCCCTATAGTCATAGTTTTTAGAATAGACTATGCTTATAAATTGCTTTGTCATTCTTGCCATACATTGTACCATGTACCGTTGAAACTGTCGAGGAATAAAGTTCATCCATTCACTTAATTCCATTTCGTTCGATTTTGTTCAATTTCGTACGATTTTGCACTTCCTGCAGCTGTACACCCCCACTCACTCATCCTCACATAATCTGGGAATGGCAAGTGGCGCCTCTAGCTCTGCATACTGTCCTCCACGCCGTTCTGTTTGGGGCCGCACACCCCTACACACATGAAATGGTACATTCCGTCTGTCGTGGCCCGCCTGTCATGGCCCGCCTGTGATGGCCATACTAGCCATACTCGCCACTCGGAGACATCCCCCACTCCATGGATCCGGTGTTGTCAAGAATTTTGGCGACATCTTAGGGGCAAAGCCATTGTATGGCAATGCTGGGCCCAGTTTGAAAATATTTTAACATTTGCAGCTAGAGATTTTAACCAGAATTGTCATCTGGGAATTAAGTGAGATTCTGTTCTTTTTCTTATTTTCACATTCAAACAGGTGGTACTTCTTTTGTTGTGCCTGTCTGTGTACTAGTGTGTGTGTGTGTGTGTGTGTGTGTGTGTGCGTAACGCTCGTGTGTGTGCATGTAAGCGCGCACGCGCGTGTGTGTATGTTTGTCAGTAGGTATTTCTGTTTGTATGTGTATGCGTACTTCTGTCTTTCAGTTTCTGAACCATTTTGCATGTATGTAATATCAAACTAGACGTCCCAATAATTTCGCCAACAAACCTTGGAGAGAATGCTCTGATTTGCATACTTTATTATCTTTTTACCTGCGATGGTTGGGAAGCGCTTAGATCGTAGAAATTCTCTTGCTTATTTACCGATTACTACAAACGCAATAATTGTATAACTTTATACATGTATGTAGTAATATCTCAGTAAGCGTTAAAACAAATGATACAATGTTATTGCGTAGCTAAAAAAACGACCTTAAATTGTTACAGCCTTGCTTGTACATGTTGTACATCATCATCATCATCATCATATATTGTACAAATGTGACTCTAAGATTTAACAGGCATGTCGGGTTTCATTACTCTACTGGTATCACAATCTAATCCGAGGGTCGGCTGAAAAACACAAGAGCCTTTGTTATAAATTACCAGTACTGTGTGGATAGAATGCGTTACAGTTCAGGAAAGCCCCTTGTACACACAGTAGTGGCTTAGTACAAAATCGTTGAGAAGGTGCGCGTTCTCTGCGTTTAATGAAACGAGATTCCCGATTAATAATGTGTGTTGTTTTGTTTTTCCCTTGTATCACAAGGAGTCGTCTTTCTTTCTTTCTTATCTAATAGCTGTGGATGTATATATGATTATTACATTGTGCACATCTCTACGATTAGTGACATTATATTTATGTCATTAACGTCTACGTATATATCGATCTAAACATACAACTATACCCTATCATTCCAAAGGCATAATTATAACTTCCAGAAAAGCAGAAGATAACCATGAACCTACGTTTGATATTTTCTCCTTTTTTCCTCTAAAGATATGTTTTGATCGAACTATTGCTTAATCACGGCCCTTGATAACCACTGTTAAAGTATTATCAACAAGCCGCCATTCTAACAAACGTGCAGTACATTAGAATATGAAGTAAATCTAAAGTAAGCAAGCGCCTTTTGCGATGAACAAAACTTTGGACACAGATTAGAGCCAAGAGCAGTTTGCTGCAATACATGTTTTCGTGAATATAACATTATGCAAGTATGCACTGAAATCTGATTATCACCATGTGAAGACTTTCATAAATCAGTTAAGTACTTTGCGATCTTATGCCTTGAATACATCTTAAAGATCTGTACATGTTAATAAGTAAAAAGGGAAAACGTAAGTAAAGAAATATCATTATTAAGACTGGACCATCAGTTCCTGTAGAGATCAATGGTTCTGTCCAGACTGTCGTCATCCTGATCTCGTACCGAAGTCCAATGTGGTCTCACACCGGAGTGACTGGTGCTCCGGCCTCGATCGCCGCGACAGGGACATTGAAATAGAAGAAGCCCTAGCAAGGAACATAGACACAACATCGTTAAAACGACATCATATCGTGACAGTGGCGTCGTGGTCTGAACAGATTAAGGATGATGTCATTACCTAGAATATCATTCATTTTTAAGATTCTCTGAACAATATTTTCCTCACTTATAGCTGGTTAATCCGGAGTAAGATGGTACAGTAGTAAGAGATTTTGAGGTTCGTAGGATCAACATACACAGCTAAAGAAGTACAAGAACTATAATATCTGAACTAGCCTCTACCAGGCCCCGCTGATCGCTGGAAAAATAGTAGAAATCGGCCAAATAGAGTGAATAGTATGCCAAGGGCAGTGCGCTATGTAGGGAAGGTCGATAGGTTGGATCCGTTGGTCGCCTATTGACCTTCCCTGCATAGCTGACTACCCTTGGCATATTATTCACTCTATTTGGCCGATTTCTAGTATTTTGCCAGCAATCGTATCAATGGAGCCTGGTAGAGGCTATATCTGAACGATTATGGCAAAGATCTACTAGCAACAATCCGTGCAGATCCCATATTTAAGCCGAGCCATCATTGCCAGAAGAAGTAAGTGGTCACTATTCCTAGAAGAATGACTCAAACCTCCTGAAACACAACAGAAGAAAAACAAACTTACATTCGGATCTGCCTCCAGTTGTTTCCTGACAGTTGCGGCGTCCGGCCTGTTCTTCTCGTTAAACTTCCAGCACTGCTGCATCAGTCGGTATCTGTGTGAATGGTGAACAGGATGGATGTCTACTAGGCCTTTGACCTGTATAAGGATTTCTAAATCGTATATAATGACGGGCCACCGGCGTATAATAATCAACTATATAGTCATGATACAGCTATTAAAGGTTTATCTCTATGTTATGATTAACGGGGTGAATATTCGCGCTTAAACGTAACATGTCTGATTCATATGATGGTGCTAAACGAATTGGAATTTTTACACTTTAATAACATATGCTATGAGGGCTACTGGGTGAAAGAATTATGATTCCCATCATACAGTATTAAGTGCAAAGCGGGCACAAACGCTATTTGAACTTAGAGTTTGATTAAAAGTTACAATCAGAGTAGCTTTGAACCAGACTACTGGGTATACGCGGATCAAATTCACAAAGGTGCTAAACCCAGAGGCTCTGTTATAATAGTCAAGTAAAGAACAGTGACAACAAAACTAAAGTACAAACCGAAGGTGGCAGAAGATATGTAGCGTCATCAACGTTAACATCAAAGAACCCCCCCCCCCTTCCCATCCCTCCTGTGATCAACATTACATAAACTCCGGTCCCTCCCACACCACCTCCATTGTCCACCATCCCAGCCGTACCTTTCTTCTGTACACAGCCGAGGCTGGGGGAGTCTGAAGTGGTTACGCAGAGCATCGTATATTCTGTCTGCACCGTCCATCCCAGGGTACGGTGTACGACCGAGCTGCGCCACTTCCCACAACAGGACCCCAAAAGACCATCTGGCAAGTAAAAACAACCTTTACTATATATATATATGCTTCGCACTGTTTAAGAACAAGAAAAGGTGCAGTCAGTATCACCTTGCTGTTTGCTGCAATAGTATTTCTTACTATGCTGACCATCGCCAGTATCCTAATCTTCACACGTGTTCCTGATATGGTACTGGAACAAAAATCCAGGAGGAATTAAATTATCACGACAACATGACAGGGAAGAACTTTGGGTGAGACCACAAAAGAACAGAGAACCTTAAAGGGCGTATTTTCTTTTTCAAAAGCTAGTTTGTGTTTGTTAGGCTACACCAAGTAATTTTTATGGATGACGTCCGCGCGCGCATTGATTTTGGTCTGTTCCCAGAAAAAAAAAAAATTCCGCTTCCTGTAACTATGACGAAAAAGTTACGACAGTGCCGCAAATCAATGGGATATGGAAAGAAACAGGACAGGACAACAACTGCTGTTCAACTTCAACTGATTTATTCAAATTATTGCTGTTTTCACGATGAACAGAATAATTGTTAGTTGTTACACTGTGTTCTCTCATTCAATTTGTGTCCTAACATGTGTCGTCAACTTTTATATTTCAAATCTAGGCATCTTGTTTTTTTCGGCCCTTCTTGTTTTTTTTCGCGCTCTCGCATTAGATTTAGGGTCTCCAAAGGACGTCATCCATAAAAATTACTTGGTGCAGCCTTATGTAGAGACGTGTGGAGCGACGTGCTCAACATACTCACACGTCACTCTTGGGTGTGAACGTAGCCTCGTTCTTCAGACCCTCCGGTGCCATCCACTTCAGAGGCAAGAGGTCGTTGCCCTGGATGAAAAGAGAGAAACTCTCAGAAAAAGATAAAGGTTTTGTAATTTCAGCTGAAAAGTGTTGTACATTTATCGTTTCTTACATTACAGTTCAAAATGGAGAAGATCATTAAGACTGGTGGCAGAATCCACGGGACGGTCGTCATGGGTATGTAGAACCTGATTTGACTTGTCGACTATTGTTGGTTTCTTCGCTTCTTTCTTTCTTTTAAAAACTTGTTCTTATGAATGGACACACATATAGGAAATCCTATAGAAATGTACTATAGCATATTCAGGAAGAGGGTCTTAGAAAAATACATACATTTAATCACGAAAACCTCCTGTTATACTGAAAAGCCAAAAACTTTGACCGACCTTGGAAATCATGATCCTACCCCAGCTGTTCTTCTAGCTCTAAAAGTTGCTTCAAAATTTTCGATGAAAAACGACACATTTTTAGGATGACAAAGGGACTTATTTCGTTCATCTGCGCAGCACTCTACCGAGCTGAGCAGCCGTGACGTCTACAGTTAGAGTATCATTGACGTCAGTCCGACCTACCTTCTCCTGTCGATGGTACCCAACAGCGTACGTGTCCCGGGCCAGCCCGAAGTCCCCGATCTTGGCGGTTCCCCTTCCACAAACAAGGATGTTTCGGGTCGCGATGTCTCGGTGAACAAGCTGCGCATGAATAGAAATGACCAAGGCATGTCATCATGATATTTAGGACAGAAGGGCAATGGTCAGTGATAATATATACTTACTGTGTTCGAAAACGTTGATCTGAGATCTGTAACGACGTATCATTTTGACCAATCAGGTTTCTTGAGAAGTCATTTTGGAAAGAGGGTCGGGAAAAATTTAGAAGTAAAGCAGGTCGAACTCGAAGCGTAATGACGTTTCTACAGATTGTAGGTCTTGCTTTTAGGCGAGCACCAATCGGTTCACCGCTACTCTTCCCCATATATGTGTTGGGTTTTAGAAAACGCCTACGGATAACGCCGAAAGGACGAATACGAGCCGTAACAAGAGTTGCTCGGACCTACGCCGAATTTGACCCATATGGCAAAGCGCCACAGAGACACGTCTCGGTAGTTGGCTGTAAAGCTGTTTTTAAAGGGAGGCTAAACTTAAATTTGAAAAGTCTACTATACTTTGCTAAATACACCCCAAGTCCTCACTTGCTTTACATAAACCCGCCATAGTTCAGGGCTCTCCCGTCTTTTGCAACTTGGGCCGTTCTGACGGCTACTCGCCAGATGATCGAATTAATCAATTATAAGGTCACAATGTGTGACGTCAGGTCTCGGCATTTTCAAACCAAAGTGAATACGGCTTTTCGATCTGACTTTCCTGAAGATGGATTTCGAGGAATTTTCTGACGAATTCGAGGGAATCGAGGAGATAGTGAGCCTTGAATTTGGAAAATTCCTCGAAATCAATCCTCAGGAAAACCAGATCCAAAATCCTTGTTCATATTGAATGGGAAATGCCGAGACCTGACGTCACATATTGTGACCTTACAATTGATTAATTCAATCATCAGGCGAGTAGCCGTCAGGACGGCCCAAGTTACAAATGACGGAAGAGCCCGGAACTGTGGCGGACTTATGTAAAACAAGTGAGGACTTGACTTTGAGGTATATATAGCAAAGTATAGTAGATTTTTCAATTTTAAGTTTAGCCTCTCTTTAACAACATCCCACCCTGCTGCTCGCCAGGTGCTCCAGCCCGCTGCAAACCTCAACCATCATGGTCTCGAAGATGTGCCGTTTGTTGGACAGAACGGCCATGTTGGTTTTGGACTCCGCACGTAGCGTCCACAGCAGGTGAAGAAGACATCCGTGCTCGGCATATTCCAGCACCAATTGTAGGGGGCCTGTAGTAAAGCAAACCCTCTGATCGTCATGCACGTACTTGGTACAAGATGTCATGTACATGTAACAAACTTTCCATGTTTACAGCACTCTTTTCAGACTTGAGTTTACAAACAACTGCTTTGCCAGAAATGAGTCAGATTTTCTCCAAACAGATGTAAGGATCCAACTCAGTCCCAGCGTTCTTGGCAACATTCAGTAGGTCCTTCTAAAATTGCACCTTTTTAACTTTCGGCATGTGGCGGGTGAACCGGGAGTAAGGGAGTTCTGTCCCTGGTGCTGAATCTGCACAAAAATGATGTTGTGCATGTCGTTGCCTTCCAATAGAATACTTGCAGACCAATGCGAGGTATAGTCAACAAGACGCATAAAATGTTCGTTCGCTAGTTTCATTTGTTTGTATCCTTGTATTGCCTAGTGACACATAGAGCAAACAGGCCCCCTAACGGGATATATTTTTGCAGGGGGGGATGATAGCCCCTCCGCTTTATTGTGATCGAGGTAGCTCCTAAATCACACACGGGGCCCTCACGCTACGCCCCGTCCAAAAGACGGGTGCAGCCCCAACGGAGATGCCCTTACCAGGATTGAACTGAGGCCTCCAAGTTACCAACTGATTGAAAACCAGGAGCTCAACAGTGAGGCTCGTACATGGTGAGCTACAGGGACATCCCTAGAGTAAAGAGTTAAAGAGGTTCAATACTAAAATACGCAAACGCCGAGCGGGATTCTTACATCTGTTCGGGAGTTGTTATTAAAGACAGTTTTAACGGCCATTTATCTACTTGATAAGTACATGACAACATCGACAGGCATCCTCTGCACATCTTTCAGTGGTACAGCACTGAGTAGATACACACGGACACATAAACAACATAGTGATGCGATCTGACCGTCTCTAAAGCAGATGCCTTTCAGCCCTATGACGTGGTCATGGTCACCGCACAACAACATGATACAGGTCTCCCTCAGAAGAGCTGTCCTTGCGGTTGTTTCTGCGTCGTCTGGACATGTAATATAATCAAGAAAACAGCAGATTTTCGATCTTGATTCATTACATTAAACAGTAGTAGTGAATAGGTCTGCTAGTTAATTTGCACGTGTGTGACTACACTTCAAAGTGACTGTTTTATGTCTTAATATCTTGCATCTACCTTCATAGCTAGCTAGCTATAGTTAAACTACCTTTCAGTTTCTTGACAGCCACCACCACATCGCCTTCCTCAGGTTGTTCGAGCGTTGCCTTGACTACATGCCCAAAAGCGCCCTCTCCCAAGAGTTGTCCAATCTGCAGCCTGTTCCTGTCTATCTCCCTCTCCTTCAGCATGTCTATATCGATACTGATTGACGAGGGACCTCGTTCCCGTGGCATCATGGCCTGTTGACGGTTGGAAATTGAACCGTGGGGAGGTGTCATTTAGTTTATTTCATTGTTGATTGCATGCCTCAGATGCGAAGTATTGCAAACGTTTTGTAACTTGTTGTTTTACTTGGACTATCAAGCGAGACAAAGAATTTCTATTTTCTAACTGTACAACATACATGTCCACAAAAGTAATGCTTACACCGTTGGGATTTTTAAAGTATCATAGAGGGGGTTTTGTGCATATACAGAACAGTGATTTTTAGCATCAAAACAGTACTGGTTTTGATATAACGTTACGGATGTCATCCCCTGAGCGACCTAAAATTGACACAAGATTTGGGCAAAAAAACGTTGCGTTCATTATGTAATGTAAATTTTGAAAATAACTGAACACGCAGAACATGATATATCAAACAATAAATTGTCTACTTTTGTTCTTTCACATCTTCTTATTTGACTTCAGAAGACTCATGACTCAAAATACATTTTGTGCCATCATTAGTAAGAATTTGACAAAATAAGTACGTTTTTAGTGAGGAAAAGAAGTATTCTACGACATTATTATTACTTTTCCGATATTCTTGACAGTTTGTGTCAAATATTTCCTCCTTTTTAGCCCTTTTGTGTTAGATTTATAGTATGGTAACCTTTTTTTAATTGAACGAAAATTGATGCGCGCAGTTGAATATCGACCCAAACTTGATCAACCTCCACTGACAACTCCGACCGCATCATAGATCTGTAGAAAGCATTTGGATGGCAGAAAAAACATATACCTGTAAATTCTGTCCAAGTTTGAAGACTTCTGGATCGTCGATGGCTCCCACACGCATCCTTTGGTTTTGCCTGTGGAGCAGGAAGATGGCGATGAGGAGGACGACAACTACCCCGCCCGAGGTCAGACTGATGGACAGTAGGGTGGACTGGGAGCCTGCGTCATCGGGCCCTGTAACGGGTTGAGACAACACGGGAGTTTCATCTGGTTCATAGATTAATGCACATCATGGTTTATGTTCGACTTGCCAAAAACAACTATAGACGAGGGGGATACAAACTCAGTCATATCTCGCAACAGCGCCACTTAGCGGCGAGAAGTAGTAATCATCACCATAGGAAAGCTAGCAGACGGACTACTAAATCTTTGGCGGGTATCTTTTTTTCTTTTGTGAAAAAGAATATTCAGTTGAGGCTGGTTTTAAATGAATGTTAACTCTGGATCTACTTGATCACCATTACTTGTGGTGGCAAATACTGTAGTTGCCTTAACTTTGTATTATGAAAACAAAAGCCGTTTGCTGAAGAAGGTTCAGCTTGTGGAACTGACTCACTTGGACAACCCTCGCCGTACACGCCCTCCTGACAGACACAGCCCAGGGTCCGGTTACACGTGGCCAGTCCGGTACAGTCACAGACCTGGTCACACCGCTCGCCGTACAGGTTATCCTGACAACCTGAAATGTTCAGCTAGCCAATGATTTTGTATCTCGGTGGAACATTAGCCTGAGTGCCAGCCTTTTTAGCTTCCGTCCGCTACCCTAGCTCCGCTGCGCTACCCAAGCTCCGCTGCCGGCCAAAAAGACTGGGCCCGCACGTATCTGTAACGGCTGGGACGCGAGGAGCGGAGCTTGGGTAGCGTACGGAAGCTATAAAGGCTGGTACTCAGGCTAATGTTCCACCGAGATACAAAATCATTGGCCCGTCAGGATATAACAGTAAAACAACACTTACACAACAGCAATACAAGACTTACACAACAGCAATGCAACAACAATTTAGCAGTAATAAACTGCTGCACAACAGCTATGTACTATAGTTACATTACAGAAATACAACAGTAATGAAATAGTTACATATCAGCAATACAACAGTAATGCATCAGTTACATATAAGTAATACAACAGTAATACAACAGTAACAGTAACACGAAGTTCAGTTTCTATGTCATTCCGTTCGTCTTTTTCCATCTGATGAGTCCATTAAACTCCATACAAACTGATTGATTGATTGATTGATTGATTGCGAATATCAATTTTGAAATGACAATTTCTAACATGTATTACAAAGTCACACGTAAAAAAGAACATCTCATGATATGTAGTACCTGTTATTCGTATGTCGACCACATCATTGTATTTGTCTCCACTGACACTAACGGCCTCACACGTCACGTGACCCTCATACTGAGGTAGCAGGGAGCTGATGAATAGAACGGTAGAGCTGTGGAGAGAGGTGGAAACAAGTGACGTGATGAGATTTGCGGAATTATGTATAAAAAACAGTTTGTTTTTTTGGTCAGTGTTCTGGTTTGATTGAAGAAATCGACTTTTTAGGGTCTCCGTAAGTTGCTGAGAGGTTCCCCGTAGGCTGTGGAGAGGTTCTGCAAAGTTTCTACATCTTGTCGTTCTATGCCTTCGTACATGTAGATAAAGAATAGATTGTTCTGCTTTGGAATCAAATGAAAGAGACACTGGTGAGAAGTATGACGACTTTAAAGAAGCCTTACCTCCTGTCCTCAGTTACGTTCGGCAGCCTCCCAATAACAGAGACGTCGTCATCCTCGAAGAACCATGCGATGTTGGCGATGGGAAATTTGTAGGCTGTGCAGTTGAACTGCAGTTCCTGCCCGTACCGCAAGTCTGTCAGTTTCCTGCTTGAAGGGCTGATGCGAACTTCTGGATTTTCTAACAAAAATTGGAAAAATCTCATGAAGACAATCCAGTACCTAATCGAAATGTCAAAGGCAGAGAGCTGTTGCAAAACTCACGGGACACGGGATCAGAATCAGAACTTAGTGAGTGGCTACCTATGGTGCAGTTCCTTCCTCTCCAGCCAGGGGTGCACTTGCACGCGCCGTTGAAGCTGTGGCACGAAGCCCCGTTGTAACACTGACATCGCTCCATGCAGAACCGTCCGAACCGGCCGATTGGACAGGCTGAAGAAGAATTAGGCATAAGATCAATTTTTTTATACACAAATGCCGACGTTTCTAGATTACCAATAATATAGACTAAAATCTTTCCATGTCCATCATAGTCAAAAGTAGGATCATTGCAAACCCCTACCAGTAGATGGGATGCGAAGACTGAATATAAAACACTACTACATTGACTTCCTCTAGGTTGGGAAATAAAGCCGAAGATTCCATGTTTGAGGAGAGCCACACTCCAGCACTCGAGAACCAACTACACTTATTGACAAGGGTACCGGTCCATCTCGGTGTGAGTGGATCAACCCTATCAATCTGGTTTCACGCAGCTTCTACGTAACGTACGAAAAATTGTGCTTTATGACTTAAGGCGGTTTAACAATTATGCGATGACAGCTAAAGGCCATACAAGCATAATGCTCCATGTTGTATATCAACGCTGAAATGAGAGCCCTTTTAAAGGCTTGTTCTCACCTGTGACTATCACTTCAATAAAGTACGTTTTCCCGTAGGCCACACATGCCACCTCATTTAGGTAAGAGTTCTCTGCCCCTACCTGAAACATAGTTACAGCTGGTAACGTTATCACATGTGTACATGCTACTGTTTTCTGGTGGTCATAAATTTCATCCTGGCAGGTAGAAATGGAAGTTTCCGTTTGAAGCACACATCTTACCTGTACATTGTGGTATGTGATTTTTAAAACTCCAAGTGTTTGCTCCCACGGCACGTTATTATTGTAGAAGGGAACCCACGGCAAGTCATCAGGCGGCCAGTTGCTGTTGTGAAGAGGCATATTTTAGAATGTTAGAAAGTAAATTGACATGTTACGGAGCCAGTATACTTCATTTTTTAAAACTTACAGTTAGACGCTACTTAAGCTAGACTCGTAAGGAAATCTACTCCAGTCAGGACGTGTGGGGATACGTGCACACGTAGTCACGTTTGCGGCGCATTTTTCACGCCACAACGCCCCCTAACGGAGACAGATAGTTCCAGTCATTATATAATTACTGACACGAGGAAGACAGAATAAGATCGTAACGGCTGGCTTCTTGTATATCCATATATGACGCCGTGTTGGGTCTGATTCCTAAAAACACCCACAAAGCTACAAACTATGATTGTTACAGCCAGACTAATTTCCTCAATCTCTATACGTAAACTACACTCAGCACAAAAAAGTTTGGAAACTTAACTTTGGTCGATCATATCTCCGTTGTTTCTTGATCAATTTCAATGATTTGTATATCATTACAAAGCTTGTGTGATTCTATTTCCCACGATATCAAACTTAATATGGTTGTAAATTAATGCAACGAGCACCAGTCCTACTTATGCGAGCAGGTCACATAAAAAATGTGCCCAGATTACCCTACAAATGTTAACAAACGCTCAATTCAATATTTTTTCTTCTTCTGCTGGTAGCACATGGCTTTTGTACGAGGGTAATATCAAACTTAAATCAACAAAACGCATTAATATGAAAGCCAAGGATAGTCTTCATCCAAAAAAATGCGTAAAGGGGCTTCAGTTATGATGAAGGTGGATTAATACTGAGGACACAAGCCATGCACTGTCACCACAGCCCGGCACATCCTCCTCATGCTTGTCACCAGTTTTGTTACGCGGCCCCTGGCTATTCTTCCACAAGGAGTCGTCGCAGGTGGACCAGTGTTGTTCTGTTGATCATTCTTGCATGCACAGCTCGCCCAAGCTGATCAGTGATCACAGAGTCTGAGACTGAGTTCGATTGTGTTGAGATCTGGGCTGCAGGAAGGCCATTCTATCCTCTGTATTCCTGCATCCTGGAGGTGGTCTGAAATGACTCTCATTCTGTATGGACGTGCACCATCATCTTGCAGATCTTGCATATTGCAGAGGTAAGGATCTTGGAAATGTGACTGGATTGAGAAAGGTGTCTCTATGTCTTGACACATCGATGTTGCTTAGGAGGATTAGCCTGGTTTTTCCTCTGGCAGTTAACGTTGTACTGCCCCACGCCATGACACTGACTCCAACAAAACAATCAGTCAGTCAGTATCTGTGCAACAGTAAGCGTGGGGTTCTCTTCGTTGCCCACACTTTCATTTACCCATCCAGCAGTCTAAATAAATCTACTCTTATCTGTAGCTGTGAACATGACACACACTGTTCCATTTACGATGTGGACAACACCACCACAAATGCGTTTGGCGCTGCGCTGAGTGTTTGACACTAGCATGGAAATTTTGGCACTTTTTTTCTACAACCCACTCACGTAAGCAGGCCTGGTGCTCGCTCCATGAGATTGCAATTGTAATGAGTTGGATATGATAGGAAAGGAAATTACAGAGGCTTTTCAACGATGTATAATGCATTGAAATTGATCAAGAAACAACGGAAATATGATCAACCAAAGTAAAGTTTCAAACCTTTTGTGCGTAGTTTAGTTAACTTGCAAGTGAATAAATGAATGAATGAATAATCATCTAACCTTTCGTCTTTTAGAAATGCTTGAGTAGTTGTAAGAAAACCACCGTGTGTTGGTTCACAAGTGAAGTCTATGTTTGGTGTCAGCTCGAAATCAAGGCTCCCGGATTCGATAGTTACGTAAAACTCCAGTATACCTGGCCGACAACATGAAGAAATTATCCGTTAGATAATTTTTTTTTGTATTCCTACAAACCTTCTATCGAACTTTATTAGCTTTTATCATCATATGGATACTGTCAAGCTACATAATTTAAACAAGAAAACTACGTACACTCTGTCAGTACGGCATGACGCCGCTATAACGTAGACCGCAAGCACACTACAAAAAAAAAAAGAACTAAGAAAACGTATTCCGTACATAACTTACCTTTATGATATTAGCAATAGTATTGGGCATGCTTTACATTTTTGTCAGAAAGAGTTGTTACCTGGGTTGCCAAAATGTATATAAAAAGGTGTGTATTCTCAAGGTTGAATGAAGGTTGACATTAAATACAGCATTTCTGATGGCATGATATCTGCTAATGACATAGTGAAACTATACTCACAGCCGCCAGGTGGAGATGGAGTTTTGTTGTCCGTCTTATAGCCATATGGATAGAAAGTCCATTCCACCAATACTATAAACCACCTGGCAAGCTTAACTCTAACAAATCCCTAGAGAAAGGGGAAAATACGTCATTGCATTGAATGTTCACTGCTTTTTACCGGTTAAAACACCGGATGAAGAAAGGATATATCAATGCGTAGCGCCTAGATTTCCCTCAAGCTCATCTTCAAAGCTGAGATGTAAGCTTTCTAGAACGTCAACTGTACCAGGGATATTCAATAAAGAATCTCCCTGACCCACTCCCGGTTACTGTATGAGGCTGAACTGGCACAGGAATAATAAATTAACTGATATACATATATCTTTATTTATAGGTGACAGACTTATTACTCCGGGAAGGAGTATTAGGAATGATGTTGTGCGCACATTTGCAGCTAGAACGCACGATCCCGTTGCCGTATTAGTATGTAACTTGGCATGTCTTCTACTAGGTTGCCCGAGATGATTCACGTTGTCTTTTCTTTTTTTACACCATTGCAGCTTTTATCGTTAATGTAATATTTTGAAAGCACATTAGACGGATGGATCAGTTTGATTTTGGGTGATTTCTTGATTGTTTGATTGAATATGATCTCTTTTCAAAGAAAAGCTGTGTACCTAGGTACTCTCAACACTATGCAATTTGATACATTTATAGTTCGACACTTGCTTCTTTTTTCTACATCTCAGTTGAAATTTGTTAGGTGCATGATTAGGAATTGATGTTATACAAGAAGTAAGAAGCCCAGAAGGATATATAAAGTGCTTTTGACATAAAAGCACTGTAAATAAAGGAATTCTATTTGTTAATTGAATTTTCACACATTATAAATAGGATTTGTCCGAAAATACACAACATCCTTCATTAATGAATATCTAATAGACACCCTTCCTCTCTATCATTAATAATGAAATCTGACTTTTATCTATGGAAAAGAAATCCCGACATTGTATTTTCTATCATTACCGCAGCTGTTGATCCGCCGAATTCTCCTGTTTGCGGAAAGAAGGTCCTTTCATCGAACACTGGCTCCTCCTCTGCATGTGAAGGAAGATGTGCGTAAGTTACACATAACAACGTCACATTTTGTTTAGTTGTTTCGCTGGAATCTATTTCTCCGGGAACCACTCACTTCCGTCTAAATAATCTCATTAGTAGCCTCTAGGGCAGGCATCAGAGTTGAGACTCTCCATTGGAGCCTAGCATAACAAGACCTCGTTAAAGTACTATCTAAATCTTAATTTAAAAAAATCATTCTCCACCAGAAAGTCACAATTGACTACTTTAAAACTATGCAAGAACGGTGGGGGGGGGGGGGCAAACTCCGAGAAAACCTGGCTCTATCAAAAAAAAACTTTCATCCCTTTTCTCATGTATTCATCCGTATGTCCCAACAACTCACATTTGTCCTTACGCCAAATAATCTGCTGAACTGAACAGATTTTGACCAAAATAGAACAGGAAACATTTACCTTCTCATATTTCAGTCGTATTGTACTTATCTGGAACACTTCACCTGTAACAATCCGCCGACACATGTACTCAAACCTCAGCATTCTATCAGTCAAGAAATTACTAGCTACTTATTAGATATCACAGGTAAACTCCATATATTCAACTGACAACATATGCACCTGGTCCTCTATCTGTAGATGTAATAACTGCCTGGCAACCTAAAATCATAACTTTTGTTTTTCTCTTGTTCATTTTTTGCATTGTATTGTATTGTATTGTATTGTATTGTATTGTATTGTATTGTATTGAATTGTATTGTAGTTTTATTATGTTTAGCCATACCTAGTATGGCTAAACATATTGTTTTTACTCATTATGTTTAGCCATACCTAGTATGGCTCAACATATTGTTTTTGTTCACGTTCTTCTTCTCCTGCCAAATCTTCAAATGGAATCTACTCCGTCATTTTTGGGCAAATACCCTTATGCGATTTTTCATTTCTTTCGAAACAGGCCTTAAAAACATTTTTATGCAGGTTTTTTGGGGCATTTTTAGACAATTTTTATGTTTTGGGCTCCTGTGCCCTGGTATTGCAAGCAAGTGACCTGAAATTCGGTACAAGGGTGCCTTGAACATGTCCCTACACGACTTCAATCACATTTCTGGTGTACATCACTTCAGAATGCTTCATTTTGGGGACTTTTGGACCCATTTTCAGACCAAAAACAGGCCAAAAGTGGTATCCACGTTCCATGTTCTATTTGCTGCTGGCCAAGGAATCCATGTTCTATCTAAGGATCCCCGCATTCCATTTGCTACTGGCCAAAGAACACTGTTCTATTTAGGTTACCTGAGGTCATATTGCAGGAACACACGCAAGCCTTTGCAGTAAGAAGCTCTCGGGGTCTCGCAGAACTTGTAGAGAGAGTTTTTGTACGGGTGATTTTGGAACAGTCCATTTATGCATCAGGACGGAGATTGTCGAAGTATAATGCTCTCGCAAATGTTGCCTTTCTACATGCAGTTCAAATTTCCATTTGCCCAGGTGTTATTTTGGGACAGCCCACTTCTTGCATGGGGAGGAGTATGGCTAAACATGCTGTATTTGCTCAGGGGCAAATGACGGCCTTTCTAGTGTTTCTTCTTCTTCTTCTTCTTCTCCTGTCAAATCTTCAAATCGATTCATCTCCGTCATTTTTTGACCAAATGACCTGAAATTTGGTACAGAGGTAATGTAGGCAAAAACCAATGTGCGCCTTTTTCCTTTTTTTGATATTGACCTTGAAAGTGATTTTATTGAGGTTTTTAGGCTATCTTTAGCATATCTTGGCCTCCTGCGCCCTGGTATTTCAACCGAATGACCTGAAATTTGCTGTATATGTGGCTTGAACAAATATTTAAAGGACTACATTCCCATTTTTGGCATACATATCTTCAAAACGATTTATTTTGGGCTTTCTTGACAATATTTGCCACTTCTGTCACTTTCAATACTACATATGACCTAAAGGTCATTGACCCCAAGTGCCTTGCACCTGGCCTTGCATGCCTGTGAGCCTTGCGACCACCTGATTGGTCAATTGGGTTAATCTAATTATCTTGCATTCCTGGCGCAGGTGTGCTAGTATTTATGCCAAATATGGTATGGGAATTCCTAGGACATGTGACTACATGGCTTTGTTCACTCTTTTTTTAACAAAGATACACATCTCCAGTTCCTATGTATTAAACCAAAATAATGTGAAATCTGGTATGTGTCTGCCTTAGTCATGTACACAGGCCCTCATTCAAATGTTTGGCATACAGCCTTTCAAAACGATTTTTTAAACAAAGAATTTTTTCGTTTCGTTATTTTCAACCCAAAGTACATTCAAACAAAGGGGTGTCACATTTTTATATTCCACGTCACCGAGAGGGTGTTTGTTGCCTTTTGTTGTAACATTTTCGAAACCTTTGCAACAACCTAACTGATATGAGTAAATGTTTAGAACAGTTTCGAACCTTTGTTTGACTTTCGAAATATTTTCTACTGCGTTCCAGCATGTTAGAAACATTTAAATCGGCGTGTACAATATTGCTATAAGTTTCGAAACTATCACAATATAGATTCATCTTTTGCTCGTACAGTTTCGAACATTGGTTAAATGAGCCATACGAAAGCAATCTACACGTCCCTGCTAAGTAGCTGATAGCACCTAATGATAGACCAATAAAGACGCCTCACCGCGAGAAGCCTGGCAGGCGATCGTAGGTGTTTTGTTTACTTTCGCGGTATCAAAAATTTCCACGTGAAGAGCGCGGTTGGGTACTCCCAAAATCCTACTACGCCGGACAGAAAAGTTTCCATTAAATTTGTTAGAAATCTTGAATAGATCTAGTTTTCTATTGTTAAAAATCCGTTTCAAGGAAACACGACACACACCACGCTATCGGCACGGTACGGGGGTGTCGCCAGCCGAACAAATCCCCCGCCGCTCACGTTAACCCGCACCCGTTGTTTACGTTTGGAACTGAGGTGAGCTGAGAAACACAACGCTCGTTCAAACCTTACTACTAGTACCGTTGACTGTCACGCCCTTCGAAGCGGTAAAACTACAGTCCGAAGATTTCTGTGTGTCCTTCAACAACTACAGATAATCGAAGACTCGTCACGGCATGGCTAGCACAACAAAACAACGAGCGCGATCAGCTTCTGTACATATCGCCTCGGCAAAGTTTGGCGACAAGCTGGAAGTTTGCTTACGAGGAGGAAAGACCGGACATAAACATTTAACGTGATTATCGGGAAAACACCATGTTCCGTTAAACTGAGTGGTTAAACTGCAGTTTAGGAAATTTTGTAACAGAAAATAAGTTAAATCAATGATTTTGTGAATGTTTATTTTAGCATTAGTTATTCCAGATATTTTCAAACTCCAAATTCTTCAACACAACACGGGAGATCGTTTCTCCTCAGACTGGCGCGACACTCCTGTCAAAATTGATTGATGATCTCTCTCTGCCGCCGACTTCATACATGATCAAAGGCGGGTGGTAGGCGGTGCGCGGGGAAACTTGAATATATAATGTAGCGAAGTGTTGCACAAGGAATTCTCACGCTGAGGGGTACATGAAATAATGCTTACAAAATAGACCTCTATGAATCGGGCTACATTCAGCAATGGTAGACGGATTCGGGGCATGCCGCGCAAAACACACGGTCTCACTGGGGACAGGCGTTTTGGTCCCGCACGTTGTCGCAGCGGTGCGTCGCCGCTACGCGATCGAAAGCACGCCGCTGTCTGTCTCGGACCAACACGCGTCTCCCGTGATGTGTAGCGTCCACCAGGCCTTCCTACATGTCTTACGTACGGGCGTATGGATCGTAGAATTCGGCAAAAAAGGAATGATTAGGCCAGTAGAGTCAGTCCCCGGTAAGGTCAATGATTCGCCCGTTTGCGCTAGCTTGTAACGTTAAATGAATGTACCCTCTGGTGGCCAAACTTCACTGACAAACTTTCTCCCTATTATCATCATGAGCTTGTGTTAGTCTGGTACTAGTGACTATTATGTGCCGGGAATGTTTATCTATCGCACGCCTTGGAAGGAAGTTCAACCATGATAAATGGTCGGCCGTTGTGAAAATTTGGAATCCCATGCTGTTGATTTTCGTGATTGACTCTGTAAGAAAATATATTTTCATGTGGTTCATTTTTTTGGGACGGACGCCGGGACGGGGTGAATTTTTTCTATCATAACATTTTCGTCCCGTTAGTAATGAAAATCGAATCGTGTTGCACACGAGGCAAAACACTAAAAACGTGGGTCTTGTGGAGTGTTTTGGAGCGGGAAAATGCCGGATATTAGCGGTGCCGAACAGTGTACATCGTCGAGCGCGGGTGACGCTCCGTCAAAACAAATCCGCTGGTGGTCTAGCGCGGCCACCGAAAATAGGCAGAAACACACAGGAGGACTTAGCACCTTCGTTTATGGGGGCAATTGTGAAAATCTTTTGTTACAAATTGTTCGAACATTGAAACATTTGGATAGATGGTTTGAAACTGTTCTAAATAAAGAGATTTTTGTGTAGTTACGTTCGAAATGTTTCCAAGGTATGTGAAATAAGTTCAAACATGTTATAAGTTTCAATTCTAATTGTTTGAACACTTTAGAACTATTGTGACTTAGACATTCTATTAATCAAAATAGTTCAAACATATTACAAATATTATATTAAAACCCTCTCGGTGACTTGGAATTGACTCAAATATGTTGTTTTTGGTCATTTCCTTCTTCTCCTGTCAAATCTTCATATGTATACTATGGAAAACTTCATTCTTCCCTGGGGTTGATCTTTTTTAATTCAATTTTGAACTGGGTTGATTATGCGCAAGAGTGTAATTTTCAGCGGATATTTTTTCGACTGGTTTACATGGACATGGCACGGAATATCCCATTCTTGCAAGGGGAGGATTCTTTAATTATTTCTTTCAATTTTGAGCTGGAATGATTATGAAAAAGTCCATTTGTTAGCAGAAGTGTATTTGTTAATCAACTAGAGTTCCACGAACACATATCTTCGCCGAATAATCAGGGGATTATACCAATAGTCAAGAGACTTGAAGTTTGGTGGCCTCTCCTGTCTCCTGTGCACCTCACGTTGGTAACATAATTTACCGGGCTCGTTAGTCCTGACTCCTGCTGGACACAACAAACCAGTGCCTCAGAAACGCGTGTGGTAGCTGAAACATCGATTCTTTGAATGATTCCCTTAGCCATCAGATCATTGGTGGAGGAATCTCTAATTTCTTCCATGGTCACCCAAGACGTGTTGCCAAGGAAGGACAATTTCTCGGTGACGGCAGTTCCCCTCCCGGGCGGTAGGTAGCGATGATAGGGTGGGAGGAATTCCGAACTTTGACCTCGTATGAAGACTAAATTGGAAGACAAGTTCGTTGTTGCGTTCTTTAGGTGGCTGAATGAAGTAGTGTTTCCCTATCAGGTACGACGTCAGGACCATCTGGTTGACGATAGTCCCTCACAGGGCCTGACCTTTCCTGTGTTTGTTGATTTAGTTCCGTCCCAGCGGGAGAGTAGTTTGGACGGTGGTAGTGAGATCACCAGAGAGCATCAATCTAATTTACACAGGCCTGCTGACAAGCAGGTGTTGTCATTGAATATAGGTCAACAAAAGGTATTTAAACGCAATCATAAACAAGCCTATTTCACCACTCAATTAGACCCTGATTACGATTTCATTCGTCTATATTTGTTAATCATTACCTCAATAACCTACCTGTCCAAAGCAATGCAAATTCATCAAACCCTACCCGAGTTATTCACCTCCAAAGGTAACATCAAAAAAGCCCACTGCAGTTCTAAGCAAGCCACTAGGGGGTCTAAACTTACATCAGTTACTACCTGCCCCAAGAGCTGTACACCACTTTAAAATCATTACCATAGCACTTGCATGAAATTTTACTACAAGCTTTTGGCGGATTGATAAACTTTCCTCATTTATTATGCAAATTATCGTCTTATTTGCATGACAAGTATTCAATTATGTAAAGCATCACCGAAACTATCCACATGCCATAGATTATGATAATACGTCAATCCCTGCTGAAGTTATTCGTCTCCAAAGGTATTAACAAAAACGCCAACTGCAGTTCCAAACGAGCAGCTAGGGGGCCATAATTCACACCACTCACTTGCCGTCCAAGAAGCTATATACTACCTAAAAATCATGAACCTGACGCCTCCAGAAAATTTGGCCTCAAACGTTGAAGCTCCGCTGCAGTACCTCATATACCCGCTATGAGGCCCATTATCGAACTTGACCTTCCTCTTTGACACCCCTAACTATCCACTAAATATCACGCACAACCGTCAACAGCTCCTTGAGTTATGCTGGCGACATACAAACTCTCACACACACAAAGCCTACTGCAGTACTGTAGGAAAGCGCCAGATGAATCATTTTTAAACTTGACCTCCGTTTTCACAATCTCTTCCTACCTACCAAAAATCATTGAGATTCATCAACGTTTCCGTCACTTTTTTTGCCTACATACAAACACAGAAAAATTAAAAGTCCGCTGCAGTACTGTTGGAAAACGCCAGGTAAACGATTTTTGAACTTGACCTTCCTTTGCACAACCACTACACACCTACCAAATATCATGAAGATCTATTAAAGGTTTCCCGAGTTATGCTCTTGACATACATACAGACCCACACAACATCCGGCTCAACCGAAAACATAATCTACTCCGAGTTCCTCGGCGTAGATAATAAGTGGATATGGTTGTGGATTGGTCCATATTGTGTTGAGGTGCTACTGGAAGACTCAATTTTGGACTGGGTGATTCATTTTTTTAGTGCAAGTATTTTAGAATGGTCCATTGTTATTTTGGGAGAGTCCATTTTTTGCATGGCGAGGAGTATGGCTAAACATGCTGTATTTGCTCGCAAATGTTGCCTTTCTAGTTGTATATTTGTTGAGGAGCCGGCCCTGTAGAGAAACCAGGTTTCTGTTGCCGGCTCCTCACAGATTTGTTTTTAATCTGGAAAGCCGAATAAATAAATAAATAAGAAAGGCAATAAAACGCATTGCCATGGTGACGATTGAGTGGCTATATGTAAGTGGTGTTTATGATTAACATTTTCATGTTTTGACATATTGCAACTAAGGTGCCAGGCCGCGTGGCCGTAATGGTTAAAATGTGTCTACTTATTGTTGGACAGCCAAGAGACATTTGACATTTTGACTTTTCCACTAATTCATTGATAAATTCGAATCCTTGTTTCGAACAATCCTTCAGACAGGCTGATTGCCCGGAGTTCGATTCTGATAAATGCTATATCAGAGAGACAGCGCTAGTGGTTGGTCCCGAGTAGTAACAGATCGTTGACGGTAATTTCTAAACAGAGCCAGATGAGCGGTCAAGGAAACGGGCTGCCTAACGTGGCGATCAGGAATACAAATCTATATACTTTCCCCACAGTGTAATAGGCATTACTTTCCCTAAATCCCGAAAAAGAAAAAAAAGGACTTAATTATCAGAGTTCTTTTCTTGTATCAAAGAGGTTATAGGGGCCCATATAACCTTTTTGCTTGTACTTGTACATGTACAACGTCACGCATGAGTTCAGGTTACCGATACGTAAGGTCCTGCGGAGAGGAGCCCCTCGGCCTGAGGGCGTCGGCCTACATATTCAATCGTTAAAGACACTTCGGTCCGGGACCTCCTTGAACATCAGGTACCATATCTTTTGTCGGAATATTCTGGAAATACAACTCACCTTTTTCTCTCGTGGTAAATGTCAGTTCAAACTCTCTCCGCCGAGCCAGCCGACCATGGTCGAAAATTACTCGTAGCTGATTGCCGGTACTAGCAGTGGATATATCTTGGATTTTTCGACTCCCTAATAGTTCAAATACAACAGATGCAACACGTTTGATGATTTACAACATGAATTATGTTGTATTGATTCTTGTTGAGTTAAATTAATTAAAATTTATGCTGATCTACAAGAGCTTTAATGGCAGTTCTGTTTGCACCTTAGGTGGACACTCCTTTTCAAGATTCCTTAAGGTGTCCATGATTTTGAAGAATATGATTTATGTATACTGAGATTTCATTTCTATCATACCATTAAGTTATCATGAGTTATCGATTTGAACTGTGTTTCCTGATTGATAAGTACAATTAGCGATGCTGTGATTTTAGGTCCGTATTGTTACCATGGCCGATTGGAGACAAAGGGTAAATGAATACAAAATAAAGACTGCAACTGGGAATGATAAAAAAAAGAATTTTGTAGACATACTGTCATTTTTCTATAGCTTTATCAAAATTTAGATTTACCACAGAAGTCTTGCGGTTGTAATGACAATTCTTTTTTTTTTATAAATAATTCCATCCTTCATTAAATTAGGCGCGTTAGAATGCTATTTGACATCCTGGAAGGAAAAAGATTCATGTATATACATCTCCCATCTCCACAAAATGCGTCGATGATATTGCTTTTTGTTGAACTTCCATCATGGAATGTCACAATGTCGGCACTACAGCCGCCAGAACCTCTCCGGTAACGTCCTCGATCAAAGTTGATCTGGAACACATGGGAAAACATTGTACCCATCTTGATCAATGGGTCTAAGATGTACCTCTGTTGTAAAGCAAATAACTTAGCATCAAAAGAAAAGTTTAAGCTGTTGAAATAGCACGTTCTTGTGTAAAGGTTTCTGTAGAAGACCTGCATGTAGTAAAAGTACAAAGAGATGATGAACTCCTTGATCGCCATTACTGTATACGTAAAAGAATGAATTTCGGCGAATTACATACAAGAAGGTTGACTAGAAATACATTGCCTCTTGCTTTCGGTAGACAACCACTCTCTCTTGATGTAAAGTGTATCTTCTGCAGTACAATGTGTGTTCACACATGTAATGGTCTGCACTTGACTAATACTTTGTACTGATATACGGGAAAAATAAAACCTTCGTCTTGTCAGTGATGAGTATTGCTTTTTACCTCAGACATGTGACTTTGTAGAAATGCGATAGTTGACAACACCAAATATCCGAGATACATTACATTCCATTGTTTGGGGCAAATTGTAGCCACTCTTTATATCATTTCCTATAGAAAAGGCCCTGCCAAAAGACTTACCAATATCAACTTGTTTTCGTCGGTCTTGATGTTCCACTCACAATGGTCAGAAGTGGCATCCGTTATACTTATTACGCGCCCCCGTACTCCGGTCAGCTGATGCAAACATCCGGGCTCTGAAATCGTAAGCTTATCATTAAATTCAAATTATTTTCAAAGAATTGTAAGTAATCAGGCACTAACAGTTAAGAAGACAATCAATCAGAAATGCTTTCTTAGAAGCAGATTACACCCTCTCTGCCAGGACATGCAGACATAGCAATGCGGAAACAGAGAGGGGGGGGGGGAGACAGGTACAAACAATACTTCCACTCCCTTGGTTGAAGTAAAAATGGGAAATGAGTACAATTCTACGGCCTAGAGTTTGAATTGTCTTCATAAATTATACGGCTTATTTCATAATTACCTTCGCCGAGAAGGTTATGTTTTGCACAGCGTTGTTGTGTGTGTGTGTCACGTCCGTCTGTGAACAGTAGAACTCGAGAATGCCTAGATGGATTGTCTTCATACTTGGTCTGTGTGTAGGTCTTCTTGAGACCTCAAAATGATTAGATTTTGGGCCCCTAGCGGCTTGCTCTGGTACTGCAGCGGAATTTCCGCGTTTGATATCTCGCGTTTTGGACATGCTATGGTCATGAGTGGTAGATAGCTCTCGGGAAGAAGAGTATGTTGTGTAGCATTGGGCTACCTAGCGGCATTTTTGGAACTGCAGGAGCCGATTTCGTTTCAAACTTTGAAAGGGGTTTTGAACTTTGAACTCGTGAAGAGGTTGACGGATCGTCATGAAATTCGGTATATAGATAGCTTATATGATGATTAACAAGATCAAATGCTAATTATGCAAATCAGTAGCTTATTTGCATAATTAATGAGGAAAAAAGTATACATTCTCTGCATGTCATTATAGGACTCTTATACACGTCACATATGTAACTGAGATAGAGAGAAATATCGACAAAAATAATTTATGCCAATAGATATCTAATTTGCATGATTAATGGGAAAATACTTCAACTCCATAATGGTAGATGATGGGGATTTTATTCTTGCAGCATTTTGAAGTTAAGTAGATGTGGACATTATCAGGCATACATCATGGAAATGAGAGTCTCATTTACATAATTTATGAGGAAATGCTACAATAGCCTTTTTGCTAAGGTAAGACTTGTGTTAGTTGGGTAGAGAAGCTGATCAACTGATACAAGTCATGCCAATTAGGTTTTTATTTGCATAATAAATAGGAAACATTTATGATATGCCAGAAAAAGGTTAACATCAGTCGAAGGTATGGGGTCGTGGAACTTTAGTTAATCATATTTTGGGCCAGTCTAAAGTTCATTCGTGAGAGATGCTTCTTGATAGTTATCACTGGACACTTACCGCCATTCGTAGGGCTCCAGTTCAGGACGCAAAATAGAACAAATGTCGCGGCAGGAATAGCAGAGATGCCCTTCATCTTCAGCATTCTCAGCACGTGCCCTGAAAACAAGATTGAGATATATAGAGAGCTTATTTACTCCCAAAGCAGGCTACTGGTAGGAGTGGTATGTCTTCGGTCACACACGAATGAGAAGACAACCTAGAGCTGTTCAATGACCCTTCAATCTTACGGATGAGTATCCAGCTGGTACGCACTTTCATGCTATGTTTACAAACTTGAGGCCTTTCTGTCTTTGCTCACAATCTACCAGGTCTTGGGCATTTCAGTCGTCAACACTCATGCTAACTAACATTTCCATTATTGGGATTTCAACAGGTACCCAATAATAATGGTCGATTTCATTGAAGAGCTGGAAATCATCTATGCTAAGCCATACCACACGTGGTTTTGTGAGAGAGAAAAAAATATTAAAGTAACTGGATAGATTTTGAAAACGGACAGACTTTGCTGATCGACCGTGACGACTGCAAACAATCTGCATCTGTTTAACCAAAGTGAAGTGAACCTTTCTACGTATATGGCTTTAAGCACAGGATGATTGGTCTGATTATCCGCCATTATGTACTTAGTATCTCTGTGGTTGCTTCATGAAGAAAATAACCATACAGGAAACGCCCGTCAATCTTACGGCAGAGTATCCAGCTGGTACGCACTTCTATGCTATGTTTACAAACTTAATGCCTCTCTGTATTTGCTCACCAGGTCTTGGGCATTCCAGTCGTCAACACTTATGTCAACTACCATTTCCATTATTGGGGTTTCAACAGGTACGGGAGATTCGATGGAAGAGATGGAATTAATCTATACTAAGCCATACAACACGTGGTTCTACGAGAAAATAGTTACTCAAGCAACTGGATATATTTTGGAAACGGCCAGACGTTTCAGGCAGCATCCATTACCTTCTGTCAGTGGTTCTTCTTGTGATTGCTTTGTAACGTCCGCTGCTGACAGTAAAAGTGAGCATGGTTTACTCGACCTTACGAAGTGCCATAAGCAACAATCAACAAGAACTTCAAGAAGTATAAAAAATATCTTGAATTGAAATGAAATTTTGATATACTGAATCTCATTTTGTCCTCAAGCGAATGGTGCACGACGGGGACAAGTCATAAAGGCGATAAATGTTAGTCTCAGATGTAGAATGCACAAAGGTATGCGGAACGCCTTGTCTAGAAACAGAATATCTTTCGCTCTGTAGTTTAACTGATCTTTCGCCGTCAGGTTTTGCGGTACCTATAGACATACAGCACCTTCTAACTGACTATACGGATAAACGTGCAGTAAACATGGCCTGGCTCAACTTGTATTATGCACTTCACATTCCTCAGGGGTGCCAAATAATACATACGAATTTTACGGAATACATACGAGTTTTACGGAATACATACGATCCATGACTAGAAACATACGATCCGTACGGAATACATACGATCCATTACGCAGAAACATACGATCCGTACGGAATACATACGATCCATTACGCAGAATACATACGATCCTTGCTAATTTTCTGGCCATCGCGCTAGCAAAGAGATCTAGCTTTGTCTGGTCCTTCTAGTTGGTCTAAGCCTACATCAGTCTTAATTTAGTGTAGCTTGAGATTTTAAGAGGTTAACCGGATGGGATACGCCATTATTAAGCTCTTAAAAGGCAAGATATCGTACGAAGAACTGGTTATCCCGAGTTAGCCATCTTGAATTTGCCGCCGGTGTCACGTGATCCAGGCACATTTCTCCAAATTAGTAAGGATCGTATGTATTCCGTAAGTATCGTATGTATTCCGTTAGGATCGTATGTATTCCGCGTAATGGATCGTATGTATTCCGTACGGATCGAATGTTTCTAGTAATGGATCGTATGTATTCCGTAAAATTCGTATGTATTCCGTAAAATTCGTATGTATTCCGTAAAATTCGTATGTATTCCGTAAAATTCGTATGTATTCTTTGGCACCCCTGATTCCTGTGTCTGCTTTATGGAGGAAATAACCACACAGGGAACGCTTTGCAACAGTGCATACGCATAGTAACTATCATAGGGTAACCGTACATGTACATTTAAGGGTTAACAATTAGTGATTAGCATCTACGACATGCATTGTACCAATGGAAAAAGCTACCTTTTCATTCTCAAACTGTTTGGTTATGAAACACACAGTTCAAACTAACGATAGTACAGAATTTAGAATGACGAAAGTAAAGACTACATTTACAATATCAAGTCAAGAATATTTGATAAATGCAAGTGAATTTAAAAAGTTCACCGGGGCTCAGTCGGAAACTGCACATTGTAACGAGATTGCATAGAGCAGGGTGACCGGATATTTCAACTGTTTTCTTGTCATGCTGTAAGTCCACATGGCCACACTAAAAAGATAAATTTGCCACTGTACCCCCCCCCCCTCCCCTCTTCTTGAAGATAGTATATATTCTACTCAGAGTTATCTTACCTTCATATGAGAACACCAAGCTTTGCGTTTAGCCTAAAAGTGGGCAAGAATCGCCGAGTCTTTCATGGTCCCCGTGTGTCGTGTTCAGGAAATGGCAGCCAAAGTTTGGTCCGTCAGGTGTAACTAGTGATAATGTCAACTCAGACGTAGTTTGTCGACTACACGACAGCACACCCCACGGAAGTCGTGACATGGGTGTTATCTTAAGCTCTTAAGAGACTAAACCATTACCTCGGCCAAGCTTCGTATGTTTTTCTGTTTTTTTTTATTGAATGCCAATGTGAAGTGGTCTAGCGTGCGAGAAAACCTGGCCTGGAGCCATCAGCGACTGGAAACAAAGTTAACTAGAGTTCCACGACCTCATACCTTCGCCAAATGATTTTAACCTTTATGACTGACGTATTAGGAGTGTTTCTCATCAATCATAAATCATACCAGTTCATTGTCTTAAAATATAACATGTCCAAAGTATGAACTGAATAAATTTATCATCAACTAGAGTTCCACGACCTCATACCTTCGCCAAATGATTTTAACCTTTATGACTGATGCATTAGGAGTGTTTCTCATCAATTATAAATCATACCAGTTGATTGTCTTAAAATATAACATGTCCAAAGTATGAGCTTAACAAATTATGAGCTAAACAAAGAAGATTATGCTAATATTTTTCATTGATTATGCAAATGAGGCCCTTATAAGCATAATTTGATTCAACGATTTTTACATTCACATAACGTCCCGATGCAAAAAAAAAGGATTGAATGTATGAAATTGCCGTCATTTGCCAGTGTGGAATTAGAGAACTTACTCATTAAGTATGCAAATTAGCCCACATTAGCATATTTTCTATCTATAAACATTTCTCTCTTCCTCAGTTACAATTTGAACAGTCATATCATGGAACAAAGTGGATTTTTAAAGTTGCCTCATTAATTTTGCAAATTAGAATCTGATTTGCATAATTATTATCCAATCATACTAAGCATCACACAAGCTATCTACATACCAAAAATAATGACCATCCATCAAGCCCATCTTGTTCTAGTATTTCCTCATTAATTATGCAAATGAGGTCTTCATTTGCATAGTTCATATCAATTAATATTTCTCTCTTCCTCAGTTACATATGTCACATGTTTCAGAGTCCTATCATGGAATTTGGCGGATGTATAAACTTTCCTAATTAATTATGCAAATTAGATTCTGATTTGCATAAGAGGTGTCTAATCATGTTCATCATCACTCAAGCTATCTACCTACCAAAAATCATTACCATCCATCAAGCCCTTCTTGAGTTATTCCCTTTCAAAGTCAGACGCAATACCTGCTCCTGCAGTTCAAAAAAAGCCGCTAGGGGGCCCAAACCCACACCACTTACTCTCGGTCCAAAGATCTATCTACCACTCAAAAATAAGTTCCATAGCATGTCCAGAACACGAGATATCAAACCAGGAAGTTCCGCTGCAGTACCGTAAGAAGCCGCTAGGGGGCCCAAAATCTAATCGTTTTTAGGTCTCATCAAAACCTACCAACATACCAAATACCAAGACAATCCATCAAGGCGTTCTTGAGTTATTCTGTGCCACTACAAACAAACAGACAAACAAACAGACAAACAAACGCTACCCTCTGCATAACCTTCTCGGCGAAGGTAATTATGCAAATGAGGCCCTTATTAGCATAATTTGATTCAACGATGTTCACATTCACATAACGTCCCGATGCCACAAAAAAGGATTAAATGTATGAAATGGCCGTCTTTTGCCAGTGTGGAATAATAGAAGTTACTCATTAAGTATGCAAATAAGGCCCACATTTGCATATTTTCTATCTATCAACAGTCCTCTCTTCCTCAGTTACAATTTGAATTGTCATATCATGGAACAAAGCGGATTTTTAAAGTTGCCTCATTAATTATGCAAATTAGAATCTGATTTGCATAATTATCGTCCAATCATACTAAGCATCACAAAAGCTACCCACATACCAAAAATCATGACCATCCATCAAGGCCATCATGTTATAGTATTTTCTCATTAATTATGCAAATGAGGTCTTCATTTGCATAGTTCATATCAATTAATATTTTTCTCTTCCCCAGTTACATATGTCACATGTTTCAGAGTCCTATCATGGAATTTGGCGGATGTATAAACTTTCCTCATTAATTATGCAAATTAGATACTGATTTGCATAAGAAGTGTCTAATCATGTACATCATCACTCAAGCTATCTACCTACCAAAAATCATTACCATCCATCGAGCCCTTCTTGAGTTATTCCCTTTCAAAGTCAGACGCAAAACCTGCTCCTGCAGTTCCAAAAAAGCCGCTAGGGGGCCCAAACCCACACCACTTACTCTCTGTCCAAAGATCTATCTACCACTCAAAAATAAGTTCCATAGCATGTCCAGAACACGAGATATCAAAACAGGAAGTTCCGCTGCAGTACCGTAAGAAGCCGCTAGGGGGCCCAAAATCTCATCGTTTTTAGGTCTCATCAAAACCTACCAACATACTAAATATCAAGACAATCCATTAAGGCATTCTCGAGTTATCCTGTGCCACTACAAACAGACAAACAAACAGACAAACGCTACCCTCTGCATAACCTTCTCGGCGAAGGTAATAAGATACGTACCAAATGAACCGTGAACAGGCGGTGGAGAAATCTTTGCATGTTGACCTGTGGGGGGGGGGGGGCAATGGTTGCTGCATACGAAATGTGACAAAACATTTTAGGAATGCGTGAAAGCCCGAAGGCTGTATGACGCATGTGTAGGGCGAGGGAGTTGCCATTGATCGAATCGTTGCGCCGCCTGGTACAAGGTTACTTCCTCCAGACTTTTCTATTGAAGGAACATCATTGCGTATGGGAAATGATTCAACTCAGACAAATAGTAGTTTCATACATATTCTATACATAACAAAACGTGTCTTATCTTAGGCAACTGCTGTAGATATCTAAACTTTAAGCGTATAATTACAAAATTGTTTGCATGCCATAACTATGGAATGACAGACAAAACAATTAAATCGGACGACATAATGTTTACAATGTGGCTTAGATGTTACAGGGCGTTTCCTGTATGGTTATTTTCTCCATGAAGCAACAACAGTGATACTAAGTACATAATGGCGGATAATCAGACCATAGAACGTAGAAAGGTTCACTTCATTTTGGTTAAATAGAGGCAGATTGTTTGCAGTCGTCACAGTCGATCAGTACAGTGTCCTCTCAAGAACTTGTTTGCTTCAAACTAGTACTACCTCGCACGCAAAACGTCACCTGCGCACCTGCACACCGACAAGGACCGTAGTTCTTATGCAAATAAAGTCATTTTTGCACGATATATACTTGTTAACCTCTACGGGCCAAAAATATTTGAGTTTTTTCTAATTTCCACGGGACAAAATCTAACCACATGCCAAAATATGTTCATAATCTCATGTTACTGCTATTCTCTCACAAACACAGGCTAACAGAAAAACATAACAAGCTTGGCTGAGGTAATGGTTTAGTCTACTAAAGGTTAAGACAACACTCGAGTCACGACTTCCGCGGCGTGTGCTGTCGTGTAGTCGAGAAACTACGTCATAGAGGGGCGAGTATACCACGAGTTACACCTGACTACCCATACCATTGGCTGCCATTTCCTGAACACGACAAACACGGGCCATGAAAGACTCAGCTGTCTCTAGTGATGTTTGCCCACTTCTTTGGTAATCACGAAGCTGAGTCTTTTCACACGAAGGAAAGATAATTCTGAGTAAAATGTACACTATTTCAGTAAGTTGAATAAGAGGGAAGGGGCTACAGTAGTGGTGTTTATCTTTTCAGTGTGACCATGGAGCCTCTCAGACTCTGTGATCACTGTGTGTTCAAGAAATGGCAGCCAAAGTTTGGTCCGTCAGGTGTAACTAGTGATAATGTCAACTCATCTATCTAGTTTTTTAACACACGACAGCACACCCTGCGGAAGTCGTGACGTGGGTGTTATCTTTAGCTTTTAAGAGACTAAACCATTACCTCGGCCAAGCTTCGTATGTTTTTTTGTTTGTTTTTATTGAATGCCAATGTAAAGTGGTCTAGTGTGCGAGAAAACCTGGCCTGGAGCAACCAGCTGAGCCATCAGCGACTGGAAACAAAGTTAACCAAGATACGTACCAAATGGAATGAACCGTGAACAGGCGGTGGAGAAATCTTTGCCTGTTGACGTGTGTGTGTGTGTGTGTGGGGGGGGGGGGGGGGGTTGCTGCATGTACGATCTAACTGTGACAAAATTCTTTAGGAATGCGTGAAAGCCCGAAGGCTGTATGACGCATGTGTAAGGCGAGGGAGTTGTCATTGGTCGAAGCGTTGCGCCGCCTGGTACCATTGAAGGTTACTTCCTCTAGACTTTTCTATTGAAGGAACATCATTGCGTATGGAAAATGATTCAACTCAGACAATTACAAATAGTAGTTTTATACATACTCTATACATAGCGAAACGTGTCTTATCTTACGCAACTGCTGTAGATATTTAAACTTTTAGTGTAGAAAAACAAAATTGTTTGCATGCCATAAATATGGAATGACAGACAAAACAATCAAGTTGGACGACATAATGTTTACAATGTGTCTTTGATGTTACAGGGTGTTTCCTATGTGATTATTTTCTCCATGAAGCAACCACAGAGATACTAAGTACATACTAGCGGATAATCAGACCAATCATCCTGTACTTAAAGCCATATATGTAGAAAGGTTCACTTCACTTTGGTTAAACAGAGGCAGATTGTTTGCAGTCGTCACAGTCGATCAGTGTCCTCTCAACAACTTGTTTGCTTCAGACTACCTCGCACGCAAAACGTCACCTGGGCACCTGCACACCGACAAGGACCGTAATTCTTAGGCAAATAAAGTCATTTTTGCACAATTTATACTTGTTAACCTCTACTGGCCAAAAATATTTGAGTTTTTCTAATTTCCACAGGACAAAATCTAACCACATGCCAACATATGTTCATAATCTCATGTTACTGCTATTCTATCACGCACACAGGCTAACAGAAAAACATAACAAGCTTGGCTGAGGTAATGGTTTAGTCTATTAAAGGTTAAGACAACACTCGAGTCACGACTTCCGCGGGGTGTTCTGTCGTGTAGTCGAGAAAATACGTCATAGAGGGGCGACTATACCACGAGTTACACCTGACTGCCCAAACCATTGGCTGCCATTTCCTGAACACGACAAACACGGGCCATGAAAAGCTCAGTTGTCTTCGGAGATTCTTGCCCACTTCTTTGGTAGCCGCAAAGCTGAGTCTTCTCACTCAGAGGTAAGACAATTCTGAGTAAAATGTGCAATATTTCAGTGAGTTGAATAAGAGGGAGGGGGCTACAGTAGTGGTGTTTATCTTTTCAGTTTGACCATGGAGCCTTTCAGCACGACAAAAGCACAGATATCCACTCACCCTGCGAAATGCAATCTTGTTACAATGTGCAGTTTCTGACTGAGCCCCAGTGAACTTGTTACCTTGTTAAATTACCTTGTATTTGTCAAGTATTCTTGACTTGTTGATGAAGGTTAGACATCCAGGTAATAAGATACGCCAGAAATAGTTACACAAGCAACTGGATAAAATTTTGAAACAGTCAGACGTTTCCGACAGCATCCGCTATCTTTCGCCAGTGACTAAAGAAAGATCTGGTAGAACTAGGTTTTATACCAAAACTAGATATGTCAATGAAGTGAAGACAATTTCAGATGGTTCTGTTTTGGTATAAAACCTTGTTCTACCAGATCTTTCTTTAGTCACTGACGAAAGATAGCGGATGCTGTTTGAAACGTCTAACGGTTTCAGTATTTTTGACTTGATATCTTAAATGTAGTCATCACTTTCGTCCTTCTAAATTCTATACTATTGTTAGATTGAACTATTCGTTTCTTAACCAAACAGTTTGAGTATGAAACAATATATATATGTAAGCTTTTTCTATTGATACAATGCATATCGTAGATGCTAATCACTTAAATGTCAAGCCTTTAATATCAACCCTTAAATGTACATGTACGGTTGTGCTATAATGATGCGTCTGCGCTGTTACAAAGCGTTCCCTGTGTGGTTATTTCCTCCATAAAGAAGACAAAGGAATGCGAAGTACATAATGCAAGTTAAGCAGACTACTTTTTACTGCACATGGAAGGAGCTGTATGGCTATAAGTACCGCAAACATTGACGGCGAAAGCTTAAGGATCACTTAAACTACAGGAGACATGTTGACATTCTATATTCTGTTTCTAAATAACGCGTTCCGCATACGCTACGCACAAAAGGTTTGGAAACTTTTTTGTTGTTGATCATATTTCCGTTCTTTCTTGATCAATTTCAATGCATTATATATCGGTGGAAAGCTTGTGTAATTTCCTTTCCAATGATACGCAGCTCATTATAATTGCAATCTCATGGAGCGAGCATCAGGCCTACTTATGCGAGTGGGTTGAAGGAAAAAAGTGCTCAAATTTCCCTGCTAGTGTTAAATACTCAGCTCAGCGCCAAACCCGTTTGCGGTGGTGTCGTCCGCATCATAAATGAAACAGTGTGTGGAGGAATGTTATGTTCACAGCTACAGATAAGAGTAGATTAATTTTGACTGCTGGATGGGTAAATGAAAGTGTTGGGGCAGCGAGGAGAACCCTATGCTGACTGTTGCACATATTGACTGACAGTGTTTGTGGAGTCAGCGTCATGGTGTGGGGCAACTGCCAGAGGAAAAACCAGGCTAATCATCCTAAGCAACCTCGATGTGTCAAGATATAGACACACCATTCTCCATCCTGTCACATTTCCTAGATCCTTACCTGCAATATGAGACTGAGTGCCATTCTGCAAGATGATAGTGCACGTTCATGCAGAATGAGAGTCATTTCAGACCACCTCCAGGATGCAGGAATACAGAGGATAGAATGGCCTTCCTGCAGCCCAGATCTCAACACAATTGAACACCTCTCATACTCTGTGATCACTGTGTGTTCAAGAAATGGCAGCCAAAGTTTGGTCCGTCAGGTGTAAGTAGTGATAATGTCAACTCATCTATGACGTAGTTTTTTTAACACACGACAGCACACCCTGCGGAAGTCGTGACGTGGGTGTTAATTTTAGCTTTTAAGAGACTAAACCATTACCTCGGCCAAGCTTCGTATGTTTTTCTGTTTGTTTTTATTGAATGCCAATGTGAAGTGGTCTAGTGTGCGAGAAAACCTGGCCTGGAGCAGCCAGCTGAGCCATCAGCGACTGGAAAGAAAGTTAACCAAGATACGTACCAAATGGAATGAACCGTGAACAGGCGGTGGAGAAATCTTTGCCTGTTGACGTGTGTGTGGGGGGGGGGGGGGGTGCTGCATATACGATCGAACTGTGACAAAATACTTTAGGAATGCGTGAAAGCCCGAAGGCTGTATGACGCATGTGCAAGGCGAGGGAGTTGTCATTGGTCGAAGCGTTGCGCCGCCTGGTACCATTGAAGGTTACTTCCTCTAGACTTTTCTATTGAAGGAACATCATTGCGTATGGAAAATGATTCAACTCAGACAATTACAAATAGTAGTTTTATACGTACTCTATACATAACGAAACGTGTCTTATCTTACGCAACTGCTGTAGATATTTAAACTTTTAGTGTAGAAAAACAAAATTGTTTGCATGCCATAACTATGGAATGACAGACAAAACAATCAACTTGGACGACATAATGTTTACAATGTGTCTTAGATGTTACAGGGTGTTTCCTGTATGGTTATTTTCTCCATGAAGCAACAACAGAGATACTAAGAACATAATAGCGGATAATCAGACCAATCATCCTGTACATAAAGTCATACACGTAGAAAGGTTCACTTCACTTTGGTTAAACAGGCAGATTGTTTGCAGTCGTCACGGTCCATCAGTGTCCTCTCAACAACTTGTTTTCATCAGACTACCTCGCACGCAAAACGTCACCTACGCACCTGCACATAGACAAGGACCGTAAAGCGTTCCCTGTGTGGTTATTTCCTCCATAAAGTAGACAAAGGAATGCGAAGTACATGATGAAAGTTAAGCAGACTATTTTTATTGCACATGGAAGGAGATCAATGGCTATTAGTACCGCAAACATTGACGGCGAAAGCAAGGATCACTCAAACTACAGGAGACATGTTGATATTCTGTTTCTAGATAACGCGTTCCGTATACTCTTGTATATTCTATGTCTGAGACTTAAGTTTATCGCTTGTATGACTTGATCCTGTGGTGTACCTTTGACCTAAGCTTGAGGAGGAGATGCAGAATATCAGTATATTGGTATAGTATATTGGAGCTCCATCAGCGACTGGAAATAAACTAAACCAAGATACGTACCAAATGGAATGAACCGCGAACATGCCGTGGAGAAATCTTTGCATGTTGACGTCGGGGGGGGGGGGGGCAATGGTTGCTGCATACGAAATGTGACAAAACATTTTAGGAATGCGTGAAAGCCCGAAGTCTGTATGACGCATGTGTAAGGCGAGGGAGTTGCCACGGATCGAAGCGTCGCGCCGCCTGGTACAACTTCCGCTAGACTTTTCTATTGAAGGAACATCATTAACGTAGGCGGGAAATGATTAAACTGAGACATATAGTAGTTTTATACATACTCTATACATGAAAATCGTCTTATCTTACGCAACTGCTGTGGATATCTAAACTTTAAGCGTATAATAACCAAATTGTTTGCATGCCATAACTATGGAATGACAGACAAAACAATTAAGTCGGACGACATAATTTTTACAATGTGGCTTAGATGTTACAGGTCGTTTCCTGTATGGTTATTTTCTCCATGAAGCAACAACAGTGATACTAAGTACATAATGGCGGATAATCAGACCATAGAACGTAGAAAGGTTCACTTCATTTTGGTTAAATAGAGGCAGATTGTTTGCAGTCGTCACAGTCGATCAGTGTCCTCTCAACAACTTGTTTGCTTCAGACTACCTCGCACGCAAAACGTCACCTGCGCACCTGCACACAGACAAGAACCGTAGTTCTTATGCAAATAAAGTCATTTTTGCACGATATATAACGTTACTTGTTAACCTCTACGGGCCAAAAAGATTTGAGTTTTTCTAATTTCCACAGGACAAAATCTAACAACATGCCAAAATATGTTCATAATCTCGTGTTACTGCTATCCTATCACAAACACAGGCTAACAGAAAAACATAACAAGCTTGGCTGAGGTAATGGTTTAGTCTATTAAAGGTTAAGACAACACTCGAGTCACGACTTTTGCAGGGTGTGCTGTTGTGTAGTCGAGAAACTGCGTCATAGAGGGGCGACTATACCACGAGTTACACCTGACTGCCCAAACCATTGGCTATCATTTCCTGACCACGACGAACACGGGGGCCATGAAAGACTCAGTTGTCTCCAGGGATTCTTGCCCACTTCTTTGGTAGCCGCGAAGCTGAGTCTTCTCACTCAGAGGTAAGACAATTCTGAGTAAAATGTACACTATTTCAGTGAGTTGAATAAGAGGGAGGGGGCTACAATAGCGGTGTTTACCTCTTCAGTGCGACCATGGAGCCTTTCAGCACCACAAGAGCACAGATCTCCGCTCACCCTGCGAAATACAATCTTGTTACAATTTGCAATGTGTAGTTTCTGACCGAGCCCAGGTGAACTTGTTAAATTGAATTGTATTCATCAAGTATTCTTGACTTGATATCTTAAATGTAGTCATCACTTTAGTCCTTCTAAATTCTATACTATTGTTAGATTGAACTGTGCGTTTCTTAACCAAACAGTTTGAGTATGAAACAAAATGTAAGCTTTTTCTATTGATAGAATGCATATCGCAGATGCTAATCACTTAAATGTCAAGCCTTTAATATCAACCCTTAAATGCACATGTACGGTGGCACTATAATGATGCGTCTGCGCTGTTACAAAGCGTTCCCTGTGTGGTTATTTCCTCCATAAAACATACACAGGAATGCGAAGTACATAATGCAAGTTAAGCAGACTACTTTTTACTGCACATGGAAGGAGCTGTATGGCTATAAGTACCGCAAACATTGACGGCGAAAGCTTAAGGATCACTTAAACTACAGGAGACATGTTGACATTCTATATTCTGTTTCTAGATAACGCGTTCCGCATACGCTACGCACAAAAGGTTTGGAAACTTTTTTGTTGTTGATCATATTTCCGTTCTTTCTTGATCAATTTCAATGCATTATATATCGGTGGAAAGCTTGTGTAATTTCCTTTCCTATGATACGCAACTCATTATAATTGCAATCTCATGGAGCGAGCATCAGGCCTACTTATGCGAGTGGGTTGAAGGAAAAAAGTGCTCAAATTTCCCTGCTAGTGTTAAATACTCAGCTCAGCACCAAACCCGTTTGCGGTGGTGTCGTCCGCATCATAAATGAAACAGTGTGTGGAGGAATGTTATGTTCACAGCTACAGATAAGAGTAGATTAATTTTGACTGCTGGATGGGTAAATGAAAGTGTTGGGGCAGCGAGGAGAACCCTATGCTGACTGTTGCACAGATAGACTGACAGTGTTTGTGGAGTCAGCGTCATGGTGTGGGGCAACTGCCAGAGGAAAAACCAGGCTAATCATCCTAAGCAACCTCGATGTGTCAAGATATAGACACACCATTCTCCATCCAGTCACATTTCCTAGATCCTTAACTCTGCAATATGAGACTGAGTGCCATTCTACAAGATGATAGTGCACGTCCATACAAAATGAGAGTCATTTCAGACCACCTCCAGGATGCAGGAATACAGAGGATAGAATGGCCTTCCTGCAGCCCAGATCTCAACACAATTGAACACCTCTCAGATTCTGTGATCACTGTGTGTTCAAGAAATGGCAGCCAAAGTTTGGTCCGTCAGGTGTAACTAGTGATAATGTCAATTCATCTATGACGTAGTTTTTTTTACACACGACAGCACACCCTGCGGAAGTCGTGACGTGGGTGTTATCTTTAGCTTTTAAGAGACTAAACCATTACCTCGGCCAAGCTTCGTATGTTTTTCTGTTTGTTTTTATTGAATGCCAATGTGAAGTGGTCTAGTGTGCGAGAAAACCTGGCCTGGAGCAGCCAGCTGAGCCATCAGCGACTGGAAAGAAAGTTAACCAAGATACGTACCAAATGGAATGAACCGTGAACAGGCGGTGGAGAAATCTTTGCCTGTTGACGTGTGTGTGTGTGTGGGTGGGGGGGGGGGGTTGCTGGATATATGATCGAACTGTGACAAAATATTTTAGGTATGCGTGAAAGCCTGAAGGCTGTATGACGCATGTGTAGGGCGAGGGAGTTGTCATTGAAAAGGGCAGGCACAACCGCATTCCTCTGCAAGAAAGAATTTGTCAATTTTGTAATTTAGATAGAATTGAGGACGAAAGTCATTTTGTTGTGGAATGTACATTATACAACGATGAGAGAAATATCCTTTATACTTATATACAAGATAAGTTCCCTAGTTTTAAATATAGAAACAGCACTGAAAAATTCCTATTTATAATGAAACTGAACAAACCATGTATTACGAGTTCCATATCTACATACATCTACAATTGCCTTATGAAGCGAGAAGAAGTCGAACCTGTAAATAGTAGAAAAGTATAGATTAGTCCTATTAGACACAGTAAGATATCACATTATATTACGTTATATTATCACCACTGTATGTAGTCCTTTGCTTATCACCATGACCTGTACTTAGCTTGTTTAAGCATAAATGTACAATAAAGGTCTTTTATTCATTGATCGAAGCGTTGCGCCGCCTGGTACAAGGTTACTTCCTCTAGACTTTTCTATTGAAGGAACATCATTGCGTATGGGAAATGATTCAACTCAGACAAATAGTAGTTTTATACATACTCTATACACAAAAATCGTATTATCTTACGCAACTGCTGTAAATATTTAAACTTTCAGCGTAGAAAAACAAAATTGTTTGCATGCCATAACTATGGAATGACAGACAAATCAATCAAGTTGGACGACATAATGTTTACAATGTGTCTTAGATGTTACAGGGCGTTTCCTGTATGGTTATTTTCTTCATGAAGCAACCACAGAGATACTAAGAACATAATGGCGGATAATCAGACCAATCATCCTGTACTTAAAGCCATATACGTAGAAAGGTTCACTTCACTTTGGTTAAACAGAGGCAGATCGTTTGCAGTCGTCACGGTCGATCAGCAAAGTCTGTCCGTTTTCAAAATCTATCCAGTTACTTTAATATTTTTTTCTTTCTCACAAAACCACGTGTGGTATGGCTTAGCATAGATAATTTCCAGCTCTTCAATCGAATCGCCCATTATTATTGGGTACCTGTTGAAACCCCAATAATGGAAATGTTAGTTAGCATGAGTGTTGACGACTGAAATGCCAAAGACCTGGTGAGCAAAGACAGAGAGGCATTAAGTTTGTAAACATAGCATGAAAGTGTGTACCAGCTGGAAACTCTGCCGTAAGATTGACGGGTCCTTGAACAGCCCCTGGTTGTCTCTCATTAATGTGTGACCGAAGACATACCGCTGCTACCAGTAGTAAGCTTTGGAAGTAAATAAGCTCTCTACATATCTCAATCTTGTTTTCAGGGCACGTGCTTAGAATGTTGAAGATGAAGGGCATCTCTGCTATTCCTGCCGCGACATTTGTTCTATTCTGCGTCCTGAACTGGAGCCCTACGAATGGCGGTAAGTGTCCAGGGGTAACTATCAAGAAGCATTTCTCACGAATAAACTTTAGACTGGCCCAAAATATGATTAACTAAAGTTCCAGGACCTCATACCTTCGACTGATGTTAACCTTTTTAAGTGGCATATCATAAATGTTTCCTATTTATTATGCAAATAAAAACCTAATTGGCATGACTTGTATCAGTTGATCAGCTTCTCTACCCAACTAACACAAGTCTTACCTTAGCAAAAAGGCTATTGTAGCATTTCCTCATAAATTAATGTAAATGAGACTCTCATTTCCATGATGTATGCCTGATAATGTCCACAACTTCTTAACTTCCAAATGCTGCAAGAATGAAATCCCCATCATCTACCATTATGGAGTTGAAGTATTTTCCCATTAATCATGCAAATTAGGTATTCATTTGCATAAATGATATTTGTCGATATTCCTCTCTATCTCAGTTACATATGTGACGTGTTTAAGAGTCCTATAATGACATGCAGAGAATGTGTACTTTTTTCCTCATTTATTAGGCAAATAAGCTACTGATTTGAATAATTAGCATTTGATCTTGTTAATCATCACTCAAGCTATCTATATACCAAATTCCGTCAACCTCTTCACGAGTTCAAAGTTCAAAACCCCTTTCAAAGTTTGAAACGAAATCGGCTCCTGCAGTTCCAAAAATGCCGCTAGGTAGCTCAATGCTACACAACATACTCTTCCTCCCAAGAGCTGTCTACCACTCATGACCACAGCATGTCCAAAACGCGAGATATCAAACGCGGAAATTCCGCTGCAGTACCAGAGCAAGCCGCTATGGGCCCAAAATCTAATCATTTTGAGGTCTCAAGAAGACCTACCCGCAGATCAAGTATGAGGACAATCCATTTAGGCATTCTCGAGTTATCGTGTTCGCAGACAGACGTGACACACACAAACAACAACGCTGTGCAAAACATAACCTTCTCGGCGAAGGTAATTATGAAACAGGCCGTAGAATTTATGAAGACAATTCAAACTCTAGGCCGTAGAATTGTACTAATTTCCCATTTTTACTTCAACCAAGGGAGTGGAAGTATTGTTTGTACCTGTCTGCCTCCCCCCTCTGTCTGTTTTCGCATTGCTATTTCTGCATGTTCTGGCAGAGGGGGTGCAATCTGCTACTAAGAAAGCATTTCTGATTGATTGTCTTCTTAACTGTTAGTGCCTGATGACTTACAATTCTTTGAAAATAATTTGAATTTAATGATAAGCTTACGATTTCAGAGCCCGGATGTTTGCATCAGCTGACCGGAGTACGGGGGCGCGTAATAAGTATAACGGATGCCACTTCTGACCATTGTGAGTGGAACATCAAGACCGACGAAAACAAGTTGATATTAGTAAGTCTTTTGGCAGGGCCTTTTCTATAGGAAATGATATAAAGAGTGGCTACAATTTGCCCCAAACAATGGAATGTAATGTATCTCGGATATTTGGTGTTGTCAACTATCGCATTTCTACAAAGTCACATGTCTGAGGTAAAAAGCAATACTCATCACTGACAAGACGAAGGTTTCATTTTTTCCGTATATCAGTACAAAGTATTAGTCAAGTGCAGACAATCACATATGGCAATGTATTTCTAGTCAACCTTCTTTTATGTAATTCGCCGAAATTCATTCTTTTACGTATACAGTAATGGCGATGAAGGAGTTCATCATCTCTTTTGTACTTTTACTACTTGCAGGTCTTCTACAAAAACCTTTACACAAGAACGTGCCATTTCAACAGCTTAAACTTTTCTTTTGATGCTAAGTTATTTTGCTTTACAACAGAGGTACATATTAGACCCATTGATCAAGATGGGTAAAATGTTTTCCCATGTGTTCCAGATCAACTTTGATAAAGGACGTTACCGGAGAGGTTCTGACGGCTGTAGTGCCGACACTGTGACATTCCATGATGGAAGTTCAACAAGAAGCAATATCACCGACACATTTTGTGGAGATGGGGGAGGTATATACATGAATCTTATTCCTTCCAGGATGTCAAATAGCATTCTAACGCGCCTAATTTAATGAAGGATGGAATTATTTATAAAAAAAGAATTGTCATTACAACCGCAACACTTCTGTGGTAAATCTAAATTTTGATAAAGCTATAGAAAAATAACAATATGTCTACAGAATTTCTTTTTATCGATCCCAGTTGCAGTCTTTATTCTGTATTCATTTACCCTTTGTCTCCAATCGGCCATGGTAACAATACGGACCTAAAATCACAGCATCGCTAATTGTACTTGCCAATCAGGAAACACAGTTCAAATCGATAACTCATGATAACTTAATGGTATGATAGAAATGATATCACAGTATACATAAATCACATTCTTTAAAATCATGGACACTTTAAAGAATCTTGAGGAAGGATGGAAATAAGGACAAGAGTGTCCACCTAAGGTGCAAACAGAACTGCCATTAAAGCTCTTGTAGAGCAGCATAAATTTCAATTAATGTAAATCAACAAGAATCAATACAATATAATTTATTTTGTAAATCATCAAACATGTTGCATCTGTATCATTTGAACTATTAGGGAGTCGAAAAATCCAAGATATATCCACAGCAAGTACCGGCAATCAGCTACGAGTCGTTTTCGACCACGGTCTTCTGGCTCGGAAAGAGTTTGAACTGACATTTACCACGAGAGAAATAGGTGAGTTGTATTTCCAGAATATTCCGACAAAAGATATGGTACCTAGTGTTCAAGGAGGTCTCGGACGGGAGTATCTTTTACGATTCAGTATGTACGTCGACGCCCTCAGGCCGAGGGGCTACAATTCCGCCAAGAAACGTAAGACGGAAAATGTCATCATTTCGGTGAAAAGCGTTTTTTTTGCTTCTTTCCGGTGTTCTTCTCGGTATTGTCTGTTGTCCCTTTATTTTGGGTAGAAACCATAGTGAAATGAACATTTTGGACCCGAAAATTATTTTTTTGTCACTTTTTTCATCGAAGCTGCTTGAAAAAAAAAAAAAAAATCCTGGAGTAACGGCATATAACGGGGGGTTCCCTAACTTGTCACGCGCCCTAACATGCCACGGATTTTACACTGATCTAATTTTGAACTAGAGTTCCACGACCTCATACCTTCGCCAAATGATTTTAACCTTTATGACTGACGTATTAGGAGTGGTTCTAATCAATTATAAATCATACCACTTGATCGTCTTCTCCACCCAAATAGCAGAGGTTGTCCAAAGTATGAGCTTAGCAAAGAAGGTTATGCTCACATTTATCATCAATCATGCAAATGAGGTCTTTATTAACATAATTTGATTCAACGATGTTGACATTCACATAACTTCCAAATGCCACAAGTATGAAATTGCCGTCATTTACCAGTATTGTAAAAAAGTTGTGTCTCATTAATTATGCAAATTAGGTCTTCATTTGCATATTTTCTATCTAACAACATTCCTCTCTTTCTCAGTTACAAATTCCACATATTTTAATAGTCATATCATGGATTAAAGCGAGTTTTAAGAATTTCCTCATTAATTATGCAAATTAGAACCTGATTTGCATAACTGTCATCTTATCATACGACGCATCACGTTAGCTACATGTATATAGTACATACCAAAAATCATCTTCAGTTATAGTATTTTCTCATTAATAATGCAAATGAGGTATTCATTTGCATAGTTGATATCTATATTTATATTTCTCTCTGCCTCAGTTACATATGTCACATGATTGAGAGTCCTATCATAGAATTTGGCTGATGTATAAACTTTCCTAATTAATTATGCAAATTGGATACTGATTTGCATAATACGTACATAATCATGTAAATCATCACTCAAGCTATCTACTTACCAAAAAGCATGACCATCCATCAAGCCCTTCTTGAGTTATTCCCTTTCACAGTCTGAAGCAAAACCTGCTCCTGCAGTTCCAGAAAAAGCCACCAGGGGGGCCAAATCAATACCACTTGCTCTCTGTCCAAAGAGCTATCTACCACTTAAAAATCAGTACCATAGCATGTCCAGACCATGAGATATCAAAACAGGAAATTCCGCTGCAGTACCGTAACAAGCCGCTAGGGGGCCCAAAATCTAATCATTTTTAGGTCTAACCAAGACCTACCAACATACCAAATATCAAGATAATCCATACAGGTCTTCTACAAACATACATACATACATACATACAAACGCTACCCTCTGGCGATGTTGTTTGCCCGCTTTTTTTCTGGCCGGGATGGTGGCTGGACGATTCAACGCACAGATGTGTCACGCTCTAACATGTGATTGGTACCGTCTATGAAAAGGAAACTGAATACAGAGATGGCGAAGATATTTCCCAATAAGTAGACGGAGTATTATTGATGTAAGTGGTGTCGTTTTCTCGAAATGATTTTGTAAGTACGTACGTTCAATACGTACGTCGGGCCGCGCGCACAGTGCGTAATAGCCTATTTCCCATGAAAACATGAGCTGTGATGCGCTAGATATAGGCCTTCTCACATGACGTGAGACGTGCACACAGTCAAAACTTTCAGGTCAAAAGAAAGCTAGAATATAGTGGACTACAAGCCATATTTACATTTTCTTAACTTCATCACCAACTTCCGAAGAGAACAAAATTACAAAAGCGTGCTAATTTAGGCACACTATCTGGCGTGGCACTAAATTAGAACGAACATTCGCGAAAACATCTCACAGCGCTTTCCGCTTGTAACGCGGAGCGTGAAGGGCCCATGAACAGTATGAATGTACTTCTTGTCCAAGTATGTTCTTGAGATGAATGTGTTCAAAATTCATTCATTAAAACATGACCACTCCCTGGCAACCAGTGATGGAGCGCCGTGGGTTCGAGCGCGTAAAAAACGTGACATGTTAGGGCACCCCCCGTTATATTGAAAAAGCGTAGTACTTCCTGTCTCTGAAAAATTAAAGAAATGAAAAAGTCATGTAATTACTTTTCGCAATCTTCGATGACGCAAATTCAGTGAAAATGCATAATTGGGTCATCAGGCAAACAACGCCAGAAAACTGGTGAACTGAACGAATTTTCCCCAAACTGGGAAAGCTCAGACTCTACCTGCTCCTTCTAATATAAAAGGCCTCCAAACTGGACCAAATTTTCAAGGCAACAATGATTTCTTTAAAGATCATTATTTCCTTGAAAATTTGGTCCAGTTTGGAGGCCTTAAAAGGAAGTTAGGTAGACGATACAGATCCCGTTTTGAGCCCTGTGACGTCTGCCCTGCATTCCTTGTTGGGTTAGAAGTATTCACAACATACTAAACCAGGGTCAATCAGGCTTTAGGCAGAAACACTCCACCGCAACTACCCTGCTACATGTTACTGATTCCATATTGAATAACATGGATAAGGGACTAGTGACTGGTGCTGTCTTCCTCGATCTGAGGAAGGCATTTGACACCGTATGTCACGAGGTCCTCCTTCACAAGTTGAGGTTTAATGGCATACAGAGCATGGCACTGACATGGTTTCTCTCATACCTGTTACACCGGGCACGAACGAGTTATAAATGGGGTGAACAGTGATCTTTTGGAGTTCCACAAGGATCGTACCTTGGACCGCTACTTTTCATAATATACATTAATGCTTTACAAGACCAGATCATGCATGGGCGTATAGTGCTTTATGCCGATGATACCGCACCAGTCTCCGATGTTAACAGGGCACTGAATGCAGATCTGAAGAGCATTCTAATTTGCATGATTATTGATCAAAAGCCCGATGTGTTCCATGATATGACTTCAAATATGAGACATTTGTAACTGAAGAAGAGAGGAAAGTTGATAGATAGAAAATATGCAAATGAAGATCTAATTTGCATAATTAATTAGAAGCTACTATAATTTTATACTGGTAAATAAATGACGGCAATTTCATACTTATGGCATTTGGAAATTACTATGTTATCATTATTATGTGAACATCGTTGAATTAAATTATGCTAATAACGACTTCATTCGCATAATTGATTATAAACGTTAGCATAACCTTCTTTGTTAAGCTCAGAGTTTGGACAACTTATGTTATATGGGTGGAGAAGATTATCAACTGGTACAATATAAAAGGAGAAACACTCATGATACGTCAGTCAAAAAGGTTAAAATCATTTGGCAAAGGTACGATTGGGACTCCCGCAGGGTTTGGCATATTGCAAAGTCTTGTCCTGTTCGCCAGAAACTGTTGTCTGCCCGTCATTTTAGGATGTCTTAGACAACACGTCATTGTAGGATCTTGAAGATCTTGACTGATTGTAGGGACATCAGCTAGCTACGAACTTGTTACATCCTCTCACTGGTTGGCTCCATCGCAGGCTGGTTCCTGTTTTTTGGTCCCTTCAGAATTTACTCCTCTTCGCAGGACCTTACGTATTAGTAACCCGAACTCATGCGTGACGTTGTACATGTATAAGCAAAGAGGTTATAGGGGCCCCTATATGGTACAAGAGAAGAAGTCCTTTTTTTTTCTTTTTCGGGATTTAGGGAAATTCGAAAGTCATGCCTATTGCACTGTTGGGAAAGTATATAGATTTGTATTCCTGATCGCCACGTTTTTTTCCGTGTGTGAGGCAGCCCGTTTCCTTGGCCGCTCAACTGGCTCTGTTTAGAAATTGCCGTCACCGATGTGTTACTACTCACAAGGATTCGAATTCATCAATGAATTAGCGGAAAAGTCAAAATGTCAAATGTCTCTTGGCTGTCCAACAATAAGCAGACACATTTTGACCATTAGCCACGCGGCCTGGCACCTTAGTTGCAATGTGTCAAAACATAGCCTAAAATGTTAATCATAAACACCACTTACATATAGCCACTCAATCGTCGCCATGGCAATACGTTTCATTGCTTTTCTTGTTCTATTTTGGTCCAAATCTGTTCAGTTCAGCAGATTATTTGGCGTAAGGACAAATGTGAGTTGTTGGGACATACGGATGAATACATGAGAAAAAGGATGAAAGTTCTTGCATGGTTTTAAAGTAATCCATTGTGACTTTCTGGTGGAGAATGATTTTTTGAATTAAGATTTGGATAGGTACTTTAACGAGGTCTTGTTATGCTAGGCTCCAATGGAGAGTCTCAACTCTGATGCCTGCCCTAGAGACTAATGAGATTATCTAGACGGACGTGAGTGGTTCCCGGAGAAATAGGTTCCAGTGAAACAACTAAACAAAATGTGACGTTGTTATGTGTAACTTACGCTCATCTTCCTTCACATGCAGAGAAGGAGCCAGTGTTCGATGAAAGGACCTTCCTTCCGCAAACAGGAGAATTCGACAGATCAACAGCTGAGGTAATGATAGAAAAATGTTTATCATAAACACCACAATGTTAATCATAAACACCACGTACATGCTGTACAAGCTTAACTAGATCGTGAATCGCAATGGACAAGGAAGATGCAGAAGTGAGTTATTAAAACGTGGCACACTATCCACCAACAGGCAACACATGCAGCAAAAGACTCAGAATGGTCTTCTGTGCGTAAGCACATCAAACAACAGCTGACAGATATGCGCCATTATGTCTGGAACGATCATCAGCAAACCTTACTACAGCAAGGGCGCATGCTACAACTCCTGGAAGAAGAGAAATGTGACCTTACGTGGCAGTCGATTTTAAGCCCCTGTCACACTTGTGCGTATACCCGTTGCGTGTGAGTTGCGCATTGACATTTTTCTACACGCCGCCGTGCGCACAAGACGCATCTCACAGGCACCTCAATCGATTTGTGTAAGTTTTATGCACGCCGGCATATGCACAATACGGCCCAGTAGGCATGATAGTTTGGGGTATGAACGAAATTACGCTAATACGATAGTCATACGTTGTAAATTGTTTTCGATTATTTTTATGTATGTGTGAGGCACATCTAACATATGAATAATGAAATGTGAGCTACACATTCGTCAAAATAATCATAAATCACCACAACTGTTGTGAGTACGGCTGCGTATCTAACTTTGTCCATACGCAGCTCACACGCAACGGGTATACGCTCAAGTGTGACAGGGCCCATAATAATAACTTTATAGCACAACAATTGTATAACGTACAACGTATGGCATTCAATGGTAGCCATGTTCGGCTGTGTGTAACCGGGGCTTTAGTCACCTACCTCCCGGAACAAAGGACAATCTACATACAGGATCATACAGGAACTAACTGTGGCCTTTGAACAAAACATTAAAGCAAGCCATGACCTAAAGGTAAACAAATAGTCAGCCCTAGTGACAGACTTGAGAGCTGCAGGCACCACAGCCACACTTACCTGCTTCGAGGTTGGATCAAGGGGACTCATCACACCCGACAACAAAAGCAGACTTCGGACAATGTTTTAAGTAGTCAAAGCAAAAGTACCCAATAACTTTTTCAGAGACATTAGCCGCATAGCAATTCTATCATCATATGCCATATGGAGTGCGCGTCAGTAAACCTGTTCTATCTTAGTGCAATTTTAAATTGTAATCATTCTATAAGTAAATATGTATTTGTATTTTATATGTAAATCAATTTTTGTCCGTCCCTGCACGTTTGATCATCACACGACTATCGTGACCTGGGCTTTGGGACTTGCTTCCATTCTTCTTTCCGAATAAAGAATGATTTTACTAAAAGTCAGATGGCATTATTAATGATAGAGAGGAAGGGTGTCTGTTAAATATTGATTGATGAAGGATGTTGTGTATTTTCGGGCAAATCCTATTTAATGTGTGAAAATTCAATAAATAGATAAATAGAATTCCTTAATTTAACAGTAATTTTATATCAAAAGTACTTTATATGTCCTTCTGGGCCTTTTACTTGTTGTATAACATCAATTCTTAATCATGCATCTAGCAAAATTTCAACTGAGCTGTAGGAAAAAGAAGCAAGTGTCGAACAATAAATCTATCAAATTGCATAGTGTTGAGAGTGACAAGGTACACAGCTTTTCTTTGAAAAAGAGATCATATTTAATCAAGCAATCAAACAATCAAGAAATCACCCAAAATTAAACTGATCCATCTGTCTAATGTGCTTTTAAAATATCATATTAACGATAAGAGGTGTTACGATGTAAAAGAAAGACAACGTGCATCATCTCGGGCAACCTAGCAGACGATATGCCAAGTTACACACCAATGTGGCAACGGGATCGTGAGTTCTAGCTGCGAACGTGCGCACAACATCATTCCTAATACTCCCTTCCGGAGTAATAAGTTTGTCACCTATAAATAAAGATATGTATACCAATTTATTTATTGTTCCTGTGCACGTTCAGCCTCATACAGTAACCGCGCGGCCGGGAGTGGGTCAGGGAGATTCTTTATTGACTATCCCTTGCATAATTGACGTTCTAGAAAGCTTACATCTCAGCTTTGAAGATGGGCTTGAGGGAAATCTAGGCGCTACGCATCGATATATCCTTTCTTCATCCGGTGTTTTAACCGGTAAAAAGCAGTGAACAAACAATGCAATGACGTATTTTTCCCTTTCTCCAGGGATTTGTTAGAATTAAGCTTGCCGGGTGGTTCCCAATAGTGGTCGACATTAATTTCTATCCATATGGCTATAAGACGGACAACAAAACTCCATCTCCACCTGGCGGCTGTGAGTATAGTTTCACTTTGTCATTAGCAGATAACGGGGGTTGCCCTACCTTAGGACGCGCCCTAACTTAGGACGGGTTTTTTAGTGATCTTGTTATGCATAAGTACGCCGTGTTTGTGTCCACTGATTATGCTCATAAGGAAGATAAATGAACCAAGTCCATGCACATAATTTTTATTTGCATTCAAAACATATGTGTACATATTCATTTCTTGTTTTGTCGAGAATAGTATTTTGACGAAAATGATGGCAACGCTGAGTAGAGGGTCACTGCGTAGCTAGACGGCCCGACACCTAAATATACGACCTGTGCCAAGCAGATATACAACTATCATACACATAAGAAATATAACTTCATAAAACAAAACAAAATTGGGTCTTTAAGTGTTTGTTGAGAAGAAAACCGACCAAAGAAAACAACGTAAACATCGCTGCCGTCTGGCAACGTTGTTTTCCCGCCATTTTTGGGGCCGCGATGCTGGCGGACGGCGATTCAACGCACAGCTTTGTAACGCTCTAACATGTGATTGGTACCGTCTATGAAAAGGAAACTGAATACAGATATGGCGAAGATATTTCCAAATAAGTAGACGGAGTATTGTTGATGTAAGCGGTGTCGTTTTTTCGTAATGATTTTGTAAGTCGGGTCGCATGCAAGACGTACGTCGGGCCGCGCGCAAAGTGCGTAATAGCCCATTTCCCGCCGAAACATGAGCTGGAATGCGCTAGATATAGCCCTTCTCACATGACGTTGGAAGTGCACACAGTCAAAATTTTCCGGTCAAAAGAAAGCTATAAAATAGCAGACTTCAAGGCTTATTTACATTTTCCTAACTTCATCACCAACTTCCGAAGAGAGCAAAATTACCAAAGCGTACTAAGTTAGGCACACTATCTGGCGTAGCACTAAATCAGAAGGTACTTTCGTGTAAACGTCTCACAGCGTTTGCCGCTTGTAACTCGGAGCGTGAAGGGTCCATGAACAGTATGAATACATTTCTTGTCCATTTATGTTCTTTAGATGCAGGGGTGCCAAAGAATACAGACGAATTTTACAGAATACATACGAATTTTACAGAATACATACGATCCATTACTAGAAACATACGATCCGTACAGAATACATACGATCCAGTACGCAGAAACATACGATCCGTACAGAATACATACGATCCAGTACGCGGAATACATACGATCCGTACTAATTTGGAGAAGTGTGCCTGATCACGTGACATCGGCGGCAGATTCAAGATGGCGGACTCGGGAGAAGGTGCGTGGATTCAGTTCTTCCTACAATATCTTGGCTCTAAAGAACATTTAGAGCTTACTCCAGCCTTATAAACACCAAAAACATCAACCTGAACTAATGTGGGCTTCTTAGGCGACATATTAGCCCGTATTTTAGACCAACTAGTACGGCGAGGCCGAGAATCGGTGTTAGCGCGATGGTGACTTTAAACTTTAGACACATGTCAACACTATGACCATATCCCTCATCAAATACACTAGATTCCACGGTTGGTGGATAGCAAATATCCGGACGGTTCCCCGGTTAATACATACTTTGTGATTAGTATGTAGTCTACGCCCCAGTATAGAAAGATTGTTATGGTTGGAAAAAACATTGGGGGGGGGGGGGGGCGGCGGATGTAGGGGTGGGGGGCGAGTAATAAAATATTCGCATGAAATTGATGTGGCTTTTATAAGTTGATGATATAATGCAAATATGCTGCTTCCTACTTAACACAAAATAGATAGATGAACTTGTGTTGTTATCTGTTAATTGTTTTTCAACTCAAGATTAATTTCAATGTTATATATTTCCCCTCTCATGTGCAGAAGTACACATGGATCCAGCACCAGAAGGGACTTTTCCTTGTAGTCAATGTGATAAGTCTTTCAAGACTAAGAAAGGACTTAACTTACATGTGCGGGGTTCTCACAACAACAATTACCCATTTCGCTGCAACGTTTGTGGAACTGGAGTCTTTTCCCGAGCAAGATTGCGCGAACACTCTGCCAGACATCTGAAGAAAGGGCTGTCAGAATGCAAAGTATGCAAAAAGGCTCCACGAACGATGGCTGGGGTCCGCTATCATGAACAGCTCCACAAGACAACTCCGACACTACACAAGTGCGATTTGTGTGAGAAAACATTTCACATAAGATTAAGAAGGAACATGCTGGAGCACAAGAAAACTCACACTGTACAGTTTAAGTGTAGTGCATGTGATAAGATATACAAATCTAAGAAGTCTTTGGTGAAGCATCAGAAAGCCATCCATACTGAGCATGCCAGCAAGGACTTTGTATGTGATGTTTGCAAGAAGGCCTTTCGTACAAAGGATTATCTTTCGCAACATCTTTCGCATCACTCAACAGAGCGGAAGTTCATGTGTGAGGTCTGTGGGAAGACGTTCAAGGCCAAACATCACATGCAGGTGCATCAAGGGAGTAGAAACTGCAAACCCAGAGAAGATGACCATGATGAGGAAAGTATTTGGGGAACAAGTGAAAACACTATTTGACTTATTGTGTAACCTTCACCTTGTTTCATCTCCATCGCATTGTGTAACAATTAGATACATGATTATGTGTATGTAAAATCAGATATAAATAATATATATATATATATAGTAGGAATATGGTAGTTCAAATTCTGTTAAGTTCTTGTTACCAATAATAGAGGACAGACAGTGAACAATTGTGGAACAGTAATCATTTATTTGCAAGGAATAGTACACACCTTTGCAAATAAACATAACCGTTTCAAGTTTAAAGAAACCTGAATTTTGGCTGCTCTATCAAGCACAACAATTGTTCACAATACTTTTGGTGTATGACATGCTTTCTATTACAAATATTTTTACAATTAACATACAGCAGCCTGCTTCATTGTACTGAGGTATCATGGCTTTGTCTCAACATCACTTAGTCATTATATAAAGCTGAAATACAATGTCTTTCTTGCATTGAATACCACAATATACACAATATACATTAAATAACTGCATCCTGAATACTGGTACAAGTGGAAGGATAATTTTCTGTCAATCTAAAAAGGTTCATTTATTGTTTGTAGAGTTTGTAGGTGTTTTTTTTCAATAGAGGCTGACTGAATTGTCTATAAAAAAGGGAGCAAAATGACTCATACTTCATTACTTCATTAAGTCAGCCTACATTGTAGTTAACAAAGAAGTTTGAGGGTTACAAGGAAGGGCATATAATATAACCTCTTGCTAATACATTTTTAATCAAAGGCTTACACTAAGTTACAGTGCTGTAAAACTGATCTAAAGCAGTATGTGTGTACAACTGTCAAGACGTCTGGCTAATGTCCAACCGACTCCAACGGTTGCATTTTCTTTCAATATAGTTTGTTGTTATATCCCGACTTGTTTCTTTTTTTCTTTCTAACAGTACTGGTAGCACAAAAAGATACCTAATATACAAGAACTTCCAGTTCAAGAATCATTATATATCATAATAGCTTCTTCAGATTAGACAAGTGGCATTTGCTAACCACACATCAGTTATGAACAAAACAGACCTATTTAGATAATATGCAATCTTACACATATACATGGTGTGTTCATCTATCAAGCACACATCTTAGTACATTGGCTTTGAAAACTCAAAGTGTCTTTGACACACTGTAATGTCAGCAATAAGGGTAAGGCATGTTAACATGTGCGCCTGAATGTTCAACCAGCATTCCTAACAAATTGTAGCTCAAGCGCTTACTCATAAAAGTTTGAGTCTTTTGTGTGATTTGATATAGGATAAGATTCTTACACTCCTCTGCTGCAAATAAGTTAAAACGGTTCTCTGGTTTATGAGAACATTACTGCTGTGTGAATATCACTGCAGCTGGTCCTAGGTCAAATTGTCAATATAATGCAATCTTCTAATTAACTGGTGGTATCTAAAGGAACATAACATTTTGTTTCTGAACTTGAGTGCTCCTTTAAATACATTTGAAGAACAAGTCATGGTATTCAATGGGACAGCACAAGAGAATTTATATGATACAGGACTTACACATTGAATTCAAATGAGGCAGATAGCCCCATCCTGGATAAAGGATTCAATTTGCCCTCATCGACCTTGTGGTGCTGTCGGACCCCTTGAACCCCCTTGGCAGTCTGATGAAGTGCGGAAATGCCTTTCGGGACTGCCTGTTTCCTTCTTCGTCTTCTTTTACTGTCAAAAAGATGGTCCTGGAAAACCAAGACATGGCAACGTATTATATTAATGCCAGTTAACAGAAGTGCAAATGCAGTTAAATGTAATTTTTTCCTGTGCCTCTTGACAATGTAACCTTACCACAGTTTCTATCCATAACAAATTGCCATCTGTCAGTAACTTACCTTTTAAAAATTCTTTTTACTTTAAAAACCATTCTTGACACACATGTCCATCCAATTTAGTTAGCAATGCACAGTAGTCCCAGCAAATCTGTAATACTATCATACTAACTACAAAAAAGCACTTCCATACACATACCGGGTATGTACCAGCCATGAATAGACAACATTTATTTCGCTCAAAAGGCGTATTTAAGGCAAGTCCCTACCTTTACTTCTACAGCATCAATATATGATGGGGGGGCAACAGGCCTGGGCAGTCTCCCAACATCCTTCTCAAGGACTGTCTGAGGATACACTGGGGCATTGGACAGCCGAAGAGAGAATCCCCTGCAATCAATTAAATTGACAATATTATTCATAACTCAATCAAAATTAACTACTACTGATGGGAATACCCACCACATATCACACTAGCGGTCTAATATGTGAAGTTATAGTAGATTAAAAAAGTGACATATATATGACATAGATATATTCCACAGTTTTGGCTCAGCAAACTTAGCTTGTCACTATGCAACAATGTGTCAAGGAATCTTGCAGTAAAAACCTTTGACCTACTTGGACTGAAAATACAAGTTTAATGTATGAAAGTGCCACATCTGCTTTGAGGTAAATCTAAATCATTTTTTTTTCGGTGTGGAAGCATACCTAGCAGGATCTTGGCGAACAATTGCCTCCCCTGTCAGTTTTGCCATGTCTGATTCTAGCTGTGCAGCTGTTGGGCAGCCATTCCTGGACCCAGGCATGGCAGCCAGGCTGGAAAACAACCCTTCACACGGTTGGCTGCTCACAGCTCTGCTGTTGTAGGTCCCCCGTCGACTCAGGCTGTAGAGGTAGATGTCACAGTCGATTCCTGCGATTGTTGACTCCCAAAGTGTTTTGGGGTACCCACAGATGAACATTCCAGGGGGTGGAAAGCTGCTGAGGTTGACCAGACCCATGAGGTATTCCTTGTACCTGCAGAACAGTGAAAAATTGAGATGTTGATAATCTAAGCTTATAAGTGGGTTGCACATAATGTTTGTATCTTTGTTACATATGTGCTAGGTGCTTGTCTTTTAGATAAAAGAAGACCAGGGCACACACCTGAGTTTCCTACGGCACCTCTCCAATGCGTCCAAGCCCGGAGAGTCATTGGCCTCAAACCACTCCCGTATCTATAGAAACAGAAGAGTAGAAACAAATATTTACACAATATAAAAACAGACTTTTGCATCCTTAGATTCACTCCCTTTAGAATCACACTTCGTGACAATTACATTCCTGAACTGATTAACCATAAATATTTTGAATAGCATCTCACCATTTTGCAAACAGCAGCACTGTCAGCAAACCCCATCCTCTCCATCTCTGCCTGTACAGCTTCCGAGAAGGTGACTAGTGCGAAGTCTGTACTCTGCATATTCAGTGAATCCTCGATCATGCTCACTTTGAGGTTTGTCTTTCCACTTTCTGCAACTTTCATGAAATGTTCTCTCTTTGCTATGCCAATGTCCCTCTTGCAGATGGCACGCCTGTGTGCAGTCAACGTGTGCGTGTAGTCAATCTTTCTGACCTCTAGCTGGTTCCTAGCTTGAGAGTACTCAGGAATGTAGAACCAGTCCATTTGCCCAAGACCAGGGATGACAATGTCATGGCCAACACAAGACTTCTCTTTCCACTCAGAAAGGCTTTTGGGAAATACAAAGTCAGCGTATGATGCATTAAGTGCAACTTTGGGATAGCCCTTGCCTTTCAGGAATTTCTTGCACATAGCAGCAAGACTACTTGGCGACCTCGTCCTTGTTGGGAGTTTTGGTTCTCCATCAATGCTGACAAACTCTTGCAGTCGTCTTATCAATTCTCCTTTGTTGCCAGCCAGTGGAATACTGATTTCTAGTTTTTCCCTGATGTATCTTATGGATGCCTTCAATTCTGGGATTGTCAACTGGCACAAATTTTCAGCAGTAAGAAACACATCTCCCACTTCTACACTTTCCCATCTGCATGAGACATTGGTAAGAGCTGCTTTCAGGTTATCCAAGTCTTCTGGGGACAAGTGGTACCTGGCCCTTTCTTCACCTCTGTCATGTCTGTCCTGGCTCATTTCCATGCTTGGTTGGTTGTCTACATTATCAGTCTCCATTTCAATGTTGCTGTCAGCAGTGAAGACATTAGAGATTTCCTGAAGAACATTATCCAAAACCGAAGGGTCGACTGACTGGTTGTCAGCATGTACCTGGTCCTGGACAGTCACCAACAGGTCATCCTCCAACCCTTCTGTTGCAGGGTGATCGACTGCTTCTTCAGACACAGGTTGACTCTTCAACAGATGCAAATGGGTTCGAGGTTGTGTACTACCGTCAGCAACAAGCATGGACTTTCCCTCCTTCTGGACCCAGTCCCATCTCATACATCTCTGTCCTGCATCAGACAGTTTCTCCACCAAGACAGGCTTCTGCGTTGATACAGCCTCACCCCAGACATCCTTCTGTAGCTGAAGTCTGGTCTGGGGTGCACCATCCAAACCCCGCTGCACAATTTGTATGGTCTGTCCATCAAAGACAGTCACGGGGGCGTGGATCCCGGCTTGCTTACACTTAGTCAACGTCTCCTCCATAATCTGCCTGACGACAGCAACAGATAAGGAATATCCTTTGAGGAAATAGTTGAGAACAGACCCATACACTGCATCTTTCCCCCACAGCCTATCGGTGTCCGATGCTAGGAATGCAACAACTTCAGATGCCTTTTTTCTACTGAGTTCATAGAGGGTTTCCAGGTGTGCAGGAACTTTATCGAGCATGTCTCGTAACTTCTTGATATCTGCCCCAGTAAGGACAAAGTCTGACTGCTGGTCAAGACATCTTTGGGGGGAAATATGAGTAGTCATATTGTCAACATCAATGGTGAGTACTGTGTCATCTGCTGGTGAGCTTGATGATGCTTTTACAGATTTCACTTCAGTGATGAGCTTGATATGTGAAGTCTTGTTTACTTTAATCTTGTTTCTGAGTTTCTTTGAGTATTCAGATGAACGGTTTGGTCGCTGTGGAGTCTCTCCATATGTCATGTTTAGTTCATCACTTGCCAGAGTCCACACCTCCTCATCTTTGGACACTTCAAATACAGTGGTACTTGATGTTTTGTACGAAACAAACAAGCAAGTTTGTACCCCCAATGCAGCAATCTCAGCTTGCACTTGAAGATAGTATCTTGTTGGAATGGTGTCATGCAATTTCCCTGTGTAAGGGCACTTGATTTCGACAACAGCGAGGATTTTGCCATCCACAGTATCATATATCATGCCATCTGGTGACACAAGCAAGGTGGTGCTTCCTAAATCTACTTTGAAACAACCCACCTCATAGAAAACACAGTGGGGCCAGAATGCAGGTAAGAACTTTGAGCAGAGGGTGGCAACTGCATTGATTTCATTTTCAACTCCCCAGTTCATGGCTTGTTGGGTTTCTTCACTGACTTCTGGTTTGTCCTTGCCTCTCACTGCCTCATCAAAATGTTGCTGCTGTGCTTTCAAGCTCTCTGCACCAGTTGCAGCAAAGAGTCTACTGCCTGTAACGTATACAGTCTTTCTTGCTTCAAACCACAACGAGCTTCTTTGCTTGATACAGGGAAGTCCTTTACTGATAATGTAGGCAGCAAGCATGGCTGCATCCTCTGAATGGCTGTTACGTAAGGCATCTATGTCATACAAAGGGTAGTAATTTCCCAACTTTAGCAACTTCACAGAGTCACCACTTTCACACCACATGTCCAGTTCTCCCGCAAATGTGGCACACGTCTTCATCAGGTCATCTCTTAGGTCATTATTTGTTGCTTGAGATTCTTGTATCTCGACCAGGTTAGCTGTAAGCAGACTTATAACAAAGTTCAGACGTGATGTCCTATAGTCTTCACCTGCTGCCTTCTTCATCTTCTGAAGTGCATACGTCTTCTTCTGTGACAGAGCCCTGGATTCAGCATTCTTCTCACTGAGCAGCGTTGTTAGGTTTCGTACCTCTATCAGAACTTCAGCACCTGTTTCCACTTCTTGATCTGGGGACATGGGAGGCTGGGTGATCAACATGCCATCTACTGTGTCCCTAAGGGACTCTACAGTGTCCAACTCAGACCTGTGCATATTTCGTCTCATTTGTAGAGTATTCCCATCAGGTTCATGACCAAGGAGATCTACATCTCCTTTCTCTCCAGAAAAGCCAGGGGTCAGCTTTTTTCCATCAAATGATATGCAGACACTTGTATCCTTGCACGAAAGGCTGACCTGTTCTGCCACGCCTTGGCAAAAACCTGGAGGGATCTTTGTGGGCCATTTTCCATCAGTAGGGTCAAATTCTCTCAGTACATTTCCATCAGGGATGGCAACAATTATGTCTGCAGTTTGCAGTGGATCATTGCTATCTGCTCCCACCAGCAGAGAAGAAGTTTCTTTCCAGCCACTCAGCATTCGTAAGGGGGCTTCCCCAAACTTTGTCATGAATACTTTCCAATACGTTTTTGTTTCATGTGAATATTTCATTTCTCTCAGGTGTGGTAGGTTCATTGCTTTCACTGTTTCATACATGATTAGGTATGTTAAACTTGGGACCTCCAGTTTGTCTGAGCTGATTGCTTTCAGGAGTTCTACAATTAAATTTGAACACTTCATATGGTTGATTTTTTCTAACACAGCAGGAAGTAGCTCATAATATATCTGTCGTTCTTCTTCTTCTTTTTCTGTCTGCTCCAATGAACTGTTTGCACTCGTGCTTGCTGTACTTGTTTGTCCATTAAATGGTAACTGGCCAGGTGAACAGAAGCCCAAGTCTTCTCCTCATCTGGTCCGACTCTTACCATCACTGCTGGCTGAAGTACAACTTGGCGAGGAGTCCCTATTTCTCAGGTTGGACAAAGGACTACCAGTATCAGTAAACAGTGGAGATCCATACTGAATATCAAATTTGGCAATTAGGTCTTCTGGGATTTTGTCGCAGTGTCGGGACAGTGTCTCAGCTCTGTGTTCAGGAGTCCAGTCCAGTCCTAAAGCTTGACTGCCATCTGTACCTCCAGGAAGTGCTCCACACTTTACGCACAGTGTGCCTGCTCTGTGTTCAGGAGTACAGTTCAGTCCTAAAGCTTGACTGCCATCTATAGCCCCAGGAAGTGCTCCACACGTTAAGCACAGTGTGCCTGCTCTGTGTTCAGGAGTACAGTTCAGTCCTAAATCTTGACTGCCATCTGTAACTGCAGGGGGTGCTTCTCTGTGTTCAGGAGTCCAGTCTGGTCCTAAAGCTTGACTGCCATCTGTATCTCCAGGAAGTGCTCCACACTTTAAGCACAGTGTGCCTGCTCTGTGTTCAGGAGTACAGTTCAGTCCTAAACCTTGACTGCCATCTATAGCCCCAGGAAGTGCTCCACACTTTAAGCACAGTGTGCCGGCTCTGTGTTCAGGAGTACAGTTCAGTCCTACAAGTGACTTCTTAACATCACTGTCAGCACACTTGTCCAAGCTCTCCTCTCTACATTTGGAACCAGTATAATGGGCGTGTGCCGGTGCAGCTTCATTGTAATGCCCACAATTTTCACACGCGTATGAAGTCTGCTGTCCTGGTTGTTGACAGGAAGGAATACCACACAATTCACATCCAACCTGATGAGTTGTTGACTTTGGTGAATCAGAAAATAAAGATTTCTTCGACCGTTTCTTTAGTTGAAATGGAGACCGACATGGATTAGGCGATCTTGGAGAAAACACCATGGGCCTCTTCTGACTCATTCTGTAATATAATAAAAAGTTCAATGTTACTTGACATACATGTATTGTGTAGCAAAATGACATTTGTTTCATGCTGCAGTAGTATTTCTAGTGATTGTATACCATTGTTTCACACTGCAGAAGTATTTATAGTCACTCATAGTATTTGTATTCATCAATACAGATGTACAACACTACAAGGAATATAAACTCTTTGCATTGACTACAGGTCAAACTGAAAGGCAACCAATTCTATATCTAAATGCACTGGAGGCTAGACCTATCATCCTTATAAGTTAATTGCAATACAACTCATGGAGCAATTGAAAGCAAATTGCAAAGGCTGCCCTTTTTACAAAGGATAATTGAAATCTTAACAACTATCCCATGAAACAAAACAGTGAAAAAGTGTGCTATTTCATTTTAAACCTTCTTGGTCTAATTTCAACATGATTTCTGTTGTTTCATTGTTCATATTTTTCCCAGCTCAAATGATGACAGCTTGTACTGACCTGACAAGTTATTCCCCCTTGTAGACAGCCTTGTTATTGTGACAAACAGGCACCGGTGTTAGTGTGGGGAGAGCCCTGGCATTTGAACTGTATAAAGCCAGTCCCTGCTGCTTGAGGACAAGAAAGTACAGCTATTAGTCAATCATGATCACCATCATTCATGGTTACATTCACTGTGTTCTGATACTGCAGTGGTCTGTATATGCCGCTGCTACTAATCAGTAACCACAGATCTAGAGTTTTTATGAGCAACAAATGTGTCACCCTCAAAGGAGTTGTGGGCATACTTGTAATCAGCCTTTGTGAGATAGAAGTAGCAACAGAATATGTACATTGAACTAACGTTATACTGAATTGTCAATTTCAGATAAGCCTTATCAAATAATATAATAATTGTGTACGTGTGCCCCAACTACGGTACCATAACTCCCAATTGGCGTGCCCCAGTTAAAAAACCTGCCCCTTCCATACAGCATATCATGGTCTTTTATAGGTAATGATTTGAAAAAAGAACAAATTTATCGTTTCTTAAATCGATAGCGATGATTTACAAGCTGCCATTATAACATTTACGATTCTCGGCCTCGCCGTACTAGTTGGTCTAAAATACGGACTAATATGTCGCCTAAGAAGCCCACATTAGTTCAGGTTGATGTTTTTGGTGTTTATAAGGCTGGAGTAAGCTCTAAATGTTCTTTAGAGCCAAGATATTGTAGGAAGAACTGAATCCACGCACCTTCTCCCGAGTCCGCCATCTTGAATCTGCCGCCGATGTCACGTGATCAGGCACACTTCTCCAAATTAGTACGGATCGTATGTATTCCGCGTACTGGATCGTATGTATTCTGTACGGATCGTATGTTTCTGCGTACTGGATCGTATGTATTCCGTACGGATCGTATGTTTCTAGTAATGGATCGTATGTATTCTGTAAAATTCGTATGTATTCTGTAAAATTCGTATGTATTCTTTGGCACCCCTGAGATGAGTGTGTTCAAAATTCATTCATTAAAACATGACCATTCTCTGGCAACCAGCAATGGACCGCCGTGAGCTCGAGCGCGTAAAAAAACGTCCTATGTTTGGGCGACTCCCGTTATCATGCCATCAGAAATGCTGTATTTAATGTCAACCTTCATTCAACCCTGAGAATACACACCTTTTTATATACATTTTGACAACCCAAGTAACAACTCTTTCTGACAAAAATGTAAAGCATGCCCAATACCATTCAATGGAATTTTGTTCCAGCTGTTCTAATATCATGAAGGTAAGTTATGTACGAAATACAGTTTTTTAGTTCTTTTTTTTAATGTAGTGTGCTTGCGGTCTACATAGCGGCGTTATGACGAACTGACAGAGTGTACGTAGTTTTCTTGTTTAAATTATGTAGCTTGACAGTATCCATATGATGATAAAAGCTAATAAAGTTCGATAGAAGGTTTGTAGGAATACAATAAAAACGTATAGTGTATCTAACGCATAATTTCTTCATGTCGTCGGCCAGGTATACTGGAGTTTTACTTATCTATCGAATCCTGGAGCTTTGATTACGAGCTGACAGCTGCAACAAAGAGAAACATTATTTGTGAACCAACACACGGTGGTTTTCTTACAACTACTCAAGTAATTTTAAAAGACGAAAGGTAAGATGATTATTTATTCATTCATTTATCCACTTGTTACCTAGTTTACGCATAGAGGTTAAGGAAATTATACTGATAATATGGCTGTAGCAATCATAGTTTGCATCTTTGCGTGTGTTTTTAGGAATTAGACCCAACAAGACGTCATATATGGATATACAAGAAGCGAGCCGTTCCGATCTTATTCTGTCTTCCTCGTGTCAGTAATTATATCATGACTGGAACTATCTGTCTGAGGTGGCGTTGTGGCGTGAACAATGCGCCGCAAACGTGACTACGTGTGCACGTATCCCCACACGTCCTGACTGAGGTAGATTTTCTCATGAGTCTAACTTAAGTAGCGTCTAACTGCAAGTTAAAAGAAAAGAAGTATACTGGCTCCGATAATTATCGTAACATGTCAATTTACATTCTAACATTCTAAAATATGCCTCTTCAGTAACTGGCCCCCTGATGACTGGCCGTGGGTTCCCTTCTACCAGGATAACGTGCCGTGGGAGCAAACACTTGGAGTTTTAATAATCACATACTACGATGTACAGGTAAGATGTGTGCTTCAAACGGAAACCTCAATTTCTACCTGCCAGAATGAGCATTAAGACCATCAGAAAACACTAGCATGTACACATGTGATAACGTTACCAGCTGTAACTATGTTTCAGGTAGGGGTGGAGAATTCTTACCTAAATGAGGTGGAATGTGTGGCCAACGGGGAAAATCGTATTGAAGTGATAGTCACAGGTGAGAAAAAAGCCTTTAATTTAAGGTTTAAAGTTTAAAGGGCTCTCATTTCAGCGTTGATATACAACATGGAGCTGTTTGCTTGTATGGCCTTTCCCTTGTCAATAAGTGTAGTTGGTTCTTGAGTGCTGGAGTGTGGCTCTCCTCAAACATGGAATCTTCGGCTTTATTTCCCAACCGACAGGAAATCAATGTAGTAGTGTTTTATATTCAGTCTTTGCATCCCATCTACTGGTAGGGATATGCAATGATCCTTCTCTTGACTATGGTGGACATGGAAAGATTTTTAGTCTATATTATTGGTAATCTCGAAACGTCGGCATTTGTGTGTAAAAACTTTGATATAAGGTCTAATTCTTCTTCAGCCTGTCCCATCGGCCGGTTCGGACGGTTCTGCATGGAGCGATGTCAGTGTTACAACGGGGCGTCGTGCCACAGCTTCAACGGTGCGTGCAAGTGCGCCCCTGGCTGGAGAGGAAGGAACTGCACCATAGGTAGCCACTAAATCATGATTCTGATTCCGTGTCCCGTGAGTTTTGCAATAGCTTTCTGCCTCCAACATTGCGATTATGTTCTAAATGGCCTTAATGAGATTTTTCAACTTTCGCTAGAAAATCCAGAAGTTCGCATCAGCCCTTCGAATTCAAGCAGTGAACTGACAGACTTGCGGTACGGGCAGGAACTGCAGTTCAACTGCAAATCCTACAAATTTGCTGTCGCAAACATCGCATGGTTTTTCGAGAATGACGTTTCTGTTATTGGGAACGTAACCGAGGACAGGAGGTAAGGCTTCTTTAAGGTTGTCTAGTTTCTGACCAGTGTGGATGATATTCTTTTCTAAAGCAAAAGGATGTACGAAGGCACAGAACGACATGTACGATTCGTACAAACTTTGCGGAGTCTCACCGCGGCGTGAGGTTAACTTCTCCGCAGCCTACGGTGAACTTTTCCGTTGCCTACTGGGAAACTCTCAGCATCCTACACGAAAAGTAGAAATCCGATTCTTTAAATCAATATAAAAGCTTTGTTTTCACTCACATATTTTTTGTACATAATTCCGCAAATCTCATCACGTCACTTGTTTCCAACTCTCTCCACAGCTCCACCGTTCTATTCATCAGCTCCCTGCTGCCTCAGTATGAGGGTCACGTGACGTGTGAGGCCGTCAGTGTCAGTGGAGACAAGTACAATGATGTGGTCGACATACGAATAACAGGTACTACAAATCATGAGATGTTCTTTTTTACGTGTAACATTGTGATGCAATTATAGAATTGTAGTTTCATGGTTAACATTTGCAAATAGCTCTCCAGTATTGTGTATTGAATTCGAAGCACACATCAAATAAAAACAGACGGTCAATTACGACAATTTTCTGTTTTGAGGTATTGCGCACGTACATATGGGCATGATAACTGGATTTATTTACATAACAGACACTGCTGTATTACTGTTGTGTAACTGTTGTATTACTGTTGTGCAAATGTTGTGTGACTGTCATATTACTGTCGTATTACTGTTATGTAACTTATATTACTGTTGGTAACTGTTGTATTATTGTTGAATCACGGTTGTATTGCTCTTGAATTACTGTACTTGTGTAATTTTGTATTATTGCAATGTAAGTGTTGTACAACTACCGTATGGCTATTGTATGACTGCTTTGCAACTGTTGTATTACTGTTACATCCTGACGGGCCAATGAAAAATAACATTTCAGGTTGTCAGGATAACCTGTACGGTGAGCGGTGTGACCAGGTCTGTGACTGTACCGGACTGGCCACGTGTAACCGGACCCTGGGCTGTGTCTGTCAGGAGGGCGTGTACGGCGAGGGTTGCCCAAGTGAGTCAGTTTCACAAACTGAATCTTCTTCAGCAAACGGATTTTGTTGAGGCAACTGCAGTATCTTACATTACAACTAGCTGATGATAATCAATAAGATGAAGACATACATTCAGTTGAAACCTACCCCAACTGGATATTAGTTTTCACGAAGAAAGTAAATTAACTGCCAACGATTTAGTAGTCCGCCTGCTAGCTTTCCTATGGTGATGATGACTAAGTGGTGCTGTTCCGTGATGTGACTGAGTTTGTATCCCCCTCGTCTATACAGGTTGGTTTTGGCAAGTCTAACATTAACCATGATGTGCATCAATCTAGTCTATAAACCCTATGAAACTCACGTGTTGTCTCCACCCGTTACAGGGCCCGATGACGCAGTCTCCCAGTCCACCCTACTGTCCATCAGTCTGACCTCGGGCGGAGTGGTTGTCGTCCTCCTCATCGCCATCTTCCTGCTCCACCGGCAAAACCAAAGGATGCGTGTGGGAGCCATCGACGATCCAGAAGTCTTCAAACTTGGACAGAATTTACAGGTATATGTTTTCTGCCATCCAGTTGTGTCCTAATGATCTATGATGTGGTCGTTGTCAGTGGAGGTTGATCAAGTTTGGGTCGATATTTTCCTCTTACATTTTCATCTTTTACACTTTACCATCGTCAGTTGATTGAACTGGATTGGCATGCTTCATACAGGCAACTAAGATTGCACTTGGTACATTTTGTGCAAAATTATTTACTAACGTTAGAGATAATTCATCGAAACATTTCAATTATAGATGTCAGTTACTAATACTGTCCCTTCACTCTTGATCACACGTGCCTTGGATGTGGGAAACCCAGAAATTCTGTTGATTTAAAATAGCTTTTGTAAACACACACACACACAAACACACACACACACACACACGCACACAGACGCACAGACGTACACAAACACACAACACACACAAACGAACACACACACATATGCACACACGCACGCACATACGCACGCACACATGCACTCACACACACACACACACACACACATACACACAAGTCTGCTTCATTGGTGTGGAAAGTGAATGAAAACGCTCAATAGTTCAGTTCCATAGAGCCCCTGTGTGATACTTTGAAAACCACAACGGTGAAAGCATTACAGTTCTGGACTTGTTTGTTGTACAGCTAAAAATAGAACTTATTCATCTCACTTGATGCATGTTCAATTAAGACACAAAGAAACAAAACTTTTACAATGCTTCGCATCCGACTCATGCATGCATTCAACAATGAAATTAACTAAATGGCTCTATGAAGGTTTGATAATTCACTATCATACCCCTCTATACGTTTAAATTTCCAACCGTCAACAGGCCGTGATACCACGGGAACGAGGTCCCTCGTCAATCAGTATCGACATAGACATGCTGAAGGAGAGGGAGGTAGACAGGAACAGGCTGCAGATTGGACAACTCCTGGGAGAGGGCGCTTTTGGGCATGTTGTCAAGGCAACGCTCGAACAACCTGAGGAAGGCGATGTGGTGGTGGCTGTCAAGAAACTGAAAGGTAGTTTAACTATAGCTAGCTATGAAGGTAGATGCAAGATATTAAGACGTAAAACAGTCACTTTGAAGTGTGGTCAAACACGTGCAAATTAACTAGCAGACCTATTCACTACTACCGTTCAATATGATGAATCAAGATCGAAAATCTGCTGTTTTCTTGATTATTTCACATGTCCAGACGACGCAGAAACAACCGCAAGGACAGCTCTTCTGAGGGAGACCTGTATCATGTTGTTGTGCGGTGACCATGACAACGTCATCGGGCTCAAAGGCATCTGTTTTAGAGACGGTCAGATCGCATCATTATGTTGTTTATGTATCAGTGTGTATCTACTCAGTGCTGTACCACTGAAAGATGCACAGATGATGCGTGTTGATGTTGTCAATCTACTTATTATGTAGATAAATGGCTGTTAAAACTGTCTTTAATGACAACTCCCGAACAGATGTAAGAATCCCGCTCGGTGTGTGCGTCATTTTAGTATTGAACCTCTTTAACTCTTTACTCTAGGGATGTCCCTGTAGCTCACCATGTACGAGCCTCACTGTTGAGCTCCTGGTTTTCAATCAGTTGGTAACTGGGAGGCCCTAGTTCAATCCTGGTAAGGGCATCTCCGTTGGGGCTGCACCCGTCTTTTGGACGGGGCGTAGCGTGAGGGCCCCGTGTTTGATTTAGGAGCTACCTTGATCACAATAAAACGGCGGGGCTATCAGAACCCCCGCCCCCGCAAACACATATCCCGTTAGGGGGCCTGTTTTCTCTATGGGTCATTAGGCACTACAAGGATCCAAACAAATGAAACTAGCGAACGGACACTTTATGCGTCTTGTTGACTATAACTCGCATTGGTCTGCAAGTATTCTATTGGAAGGCAACGACATGCACAACATCATTTTTGTGCAGATTCAGCACCAGGGACAGAACGCCCTTACTCCCTGTTCACACGCCACATGCCGAAAGTTAAAAAGATGCAATTTTAGAAGGACCTGCTAAATGTTGCCAAGAACACTGGGACTGAGTCGGATCCTTACATCTGTTTGGAGAAAATCTGATGACACATTTCTGGCAACGCAGTTGTTCGTAAACTCAAGTCTGAAAAGAGTGCTGTAAACATGTACATGACAGCATCTTGTACCCAGTACGAGCATGACGATCAGAGGGTTTGCTTTACTACAGGCCCCCTACAATTGGTGCTGGAATATGCCGAGCACGGATGTCTTCTTCACCTGCTTTGGACGCTACGTGCGGAGTCCAAAACCAACATGGCCGTTCTGTCCAACAAACGGCACATCTTCGAGACCATGATGGTGGAGGTTTGCAGCGGGCTGGAGCACCTGGCGAGCAGCAGGGTAGGATGTTGTTAGAAACAGCTTTATAGCTAACTACTGAAACGTGGCCCAAGACGGCCTAGGTTCGTGCCTCGCTCGGCACGGCTGGTTACAGGTTGTATTCGTCCTTTCGGATGGGGACGTCAATACGGCGGTCCCGTACCTTCATGCGTTAGCCTTAGACGTTTTCTTTTTTTTCAAACTCTGCTAATAGAATAACGCAACGCATTTATCGAGAAGGGTAGTGGTGACTGGATGTGCTTGGCTTAAGCACGGACTCTCATCTATTGGAAAACCATTACGCTTCTATTTCGACCAGCTTTACTTTTGACTTTTTCCTGACCCTCTTTCTAAAATGACTTCCCAAGAAACATAATTGGTCAAAATGAAATTATCACTGATCATTGCCCTTCTGTCCTAGATATCATACTGATATGACTTGGTCATTTCTATTCATGCACAGCTTGTTCACCGAGACATCGCGGCCCGAAACATCCTGATTTGTGGAAGGGGAACCGCCAAGATCGCGGACTTCGGGCTGGCCCGGGACACGTACGCTGTTGGGTACCATCGGCAGGAGAGGGTAGGTCGGACTGACGTCAATGATACTCTAACTGTAGACGTCACGGCTGCTCAGCTCGGTAGAGTGCTGCGCAGATGAACGGGATAAGTCCCTTTGTCATCCTAAAAATTTGCCGTTTTTCATCGAATATTTTGAAGCAATTAACTCAAAATTTCCAAGGTCGGTCAAAGTTTCTCGATTTTCAGTATATCAACAGGAGGTTTTCATGAGTTAAATGTATGTTAGTATACGTACTTTTAGTGTCCATTCATAAGAACAAGTTGAAGAAAGTAAGAAGCGAAGAAATCAACAATAGTCGACAAGTGAAATCAGACCCATGACGCCAGTCCCGTGGATTCTGTCACCACTCTTCTCCATTTTAAACTGTAATGTAAGAAATGATAAATGTACGTATTTGATATTACAATCAGTCGTAATTCCGTACCTCATTAGGTGAAAACATGTTTCTTCAGCTGAAATTACAAACTTCTATTTTTTTTCTGAGAGTTTCTTTCTTTTCATCTAGGGCAACGACCTCTTGCCCCTGAAGTGGATGGCACCGGAGGGCCTGAAGAACGAGGCTAAGTTCACTCCCAAGAGTGACGTGTGAGTATGTTGGGAACGCCGCTTCATAACAAACACAAACAAGCTTTTGTTGGCTTTCCCAAGTTCTCCCCTGTCATTTTGTTGAGATGAATTAACTTTAGCTGCATTCTTGTTCCAGTACCATATCAGAAACATGTGTGTGTGTGATGATTAGGATACTAACGATGGTCATTATGGAAAGAAAAACTGTTGGTTGTTGTCTTGTAAGTTGTAGCGATGAGCAAGGTAATACAGACTGCCCCTTTATTTGTCATTCAATATTGCTAAGCATATAGGAAATAGCGTTTTTACTTGCCAGATGGTCTTTTGGGGTCCTGTTGTGGGAAGTGGCGCAGCTCGGTCGTACGCCGTACCCTGGGATGGACGGTGCAGACAGAATCTACGATGCTCTGCGTAACCACTTCAGACTCCCCCAGCCCCGGCTGTGTACAGAACAAAGGTAAGGCTGGGATGGTGGACAAGAGAGGTGGGGCGGGAAGGAGGTTGTTGTAATGTTGATCACAGGAGGGGTGGGAAGGGGGTTTCTGTGATGCTGAACACGGAAAGGTTGGAAGGGGGTTGCTGTGAGTAACGTTGATCACGTTACATATACTCCACCACATGCGGTATGTACTTTAGGCCCGGTGAAGATTTGTTTCTTACTTGATTATTGTCAGGGCCCCTGACTTGAACTGGTGCAAAGCTACTCTTGTAATTTTTAATCTAAGCCTAAACAGCGTGTGGCCGTTTTGCATTTAGTACTGCATGATCGAAATATTTAACACTGTACTGTAGACCTTGTAGCATGGTAACATGTAAAGAATTCCAATTTGTTAAGGATCGTATGTACATGTACCAGACATGTAACATTTAATATTTGCCATGTTTATCACAACGTAGAGACAAACTTACAAAGGCTATACGATTCGCTGAGGTGCTACCAGATTAATGCCCATTATACAATAAATCCTTATACATGTCATGTATAGTCCTAGTAGACATCCATCCTGTGCACCGTTCACACAGATACCGACTGATGCAGCAGTGCTGGAAGTTTAACGAGAAGAACAGGCCGGACGCCACAACTGTCAGGAAACAACTGGAGGCAGATCCGAATGTAAGTTTGTTTTTCTTCTTTTGTAACTCAGGAGGTTTGACCCATTTCGCTAGCACTAGTGACCAATTAGTACGTCTGGCTATGATGGCTCCAGCTGGAATCTGTACGATTTGTTGCTAGTAGATCTTTTTCATATTGTTTATAAGCTTACAGTCCCAATACTAGTTCACATAAACCTCTTCTGCTGATTGATTAGCCGTATATGTCGTCTTGATCCCACGATCTTCAACGTGAATTACTACTGTACCATCTTATACGGATGAACCAAATATAGGCGAGGAAGTTTTAATACTGTTTGGAGATTCAGAAAAAATTGCTATTCTAGGTAATTATGTCGCCCATAGATCACGACGCCACTATACATGGTATCGCCTTTACAATGTTGCGTCTACATTCCTTGCTAGGGCTTCTTCTACTTCAATGTCCCTGTCGCGGCGATCGAGGCCGCAGCACCAGTAACTCCGGTGTGAGACCACATCGGACTTCGGTACGAGATCAGATTGGACAGAAGCAATGACTTCTACATGAACTGATAGTCTAGTATTGATAACGAGTGTGTGTTTTTTTCTTTGTTGTTCTTTTTGACAGAAGCAATGACTTCTACATGAACTGATAGTCTAGTATTGATAACGAGTGTGTTTTTTTCTTTGTTGTTCTTTTTGAAAGAAGCAATGACTTCTACATGAACTGATAGTCTAGTATTGATAACGAGTGTGTGTTTTTTCTTTGTTGTTCTTTTTGACAGAAGCAATGACTTCTACATGAACTGATAGTCTAGTATTGATAACGAGTGTGTGTTTTTTTCTTTGTTGTTCTTTTTGACAGAAGCAATGACTTCTACATGAACTGATAGTCTAGTATTGATAACGAGTGTGTGTTTTTTTCTTTGTTGTTCTTTTTGACAGAAGCAATGACTTCTACATGAACTGATAGTCTAGTATTGATAACGAGTGTGTGTTTTTTTCTTTGTTGTTCTTTTTGACAGAAGCAATGACTTCTACATGAACTGATAGTCTAGTGTTGATAATGAGTGTGTTTTTTTTCTTTGTTGTTCTTTTTGTACCCCTTGAAATTTACAATATGATCTTCCAAGATATATTCAAGACATACGGTCAAAACATACTACACGGAATTATAATGAAAGTCTGTATCTAAGATCTAAGTAGATCTAAGTGTCTACTTGCATGATTTCTATATCCATATCATCATGTTAATTCATGCTCCAGAAGCAAACTGATCTTGACCGTATCTATCTTTCCAATGTTTGATGTCTTTTTTTAACGGTAAAAAGTTTCCTTATACGTTTGTTACCTCGTATTCCTAACTACACGTTTGCTGGAACTAATGACACCCTGCTGATGATACTTCTAACCAGCAACGCCGGACCTTATAATCAAGCAACTGTTCCACTGATGAAAAAATTGACAAAATAGGAAAACCAGCATGATTTAGAAATATGCGTTTTCTTGTTGCTTTTCTGGTAGTGATATGTATTTGACTTCTGACATTATACATGTAAGATACATAGTTGCATGTGTATATACATACGTTAGGATGTACATGCCGTAGATATAATGTTACTTATCATGAAAATATATACAATGAATAGAATAGCAGACCTTAGCATGGTACTGTGTAGCCTTTTGTAGGAATGCAACTGTCTTCAGCTACTGGCTGGACATCTTTAGAAGATGATATTCCCGCGAAAATAAAATCTAGCATTGAAAGCATACAGGTGTACCTCTCTTACCGTTTCACACAAGTTTCTTCATTTACTTCGTCATATGTTAAGATATGTCCAAACCAGAGAGATGTTGCCCGGTGTACATCTGAAAAGCTTTAAAAGCAAATAGTGTAATGTCTTGCACACGTAATCCCGATTATAAAAAGCCGGTTTCTTCTGTTTGTGTTTTTGTGAACTGCGGAGTTGATATGTTCACCATATCTCCAGAAGTGTCAGGTTGTTCTCCAGCAGCAGCGGACGTTTGAGACCTTCCATCCCAGCAAACGTGCCCTTCCTCAGAGTCTCGACATTGCTTCGCCAGATGACCAGGGTAGATACCTGTGACAACTTAGCAAACGCCCCTACTTCAATCACCGTTATGTTACAATCCACATACCATAGCCTACAATCTCAGCCACATGGGATCTGAGAGAGGATCTCTGCCTTTTCAGTGCCTAGGTTACGGACGTCGTCGTCCACTATCATAAGGCTGGTTCTCTCTTGACGGCTTGTCATACACATCCATCAACAGGATCTTGGGAAACACAGATGCGAACACGCAGACAAAACCAACAAGAGTACGAGGGACACAAACCTCCGGTTCAAGCTTTTATTCATCACCATGAGGATCAAGTGAAATTAAGCCAGATCGCGTGACTTACGTTATCGTTTTCTTTCTTAATATGCTTTCAAATGTACAGCAAAAGCATCATGATGATTTACAAATATGTCCTTTGTCGACCACAGTGATAAAAAGGTTATAGCATAAGTTGAGCATTTGGAAATATTCTTTACCATTGTTCAACGTTACCTCCTACTTGTCCCATTAATTGAGAGGGGGCAGAAATGAATATTGCCAACATGGCTGCGAAATTCCAAGTCAAACTTTAACATTTGAGTTATTTTCAAGAATAGAAAGTAAACCATTTATTTCAATGTGCATCTGATCTGAATGATAATAATGACAATGTGTGTTTTAACACATTTCAATGATAGATACATTTCCGTATATACAGGTGAGTCCGTTAAGACATGATGTAGTAACACGTACAGAGAAATTCTTTGGGGACGTTAAGATTTTAGGTAAATCTGAAATATGTATAAGAAAAATACATCTATTTCAACAAACGTCTCATATCACAATGATTGTCTATGTCAGTATACATATATATATGCCTCTAGCAATATCGTTCTCACAAGAATACATTCAAAAAGCAAAAAGTCTCAAAACAGCAGCAAAAGCAAGTGTCCCCATTACATTATAATTGTATGTACCTTTTAGTTCATTGTTATATTCTCCCTGTAATTCAGTTATTGTAACATTCCTTAGCTTCATTCTTACTCTGAAATCCCTACCCATATAATATAAGCTGGTTTACGCTAATCGAACTTTACAGATTCAACCTGGGAAATGGAGACGGCATAGGTAATGATCTGCTATATCTAAAGTTAAAGTTACAAAGTGTAGTACATCAGTAGTTCATCAGTAGTACATCTCTTCTTCCTCCTCAGAGTCTTCTTCAGGCGTTGTCAGCATACCGGAAATGTCGTCAGGGGTGATGTCCTCGACGTCAAAGGGAGCTTTTTTCCACTTCCGGCGGGTCAGTCTCGTTCCGTCCGGTTTCTCCAGGACGAAAGACTCGATCTTCAGGGTTGGGAAGCTGGCCTTTCTGTACACCATCTGTATTCCCCAGTCTTGTCTGCAGTTCCTGTAAAGAAATGCATGTTGATTAACTGTGATCCGTTCACCCTAAGTTTGCATTTGTGTGTTTGTGTGTTTGTGTGTTTGTGTGTTTGTGTGTTTGTGTGTGTGTGTGTGTGTGTGTGTGTGTGTGTGTCTGTGTGTGTGTGTGTGTGTACGTGTGGGTGGGTGGGTGTGTGCGTGTGGGTGCAAGTGTGTGTGTTCTTCTACCATTATACAAAGCAACATTGCAATGCATACTCGGGTGCTGCGTTCATTGTCTCTGGGACTAGGAGGGTCGCAGAGCCGTGCATGGGTAGGTGGTGAAGTCTGTCGTCTTTGCTTGCCTTGTTGCGGAGTGTGATATAAAGAGTGCACAATGTTCAAAAAGAATATCTCTACTCTTTGGAAGGAAGCATGTCTTTAGAGTGGGGGATGTCTCCGAGTGGCGAGTATGGCTAGTATGGCCATCACAGGCGGGCCATGACAGGCGGGCCACGACAGACGGAATGTACCATTTCATGTGTGTAGGGGTGTGCGGCCCCAAACAGAACGGCGTGGAGGACAGTATGCAGAGCTAGCGGCGCCACTTGCCATTCCCAGATTATGTGAGGATGAGTGAGTGGGGGTGTACAGCTGTAGGAAGTGCAAAATCGTACGAAATGGAACAAAATCGAACGAAATGGAATTAAGTGGATGGATGAACTTTATTCCTCGACAGTTGTACATGGTACAATGTATGGCAAGAATGACAAAGCAATTTATAAGCATAGTCTATTCTAAAAACTATGACTATAGGGATATGGACGTAAAAGGCGTAATGACATATTGTGTGTTAAACGTTTCTGTCTGTTACAATACATTCTCTCTTTTGTAAAGCGCTACAAATGCATTGGCTTAAGTACGTAGATATATATAAGTAGCTTGAAAATGTCTGTGTTTGTTTTTGGCAAGTTTTTTGGATACTAGATTTACAGGTGATCATATTTTCGCCTATCTACACATTCTACAGTACTTGTATAGGCTGGACATTAGAAAATGATATTCATCTTCGACGCTATCTTGACATGAGGGACATCGTCTCTGGTTGGCTAAATTACATTATAATACCGACCTTTTTCTATTTCTAGGCTAGGCAGTGTGCACGCACTGATTCTTAATTTGTTATATCAACTAAAAAAGATTAATTACGAATTGATGAAATATGATTTATTTTCCATTGTGAAATTGAACGAAGTGGAATGAATTTGAACGAAAATAAACGAAATGGAATTAAATAAAACGAAATGGATCAAATTGAACGAAATCGAACGAAGTGGAATTAAATGGATCCTGAATGAAATTGATCAAATTGGAATTTCGGCAGGGAGTCAGCCCAAATCACCCGGCTAAGTCGGACAACCGCGGACGGCTTCGTGGCTCCGCCAGGCGACCGATCAGGGTGCGTGAGGTGTCAGGCGGCCCCGATGGTAGCGGGGGTGGCGGCGTGACGGGCTCGGGCGGGGACCGGCTACGGTGTGGGCGGTCGGCGGGAGAGGTCGCCTCTGGCCTCCGATGTGACCAAGTTGCGGTGGTTTACATTGAAAAGAATGTTGCTCAATCTACCTTGAGAAAGTGGTCATTTTTTTACTGGGTCGGGAAATGACGGCGAGAAATCGCACACTCTCTCGCCAGTCGTTTTGTTACCCCGCCGACAAGGCTGCCACTCCCCGCGAGGGCAGCCAGAGATCGACAACCGGCTTGGAAGGCGGCCGCTCCTCCACTCTTGCGGGTGAAGACGACCGTGCCGAGGGCGACCGGAACGAGCGCCGGGGCAATCCTCCGTGGAGGCGAAGCCCGGGTCCGTCTTTCTCCTCGGAGGAGCGACCCGGCCCAAAGGCAACGGCTTGCCCCTTCCGTCTGCGTGCGAGTAAGCCTTGCGGACTCGGTGGTCGAAGACCCGGCCGTCCGCCTCCTCGGCGAACAGTCGGTCATGAGAGTGCGGGAACGTTCCTGCATGACGGGACGGCTCGGGTGTTGAAGGGAAGCAACGGTCAGGTGTGGCCGGGAATTCTGCGTTCAGGCTCCCGAGGGTTCGCGGCCACTTTTACGGCGCGATCCCACCTTACGGCAGCGACGGACTCGGCGGTCTGCCGGTGTCTCTCGCGTGTCCTCTCCCCCTTGTGGGATTTAGAGTGCACGGCGTGAGCGCCGCGGCGTGGCGTGGCGGGACATACGGCGGGCTGTCCTCTCAAACGGGCCGGCAACGGTCTGGAGGAGCGCCACCGTCCCCGCACTTTAAACCGCATCAGTACATCCTTCGGCCTGCACGGGCCTGCCGCCTTTTAACTGCACATCGGAACGGGTCGGCCACCGTCCCCGCACTTACACCGCATCGGTACGGCCTGCACGGGCCTGCCACCCCTTAACTGCACATCGGACCGGGGTCGGCCACCGTCGGCCACCGTCCCCACACTTACACCGCATCGATACGGCCTGCACGGGCCTGCCGCCCCTTAACTGCACATCGGAACGGGGTCGGACACCGTCCCCGCACTTACACCGCATCGGTACGGCCTGCACGGGCCTGCCGCCCCTTAACTGCACATCGGAACGGGGTCGAACACCATCTCCGCACTTACAACGCATCGGTACGGCCTGCACGGGCCTGCCGCCCCTTAACTGCACATCGGAACGGGGTCGGACACCGTCCCCGCACTTTACACCGCATCGGTACGGCCTGCACGGGCCTGCCGCCCCTTAACTGCACATCGGACCGGGGTCGGCCACCGTCGGCCACCGTCCCCACACTTACACCGCATCGGTACGGCCTGCACGGGCCTGCCGCCCCTTAACTGCACATCAGAACGGGGTCGGACACCGTCCCCGCACTTACACCGCATCGGTACGGCCTGCACGGGCCTGCCGCCCCTTAACTGCACATCGGAACGGGGTCGGACACCGTCCACGCACTTGCATCGGTACGGCCTGCACGGGTCTGCCGCCCCTTAACTGCACATCGGAACGGGGTCGGCCACCGTCCCCGCACTTACACCGCATCGGTACGGCCTGCACGGGCCTGCCGCCCCTTAACTGCACATCGGAACGGGTCGGCCACCGTCACCGCACTTTATACCGCATCGGTACGGCCTGCATAGGCCTGCCGCCCCTTAACTGCACATCAGACCAGGGTCGGCCACCGTCCCCGCACTTACACCGCATCGGTACGGCCTGTACGGGCCTGCCGCCCCTTAACTGCTCATCGGACCGGGGTCGGCCACCGTCCCCGCACTTAAACCGCATCGGTACGGCCTTCACAGGCCTGCCGCCCTTTACCTGCACATCGGAACGAGGTAGGCCACCGTCCACGCACCGATACTACTTCGGGCGGCAGCGGGCAGGCCAGGGCAGCCCAGCGCACACAGGCACGGACTCTGACATCGGAACGGCGCTCCTCCCTCAGGACAGGCCTCAGCACCAAGGACATACATCGCCGGCGGACTAGACTTTTTCCCCGCGGGAGAGCGGTATCGCCTCGGGAGCTATAATAGGTTTGAATACCAGGCTACTCCAGGAGGCGCCAAGCATATCGTTGCTTTCTCGGCTGGATTCTGACTTAGAGGCGTTCAGTCATAATCCCTTAGATGGTAGCCTCGCACCATCGGCTCATCAACCGAGCGCCTGAACCAAATGTCTGAACCTGCGCCGGTTCCTCTCGTACTGAGCAAGATTACCATCGCAACAACACTTCATCAATAGGGTAAAACTAACCTGTCTCACGACGGTCTTAACCCGGGCCCAGCCCGACGTCTCCGGGTTCGCTTTCCTTGCCCACTGGACGACCCGGTGCGAGGCCGGGCGCCCATCTCCGCGTTCGCGAATTAAATGTGCCTTTCGGGCGTGGGCGGCCCGCGTGGGCGGCCCGCGCCCTAGGTTTCGGCTCTCAACGCGGCGGCCCTCCTACTCGTCGTGGCTTGGCTCGGCCGGAGCATACTGCCGCGACGGCCGGGCATGTACTCGACGCTCCGGCGCATCCATTTTCAGGGCTAGTTGATTCGGCAGGTGAGTTGTTACACACTCCTTAGCGGATTCCGACTTCCATGGCCACCGTCCTGTTGTCTGTATCGACCAATACCTTTTCTGGGGCCTGATGAGCGTCCGCATCGGGCGCCTTACTTAACCCGGCGTTCGGTTCATCCCGCAGCACCAGTTCTGCTTACCACTTGCATTCAAGGCCCGGCTCCACTCGAGCGGCGACGGCAGGGATCCCACCTCGGACCGACGGACGGCCCTTCACCTTCATTGTCCCTCTTGGTTTTGTACTATATCCGTGTTTTAGGACGGGTCGGGTGGGCGACCGGACATCGCCGCTGATTTCGGCCGCCCTGCAGCTGCCTGGCGCACCCGTCGCCGACGACGCGCGGGCCGTTGTAACGCACTGGCTATGGGAACAGTCCGTCTCGGTGGAAACAACACGCGAAGGGGCCAGTGCCCGGCCCCTGTCCCTGCCCCGAAAGGCGTGGGGCAGCGTGGCGGTCGATTGCTTGTCCTCGGTCCGACAGCGGGCGCAGCGAGACCCGAAGGCACCAGGCACATTCCACGGGGACGTGGCCGCCGTCGAACCGGTCGCAGCGCTCCGCACGGAAGAAGTTTGGCGAGTCTGCACACCTCGACGCCGGCCGATCGGTCTTGCGATCAATGCTCGGCCGGCGGAGTGCTGACAGACGTCCTGGACAGCGCAGGCGAAGAGCCAGGAGCGCCCATGCCGACTCGCTTGGCGGCGGACCCGGCAGCTCCCTTGAAGCTTTGTCGGGTGCCTCGAGTTTCCGTCGTTCCCTACCCTGCTAAACCAGCGAGCCACCCCGAGTAGCCTCGTCGAGGACGGAGTCAGGTCCTCCCGGTGAAAAGTTTGGGCGGGTGAGCGCAACTGGGGCCGCAAACATCCTGGCGGAGGGGCGTCGCGTCGTGAGTCTCCGTGGGGTATAAACAGGTCAACTCGCCCCAAGTCCAACAATTTACTACCAACTCGCCCACTTCTAAATATTACTTTACATGCTAAGAAAGCCTTGTGACTCTAATTTCAACCTTCTCTTCTCTGCGCATTTAACGCTGATGAATGCCGGGGGCGCCGGCGGGCCATGTTGCATGTCTAGCCGAGTGAGACTAGAGCTAGCGGCCGTACACGGTGGCACGGCGGGCCGACATGCCGACCGGGTCCGCCAGCCGAGTACGTTGCTGAATACGTGCTCAGCAAAAAAGAAATGTTGAATTAGAGTCACACCGTTTTGTTAGCACATGTACAAGTAATACTAGTATTTAGAAGTAGGATTCATGCATATAAAACCAGTATTAGTAGGCATCCTTCCATCTTTTCAGATGATGGTAGAACTCTGGATTCGGCAACTTCTCATGTGGCTCTGAAGTCCAATCCTGGCGTGACAGTCTCGTCCACAGTTTGGACATCAGAGGAGATCTAAGGTTGCTGTCTCTCTTTCCTTCTTTGTCTTCTCTGCTCTATAAAACCAGTATAAAACCAAGTTTAATAAGCCCTAATTTGGGGCGAGTTGGTAGTGAATAGTTAGGGCGAGTTGGACTTGGGGCGAGTTGACTAGGATTCGTCTGCGTGGTATGGTTGAGTGAGTCTCACGGCGGGGCCTAGGTGAGACGGCTCTTCTCTTGCACCCCGGTACGATGTTGTGGTCTGTGCCTCGATGCAATCGGTTTAGCGGGCGAGTGACCTATCCTTAAACGTCGGACTTCGAGCGGGTGTCCCGCAGTCCAATGCCTCCTTCGGGCAGAGGGCGAGAACTGCTCTCGGTCGCCGCAAGCCAGCCACCGGCGACGACTGGTTGTTACACTCCACGAGGTCTTCAAAAGAAGGGCGGGCGCAATCGACCCCGTCATTCCTGGCCCGGGCCGGCCGGAGTCCAGGGGCCGCAGCGGTCTTCCCGGCGGGTACCGGTTCGCACTCTGCGGCCCAGGGTCAGTCCCGGGGCAACGTCTGGCCGAGGGTCGGTTTTACCTTCAATCGCGTCAAGCCTCTCTCTCTCTCTCTCTCTCTCTCTCCCTCTCTCTCTCTCTCTCTCTCTCTCTCTCTCTCTCTCGAAAGTTTCAGTTCCGCTGTAATATGTGATTGCTACCGTCTATGAAGCCCACATTTTATGGAGAGATATATCCCAATAAGTACACAAGTACAGTACTGTCTAAGACGACCACCCTGGGACCGAAGAAAAGCAGTCTTCTTGGACAGGTGGTCTTCTTCACACTTCACTTCACTGTTCTTCATGACAGAGCTCGAGATATAACGGTTTCCAAATTAATGGTGAACTGTATATTGTATTTTTCATACATACATGTTGTCAATCTATAACTAGACTTTTTAGACTCTACACTACCCATGTACTATTACACGTAACAGTATTCCCAGTATCTATATTAACACCGGTGTGCTTGTTAAACCATGCCCCCAGGTCATGCTTAGGTCAGACTGCCAGGACTGGCTGAAATTGAACTTATCTCAAAGAGCCAAGCCCCCAGGACATTGTCGGAGTGCCAGGAGAGGCTGAAATTCAAAATGCTGACTCTTTACTATGAAAAAGCATTTATAACTGGACCTTTTGGTCTCTGTCATTTTCATAACACTCATACTATTATTTCAATATCTATCAGCAGTGTGCTATAAATGCAATGGGTGTGAAATATCCTTTTGAATACTACCTATTACTAGTATCAGTATTATAAAATGCCCTGTGCTTCACATGCATCAAGGATGCAATCATAAAAACAACATCTATAGTGATTGACATCCAGGGTGGAAAGAACTTTATTTCAGGATAGGAACACAGACTTTCTTTATTTTAGCTGACTTAAAAAAGGCACAATGATGAAATTAACAGTATACCTATACTTATTATAGAAAAGTCATATCAAAGATGTTTTTCCATACATAGAATAAGATAAATATACACATTGAATTGTGTCACTTTCTCCAAAAGTGTATACGACCGGCTATCATGCTCCTGACATCAATGATGCAATTAACTTTATATAAGGAAAGCAAACGGTGAAAAATCACATCAAAGATGTTTTCCATACATGGATATTCACATTGATTTGCTGTAACTTTCTCCGTATACAACCGGCTACCATACTCCTGATATCAATGATGCATTAATCTCGATTGGAAGATGACATGGCATTGACAGCACGCTGTCTAACTTGTTCTGTAAAAATTTGTCACCTTTACATAATGTTCACTAATATAAGTAAGTGGACTGCTGCTATTATAACAACTTGTTATTGAGGATCTCCCATACCATGCTTCTTCTGAAGTAGGCCATGTGTGTCTGTAAGGAGAAATACAGTACTTGTTTGTCACTGTTTGTACATTATAAGTTATCATTAAGGTAGATGGGTATTCCAACAATCATGGATGGGAGACAATGAAAAAACTATGAAATGTATTCAAATTGAACTGTTATAATGAATTCACAGTGCCACAACTGGCCAAGATAGTGGGAATATGGTATGAATCCAGCATACTACCATATTTTCCTCAAACCCTCAAACATAGATTGCAAACACTATTTTAGTAAGATCTAGATACCAACTTACATAGCCCTTTTTATCATAAGCCAAGGCGAACATATTCATAGAATCATAGAGCAGAATGATGCCTACCTGGTCAAAGATTATGCTTGTGTCCCAACTGGCGTACTCAGCGAATTTACAGGCAAACACTCAACAGTCACTAGCATTCATCTGCTGTTGGATGTTCTGCAGAAGAAACAGAGATCCCAACAGTATCAGATAGACCTACAGACTCTTGTCTAAAGCACATCCTAAAATAACAAGCAAACTGACAGTTTTACCTCAGGATACTGTGATGTCCAATCAGACAAGTCCAAGTTGCTTTCCTTCTTGTCCTTATGCTCTGCTTGTTGGTAATCTGTTGGTGATAAAGTAAAAACAAAGCAAAGGTTTAGACAGCAGTACATTGTATGTTAATGTTCTCAGTCCAAATGTTTTCTGGATGGTGAAGCTACATGTACACTTTGTATGGTGAACAATCCCATTGCATGGTAAAAGACAAAATAAATCAACCCATCCCACCCATGGAGTCATAATACTTGATGCATTTGCTTCTCATGCCCAATACCTGAACACAACACATAAATAACAAAGTTAACACAGAATACCAAAACATAGGGCTATGGGCACTTTACATCTGTTTAGGAAGTAAAAGACTCATTGTAACAAGTTATACACCCACCTGAATATTACCTCTGTCCATAACCATATTCATGTTAACATTGATGATCTGTTGAAGATAAAGAAAAACAATCTTTAAACCATGTAAATTGAAACCTTCATTGTACATTTATATGTTAAACAAATGGATTTAACTTTTGTTTTATGTTTGTGAGGAATTAATTTCATGTTAGGAGGGTTCAACTTCATGGTTGAAAGTCATGTCTCATGTGTAATGCTATGAGTTTGCAGTTAAAATGATGAACATAGCACAACTGCTGATAAATCAAAATTTACAACATATGCCACAAACACACATATATAATACATGGGCCTCCTACCATATAGCACAAACGCTGAGTATCATTCAAGTGTTGTTGGTATTTGAATGTCAACACAAATGGACTTACATCCTAGTCTCTATATTTTCTTACTCACTGTGTGTAAAAAGATTTTCTACAAGGTACATGAACACATAAGCGTGCTTACTTTGTCGTTAAGCCAGTTGAGTTCAGCTAAAGTGCACATGCACCCTATATTTCAAGCCCAGAAAGTACTTGTAAGTATAATAGTTGGTAAAAGCAAGAGGCCTTTATTAATCTTTCTCAGTGAAAAAATTCTACAGGCAAAATTACCTCATTACCCAGCTTGTTTTTCCAGCCAGTCGTATGTGTCTTGCAGAGCCATAGTTATACCCTAGGACAGGAGCACAAAAGTAAATACAACACATTCAATATCAGGAAATGATCAATACTTGGGACCTGGGACTTAGACCTTAGGTCCTTGGATGTCAGAGATGTACAAAGAACATTTTTATAGTAGAACACATTGTGAACCATTTCTAAACCTAATACAATTATATGATTTACGGTACATCAAGCAAATCTACTTTAAATAATATTCATCACCCTTTACAGTGGTACCCAATATGCTATGATCATTGGTGGTGTCAGGGGTAGGGCATCATGGAGAGCTTGTTAATTATCATTTAAAATGACGTCATATGTTACTGTAATGTAACTACTTGCTGTACATTTGATTAGGGCTGATTTCGTGTCACTGTATAATTTTGAAATTCCTAAACTTCTGTTTTGTGACTTAAACTCACTATAAGCAGCCAGAAGAGCAAATGAAACATGCATGTTGTGATCTGAATACTTAACTATAAATTATTATGTAACTTTTATAAGAATATAACGTTACGTTATAATGATTAATACTAAATTTTACAGATCATGATCAGAATCATAGGACTAGAAAAATAACTAGTAGTTAATTAATGAATTTAGATTGTGGATGTCTCCTTGCCCCAAGTAGAAGTGCATTGCACACAATTAAATAATTTTACCTTGAAGAACTGCAAGATGGATCTTTTACATTGCTGTTCATAGCTTTGTTGTTGTTGTTTCGCCAGACGTGGTCTCTCTATAGGCGTAGTACGATCTTCTGCTCCAAAATGAGTCATAGTACAGTCATATTATGGCAAACCAGGCCATGAAACATGCCATCGTAATGCTGACGAATCATAAAACCTCACGTAGTACATAAAACGACATAAACTTCTAGCAGAATTAAGGGTTATCACGTCAAATTCCGTCCTCACTACTCTGTTCTCGCCATCCGAAGCCGCCATCTTGGTCTGTGAAGTTGCAGTGACGTAATATGGCCACCACAGGCGATTTGGCCGCCACAGACGATGTCCCGGATGTAGGGCCACGACAGACGAAATATACTGTATACTCTTGCTCGGAGTAGATCCCAGATGGGTCTTTAAGGAGTCTCACGTAGACATTTGTGATAACCACGGTCTATCTGAGCATCCCTGGCTGTCTGCCATTCATGGCCAAACCAATAATCAAACATACCAATTCGTAACGAAAACCGGATGCTTTCATTGCTGGAAAAATGTCAAAAGTTTCAAAGTCATTCGTTTGGTGATAAAAGAATCCGTGTCACTGGTGATGTTTCTTACTTGCAGTACACTTTTCCGTTCATTTCCCAGTCGTCAATCTTCTTGGGTGGGTGGGGTCTGATGATGATCCGTTGGGGGAAACTTTTTTCCACCACCACGTGGTGAACCTCCTTGATCTTGCGGAAGTCGCTGACATTGCAGGCAAACTCCTTGCACTTTACACAGAGCAGCTTCATCCCCCTCCCATGGACTTTCCTACATCGGAAAAGACAGCAAATTAAAGCGATTGTTACGACTCGATTGGTAGCGCTATGAACGGAGGTGTGGAACGCCACAGGACATCAAAAGTTTTAAGTAATCATATCAGATGGAAACATTTGTCACAAAATCGTGGACTCTTTGCAGACGTTGCATACGTGGGTATATGTAAGATCCACAATCTAAGAAAGAAACCATTTGCTCGTCAATGGTAATATTGAATCTATAAGACAACAAAATCAGAATTATTTCCACCTCCTATAAAGTTGATGATGATGAAGTAAATTTCAAGCAATAGAGATTGGCCTAACTGCTGCAACCTACTTGGTTTTCCTCTCCAACTCCTTCAGTGCCTTCGCGAGGTCTCTCTCCTTCTTGGACTCTTCTTGCAGACGTTGGACCTCCTTTTTGAATTCGCCATGCTTCTCCCTCTGCATGTGCCACACATCGAGCATAGCCTTCTCCATCAGCCTCTCCCGAATGGTGTTCAACTGGAATTTAACATTTTTAAAGGTATGAAATGGGCCGATTCATGATACAGTTCTCCCAGTTCATGTTAGAATGTTTACAGCTGAACAATATGTATTCTTGCAGAAGAATTTTTTGGTTCAGATCTTGATGTTTGCGCTGCTTTTGCACATTCCTTTGAAATATGATAATCACAAGGGAAATTAATACCTTACCCCGTAACATTCTTATGTGGCATACCAGTATTTTCTTCCATATTCAATCATTTACCAACATCGCTTCACGAAACAACGACAATACCATCCGAAAGGTAAGTAATTGTGCTGACTAGCTATTGTACCTTCTCCTTCAGAACATTACCGCCTTCCCTTCCAGCGATCAGCACGGACTTGCTGCCCTCTGCACGACCACGTCCTGAACAAAAGAAAAAAGTACTTTCAAAATATAACAATACTCTGTTTGATCATCAAAAAATGTGATCAAACGAAGCATGCATTTCAGTGATACAACTAGTCAGAAAGAATTCTGTGTGTCAGCATGTTGTTACGTGAGCTTACCTCTGGTCTGCACCTTGCCTATCTCGTTGCCGACATAGTCATAGCGGAACACGAAGTTGCACTTGGCGATGTCTATGCCTTCCTCTGCCACAGAGGTTGATATGACAATCTTGCGGCCTCCAGTGGTGAACAGCTCCAGTAGCTCCATCTGCTGATTTTGGGTCATGCCTGCAGTGAACAGGTGTTATGTGCTTAATCCTCAAAAAACAATATTTGAAAGATCAACCCTTCGCATCTTCCTTCACTTCAGTACTTCCTGACAGACTGGCTAATAAGAGAGGGATGCTTTCATTGGCTTCCAGGTTTCAAGTCATTGATGACAACCAACTTACAGATTTTTGTTAATAGTATTCAAACATGTTCAGCAAACATTGAGCTATATTATGATATCAGGGATGTTGCTTCTAGGATCTATCTTACCAGAAGAGGAATTCCTTTCATACCCTCTGGCCATCGGGTTTCATATTGGTTAACTTAACCTTCTGTATTAGGGAATAGAGCAAAGTTAAAATGAAACTTGACATATATCATGAAACTAGTGATGAAGAGTGATACACAGTAAGCACTAAAAAAAGAAACAGTGATTGACAAAGCGTTATTACCTCCTGTGCTCTCGCTGGCTCCAGCGCCTACGAGCCTTCCCGGATTGAGCTTACAGAGAGCAGGGTCCTCCTGCATCCATGTGAGCAGGGCGATGGTGAGAGCGCGGGTCTTACAGAACAGCAGGCAGCGGGAGTCAGGCTTCTCTGCGTACGCCTGGAGGATCAGGTACTTCAGCTGATCCAGCTTCGGGTTGGAGTACTTCGGATCTGCAGCATACTCCTGAAGCTTCCCTCTTGCCTCTGTCAAGGATGACACAGGTACAAAATTGATGGCTACATGAATCTTACCGGTGATATAGTTTTCAATCAAAATGGTTATACATATCTTTGCAACTCGTTGAATGTAATGATGCCTCCAAACAAATTCTATTTGATTCCTGATATAGATGATGATTTGCAATGACAAGCGTTATGATGTTCATGTATTGTATCATATTTACCATACCTTTTCATTAGGAAAATCATGAGCTATTTTAAGGCTTGTAGTACATATCTCAGCCTGGTTCAGTTAAACCAAGATGGAGGCGCTACGTACCTTTGAAGTGATTCACAAATTCTTCATCGGCACCGTCAAATCCTTCATTTTGCAGACCAGTCACGAACTTATCCAAGTACTGCAGAGCATCTTTGGTCCGGGCGTCAGCATTGATAGCGAGAGCATCCGTGTATTTCTGTAGTGAATATAACATGTCGTACGTTGAGTTTTATGTACGTAATAATGTGATACCGTGAGGGGTCAAGTGTAAGAGTATTTTGTACATGCACGTACAGTATTTCTGACTGTATTTGGCGAACGCTTTTGCTTCTAAGCGCTACAAGGGAGAGACGAGCGACCCTATCCAGTAAGTTGCACATCCAGCAGCTGATTACCATGCTGCCAGGCAATCCTATACTAGAGGAGCAATGGGCAAGCACCTGGCAGTTATGCAGAAGTTACATGAAACCCTATGCTAACTTCTATATGCTTTTCATTAATGCATACTTACTGTAAGGTCATGTACAGCTCATGCCTGTTATAACAGTAATAGTCTCTAAAAGTCATATGGTGTTGATGACTCCACATAGTTTCACATTGGTTGGTGATGAAGAAACTTACTCGAAGGTGTGTTGTGGCAGCGTGGATGGTTCGGCTGATTGCATCATCCGGAAGAGTAGCACTCTGCCTAGCTAGGGCGACCACCCACTGTTCGTACGCCTGCTTTTCTCTTTGCCGGGGTGGCTTCAGCTCCTCTGGTGTGAGGTGCTTTGATGCTGTTGAAAAGGAGAAATATATATATGGCCTCCGTCGGTCAGTATTGACCATGGTAAAATCCTAATTCACAACAGCCCTACAGCATCGAAAAGGAGAAAGATGGTTATGAATCACACCATCATATGACAATCAGGAAGAAGATGCCGAGAACGGTCGTTTTTCCTAAAGAATATATCCACTACTCCTGTGCTATGCGTAGTCAGTACTCCTTTGCTATAGGTACCTATATTTGGCTTTTCTTTTACATGTTGACATGAACATGCCCTTATGCAGAATCAAAGGTCGATCTTTGAAATAAGACAACAATTTCAGTTTTCCCGAGTCATGGCAATAGCGGTAAAGCGAGTCAGAAAGGCATCTATCTCACCTTCTGTTACCAGGGTTTTCTCAATGTCCTCCATGATAGTGTTTATCATATCCGCAAACGGGTCTTCGATTCGTCCACTTACAGCCTTCGTTTCTGAAAAATAAAAGTGACGTTGGAATATGTTTAAGTAGTGATGACTTGTTTGTCTTGATACATTGTAGTATACTTTAGTTATCTACGTGAAATGGCAGCTTGCACGGTTTCACGGGCCGGCAATGCACTGGTACACAGAACAAGTGAGAAATGTTTACCTTCGTCTGGTTTCTGGTTGTGTATCTGCAGTTCGTCTTTGTGCTCCACAACCTGAGAAATCCAATCCGCGTCCAGGTTGGCGCACGCCTTCAGGATGTGTTCCACGGCGTCCTTCAGACTCTTCGCCTTCCCCACACCCAGAGAAGTGGTCAGCCCGACGATCTGCAAAAAATGTGAACAACAAATACCGATACCGTACGGCATATATTACGCTCTGTCTGAATGTCGCACTTGCTGTCGTCTTATATTCCGGTTTTTAAATGTATTTTTTTTATCTACTAGCCTTTATCTGATTTTTGATGACTTTAGATTTTACCTAGTCGGTTAATGTTAATAAGTTTGTAAATCTTACCCCAATTTGGTCATGTAGTTAACTGCCACTGTCAGTTCGTATAAGTTTTCTTAATAAACCATTCATCATCATCAACATAATACTTACAACTGACCATTGCAGCTGATATACGTACAACCCGTATTGTGTCACTATAAAAAGTTACTTCACTCCAACGTAGTGAAGTACTGTTTTTGTCTTGTTTGTCTCCGTGTGCCTGTCTGTCTTTCTGTGTATGTGTTGCAATACATGTACATCCTCGGTGTGGCTACTTTTGTCTGTGGGGGGTGTCCCAAAACAGCAGTGTTTGGATAGTGAAGTCTGCCATCTCTGTTTGTAATGTTTTACCTGTGGCAGCCTGGTGCCGGTCTTTTCCACCTTCTGCTTGATGTACCTGGTCATGATGGCGTTGTACGGGTCGTTCTTCTGGCAGTGGTGACACTCGTCAAAGATGAGCATGGAGAACGTGTCAAGAGTGATCAGCTCGTCCCTCAGGGCGTTCTCCAGCACCTGTGCCGTCAGGATGATGACGTCATAATCGGGGAGAATCTCCCCAACTGGAATGTCGGCGGCAGCTTCGCCACTAAGGGGCAAAATGTCGTACCTGGACAAAACAAAGAAAACAAACTTTAAGTCTAACTTGCCACAGAAAAGTAGACGATTGGCTACGATAACACCCTAGATTTGGAACAAAGGTGGAGTTTTATCTGTGCTTCTCTGAGGGTCAAACATCCAGGTTCAATCGCCGAGCGAAGCAACGCGGTGACCGTTACGCTCGCGCTTGGTGGTTTAATCGGTGCTGTAGGAACGACGCACATCTTATATGTCGTGTTTCACCTCGGGTCGGGACTTTAATCCTTTATTGTCTATCGTCGGCACGCAGCCTTATATGTACAAAAGAGCATTGATATATCCCTATTTAGATAACGATGGGTGTCAGTAAACATTCCCTTTGTACCTCACCTTATCGATTGTACTACTCACTTGGGACTCAGGTATTCCCGGAAAGAATTGTACTGCTGTTCCACCAGTGGCACCTTGTTGACCAGGAACACCACACGCCGCCGTGCATCTGCACATGCTCCCTCTGATTAAAGATTTGTAAGAAGTCATAAGGAATTACATTAAAGATATACATAATATAATTCTGAGCTGCCATGACAGGGGAACAGAAGGAACAGAAATAGCAGGAGAGAGGGAGAGCAGGTGGTTCTAAAGGGAGAGCAAAATAAGGTATGAAAGGTGATATTACATCATATTTCTACAAATGTTCTTCCTTCTTTTTCTTCCAGTCTTCCTGAAAGTTCTCATTACTGCCATAATATTGAATATTGAATAAAATTGTATCGACAGATCACCTTTGACTGTAGTACCCTGACTGTAGATGATCCCGAGTGATTTCGATAGCCACTCGAGTCTTGCCACTACCGGTAGGTGCACAGATGATGGTGTTCCGTCCCTCTAGTGCTGGTATTGCCAGCTCCATTTGGTAGTTGCGCATTGGAATATCCTTCAGTTTCCGTTGTTCGAGAGGCGTAATTTTTTCACGTCCTACATAAAAACGGCATGAATGTACCAGAAAGGATTACCTTTTTATGCACATGTCATAGTGATGTAAGTGCATGTTAAAGCTGAGGATTACGATAGTTTGACATGTCAAGTAAAGGCGAAAAAGCACAGTTTAGGATGAGCGTTGTATTGGTCTGGCAAGATTCTAGTTAGGGGTGGAGTTGAAGTAATTTCAGATTATGGCGATGAATCTTGACATATATTTATGATCACAAAGCAGGAAAATGAAAGTGTGAGAACAGAAGAATACAGTGGAATCTGTTCATTTTTCCTGATCCCACCTTCATCATCCTGTTTCTCAGCGAATTCTGCTGTATCGTCGTCTGACTCAACCGCTGTAACACACAGGAAATGTCATATATGAATGTGGTAATACTGAATAGCAGTAGTAAGATTGATTCGGAACAGATAGACAAAAACATAGCACGGGAGTTAATGGTTAAGCAATGTTGGAACTGTTCAAACTGGATACTACATGCATTTAACAAGGTTCAGTGGACTCACCTGGTATCACCCAAGGAATATCTTCGTCAGTCTCTTCACCTGCCTTTTCCTCTGTCACATCAAGGAGGTTATGTCTATATAACCTCCTTGTATATAACCTCCTTGGTCACATTGAAATTGAAACATGTGTATTCATTTTGCCAGTCAGTGAGCAATATTAAACAACATGATCACCTTGCGCTTGTGGAATAGCATTTACAATGACTGTATTAGTTGATTTTGGACAAAATATTATAAAAGATATTTAATATTTGTCAACACTCACGTGTATGTCTTCCTTTATGTACGTGGCTTTGATTCTCAGTCTCCGTCGAGTGAAATGTTTCTTACGTTTTAATTCACTTACAACTCCCTCCTATCTTTTGCATGAGATTCATATGAAGCTACTGGGCATGCATGGACAGGCATAACACTAAGTGAAATACTAAGAAAAACAGAAAACCGATCGCGAGAAGGATGGGAAAAACTTTTTTTAAAGACATTATGCTCCTACCCACCTGTTTCCTTGAAATGTTTTTTCCAGTGTCGGTACTGCTCTTCTAACATGATGACCCGCACCACCAAGTCTTGCCCAACAATAGTTCGCATCTCTTCAGTGAGAAGACAGTCGGAGAAGTGAATACTGAGCTGTCCGGACCTGTAGTCTCTCCAAAACAAGTCTAAAGCTGCTAGGTTGTCTGGGACGAGGTGAACGATAGCACATCCCATCGTGACATCAAGGATGCGTAGACTTGACTTATAAAGGTCCTCTAACATGTTCTCTGTCTTTAAAACAATCATTTCTCTTGGCAAAAGGCTTTCCGCATCCTTCAACAATTGCAGCTGGATTCCTCCCACTTTTCCGAGCAATTCTAGATGTTTTTCCTTTTCATCCTTGAGTTTGTCCTCCAACTGCTGTTCGTCAGTGACCCCTGTCGCACCCTTGTCCTGGTCTTGGGGACTTCCGTCTTCATCTGAAGAACTAGCATTAGTCGGGAACTGAGAAGGCGCCAGGCAAAGAAGTGTTTGTATTGCTGCAAGAAAGGTGGACATGGGCGATAAATATAGACCATAGCCACTTCCAGGGAGACATAAGGGTGTTTCTTAGTGATAAATACAGGACACAAATCATGTATCTAGTGCAGTTAAGAATTTACGAACTCTTGTGGTAATTATCAAAGCTTACGTTTTTGTTTGATTATCATTTACTTCTCGTATATCACAGAATAAACAAATCAATGCATATCTGTAGAACCCTTCACACAAACAAGTTATTCAGTTACTTTTCTTAATGTTTACCAAGAATTCAATTGAATGATGACGTGTACAACCTGCAGGCTCCGGAACGCCACTTTGCAGTGTAGAAAGCCGCTGTACGATCTCAGCAGCGATGTTTGGTAGCTCAGCAGTAACATCATCTCTCTGTACACGTTTCGCACTGGTCTGTTTCAATGTGGGAGAGTACCTACCGACCGACTCACTGAATTCCTTAAAGTTGTCTTCGTTGGCATCAAACCAAATGGGGAATACTTGTTTGTTGTTTTCCAGACATGTTTCATACTCCAGTTTAGGCCAGTAGGGCTTGTTTAGAAATGATGTGCTGACGACAATGACAACAAGTTCTAAAGCTTGACTTGATAGCGTTGAAAGTATTCTTTCCCTGATGACGTCACCAGGTTTGATGGAAACGTCATCGAAGAAAATGTCCCTTTCGGCCAACCCCTTTTGCTGCAAGTTGGTAACAAGCGGGCGGACAAATGAGTTTTTGTCTTCTCCTGCGTGGATGACGAACACACGTGGTTCTAGACAAACACGATATTAAAAATACACATGATCACTTGGCGCTACAAACATGAATAGACTGTCATGTAACGTTACATCGGGAAAATGAAACACTGCGGTATATCATATGTGTTGTGAGAATACCTGTTCGTGAAAAGCACAAAAAGATATAAGGGTTATAACACCTTAAAGTGAAAACTGCGATATAGATATTGTGGCTATGAGAACACCTGTCACTGAAAAGCACTATATACGGGTCCAGAATACTTATTATTTAAAAGTACTATATGGGAGTATGACAGTTTGTCTTTCTATTATACCGATTCATAATGATTAGTTTAGGAATGTTTCTATTTTCGTCCAAGAATGCACATCATGGGTTTCTGTATCATTATATGATAGCCAAATAACCTGGAATTCGGTATGGGGGTTTCCCTCGTATTAGAGATGGGGGAAGGGAACATTTTGCAAAACGTGCTCAATTCAGTCTAAAACCATTCACTGCATACGTTTTATTCCGCTGTCTGTATGTGGCTCATGCTTACCTTCATCATGCAAGATCCGTGCCAGATGCGGGTAGCAGTCCTTCAGGGCATCCCGAAACACCGTGAATGCCTTTGGTCCTCTGGTAGGAAGAATGTCCAGCAAGGCATTGACTTCATTTGTACGTGTATCTCTATCTTCTATCTCGTCAAGATCAGTACCATTCAAGATCCCATTGTTTACAAGATGCCGTCGAATGTCTCTAAACCGTAGATCACTCGTTATCTCCAATCGTTTGGCGAGAAGGAGGGCCTTGTGTCTCTGCTCCATTAAGTTTACTGAATATCCTTGATATTGTCTCTGTAGCTCGTGTTCTATCTTCAATCTGACTGATGGTGTGAAGGGTTTACTCAAAGCCCCGTCGTACGTTTATGTTCTTTTGTGTTGCAACTGTTTGTTGGCTGCTACTGTTGTACTGAACAAAGCAACAGGGCTTTAAAATGTATCAGACCCGGTTCGGAGCAATCTTACTTATAGAACATTTCTGAATATCGCACTATCTGCAAACTGTTCCTATATCTGTGTCCGATATACGTCTGTGTATCTGTACTCCAGGGATATTTGCAGTGACCTTTGAGAGACCCTACACTGGTTGCCGTAGTTAACGTTACTTCCGCATTACCTTTGCTGCGCTTGATGCAGCATTTTAGAACATGGAAAAGACTCAAAGTACTGTTGGCAGTATAAAGTGGTGGTGTGTTGATCAGAGATCTAACTTGGATAGGAATTGCTTACCCTATTTTGTCCTCACAATCCTAAGTGGAGAAATCTGCAGGGATACACGTACGTGTCTTACCTTGAGCTACCTGGTAAAGGTCACGCATCAAAACGAGGCTGCATAGAGGTCATTGACCCTATCCCATAGCTACTGATAAACACAATAGCACATCTGACTGGTAAGCCCTGCTGGTCATGAGCAGGTATAAAATAAGGATAATCTTGGGTGAGACAAGGAAATTCCTTCGATTTGAACAAAGCCCACACGACTGCCTCCTTCAAAAGGAAATTCTGGAACTGTTTAGGCTATCCATACATCATATGATGTAGTTTATGACGTACTGATCCTGGCCTCCCGATGTAGACACCATTATAGACGTTATGTATCTTTCAAATCATTATATACGATACTTGATATGTTAGTATATTTAGAACATTGTTATAGCTCGTCGTGCTGTCCATTGTAATGTTTTGTCTTTGTCAGCAGGGCTAGCCCTTTGCTAGTTGGGTAGCCCTGGCTGTGTGTCTGAAACAGCCAAAACCAATAAATAAATGAATAAGTAAATAAAGCTACCCAAATATATGCAGCAAGGCAGATGAAGTTGACTATCACACCTTTCTTTATTAGAGCTAACGTCCGAGCAAGCCGCACTAGAGCATAAAACTCCCAATATGTACACTTTAACAAAATACGATATCTTGTCTGACTGGTAGCCAACTCAAAGACATCTATATTGCCCGATTGAATTGGTTTAATACACTAATCTTTGGTGACAGTCTTGGTGAATTCACTTCAGTATATCAAGCATAATTGGATTTGATATTTCTTAACACAAATTGGTAACTTTCATATCATATGGGTCGTTTAAAATTTGGTTACATACATTAAACGTTTTATATTGTTTCACTTGTAGATTCATACACTATGTTATGTTTCTTGTAGAACTTCAGCAAACAGTACCTTACTTGTGTTATCAATTCTTTATGAATCCATGACAGGAAGATTACAGTCACCAATACAAACATACAAACAAAGTCCATGGGGATTTTACTTAAACCTGATATATGATAATACATCCATGCCAATATGGTTGGCCCCATGGCATACATATGTATGCCTGTATCAATATCGGCCTCTCTAGAATATATTACGCTAAGGCAAATAATTCTGATATGAATTTGTGACTCCATTACTGTAACATTTCTTATATCAACTTAGCTCTAAAATCTCTGTCTTAAAAAGCTGTTTACAGCCGGTTAATCTAACTTTACAGATTCCAACTGGGAAATGCAGATGGCATAGGTAAGGAGCTGCCAGCTAAAGTTAAAGTGCAGTACATCAGTAATACATCAGTAGAACATCTCTTCTTCCTCCTCAGAGTCTTCCTCCTCAGAGTCCTCTTCAGGTGTTGTCAGCATACCGGAAATGTCGTCAGGGGTGATGTCCTTTACGTCAAAGGGTGCTTTTTTCCACTTCCGGCAGGTCAGTCTCGTTCCGTCCGGTTTCTCCAGGACGAAAGACTCGATCTTCAGGGTGGGGAAGCTGGCCTTTCTGTACACCATCTGTATTCCCCAGTCTTGTCTGCAGTTCCTGTAGAGAAATGCATGTTGGTTAACTGTGATCCGTTCACCCTAAGTGTGTGTGAGTGTGTTTGTGTGTGTGTTTGTGTGTGTGTGTGTGAGTGTGTGTGTGTTTATGTATGCATGTGTGTGTGTGTGTGTATGCTTCTACCCATATTTATACAAATAAACATTGCAAGGCATCCTCAGTGCTACTTTCATTGTCTCTGGGTCATTTTCATAGTTTGCATAGTAAAAAAATGTGTTGTCACTGGTGACGGTTCTTACTTGCAGTACACCTTTCCGTTCATTTCCCAGTCGTCAATCTTTTTGGGTGGGTGGGGTCTGATGATGATCCGTTGGGGGAAACTTTTTTCCACCACCACGTGGTGAACTTCCTTGATCTTGCGGAAGTCGCTGACATCGCAGGCAAACTCCTTGCACTTTACACAGAGCAGTTTCATCCCCCTCCCATGGACTTTCCTACAAAGGAAAAGACAGCAAATTAAACCGATTATTACGACTCGATTTGTAGCGCTATGAACTGAGGTGTGGAAAGCCACGGTACATATCAAAAGTTATATGTCAAAGTAATCATATCAGATGGAAAAATTTGTCACAAAATCATGGACTCTTTGCAGACGTTCTGTGGGTTTGTGTAACATCCACAATCTGCGAAGGAAGTCGTTTACACGTTGATGGTGATATTGCAACTATATTACAACAAAACCAAAATCATTTCCAGCTTCTATAAAGTAAATTTTAGACGATAGCGACTGGGCTGGCTGCTGCAACCTACTTGGTTTTCCTCTCTAACTCCTTCAGCGCCTTCGCGAGGTCTCTCTCCTTCTTGGACTCTGCTTGCAGACGTTGGACCTCCTTCATGAAGTCTCTATGCTTCTCCCTCTGCATGTGCCACACCTGGAGCATAGCCTTCTCCATCAGCCTCTCCCGAATAGTGTTCAACTGGAATTGAGAATTTTTGAAAGGTATGAAATGGGTCGTTTCATGCTACAGTTCTCTCAGTTCATTTGAGAGTATTTACAGCTGAACAATGTATTCTTGCAGAAGATAAATTCCGCTTCCTAACATCATTATGCGAAATACCAGTAATATATATATATATATATATATATATATATATATATATATATATATATATATATATATATATATATGTGTGTTTTCCATATTCAACAACATCGCTGCACGATCGCGAAACAACGACGATACCATCCGAAAGGTAAGTAACTGTACCTTCTCCTTCAGGACATTACCGCCTTCCCTTCCAGCGATCAGCACGGACTTGCTGCCCTCTGCACGACCACGTCCTGTACAAAATAAAGTTAAAATAAGTACTTTCAAAATGCAACAATATTCTATTTAATGATCAGCAATATCTATGAAAATGAATCAAGTAGTTTAGACTTTATGTTTAGAGGTCTCATGATTAGCAATCATTTTCCCAGATTTTCTAAGTCGATGTCAGAAATAGTATTGTGTATCAACATTTTGTTACGTGATCTTACCTCTGGTCTGGACCTTGCCTATCTCGTTACCGACATAGTCATAGCGGAACACGAAGTTGCACTTGGCGATGTCTATACCCTCCTCTGCCACAGAGGTTGAGATGACAATTTTGCGGCCGCCGGTGGTGAACAGCTCCAGTAGCTCCACCTGCTGATTTTGGGTCATGCCTGCAGTGAACAGGTTTAGATGTGTTCAATCCTCAAAGAACAACATTTGAAAGTCCAGCCCTTTACATCAATTGTACTTCCTGACAGATTGACTAACAAACCGAGAGGAATATAATGCTTTCATTATAATTGTCTACCATGTGTCATCAATGGCGACCAACTTACAGATTACTATACGAACATGTTCAGCAAACATTGTGCTGTATCATAATGTTAGGGATGTTGTCTGTAGAATCTAGCTTACCCGAAGAAAATTATTTTTTTCATAGCTTCTGACAATTGAATTTCACAAAGCTTTACCTTCTGAGCATGTTCTGGAATAGAGAAAGTTAACATGAAACCTGATTGCCATGTATCATGAAACCAGCTATGTAAAGTGGCACACATTACGCACTACAAAAAGAAACAGTTACTGGCGAAGGGTTATCACCTCCTGTGCTCTCACTGGCTCCAGCGCCCACGAGCCTTCCCGGGTTGAGCTTACAGAGAGCAGGGTCCTCCTTCATCCATGTGAGCAGGGCGATGGTGAGAGCGCGGGTCTTGCAGAACAGCAGGCAGCGGGAGTCAGGCGTCTCCTCGTACGCCTTGAGGATCAGGTACTTCAGCTGGTCCAGCTTCGGGTTGGAGTACTTCGGATCTGCAGCATATTCCTGCAGCTTCCATCTTGCCTCTGCCAATAATGATACAGGTACACATCAGTTAATTGTGAAACGTATCTTACCATTGATGTAGTTCTTCGTCAAACTGGTTATACAGATCTTTGCAACTCGTTGAATGTAATGATGCCTCGAAGCAGATTCTCTGTTATTCCTGATACAGCTGATGATTTGCAATAGTAAGCGTTTTGATTTTCATATATTGTGTCATATTCATCAGCATTACAATACCTTTCTAGTAGCAAAACCACGAATCTATTATAAGGCCTTTAGAAGATTTCTCAGACTGATTCAGTTAAAAAAAAACAGATGGCGGCACTACGTACCTATGAAGTGCTTCACCAAATCTTCATCGGTACCGTCGAACCCTTCATTTTGCAGACCAGTCACGAACTTATCCAGGTACTGCAGAGCATCTTTGGTCCGAGCGTCAGCGTTGATGGCGAGAGCATCCGTATACTTCTGCAGTGTAACAATATAACATGTCGAGTTTTCTTTACGTTCGATGTGATACCGTGAGGGGTCGAGTGTAAGAGTACTTTGCACATGCATGGACTTCTGGCTGTATTTGGTGAATGATATTGCTTCACATTTAGCAGCTGATGACCACGCTGTCAGGCAAAATTTGAGAAAAGCACATTTAAAGGCAGAGAGGCAGGGACGCAATGCTAACGCCCATTTAAGTATACTCACTGTAAGGTCCTGTAATACAGCTTATGTCTATTATGACAGTAATATGTAGTCTCTAAAACATATGGTAACTTTGGCTCTTCATAGTTTCACATTTGCTGGTGGGAGATATTTGAACTTGTCTCTCTCATTCATCTTGTTATGTATCGTTATGTATTCCTGTTTTTTTCTTCTTCTCTGTATGTGTTTATATGGGCCAGATGCCTGAATTGAAATTGAATTAAATTGAACTTACTCGAAGGTGTGTTGTTGCAGCGTGGATGGTTCGGCTGATTGCATCATCCTTCAGTGTTGCACCCTTCCTAGCTAGGGCGACCACCCACTGTTCATACGCCTGTTTTTCTCTTTGCCTGGGTGGCTTCAGCTCTTCTGGTGTCAGGTGCTTTGATGCTGTTGAAAAAGAGAAGGGTGGTTATGAGCCACACCATCATACCACAATCAGGAAGAGGATGTCGAGAAAGTCGTTTTTCCTAAAGAATATATCCACTTCTCCTGTGTGTATTTAGTACTACTTTTCTATATGCATATATATATTTGTTCTTTTCTTCTTTTATATGTTGACATGAACAGGGTCTTATGCCGTTTCAAAGGTCTTTGAAACAAGACAACAATATCAGTTCTCATGAACCATGGCAATGGCAGTAAAGTGAGTCTTCAGAAGTCCTCCATCTCACCTTCTGTTGCCAGGGTTTTCTCAATGTCCTCCATGATCATGTTTATCATATCCGCAAACGGGTCTTTGATTCGTCCACTTACAGACTTTGTTTCTGCAAAATCAAAGTGACGTTGGAATGCATTCTAGTAGTGCAGATACTGTAGGTACGTTTATAACTGTGTACACAATGTCATGCATTTAGTCTACTTTAATGGCATATAACTTTACCTTTACCTAGTCCCATCCTCATGCCTGAGGGTCGGGGACCATGGACCATGGCATATACGTTACACCTTATAATGACCCCAATGCTTTGTCTTGGACTTCATTTCCTTTAGATATGAGATAATGGTAAAGGAGTCAATGTGCGTATTGCTATTAATCATTGGTAAATGTATATACAAAAACGACATGTTTGTCTTGATACAATGTACATCGAAGCGTATGCTCCCGCTTTTTGGTGAAGTGGCAGCTTGCACTGTTTCAGAAGAAGTTATCTACCGGGCCGGAAGTGTACTGGTACACAGAGCGCGACAAAATATTTACCTTCGTCCGGTTTCCGGTTGTATTTCTTCAGTTCGGCTTTGTGCTCCACAACCTGAGAAATCCACTCTGCGTCCAGGTTGGCACACGCCTTCAGGATGTGTTCCACGGCGTCCTTCAGACTCTTCGCCTTCCCCACACCCAGAGAGGCGGTCAGGGCAATGATCTGTAAAACATGTGAACAGTGAGCAACACAATACTTACAGCTGACCATTGCAACTGATAAATGTGCAACCTAGAGTAACGTGTCACTACTAATGGTTACTACCACATAGAAGTGAAGTATTGTTTTAGCTTGTCTGTCACAATGTGTCTGTCTGCCTATCTGCGTGTATGCTGCAATACATCCACGATGTGGCTACTTTTGACTGCGGGGGTGTCCCAAAACACTAGCGTTAAAAGATTGTGAAGTCTACCGTCTCTGATTGCATGCGCAGTGCCTTACCTGTGGCAGCCTGGTGCCGCTCTTCTCCACCTTCTTCTTGATGTACCTGGTCATGATGGCGTTGTACGGGTCGTTCTTCTGGCAGTGATGGCACTCGTCAAAGATCAGCATGGAGAACGTGTCTAGAGTGATCAGCTCGTCCCTCAGGGCGTTCTCCAACACCTGTGCCGTCAGGATGATGACGTCGTAATCGGGGAGAGTCTCCCCAACTGGAATGTCGGCGGCAGCTTCGCCACTAAGTGGCAAAATGTCGTACCTGGACAAAACAAAGAAAACAACAAACTATAAGTCTAACTTGCCACAGAAAGTAAACGATGTTTTATCTGTGATTATCTGAGGGTCAAACATCCAGGTTCAACCATCGAGCGAAGCGCATTGATGATCGCTACGCTCGCGCTCGGTGGTTTATTCGGTGCTATAGGAACTATTAAAGCATATCTCATGGCACACCTCGGGTCGGGACTTTAACCATTATTTTCTATCGTTGACACGTAGCCTTATATGCGCAAAATGCATTGATATATCCCTATTTAGATAACGATGGGTGTAAATGTTGTATACCATGTCATCGACTGCAATACTCACTTGGTATTCCCGGAACGCGTTGTGTTGCTGTTCCACCAGCGGCACCTTGTTGACCAAGAACACCACACGCCGCCGTGCATCCGCACATGCTCCCTCTTTGGGGACACAGAAAGAGAAGCATACTCGGTTAAATTGGTTTCTCCGTTAAGACTTTACTGATAGCTTGTCTTTAGATACAAAAAGATACAAAGGTTTTCAGATTTCAAGTTTTGAATTGCAAAGATTGCATAGGAAAGAGTACAAGAACGTATGGGTTTCAGGTAACAGCGTACCCCCTTCTTTCTCCTTTCTTCATGGAAATTTCTGCCGCTACCATTTTCATTAAATAAATCTGATATGTGTGAACTTATCACCTTGGGCATCCTCTAGATGGTCCCGAGTGATCTTTATAGCCACACGAGTCTTGCCACTACCGGTAGGTGCACAGATGATGGTGTTTCGTCCTTCTAGTGCTGGTATTTCCAGCTCCATCTGGTAGCGACGCATGGGGATGTCCTTCGGTTTCCGTTGTTCTGGCGGCGGTTTGGCGGCTTGTAGTGCCGTCTTCTTTTCGCATCCTTAAAAGAGATGGTATGAGAGTACGAGAAGATTTAACTTTTTCTGGTAGTCATCATAGTGTCGTGCGTGCACGTTAGAAAACTGCAGCTTTACGTTTGGAACTGATAATGTTTCATGTATAGTCGAAAAAGTGAGCGTTAGACTGGTATGACAAGTTTCTGGCATAAAACATAACATAATGAAATTGCTGTTACCAGACATTACGTTAAGATTATGGCTATTAATATTCACATCACCATGGCTCGTGACAGGAACATCCTGTCAAATTTGCTACGTTTTTGAATGTGCATGCGCAGTCCATGCATCCTGTCAATAGTCTCGGACAATTCACAAAAAAGAAGAATGAACAATGTGTCTGCAGAAGAATAAGGTCGAGTCTGTCGACACATACTGTACAAGATAAAAGACATGCAGAGTACAAGCGGTTAGCTGTACAGCGACTAATTTGTGAATGTGAATGCGTTGTGTAAATCTTATCTGCTCTAAAATGTAACTGTCACACTTTTTTTTCAAATCTCACCTTCTTCCTCCTGCTTCTCAGCTACTTCATCAATATGGACTTCTCTCAGGGCCGTCGCTAACGGTTCTGCCCCGTTTGACGCGTTCAGACCATTTGTGGTCGCCGCCTCCGCTGGGACAGAGACCACATGTGTGTCGTCTTCTGAGTCTGCAGCTGTAATAACATTCAACAAACAGGAAATGTCATCTCGATCTGACTGTACCAAAACAGATTAACAGAACGTTTAGTAAAATTGATTCAGAGAGAATGTTACAAGGTTAAAGAGATGAAGCCAATACTAATCAAATTACTGAATAAGAGAATTCGTGCTAAACGTGTAGTCAAAAAATGTCTAAACTAATTTGAATATAATCTCCTAAGATCTTATTCTCAAAGACCTGTGTCTAAAGTTGACAGTGCTGGTGGGGGTAACAAGGATGCGTTGTTTTGTTTGTATTATGCAGATGTATGTATAAAAAGGGCTTAATTTTGACCTCTAGAGTAGAGTGAGAGTCACCCCGTAAAGTGGACTGACAGAAAAAGGGTTGAGTTTTTGTGAATCTTCATACAACCTGTTGAGTCTGACCCGTCGCCCTCTTTTTGTTCGTTGTCTTTTTCTTTGTCGTCCTTGTCGTCGGAATCCACGCCTGTGACGACATCATCTTCTATTCATGTAAATCAAGAAAACAATTGGGATGTTGACGATGCAATTATCATCGACTCCAACAGTCACTGATATCTAATGAAACTTTGTGGAGGAATGGTAGTAACGTCAGAAACAGTTTAGTTGAAATGTCACCTACTATACTTATTACTAATTAGCAGTTTTACCCTCAGGTCAGACCCTTGGAATTCTGGTGCAGTCTTTGTTTAGTTTTGTGCATTCTGTCAGGCAATGTATATTGCAATGTCGGTACAGGCTCGTCGGACTGTCTTTCTTTGTGGTATTCGGTAAAAAGAGGATTATTCAATGCACAAGGTTTATAGCTGGACCACAGCAAGTCCCTCATTCTCAGCTTTTCTACATTACGTACCTGTCTTTATGTCTTCCAACTCAGCTGCAAGCTCGTCGTACTTGTTGCTCCTCAGCCCCTGCAGGAACTGTGTGTACCAGCCGGGCCCGCAGCGCGTCACACGGTCGATGAGGGTGATCAGGGCTCGCGTGTTTCCATGAGTACGGCTCTCTGCATCGATTTGCTCCTATAAGACATGTCATTGTGAGTCAAACACAAATTAACTTTTCTTGATTCATTTTGAAATTTTGAAATGTCCCAAAAGATTTTTCCAAAATGGCAGAAAAACAACAGGTGATCACGCATTCCGTCGGTAGTCATTTGCATATAGACTCATGTAAGCACATGGTAGAAGAGAAGAAATGCAGTGCTATCACTATTAGTTTGTACCCAGTACAGACATGTCAAAAAGTGAATTTGATGCTGAGCAAACACCGGTATGTCTACCTTGTCCTGATCCGATAGACAGGGAAGGTGTGGCAGCATCTCCGTGGCAACGACCACTTGCAGTTGTGGACTCCACAGCTGTAGGAGGCGCTTTAAGCCAGTCATGTCCTGGATTAAGTCTCCACCCTCCATTATCGTTTTGATATGGCTATAGCCTAGAGGAAATACAGTTTTAGTTGATCAGTTTCTCATGTTTAGGACCGTGTTTTCAAGAAGTGACTGACAGTTGTCTTATTACTGTTGCTTAACAATATCAGTATGTGTGCAACAATGCTTCACGTTTGGGACCGCATTGTTAGCAGTGACACCAAGCTGCAGTGAAAAGGGAACCGGCCATTATTGGCCTGAAGAAGATGACAGACGGTCATTAAAACGTCGGCTATCATGTTACTCCTTTGTTGTGAATAAAGAACTTCGTTAATGTTGTTCTGTATTACATCAGATTTATATTTTGATGGTAAAAGGCAATCTTCATCCTTGCACTGGTGTACATTATAGAAATTCAGAGTAATTGCATTTGTATTCATTTAGTCTCAATTGGGTTGATTCACATTCATTTCCCACGTTTTTATAGATAGAGCCAAGCACTAAAATATTGTATAGTCTATGTAACGTTAAATGTCACCAGTTAACAACACGTACCAAATACTAAGAAATCAACAGTGTATATTATGATCAAGACAGACGTTAATGTTTGAACTCCACTATTATCTTAAACCATATTTTGGTCACCAGATTGGTCCAGAGAATCCAGGAAAGCTTTAAACCATCCCGGCTGTTCACAGGTCTGTAGATTCACCAGCAGTGTCTCCATTGCTTCTGACGGCCCTTTGTTTTGTTCGTCAGCGAGGACGGTTCTGACAAACGCTAGACCTAAACACACGCAGGAAACATTGTCAGCACATTTACAGAGTTGTACTCATTGCACAGAAGAGGACATTGTGAAGTATATTCTGCTAAGTTTTCAGTGTCTTTGTCTTACGTTTATTCTGTGAGAAACATTATCAACTTGAATATACAATATAAACATTACTGTGTTCAATGTAGTGCTTGACGTGCCTTTTTGTTAATGTTTTCAGGATATTCCATGGAATGATCCAAGATGGCGGCGACTTTTGATAGCTGCGTGGCTCTGTTCCCCAAAATCAGAATTTGGGGCACTTTAACGACCCATCGACCTGCTATCGACTCACCAGATGAAGACCAAACATTCTGGGTTACTTATAAAGTGAAAATTGGAGACAATTCTGACGATCGCCTTCACATTGAAAGGTTTTCTTCATCAAGGGAGGGCACTGTATGGTAAGCCCGCGGCACCCCTCCCCACTCCCATCATGCCTAGATGTGAAGACTGCCGTGAGACAGGAGCCCAGCCCTGTCAGGGGGATCTTGTTCTTTGCCAGCGCTGTTCAGACAAGCGTTTCCCCCCTAGTGGGTCTGGATCCGACGCGGTATGTAAAGATGTTATCATCAACGATCTGCTATGTTTTACTGTTAACAAGATGGACACTCTTCCGCTCGACATCATTACGAAGTTATGTACCGAGACGTACATGGAAGAGGAAATAGAGACGGCTAAGAGACTTCTATTTGATACATGTAAGCCGGACGATCGCTGCATAAAGCGAAAGGGAGCAGACAAGTCTACCGCCAATATGGAGGATATTCAGCGAGTTTTGCATTCTACTGCTCCTCCGTCGTTACCTACTTTCGTGTCAGCAACTCTCCACCTCCCCGCTGTGAATCTGGAACATGTAGACATCTCAGTTTGCATGCAAGAGCTTCAGATCGTGAGGCAGGAGATGAAACTGATAAGGGATTGCTCCATAGATTCGGTTAGAGTCCAGACTGAGCTTGTGGCCCTCAGGAAAGAGCTCTGGGAATTGAAAAACAGGCTGAGCTCTACTCCGCCGGCAGCGTCGTGTTCTGCTCCGCCGGCAGCGACGTGTTCTGCTCCGCCGGCAACGTCGAGTTCTGCTCCGCCGGCAGCGTCGACTCTCACCAGGCCGAATGAATCCTACGCCAATGCCGTGTCTGACACCTGCCCGTCGGAGACTATCCCTAAGTCCCTGCACGCGGGCGACTCTGGTCGGCAGGTGGAGAGGGCGCCTGCCACAAAGTCATCGCAGGCATCCCGACGTCGGGGCTACTCGAGTGGCTCTAGGGCTGTAGCCCGACCGCAGTCCACCTCAGCTGGTGGCCACAGTGACCTTGACTCTGAGGGCTTCCGCCTGGTGCAGAGAAAGAAGCAGAGGTCCAGGGCAGTGGTGGGTACGGCGGTGTCGTCCAGTCTGTCTGCGGTTAAGTCAAGACCAGCGGAGATCTTTGTGACTCGCCTTGAACCGGACACACTGACTCAGGATGTTGAAAGGTACTTGACTGATAACTTGTCGCAGAAATGCGCAGTTAACTGTTCTAAACTAACCACTAAATACGATGGGTATTCTTCGTTCCGTGTCTCTGTTGACTACAATGCTGTGTCGGAAGTCCTGTCCCCATCTTTCTGGCCATGTGGGATCCTAGTGCGCCGCTTTCACAGTAGGCGACGCTCTTCCACTTCTTAACCATGGACTTGAAACAGAAACTGCGGATTGCATCGTATAACTGCCGTTCTGCCAAGAACTCAGTTGGAACAATCAAAAGTCTATGTGAATCAAATGACATTATTATGTTGCAAGAACACTGGCTTCTGCCTGATGATATTCCTTTTTTAAGCAGCATTAGTCCTGAGTTTATGGCCTCTGGGAAATCTCCAGTAAATCTTGAAGCAGGGGTGCTACAAGGACGCCCGTATGGGGGAGTGGGGATCATGTGGAGAAAGACCCTATCTTCTGCCATATCTCCTGTTGACATGGATGATGATAGTCTCATTGCTGTTAGAATAGATTTGAATGGATGTCAATTACTTTGTGTATGTGTATATATGCCTTGTGATATGCAAGCAAATACTGACTCATTTCTTGAGAAGCTGGGTAAACTTGAGGCACTCTTGGAGGATTATAATTCGTATGCTACGGTAATCTTGGGCGATTTTAATGCCTCTCCTACAAGTAGATTTGGTGTATTGTTACAGACGTTTTGCGAGGAAACTGGATTACACTGCTCAGACAGGGAACTTCTTCCGGCCGATTCTTACACTTACCTCAGTGATGTCCATGCTTCCACATCATGGATCGATCACTGTCTGGCAAGTGACACGGCTCACCAAAACATCAACAATATTCAGGTGTTGCATGATTATATCTCCTCTGATCACTTTCCACTCTGTATCTCTTTAGATGCAAATTTCCCAGCCATAGCTAAGGCTGCACACTCCGAGATTCCTCGCAAAATCACTGACTGGGCCAGGGCGATGCCAGGCCAAATAGACATGTATCGTTTATCTGTGGACAGTTTTCTGTCAAACGTGGAAATTCCACTGGACGCAATGATTTGTAAGGATCCGAATTGTCAGGATCAAGCGCATACTAATGCCCTCAACCTGTTTACCTGCCAATTAATTGCCACTCTAAAAGATTCTGCAAATTCCACTATAACTCAAAGAACGGGTTGCAATTCCTTTACACCTGTCCCCGGATGGAATGAGGTTGTTAAGGATTTGCATACGGCTGCACGTGAGGCCTACATTCTTTGGAGGGAAAGTGGCCGCCCTCGATCAGGTCCGATTTTTTCCTTAATGTATAAAGCCAGGGCAAAGTTTAAGTACGCCCTAAGACAGTGTAAACAGGAGGAAAACAGGGCAAGAGCCGACTCGACTGCGAAAAGTTTCAATGCCGGCCATACTAGAGAATTCTGGAAAAAGGTCCGTAGTACTAAATCCTCTCATTCTGTATTACCTAACACTATAGATGGTTGCTCTGGGGCTGAGCAGATCGCAGACATGTGGAGGAGTCATTTTGATAAACTGCTGAACTCTGTTAATAGTGAGGTACATAGACCTGCTGTTATGTCTGATTTGTCGACAGGTTGTCTTTTTGAATTTGATTCGGGGATGCAAATCTCTGCTGTGGAAGTATATGATATAATTAGAAACTTACCCAATGGAAAAGCGGTAGGGTCTGACGAAATCAGTAATGAACACCTTAAATATGCGGGGCCTAAGCTTAGCATATGCTTATCACTATTGTTTTCAGCCGCGCTTGTCCATAACTTCATTCCGAAAAGTATGTTAGATACTACCATCATTCCGGTTGTTAAAAACAAAACTGGTAATATTTCTGATAGTGATAACTATAGACCAATAGCAATTGCATCAGCATTATCCAAAGTTCTGGAGGCTGTTTTATTGAACAGGCTAGAGCCATATCTTCAAACCACTGCTCATCAGTTCGGTTTCAAACGTGGTCATGGTCTTGACATGTGTGTATTTACTCTAAAACAGACAATTGAGTACTACCGGGGTCTCGGCTCTCCAGTTTTTGCTTGTTTTTTAGACGCCTCCAAGGCTTTTGATAGGGTAAACCATTGGACCCTATTTAAAAAACTCCTTGACAGAAAGGTCCCGGTGTATTTGGTGAGGTTTCTGATTTATTGGTACCAGAACCAAACAATGTGTATTAGATGGAACAATGTTTTGTCTCCCTGCTTTTATGTATCAAATGGGGTAAGGCAAGGGAGTCTGCTATCCCCGCTACTATTCAATGCATATATAGATGATTTAAGCTCGAGACTCAGTGGTACTAAAGTTGGTTGCTATATAGGAGGCTGTCTTGTGAACCATCTTTTTTACGCTGACGACATGTGTTTGTTATGTCCTAGCCTTAAGTCTCTGCAAAAACTTGTAAGTACTTGTGAGGACTTTGGTTTAGAAAATGATGTATTATTCAATGTAAACAAGACATGCTGCATGTACTTCCCGAGTGCTAGTTTGCCACTTTTACATCCGCTCCCGTCGATCAAACTGTATGGAGAGTGTCTGAGATTTGTGACATCATTTGTATATCTTGGAATTGCTATTAATGACAGACTGAGTGATGATGACTGTATCCTTGCCCAATTAAGGGGCCTGTATTGTCGAGCAAATACTATAATTCGAAAATTTTGTCTTTGTTCACCTACTATTAAGAAAACACTATTCACGTCTCACTGCTCCCAACTCTTTGGGGCGCAGTTATGGAATTCTTTTCGCTCGAGTGTTCTGTCGAAATGTCGAATTGCCTACAACAATTGTTTCCGTATAATTATGAGTTTCCCAAGATCTTGCAGCGCAAGTGAAATGTTCGTGTGCAATCATACCGATACCTTCGACGCCAGATGGCGTAAACAGTGCCACTCCTTTGTACATAGGATTTTCAATTCTTGTAATGCCATTATACAGTCCGTACTAAGGTCCGACTCTTTCTACAAGAACTCATTTTTCACCAACCTATGGAGCCGCCTCTACACATAGCCATAATATTGTTAGTATGTCTCAAAATGTTGTATATTATCTTTGTTTTTCATGTTTGTCCCTATGTCATATGGGCCAGTGAGAGCCTGAAATAAAGAAATAATAATAATAATAAAATGGATTGCATTCATCTGGCTTGCTGATATTCAACGTCATTGTTTTTCCAAGATGATTAAACCACGATTAACAGAAATGGCCTAGTAAAAAGCTTTGCGGCTTGATTATGCTGGAGACGTAAAACATGGATGTCCTAATCGTATGTACTAACATAATAAGAGTATGAAATAAACGTAAACATAAACGTATAAGATAAAAGCAATACCAATGCAGCACCACAATCCATGCACATAACAGGTATGTCCATGTTGTTGTACTTATTTTTCGTTTATTCATTTATTTATCTATTGAACTTTTCCATAAAAATAGAACTTGTTGAACTACTATGACCCAACAAAAAAAGGGAACGCAACTAACCCGTGTAGCCCATAAGATGAACGACGATGTTGCCAGGAATGACCGTCTCCTTCAGTAGCGGGGCGAACGCCTCTAAGAGGGCCTTTCCCAGCTCGTCCCCGGTCGGAACTGGCTCCGGCTGGGGGTCTGTGCTGATTGCACCTGGCGTTACATCAACAACATCTGTATAAGAGAAAAATTGTCAGTCTACGTCACCTTTCTGCAATGTGTAATTTCCTCCATTAGCCCAAACAAGTCCAGTTTACTTGATCCTAATTGGATCTTTTATTCTTAAGCTTTCATACTGCGTCACACGTAAGTTGTGTACATTAGATTTTGGTACATCTAGGGACCAAATCACCATGCATATGCCATTTACATGGTACAAACTCAGCCTGGCCACAATGCAGCATCTGGTAGTACTGGTCATTTATGTTGACATAAATGCACATTTGTAAATAGATAACCTACCTCTTTAGTCTTGCATACTCCCCTGACAATATATAACTGTCGTCATCCTTTTGTTTGTTGATAATTCACTGCTTGACTCTTATCACATCACGGATAAGACAAAATTCCCAGAGCTGGCAAATGTCAGAAAATGCTGTCTGGTAACGTAACATGACCAGTTAACGTCCGATTTATTCAAAACGTATTTATCTTAAAACCGCGCAGACAGAGCCAAATTTCAAACCCATGGGCAGAAATATCAGCTCTTCTAAAAAGAAAATGCATGGTCTGTAAGTTTTTCTCCGACTGTTTAACGCCGTGCGAGCATGTATTTATACTGAGGTATATGATGAAGAATTGTGCTAGGGTAACCCATTATCGTCCATTTCTGAATCTTTTCCCTTCTAGCGCTATGCTTGAAGAACATAGACCAGAAAAAAATGCACAGTAACTGTCCAATGTAGTCTGCAGACAAATGATAGTAAAATCACTATGTCTGTCCGGCCACTTGCTTAACGCGATGGAAAAAAAAACTGTTTATCTGTAAATTTCCCCCATATGCGCGGCACGTGGCGTTCACGTGGTAAACGCATGTCCATTATGTTTTGCTGCGCAAAAATTAAAGAGATGGCTAAGGATCATACTTATGATGTTCTTTATTGCTCATGAGAACAGGCTTTGGCATAATACACCGCGACATGTGGACATGAGCCAAAGCGGAGGTTCTGCACGTAAATAGGTCATGTTACGTTACACTTAGCTTTATCAAATCAAACTCCCTTGTGTATCAATACAAAGCTTTTAATAATGTCATATGCAGTTGCCTGTTACATTTGTGTAACAAGCAATTACATAAATCAAGCAGGTGTATTTCTATGCGTGCATAAATGCTTTATCCTTACCAAGCAGGAATTATAGACTTACCGCCTGGTTCCTCAGTGTCCTCTACAAGAGCCAGTCTGTTCTCATTAGGTGACCAAAGTTGCCCCCCACCCACCCCCATAGTATAAGTATAGGGACATTAAAAAAATCAATGTCTGACCAAGAAGTTTCAAACTTTACTTTTAGTTGAAAGGGCACCTGGTAGGTCTTTGAAAACTGAAGACCAAAATATTATCTTGTTCGTGGTTACAGAGTTATAGGTGACCAAAGTTGCCCCCCACCCACCCCCATAGTATAAGTATAGGGACATTAAAAAAATCAATGTCTGACCAAGAAGTTTCAAACTTTACTTTTAGTTGATAGGGCACCTGGTAGGTCTTTGAAAACTGAAGACCGCAATATTATCTTGTTCGTGGTTACAGAGTTATAGGTGACCAAAGTTGCCCCCCACCCACCCCCATAGTATAAGTATAGGGACATTGAAAAAATCAATGTCTGACCAAGAAGTTTCAAACTTTACTTTTAGTTGATAGGGCACCTGGTAGGTCTTTGAAAACTGAAGACCGCAATATTATCTTGTTCATGGTTACAGAGTTATAGGTGACCAAAGTTGCCCCCCACCCACCCCCATAGTATAAGTATAGGGACATTAAAAAAATCAATGTCTGACCAAGAAGTTTCAAACTTTACTTTTAGTTGATAGGGCACCTGGTAGGTCTTTGAAAACTGAAGACCGCAATATTATCTTGTTCATGGTTACAGAGTTATAGGTGACCAAAGTTGCCCCCCACCCACCCCCATAGTATAAGTATAGGGACATTAAAAAAATCAATGTCTGACCAAGAAGTTTCAAACTTTACTTTTAGTTGATAGGGCACCTGGTAGGTCTTTGAAAACTGAAGACCGCAATATTATCTTGTTCGTGGTTACAGAGTTATAGGTGACCAAAGTTGCCCCCCACCCACCCCCATAGTATAAGTATAGGGACATTAAAAAAATCAATGTCTGACCAAGAAGTTTCAAACTTTAATTTTAGTTGATAGGGCACCTGGTAGGTCTTTGAAAACTGAAGACCGCAATATTATCTTGTTCGTGGTTACAGAGTTATAGGTGACCAAAGTTGCCCCCCACCCACCCCCATAGTATAAGTATAGGGACATTAAAAAAATCAATGTCTGACCAAGAAGTTTCAAACTTTACTTTTAGTTGATAGGGCACCTGGTAGGTCTTTGAAAACTGAAGACCGCAATATTATCTTGTTCGTGGTTACAGAGTTATAGGTGACCAAAGTTGCCCCCCACCCACCCCCATAGTATAAGTATAGGGACATTAAAAAAATCAATGTCTGACCAAGAAGTTTCAAACTTTACTTTTAGTTGATGGGGCACCTGGTAGGTCTTTGAAAACTGAAGACCGCAATATTATCTTGTTCATGGTTACAGAGTTATAGGTGACCAAAGTTGCCCCCCACCCACCCCCATAGTATAAGTATAGGGACATTAAAAAAATCAATGTCTGACCAAGAAGTTTCAAACTTTACTTTTAGTTGATGGGGCACCTGGTAGGTCTTTGAAAACTGAAGACCGCAATATTATCTTGTTCATGGTTACAGAGTTATAGGTGACCAAAGTTGCCCCCCACCCACCCCCATAGTATAAGTATAGGGACATTAAAAAAATCAATGTCTGACCAAGAAGTTTCAAACTTTACTTTTAGTTGATAGGGCACCTGGTAGGTATTTGAAAACTGAAGACCGCAATATTATCTTGTTCATGGTTACAGAGTTATAGGTGACCAAAGTTGCCCCCCACCCACCCCCATAGTATAAGTATAGGGACATTAAAAAAATCAATGTCTGACCAAGAAGTTTCAAACTTTACTTTTAGTTGATAGGGCACCTGGTAGGTCTTTGAAAACTGAAGACCGCAATATTATCTTGTTCGTGGTTACAGAGTTATAGGTGACCAAAGTTGCCCCCAACCCACCCCCATAGTATAAGTATTGGGACATTAAAGAAATCAATGTCTGACCAAGAAGTTTCAAACTTTACTTTTAGTTGATAGGGCACCTGGTAGGTCTTTGAAAACTGAAGACCGCAATATTATCTTGTTCATGGTTACAGAGTTATAGGTGACCAAAGTTGCCCCCCACCCACCCCCATAGTATAAGAATAGGGACATTAAAAAAAATCAATGTCTGACCAAGAAGTTTCAAACTTTACTTTTAGTTGATAGGGCACCTGGTAGGTATTTGAAAACTGAAGACCGCAATATTATCTTGTTCATGTTTACAGAGTTATAGGTGACCAAAGTTGCCCCCCACCCACCCCCATAGTATAAGTATAGGGACATTAAAAAAATCAATGTCTGACCAAGAAGTTTCAAACTTTACTTTTAGTTGATAGGGCACCTGGTTGGTCTTTGAAAACTGAAGACCGCAATATTATCTTGTTCGTGGTTACAGAGTTATAGGTGACCAAAGTTGCCCCCCACCCACCCCCATAGTATAAGTATAGGGACATTAAAAAAATCAATGTCTGACCAAGAAGTTTCAAACTTTACTTTTAGTTGATAGGGCACCTGGTAGGTCTTTGAAAACTGAAGACCGCAATATTATCTTGTTCATGTTTACAGAGTTATAGGTGACCAAAGTTGCCCCCCACCCACCCCCATAGTATAAGTATAGGGACATTAAAAAAATCAATGTCTGACCAAGAAGTTTCAAACTTTACTTTTACTTGATAGGGCACCTGGTTGGTCTTTGAAAACTGAAGACCGCAATATTATCTTGTTCATGGTTACAGAGTTATAGGTGACCAAAGTTGCCCCCCACCCACCCCAATAGTATAAATATAGGGACGTTAAAAAAATCAATGTCTGACCAAGAAGTTTCAAACTTTACTTTTAGTTGAAAGGGCACCTGGTAGGTCTTTGAAAACTGAAGACCGCAATATTATCTTGTTCATGGTTACAGAGTTATAGGTGACCAAAGTTGCCCCCACCCACCCCCATAGTATAAGTATAGGGACATTAAAAAAAACTAATGTCTGACCAAGAAGTTTCAAACTTTACTTTTAGTTGATAGGGCACCTGGTAGGTCTTTGAAAACTGAAGACCGCAATATTATCTTGTTCATGGTTACAGAGTTATAGGTGACCAAAGTTGCCCCCACCCACCCCCATAGTATAAGTATAGGGACATTAAAAAAATCAATGTCTGACCAAGAAGTTTCAAACTTTACTTTTAGTTGATAGGGCACCTGGTTGGTCTTTGAAAACTGAAGACCGCAATATTATCTTGTTCGTGGTTACAGAGTTATAGGTGACCAAAGTTGCCCCCCACCCACCCCCATAGTATAAGTATAGGGACATTAAAAAAATCAATGTCTGACCAAGAAGTTTCAAACTTTACTTTTAGTTGATAGGGCACCTGGTTGGTCTTTGAAAACTGAAGACCGCAATATTATCTTGTTCGTGGTTACAGAGTTATAGGTGACCAAAGTTGCCCCCCACCCACCCCAATAGTATAAATATAGGGACGTTAAAAAAATCAATGTCTGACCAAGAAGTTTCAAACTTTACTTTTAGTTGAAAGGGCACCTGGTAGGTCTTTGAAAACTGAAGACCGCAATATTATCTTGTTCATAGTTACAGAGTTATAGGTGACCAAAGTTGCCCCCCACCCACCCCCATAGTATAAGTATAGGGACATTAAAAAAATCAATGTCTGACCAAGAAGTTTCAAACTTTACTTTTAGTTGATAGGGCACCTGGTAGGTATTTGAAAACTGAAGACCGCAATATTATCTTGTTCATGGTTACAGAGTTATAGGTGACCAAAGTTGCCCCCCACCCACCCCCATAGTATAAGTATAGGGACATTAAAAAAATCAATGTCTGACCAAGAAGTTTCAAACTTTACTTTTAGTTGATAGGGCACCTGGTAGGTCTTTGAAAACTGAAGACCGCAATATTATCTTGTTCGTGGTTACAGAGTTATAGGTGACCAAAGTTGCCCCCAACCCACCCCACTAGTATAAGTATTGGGACATTAAAAAAATCAATGTCTGACCAAGAAGTTTCAAACTTTACTTTTAGTTGATAGGGCACCTGGTAGGTCTTTGAAAACTGAAGACCGCAATATTATCTTGTTCATGGTTACAGAGTTATAGGTGACCAAAGTTGCCCCCCACCCACCCCCATAGTATAAGTATAGGGACATTAAAAAAATCAATGTCTGACCAAGAAGTTTCAAACTTTACTTTTAGTTGATAGGGCACCTGGTTGGTCTTTGAAAACTGAAGACCGCAATATTATCTTGTTCGTGGTTACAGAGTTATAGGTGACCAAAGTTGCCCCCCACCCACCCCAATAGTATAAATATAGGGACGTTAAAAAAATCAATGTCTGACCAAGAAGTTTCAAACTTTACTTTTAGTTGAAAGGGCACCTGGTAGGTCTTTGAAAACTGAAGACCGCAATATTATCTTGTTCATAGTTACAGAGTTATAGGTGACCAAAGTTGCCCCCCACCCACCCCCATAGTATAAGTATAGGGACATTAAAAAAATCAATGTCTGACCAAGAAGTTTCAAACTTTACTTTTAGTTGATAGGGCACCTGGTAGGTATTTGAAAACTTAAGACCGCAATATTATCTTGTTCATGGTTACAGAGTTATAGGTGACCAAAGTTGCCCCCCACCCACCCCCATAGTATAAGTATAGGGACATTAAAAAAATCAATGTCTGACCAAGAAGTTTCAAACTTTACTTTTAGTTGATAGGGCACCTGGTAGGTCTTTGAAAACTGAAGACCGCAATATTATCTTGTTCGTGGTTACAGAGTTATAGGTGACCAAAGTTGCCCCCCACCCACCCCCATAGTATAAGTATAGGGACATTAAAAAAATCAATGTCTGACCAAGAAGTTTCAAACTTTACTTTTAGTTGATAGGGCACCTGGTTGGTCTTTGAAAACTGAAGACCGCAATATTATCTTGTTCGTGGTTACAGAGTTATAGGTGACCAAAGTTGCCCCCCACCCACCCCAATAGTATAAATATAGGGACGTTAAAAAAATCAATGTCTGACCAAGAAGTTTCAAACTTTACTTTTAGTTGAAAGGGCACCTGGTAGGTCTTTGAAAACTGAAGACCGCAATATTATCTTGTTCATAGTTACAGAGTTATAGGTGACCAAAGTTGCCCCCCACCCACCCCCATAGTATAAGTATAGGGACATGAAAAAAATCAATGTCTGACCAAGAAGTTTCAAACTTTACTTTTAGTTGATAGGGCACCTGGTAGGTATTTGAAAACTGAAGACCGCAATATTATCTTGTTCATGGTTACAGAGTTATAGGTGACCAAAGTTGCCCCCCACCCACCCCCATAGTATAAGTATAGGGACATTAAAAAAATCAATGTCTGACCAAGAAGTTTCAAACTTTACATTTAGTTGATAGGGCACCTGGTTGGTCTTTGAAAACTGAAGACCGCAATATTATCTTGTTCGTGGTTACAGAGTTATAGGTGACCAAAGTTGCCCCCCACCCACCCCCATAGTATAAGTATAGGGACATTAAAAAAATCAATGTCTGACCAAGAAGTTTCAAACTTTACTTTTAGTTGATAGGGCACCTGGTAGGTCTTTGAAAACTGAAGACCGCAATATTATCTTGTTCGTGGTTACAGAGTTATAGGTGACCAAAGTTGCCCCCCACCCACCCCCATAGTATAAGTATAGGGACATTAAAAAAATCAATGTCTGACCAAGAAGTTTCAAACTTTACTTTTAGTTGATAGGGCACCTGGTAGGTCTTTGAAAACTGAAGACCGCAATATTATCTTGTTCATGGTTACGGAGTTATAGATGACCAAAGTTGCCCCCGGCCCCCACCCACCCCCTTAGTATAAGTATAGGGACATGAAAAAAATCAATGTCTGACCAAGAAGTTTCAAACTTTACTTTTAGTTGATAGGGCACCTGGTAGGTCTTTGAAAACTGAAGACCGCAAAATTATCTTGTTCGTGGTTACATAGTTATAGGTGACCAAAGTTGCCCCCCACCCACCCCCATAGTATAAGTATAGGGACATTAAAAAAATCAATGTCTGACCAAGAAGTTTCAAACTTTACTTTTAGTTGATAGGGCACCTGGTAGGTCTTTGAAAACTGAAGACCGCAATATTATCTTGTTCATGGTTACAGAGTTATAGGTGACCAAAGTTGCCCCCACCCACCCCCATAGTATAAGTATAGGGACATTAAAAAAAACTAATGTCTGACCAAGAAGTTTCAAACTTTACTTTTAGTTGATAGGGCACCTGGTAGGTCTTTGAAAACTGAAGACCGCAATATTATCTTGTTCATGGTTACAGAGTTATAGGTGACCAAAGTTGCCCCCACCCACCCCCATAGTATAAGTATAGGGACATTAAAAAAATCAATGTCTGACCAAGAAGTTTCAAACTTTACTTTTAGTTGATAGGGCACCTGGTAGGTCTTTGAAAACTGAAGACCGCAATATTATCTTGTTCATAGTTACAGAGTTATAGGTGACCAAAGTTGCCCCCCACCCACCCCCATAGTATAAGTATAGGGACATTAAAAAAATCAATGTCTGACCAAGAAGTTTCAAACTTTACTTTTAGTTGATAGGGCACCTGGTAGGTCTTTGAAAACTGAAGACCGCAATATTATCTTGTTCATGGTTACAGAGTTATAGGTGACCAAAGTTGCCCCCCACCCACACCCATAGTATAAGTATAGGGACATTAAAAAAATCAATGTCTGACCAAGACGTTTCAAACTTTACTTTTAGTTGATAGGACACCTGGTAGGTATTTGAAAACTGAAGACCGCAATATTATCTTGTTCATGGTTACAGAGTTATAGGTGACCAAAGTTGCCCCCCACCCACCCCCATAGTATAAGTATAGGGACATTAAAAAAATCAATGTCTGACCAAGAAGTTTCAAACTTTACTTTTAGTTGATAGGGCACCTGGTAGGTATTTGAAAACTGAAGACCGCAATATTATCTTGTTCATGGTTACAGAGTTATAGGTGACCAAAGTTGCCCCCCACCCTGCCCCATAGTATAAGTATTGGGACATTAAAAAAATCAATGTCTGACCAAGAAAGTTTCAAACTTTACTTTTAGTTGATAGGGCACCTGGTAGGTATTTGAAAACTGAAGACCGCAATATTATCTTGTTCATGGTTACAGAGTTATAGGTGACCTAAGTTGCCCCCCACCCACACCCATAGTATAAGTATAGGGACATTAAAAAAATCAATGTCTGACCAAGAAGTTTCAAACTTTACTTTTAGTTGATAGGGCACCTGGTAGGTCTTTGAAAACTGAAGACCGCAATATTATCTTGTTCATGGTTACAGAGTTATAGGAGACCAAAGTTGCCGCCCACCCTGCCCCATAGTATAAGTATAGGGACATTAAAAAAATCAATGTCTGACCAAGAAGTTTCAAACTTTACTTTTAGTTGATAGGGCACCTGGTAGGTATTTGAAAATTGAAGACCACAATATTATCTTGTTCATGGTTACAGAGTTATAGGTGACCAAAGTTGCCCCCCACCCACCCCCATAGTATAAGTATAGGGACATTAAAAAAATCAATGTCTGACCAAGACGTTTCAAACTTTACTTTTAGTTGATAGGACACCTGGTAGGTATTTGAAAACTGAAGACCGCAATATTATCTTGTTCATGGTTACAGAGTTATAGGTGACCAAAGTTGCCCCCCACCCACACCCATAGTATAAGTATAGGGACATTAAAAAAAATCAATGTCTGACCAAGAAGTTTCAAACTTTACTTTTAGTTGATAGGGCACCTGGTAGGTATTTGAAAACTGAAGACCGCAATATTATCTTGTTCATGGTTACAGAGTTATAGGTGACCAAAGTTGCCCCCCACCCTGCCCCATAGTATAAGTATTGGGACATTAAAAAAATCAATGTCTGACCAAGAAAGTTTCAAACTTTACTTTTAGTTGATAGGGCACCTGGTAGGTATTTGAAAACTGAAGACCGCAATATTATCTTGTTCATGGTTACAGAGTTATAGGTGACCTAAGTTGCCCCCCACCCACCCCCATAGTATAAGTATAGGGACATGAAAAAAAACAATGTCTGACCAAGAAGTTTCAAACTTTACTTTTAGTTGATAGGGCACCTGGTAGGTCTTTGAAAACTGAAGACCGCAATATTATCTTGTTCGTGGTTACAGAGTTATAGGTGACCAAAGTTGCCCCCAACCCACCCCACTAGTATAAGTATTGGGACATTAAAAAAATCAATGTCTGACCAAGAAGTTTCAAACTTTACTTTTAGTTGATAGGGCACCTGGTAGGTCTTTGAAAACTGAAGACCGCAATATTATCTTGTTCATGGTTACAGAGTTATAGGTGACCAAAGTTGCCCCCCACCCACCCCCATAGTATAAGTATAGGGACATTAAAAAAATCAATGTCTGACCAAGAAGTTTCAAACTTTACTTTTAGTTGATAGGGCACCTGGTTGGTCTTTGAAAACTGAAGACCGCAATATTATCTTGTTCGTGGTTACAGAGTTATAGGTGACCAAAGTTGCCCCCCACCCACCCCAATAGTATAAATATAGGGACGTTAAAAAAATCAATGTCTGACCAAGAAGTTTCAAACTTTACTTTTAGTTGAAAGGGCACCTGGTAGGTCTTTGAAAACTGAAGACCGCAATATTATCTTGTTCATAGTTACAGAGTTATAGGTGACCAAAGTTGCCCCCCACCCACCCCCATAGTATAAGTATAGGGACATTAAAAAAATCAATGTCTGACCAAGAAGTTTCAAACTTTACTTTTAGTTGATAGGGCACCTGGTAGGTCTTTGAAAACTGAAGACCGCAATATTATCTTGTTCATGGTTACAGAGTTATAGGTGACCAAAGTTGCCCCCCACCCACCCCCATAGTATAAGTATAGGGACATTAAAAAAATCAATGTCTGACCAAGAAGTTTCAAACTTTACTTTTAGTTGATAGGGCACCTGGTAGGTCTTTGAAAACTGAAGACCGCAATATTATCTTGTTCGTGGTTACAGAGTTATAGGTGACCAAAGTTGCCCCCCACCCACCCCCATAGTATAAGTATAGGGACATTAAAAAAATCAATGTCTGACCAAGAAGTTTCAAACTTTACTTTTAGTTGATAGGGCACCTGGTTGGTCTTTGAAAACTGAAGACCGCAATATTATCTTGTTCGTGGTTACAGAGTTATAGGTGACCAAAGTTGCCCCCCACCCACCCCAATAGTATAAATATAGGGACGTTAAAAAAATCAATGTCTGACCAAGAAGTTTCAAACTTTACTTTTAGTTGAAAGGGCACCTGGTAGGTCTTTGAAAACTGAAGACCGCAATATTATCTTGTTCATAGTTACAGAGTTATAGGTGACCAAAGTTGCCCCCCACCCACCCCCATAGTATAAGTATAGGGACATGAAAAAAATCAATGTCTGACCAAGAAGTTTCAAACTTTACTTTTAGTTGATAGGGCACCTGGTAGGTATTTGAAAACTGAAGACCGCAATATTATCTTGTTCATGGTTACAGAGTTATAGGTGACCAAAGTTGCCCCCCACCCACCCCCATAGTATAAGTATAGGGACATTAAAAAAATCAATGTCTGACCAAGAAGTTTCAAACTTTACATTTAGTTGATAGGGCACCTGGTTGGTCTTTGAAAACTGAAGACCGCAATATTATCTTGTTCGTGGTTACAGAGTTATAGGTGACCAAAGTTGCCCCCCACCCACCCCCATAGTATAAGTATAGGGACATTAAAAAAATCAATGTCTGACCAAGAAGTTTCAAACTTTACTTTTAGTTGATAGGGCACCTGGTAGGTCTTTGAAAACTGAAGACCGCAATATTATCTTGTTCGTGGTTACAGAGTTATAGGTGACCAAAGTTGCCCCCCACCCACCCCCATAGTATAAGTATAGGGACATTAAAAAAATCAATGTCTGACCAAGAAGTTTCAAACTTTACTTTTAGTTGATAGGGCACCTGGTAGGTCTTTGAAAACTGAAGACCGCAATATTATCTTGTTCATGGTTACGGAGTTATAGATGACCAAAGTTGCCCCCGGCCCCCACCCACCCCCTTAGTATTAGTATAGGGACATGAAAAAAATCAATGTCTGACCAAGAAGTTTCAAACTTTACTTTTAGTTGATAGGGCACCTGGTAGGTCTTTGAAAACTGAAGACCGCAAAATTATCTTGTTCGTGGTTACATAGTTATAGGTGACCAAAGTTGCCCCCCACCCACCCCCATAGTATAAGTATAGGGACATTAAAAAAATCAATGTCTGACCAAGAAATTTCAAACTTTACTTTTAGTTGATAGGGCACCTGGTAGGTCTTTGAAAACTGAAGACCGCAATATTATCTTGTTCATGGTTACAGAGTTATAGGTGACCAAAGTTGCCCCCACCCACCCCCATAGTATAAGTATAGGGACATTAAAAAAAACTAATGTCTGACCAAGAAGTTTCAAACTTTACTTTTAGTTGATATGGCACCTGGTAGGTCTTTGAAAACTGAAGACCGCAATATTATCTTGTTCATGGTTACAGAGTTATAGGTGACCAAAGTTGCCCCCACCCACCCCCATAGTATAAGTATAGGGACATTAAAAAAATCAATGTCTGACCAAGAAGTTTCAAACTTTACTTTTAGTTGATAGGGCACCTGGTAGGTCTTTGAAAACTGAAGACCGCAATATTATCTTGTTCATAGTTACAGAGTTATAGGTGACCAAAGTTGCCCCCCACCCACCCCCATAGTATAAGTATAGGGACATTAAAAAAATCAATGTCTGACCAAGAAGTTTCAAACTTTACTTTTAGTTGATAGGGCACCTGGTAGGTCTTTGAAAACTGAAGACCGCAATATTATCTTGTTCATGGTTACAGAGTTATAGGTGACCAAAGTTGCCCCCCACCCACACCCATAGTATAAGTATAGGGACATTAAAAAAATCAATGTCTGACCAAGACGTTTCAAACTTTACTTTTAGTTGATAGGACACCTGGTAGGTATTTGAAAACTGAAGACCGCAATATTATCTTGTTCATGGTTACAGAGTTATAGGTGACCAAAGTTGCCCCCCACCCACCCCCATAGTATAAGTATAGGGACATTAAAAAAATCAATGTCTGACCAAGAAGTTTCAAACTTTACTTTTAGTTGATAGGGCACCTGGTAGGTATTTGAAAACTGAAGACCGCAATATTATCTTGTTCATGGTTACAGAGTTATAGGTGACCAAAGTTGCCCCCCACCCTGCCCCATAGTATAAGTATTGGGACATTAAAAAAATCAATGTCTGACCAAGAAAGTTTCAAACTTTACTTTTAGTTGATAGGGCACCTGGTAGGTATTTGAAAACTGAAGACCGCAATATTATCTTGTTCATGGTTACAGAGTTATAGGTGACCTAAGTTGCCCCCCACCCACCCCCATAGTATAAGTATAGGGACATTAAAAAAATCAATGTCTGACCAAGAAGTTTCAAACTTTACTTTTAGTTGATAGGGCACCTGGTAGGTCTTTGAAAACTGAAGACCGCAATATTATCTTGTTCATGGTTACAGAGTTATAGGAGACCAAAGTTGCCGCCCACCCTGCCCCATAGTATAAGTATAGGGACATTAAAAAAATCAATGTCTGACCAAGAAGTTTCAAACTTTACTTTTAGTTGATAGGGCACCTGGTAGGTATTTGAAAATTGAAGACCACAATATTATCTTGTTCATGGTTACAGAGTTATAGGTGACCAAAGTTGCCCCCCACCCACCCCCATAGTATAAGTATAGGGACATTAAAAAAATCAATGTCTGACCAAGACGTTTCAAACTTTACTTTTAGTTGATAGGACACCTGGTAGGTATTTGAAAACTGAAGACCGCAATATTATCTTGTTCATGGTTACAGAGTTATAGGTGACCAAGGTTGCCCCCCACCCACACCCATAGTATAAGTATAGGGACATTAAAAAAAATCAATGTCTGACCAAGAAGTTTCAAACTTTACTTTTAGTTGATAGGGCACCTGGTAGGTATTTGAAAACTGAAGACCGCAATATTATCTTGTTCATGGTTACAGAGTTATAGGTGACCAAAGTTGCCCCCCACCCTGCCCCATAGTATAAGTATTGGGACATTAAAAAAATCAATGTCTGACCAAGAAAGTTTCAAACTTTACTTTTAGTTGATAGGGCACCTGGTAGGTATTTGAAAACTGAAGACCGCAATATTATCTTGTTTATGGTTACAGAGTTATAGGTGACCTAAGTTGCCCCCCACCCACCCCCATAGTATAAGTATAGGGACATGAAAAAAAACAATGTCTGACCAAGAAGTTTCAAACTTTACTTTTAGTTGATAGGGCACCTGGTAGGTCTTTGAAAACTGAAGACCGCAATATTATCTTGTTCATGGTTACAGAGTTATAGGAGACCAAAGTTGCCGCCCACCCTGCCCCATAGTATAAGTATAGGGACATTAAAAAAATCAATGTCTGACCAAGAAGTTTCAAACTTTACTTTTAGTTGATAGGGCACCTGGTAGGTATTTGAAAATTGAAGACCGCAATATTATCTTGTTCATGGTTACAGAGTTATAGGTGACCAAAGTTGCCGCCCACCCACCCCCATAGTATAAGTATAGGGACATTAAAAAAATCAATGTCTGACCAAGAAGTTTCAAACTTTACTTTTAGTTGATAGGGCACCTGGTAGGTATTTGAAAACTGAAGACCGCAATATTATCTTGTTCATGGTTACAGAGTTATAGGTGACCAAAGTTGCCCCCCCACCCACCCCCATAGTATAAGTATAGGGACATTAAAAAAATCAATGTCTGACCAAGAAGTTTCAAACTTTACTTTTAGTTGATAGGGCACCTGGTAGGTCTTTTAACTGAAGACCGCAATATTATCTTGTTCGTGGTTACAGAGTTATAGGTGACCAAAGTTGCCCCCCATTAAACCCCATAGTATAAGTATAGGGACATTAAAAAAATCAATGTCTGACCAAGAAGTTTCAAACTTTACTTTTAGTTGATAGGGCACCTGGTAGGTCTTTGAAAACTGAAGACCGCAATATTATCTTGTTCATGGTTACAGAGTTATAGGTGACCAAAGTTGCCCCCCACCCACACCCATAGTATAAGTATAGGGACATTAAAAAAATCAATGTCTGACCAAGACGTTTCAAACTTTACTTTTAGTTGATAGGACACCTGGTAGGTATTTGAAAACTGAAGACCGCAATATTATCTTGTTCATGGTTACAGAGTTATAGGTGACCAAAGTTGCCCCCCACCCACCCCCATAGTATAAGTATAGGGACATTAAAAAAATCAATGTCTGACCAAGAAGTTTCAAACTTTACTTTTAGTTGATAGGGCACCTGGTAGGTATTTGAAAACTGAAGACCGCAATATTATCTTGTTCATGGTTACAGAGTTATAGGTGACCAAAGTTGCCCCCCACCCTGCCCCATAGTATAAGTATTGGGACATTAAAAAAATCAATGTCTGACCAAGAAAGTTTCAAACTTTACTTTTAGTTGATAGGGCACCTGGTAGGTATTTGAAAACTGAAGACCGCAATATTATCTTGTTCATGGTTACAGAGTTATAGGTGACCTAAGTTGCCCCCCACCCACCCCCATAGTATAAGTATAGGGACATTAAAAAAATCAATGTCTGACCAAGAAGTTTCAAACTTTACTTTTAGTTGATAGGGCACCTGGTAGGTCTTTGAAAACTGAAGACCGCAATATTATCTTGTTCATGGTTACAGAGTTATAGGAGACCAAAGTTGCCGCCCACCCTGCCCCATAGTATAAGTATAGGGACATTAAAAAAATCAATGTCTGACCAAGAAGTTTCAAACTTTACTTTTAGTTGATAGGGCACCTGGTAGGTATTTGAAAATTGAAGACCACAATATTATCTTGTTCATGGTTACAGAGTTATAGGTGACCAAAGTTGCCCCCCACCCACCCCCATAGTATAAGTATAGGGACATTAAAAAAATCAATGTCTGACCAAGACGTTTCAAACTTTACTTTTAGTTGATAGGACACCTGGTAGGTATTTGAAAACTGAAGACCGCAATATTATCTTGTTCATGGTTACAGAGTTATAGGTGACCAAAGTTGCCCCCCACCCACACCCATAGTATAAGTATAGGGACATTAAAAAAATCAATGTCTGACCAAGAAGTTTCAAACTTTACTTTTAGTTGATAGGGCACCTGGTAGGTATTTGAAAACTGAAGACCGCAATATTATCTTGTTCATGGTTACAGAGTTATAGGTGACCAAAGTTGCCCCCCACCCTGCCCCATAGTATAAGTATTGGGACATTAAAAAAATCAATGTCTGACCAAGAAAGTTTCAAACTTTACTTTTAGTTGATAGGGCACCTGGTAGGTCTTTGAAAACTGAAGACCGCAATATTATCTTGTTCATGGTTACAGAGTTATAGGTGACCTAAGTTGCCCCCCACCCACCCCCATAGTATAAGTATAGGGACATTAAAAAAATCAATGTCTGACCAAGAAGTTTCAAACTTTACTTTTAGTTGATAGGGCACCTGGTAGGTCTTTGAAAACTGAAGACCGCAATATTATCTTGTTCATGGTTACAGAGTTATAGGTGACCAAAGTTGCCCCCCCACCCACCCCCATAGTATAAGTATAGGGACATTAAAAAAATCAATGTCTGACCAAGAAGTTTCAAACTTTACTTTTAGTTGATAGGGCACCTGGTAGGTCTTTGAAAACTGAAGACCGCAATATTATCTTGTTCGTGGTTACAGAGTTATAGGTGACCAAAGTTGCCCCCCATCCACCCCCATAGTATAAGTATAGGGACATTAAAAAAATCAATGTCTGACCAAGAAGTTTCAAACTTTACTTTTAGTTCATAGGGCACCTGGTAGGTCTTTGAAAACTGAAGACCGCAATATTATCTTGTTCGTGGTTACAGAGTTATAGGTGACTAAAGTTGCCCCCCACCCACCCCCATAGTATAAGTATAGGGACATTAAAAAAATCAATGTCTGACCAAGAAGTTTCAAACTTTACTTTTAGTTGATAGGGCACCTGGTAGGTCTTTGAAAACTGAAGACCGCAATATTATCTTGTTCGTGGTTACAGAGTTATAGGTGACCAAAGTTGCCCCCCACCCACCCCCATAGTATAAGTATAGGGACATTAAAAAAATCAATGTCTGACCAAGAAGTTTCAAACTTTACTTTTAGTTGATAGGGCACCTGGTAGGTCTTTGAAAACTGAAGACCGCAATATTATCTTGTTCATGGTTACAGAGTTATAGGTGACCAAAGTTGCCCCCCACCCACCCCCATAGTATAAGTATAGGGACATTAAAAAAATCAATGTCTGACCAAAAAGTTTCAAACTTTACTTTTAGTTGATAGGGCACCTGGTAGGTCTTTGAAAACTGAAGACCGCAATATTATCTTGTTCGTGGTTACAGAGTTATAGGTGACCAAAGTTGCCCCCCACCCACCCCCATAGTATAAGTATAGGGACATTAAAAAAATCAATGTCTGACCAAGAAGTTTCAAACTTTACTTTTAGTTGATAGGGCACCTGGTAGGTCTTTGAAAACTGAAGACCGCAATATTATCTTGTTCATGGTTACAGAGTAATAGGTGACCAAAGTTGGCCCCCACCCCCCTAGTATAAGTATAGGCACATTAAAAAAATCAATTACTGACCAAGAAGTTTCAAACTTTACTTTTAATTGATAGGGCACTTGGTATGTATTTGAAAACTAAAGACCGCAATATTATCTTGTTCATGGTTACAGAGTTATAGGTGACCAAAGTTGCCCCCCACCCCCATAGTATAAGTATAGGGACGTTAAAAAAATCAATGTCTGACCAAGAAGTTTCAAACTTTACTTTTAGTTGATAGGGCACCTGGTAGGTATTTGAAAACTGAAGACCGCAATATTATCTTGTTCATGGTTACAGAGTTATAGGTGACCAAAGTTGCCCCCCACCCCCCTAGTATAAGTATAGGCACACTTAAACAAATTAATGTCTGACCAAGAAGTTTCAAACTTTCTTTTTAGTTGATAGGGCACCTGGTAGGTCTTTGAAAACTGAAGACCGCAATTTTATCTTGTTCATGGTTACAGAGTTATAGGTGACCAAAGTTGCCCCCCACCCCCATAGTATAAGTATAGGGACATTAAAAAAAATCAATGTCTGACCAAGAAGTTTCAAACTTTACTTTTAGTTGATAGGGCACCTGGTAGGTATTTGAAAACTGAAGACCGCAAAATTATGTTGTTCATGGTTACAGAGTTATAGGTGACCAAAAAATCAATTACTGACCAAGAAGTTTCAAACTTTACTTTTAATTGATAGGGCACTTGGTATGTATTTGAAAACTAAAGACCGCAATATTATCTTGTTCATGGTTACAGAGTTATAGGTGACTAAAGTTGCCCCCCACCCCCATAGTATAAGTATAGGGACATTCAAAAAATCAATGTCTGACCAAGAAGTTTCAAACTTTACTTTTAGTTGATAGGGCACCTGGTAGGTATTTGAAAACTGAAGACCGCAATATTATCTTGTTCATGGTTACAGAGTTATAGGTGACCAAAGTTGCCCCCCACCCCCCTAGTATAAGTATAGGCACACTAAAACAAATTAATGTCTGACCAAGAAGTTTCAAACTTTCTTTTTAGTTGATAGGGCACCTGGTAGGTCTTTGAAAACTGAAGACCGCAATTTTATCTTGTTCATGGTTACAGAGTTATAGGTGACCAAAGTTGCCCCCCACCCCCATAGTATAAGTATAGGGACATTAAAAAAAATCAATGTCTGACCAAGAAGTTTCAAACTTTACTTTTAGTTGATAGGGCACCTGGTAGGTATTTGAAAACTGAAGACAGCAAAATTATGTTGTTCATGGTTACAGAGTTATAGGTGACCAAAGTTGCCCCCCACCCACCCCCATAGTATAAGTATAGGGACATTAAAAAAATCAATGTCTGACCAAAAAGTTTCAAACTTTACTTGTAGTTGATAGGGCACCTGGTAGGTATTTGAAAACTGAAGACCGCAATATTATCTTGTTCATGGTTACAGAGTTATAGGTGACCAAAGTTGCCCCCCACCCACCCCCATAGTATAAGTATAGGGACATTAAAAAAATCAATGTCTGACCAAGAAGTTTCAAACTTTACTTTTAGTTGATAGGGCACCTGGTAGGTATTTGAAAACTGAAGACCGCAATATTATCTTGTTCATGGTTACAGAGTTATAGGTGACCAAAGTTGCCCCCCACCCACCCCGATAGTATAAGTATAGGGACATTAAAAAAATCAATGTCTGACCAAGAAGTTTCAAACTTTACTTTTAGTTGATAGGGCACCTGGTAGGTATTTGAAAACTGAAGACCGCAATATTCTCTTGTTCAATGTTTACAGAGTTAAAGGTGACCAAAGTTGCCCCCCACCCACCCCCATAGTATAAGTATAGGGACATTAAAAAAATCAATGTCTGACCAAGAAGTTTCAAACTTTACTTTTAGTTGATAGGGCACCTGGTAGGTATTTGAAAATTGAAGACCGCAATATTATCTTGTTCATGGTTACAGAGTTATAGGTGACCAAAGTTGCCCCCCACCCACCCCCATAATATTAGTATAGGGACATTAATAAAATCAATGTCTGACCAAGAAGTTTCAAACTTTACTTTTAGTTGATAGGGCACCTGGTAGGTATTTGAAAACTGAAGACCGCAATATTATCTTGTTCATGGTTACAGAGTAATAGGTGACCAAAGTTGGCCCCCACCCCCCTAGTATAAGTATAGGCACATTAAAAAAATCAATTACTGACCAAGAAGTTTCAAACTTTACTTTTAATTGATAGGGCACTTGGTATGTATTTGAAAACTGAAGACCGCAATATTATCTTGTTCATGGTTACAGAGTTATAGGTGACCAAAGTTGCCCCCCACCCACCCCCATAGTATAAGTATAGGGACATTAAAAAAACAATGTCTGACCAAGAAGCTTCAAACTTTACTTTTAGTTGATAGGGCACCTGGTAGGTATTTGAAAACTGAGGACCGCAATATTATCTTGTTCATGGTTACAGAGTTATAGGTGACCAAAGTTGCCCCCCACCCACCCCCATAGTATAAGTATAGGCACACTAAAACAAATCAATGTCTGACCAAGAAGTTTCAAACTTTACTTTTAGTTGATAGGGCACCTGGTAGGTCTTTGAAAACTGAAGACCGCAATATTATCTTGTTCATGGTTACAGAGTTATAGGTGACCAAAGTTGCCCCCCACCCACCCCCATAGTATAAGTATAGGGACATTAAAAAAATCAATGTCTGACCAAGAAGTTTCAAACTTTACTTTTAGTTGATAGGGCACCTGGTAGGTATTTGAAAACTGAAGACCGCAATATTATCTTGTTCATGGTTACAGAGTTATAGGTGACCAAAGTTGCCCCCCACCCTGCCCCATAGTATAAGTATTGGGACATTAAAAAAATCAATGTCTGACCAAGAAAGTTTCAAACTTTACTTTTAGTTGATAGGGCACCTGGTAGGTATTTGAAAACTGAAGACCGCAATATTATCTTGTTCATGGTTACAGAGTTATAGGTGACCTAAGTTGCCCCCCACCCACCCCCATAGTATAAGTATAGGGACATTAAAAAAATCAATGTCTGACCAAGAAGTTTCAAACTTTACTTTTAGTTGATAGGGCACCTGGTAGGTCTTTGAAAACTGAAGACCGCAATATTATCTTGTTCATGGTTACAGAGTTATAGGAGACCAAAGTTGCCGCCCACCCTGCCCCATAGTATAAGTATAGGGACATTAAAAAAATCAATGTCTGACCAAGAAGTTTCAAACTTTACTTTTAGTTGATAGGGCACCTGGTAGGTATTTGAAAATTGAAGACCACAATATTATCTTGTTCATGGTTACAGAGTTATAGGTGACCAAAGTTGCCCCCCACCCACCCCCATAGTATAAGTATAGGGACATTAAAAAAATCAATGTCTGACCAAGACGTTTCAAACTTTACTTTTAGTTGATAGGACACCTGGTAGGTATTTGAAAACTGAAGACCGCAATATTATCTTGTTCATGGTTACAGAGTTATAGGTGACCAAAGTTGCCCCCCACCCTGCCCCATAGTATAAGTATTGGGACATTAAAAAAATCAATGTCTGACCAAGAAAGTTTCAAACTTTACTTTTAGTTGATAGGGCACCTGGTAGGTCTTTGAAAACTGAAGACCGCAATATTATCTTGTTCATGGTTACAGAGTTATAGGTGACCTAAGTTGCCCCCCACCCACCCCCATAGTATAAGTATAGGGACATTAAAAAAATCAATGTCTGACCAAGAAGTTTCAAACTTTACTTTTAGTTGATAGGGCACCTGGTAGGTCTTTGAAAACTGAAGACCGCAATATTATCTTGTTCATGGTTACAGAGTTATAGGTGACCAAAGTTGCCCCCCCACCCACCCCCATAGTATAAGTATAGGGACATTAAAAAAATCAATGTCTGACCAAGAAGTTTCAAACTTTACTTTTAGTTGATAGGGCACCTGGTAGGTCTTTGAAAACTGAAGACCGCAATATTATCTTGTTCGTGGTTACAGAGTTATAGGTGACCAAAGTTGCCCCCCATCCACCCCCATAGTATAAGTATAGGGACATTAAAAAAATCAATGTCTGACCAAGAAGTTTCAAACTTTACTTTTAGTTCATAGGGCACCTGGTAGGTCTTTGAAAACTGAAGACCGCAATATTATCTTGTTCGTGGTTACAGAGTTATAGGTGACTAAAGTTGCCCCCCACCCACCCCCATAGTATAAGTATAGGGACATTAAAAAAATCAATGTCTGACCAAGAAGTTTCAAACTTTACTTTTAGTTGATAGGGCACCTGGTAGGTCTTTGAAAACTGAAGACCGCAATATTATCTTGTTCGTGGTTACAGAGTTATAGGTGACCAAAGTTGCCCCCCACCCACCCCCATAGTATAAGTATAGGGACATTAAAAAAATCAATGTCTGACCAAGAAGTTTCAAACTTTACTTTTAGTTGATAGGGCACCTGGTAGGTCTTTGAAAACTGAAGACCGCAATATTATCTTGTTCATGGTTACAGAGTTATAGGTGACCAAAGTTGCCCCCCACCCACCCCCATAGTATAAGTATAGGGACATTAAAAAAATCAATGTCTGACCAAAAAGTTTCAAACTTTACTTTTAGTTGATAGGGCACCTGGTAGGTCTTTGAAAACTGAAGACCGCAATATTATCTTGTTCGTGGTTACAGAGTTATAGGTGACCAAAGTTGCCCCCCACCCACCCCCATAGTATAAGTATAGGGACATTAAAAAAATCAATGTCTGACCAAGAAGTTTCAAACTTTACTTTTAGTTGATAGGGCACCTGGTAGGTCTTTGAAAACTGAAGACCGCAATATTATCTTGTTCATGGTTACAGAGTAATAGGTGACCAAAGTTGGCCCCCACCCCCCTAGTATAAGTATAGGCACATTAAAAAAATCAATTACTGACCAAGAAGTTTCAAACTTTACTTTTAATTGATAGGGCACTTGGTATGTATTTGAAAACTAAAGACCGCAATATTATCTTGTTCATGGTTACAGAGTTATAGGTGACCAAAGTTGCCCCCCACCCCCATAGTATAAGTATAGGGACGTTAAAAAAATCAATGTCTGACCAAGAAGTTTCAAACTTTACTTTTAGTTGATAGGGCACCTGGTAGGTATTTGAAAACTGAAGACCGCAATATTATCTTGTTCATGGTTACAGAGTTATAGGTGACCAAAGTTGCCCCCCACCCCCCTAGTATAAGTATAGGCACACTTAAACAAATTAATGTCTGACCAAGAAGTTTCAAACTTTCTTTTTAGTTGATAGGGCACCTGGTAGGTCTTTGAAAACTGAAGACCGCAATTTTATCTTGTTCATGGTTACAGAGTTATAGGTGACCAAAGTTGCCCCCCACCCCCATAGTATAAGTATAGGGACATTAAAAAAAATCAATGTCTGACCAAGAAGTTTCAAACTTTACTTTTAGTTGATAGGGCACCTGGTAGGTATTTGAAAACTGAAGACCGCAAAATTATGTTGTTCATGGTTACAGAGTTATAGGTGACCAAAAAATCAATTACTGACCAAGAAGTTTCAAACTTTACTTTTAATTGATAGGGCACTTGGTATGTATTTGAAAACTAAAGACCGCAATATTATCTTGTTCATGGTTACAGAGTTATAGGTGACTAAAGTTGCCCCCCACCCCCATAGTATAAGTATAGGGACATTCAAAAAATCAATGTCTGACCAAGAAGTTTCAAACTTTACTTTTAGTTGATAGGGCACCTGGTAGGTATTTGAAAACTGAAGACCGCAATATTATCTTGTTCATGGTTACAGAGTTATAGGTGACCAAAGTTGCCCCCCACCCCCCTAGTATAAGTATAGGCACACTAAAACAAATTAATGTCTGACCAAGAAGTTTCAAACTTTCTTTTTAGTTGATAGGGCACCTGGTAGGTCTTTGAAAACTGAAGACCGCAATTTTATCTTGTTCATGGTTACAGAGTTATAGGTGACCAAAGTTGCCCCCCACCCCCATAGTATAAGTATAGGGACATTAAAAAAAATCAATGTCTGACCAAGAAGTTTCAAACTTTACTTTTAGTTGATAGGGCACCTGGTAGGTATTTGAAAACTGAAGACAGCAAAATTATGTTGTTCATGGTTACAGAGTTATAGGTGACCAAAGTTGCCCCCCACCCACCCCCATAGTATAAGTATAGGGACATTAAAAAAATCAATGTCTGACCAAAAAGTTTCAAACTTTACTTGTAGTTGATAGGGCACCTGGTAGGTATTTGAAAACTGAAGACCGCAATATTATCTTGTTCATGGTTACAGAGTTATAGGTGACCAAAGTTGCCCCCCACCCACCCCCATAGTATAAGTATAGGGACATTAAAAAAATCAATGTCTGACCAAGAAGTTTCAAACTTTACTTTTAGTTGATAGGGCACCTGGTAGGTATTTGAAAACTGAAGACCGCAATATTATCTTGTTCATGGTTACAGAGTTATAGGTGACCAAAGTTGCCCCCCACCCACCCCGATAGTATAAGTATAGGGACATTAAAAAAATCAATGTCTGACCAAGAAGTTTCAAACTTTACTTTTAGTTGATAGGGCACCTGGTAGGTATTTGAAAACTGAAGACCGCAATATTCTCTTGTTCAATGTTTACAGAGTTAAAGGTGACCAAAGTTGCCCCCCACCCACCCCCATAGTATAAGTATAGGGACATTAAAAAAATCAATGTCTGACCAAGAAGTTTCAAACTTTACTTTTAGTTGATAGGGCACCTGGTAGGTATTTGAAAATTGAAGACCGCAATATTATCTTGTTCATGGTTACAGAGTTATAGGTGACCAAAGTTGCCCCCCACCCACCCCCATAATATTAGTATAGGGACATTAATAAAATCAATGTCTGACCAAGAAGTTTCAAACTTTACTTTTAGTTGATAGGGCACCTGGTAGGTATTTGAAAACTGAAGACCGCAATATTATCTTGTTCATGGTTACAGAGTAATAGGTGACCAAAGTTGGCCCCCACCCCCCTAGTATAAGTATAGGCACATTAAAAAAATCAATTACTGACCAAGAAGTTTCAAACTTTACTTTTAATTGATAGGGCACTTGGTATGTATTTGAAAACTGAAGACCGCAATATTATCTTGTTCATGGTTACAGAGTTATAGGTGACCAAAGTTGCCCCCCACCCACCCCCATAGTATAAGTATAGGGACATTAAAAAAACAATGTCTGACCAAGAAGCTTCAAACTTTACTTTTAGTTGATAGGGCACCTGGTAGGTATTTGAAAACTGAGGACCGCAATATTATCTTGTTCATGGTTACAGAGTTATAGGTGACCAAAGTTGCCCCCCACCCACCCCCATAGTATAAGTATAGGGACATTAAAAAAATCAATGTCTGACCAAGAAGTTTCAAACTTTACTTTTAGTTGATAGGGCACCTGGTAGGTATTTGAAAACTGAAGACCGCAATATTATCTTGTTCATGGTTATAGAGTTATAGGTGACCAAAGTTGCCCCCCACCCCTCTAGTATAAGTATAGGCACACTAAAACAAATCAATGTCTGACCAAGAAGTTTCAAACTTTCTTTTTAGTTGATAGGGCACCTGGTAGGTCTTTGAAAACTGAAGACCGCAATATTATCTTGTTCATGGTTACAGAGTTATAGGTGACAAAAGTTGCCCCCCACCCCCATAGTATAAGTATAGGGACATTAAAAAAATCAATGTCTGACCAAGACGTTTCAAACTTTACTTTTAGTTGATAGGGCACCTGGTAGGTATTTGAAAACTGAAGACCGCAAAATTATGTTGTTCATGGTTACAGAGTTATAGGTGACCAAAGTTGCCCCCCACCCACCCCCATAGTATAAGTATAGGGACATTAAAAAAATCAATGTCTGACCAAGAAGTTTCAAACTTTACATTTAGTTGATAGGGCTCCTGGTAGGTATTTGAAAACTGAAGACCGCAATATTCTCTTGTTCATGGTTACAGAGTTAAAGGTGACCAAAGTTGCCCCCCACCCACCCCCATAGTATAAGTATAGGGACATTAAAAAAATCAATGTCTGACCAAGAAGTTTCAAACTTTACTTTTAGTTGATAGGGCACCTGGTAGGTCTTTGAAAACTGAAGACCGCAATATTATCTTGTTCATGGTTACAGAGTTATAGGTGACCAAAGTTGCCCCCCACCCAACCCCATAGTATAAGTTAGGGACATTAATAAAATCAATGTCTGACCAAGAAGTTTCAAACTTTACTTTTAGTTGATAGGGCACCTGGTAGGTATTTGAAAACTGAAGACCGCAATATTATCTTGTTCATGGTTACAGAGTTAGGGGACCAAAGTTGGCCCCCACCCCCCTAGTATAAGTATAGGCACATTAAAAAAATCAATGTCTGACCAAGAAGTTTAAAACTTTACTTTTAATTGATAGGGCACTTGGTATGTATTTGAAAACTAAAGACCGCAATATTATCTTGTTCATGGTTACAGAGTTATAGGTGACTAAAGTTGCCCCCCACCCCCATAGTATAAGTATAGGGACATTAAAAAAATCAATGTCTGACCAAGAAGTTTCAAACTTTACTTGTAGTTGATAGGGCACCTGGTAGGTATTTGAAAACTGAAGACCGCAATATTATCTTGTTCATGGTTACAAAGTTATAGGTGACCAAAGTTGCCCCCCACCCACCCCCATAGTATAAGTATAGGGACATTAAAAAAATCAATGTCTGACCAAAAAGTTTCAAACTTTACCTGTAGTTGATAGGGCACCTGGTAGGTATTTGAAAACTGAAGACCGCAATATTATCTTGTTCATGGTTACAGAGTTATAGGTGACCAAAGTTGCCCCCCACCCACCCCCATAGTATAAGTATAGGGACATTAAAAAAATCAATGTCTGACCAAGAAGTTTCAAACTTTACTTTTAGTTGATAGGGCACCTGGTAGGTCTTTGAAAACTGAAGACCGCAATATTATCTTGTTCATGGTTACAGAGTTATAGGTGACCAAAGTTGCCCCCCACCCACCCCCATAGTATAAGTATAGGGACATTAAAAAAATCAATGTCTGACCAAGAAGTTTCAAACTTTACTTTTAGTTGATAGGGCACCTGGTAGGTCTTTGAAAACTGAAGACCGCAATATTATCTTGTTCATGGTTACAGAGTTATAGGTGACCAAAGTTGCCCCCCACCCACCCCCATAGTATAAGTATAGGGACATTAAAAAAATCAATGTCTGACCAAGAAGTTTCAAACTTTACTTTTAGTTGATAGGGCACCTGGTAGGTATTTGAATACTGAAGACCGCAACATTATCTTGTTCATGGTTACAGAGTAATAGGTGACCAAAGTTGCCCCCCACCCACCCCCATTGTATAAGTATAGGGACATTAAAAAAATCAATGTCTGACCAAGAAGTTTCAAACTTTACTTTTAGTTGATAGGGCACCTGGTAGGTCTTTGAAAACTGAAGACCGCAATATTATCTTGTTCATGGTTACAGAGTTATAGGTGACCAAAGTTGCCCCCCAACCACCCCGATAGTATAAGTATAGGGACATTAAAAAAATCAATGTCTGACCAAGAAGTTTCAAACTTTACTTTTAGTTGATAGGGCACCTGGTAGGTATTTGAAAACTGAAGACCGCAATATTATCTTGTTCATGGTTACAGAGTTATAGGTGACCAAAGTTGCCCCCCACCCACACCCATAGTATAAGTATAGGGACATTAAAAAAATCAATGTCTGACCAAGAAGTTTCAAACTTTACTTTTAGTTGATAGGGCACCTGGTAGGTCTTTGAAAACTGAAGACCGCAATATTATCTTGTTCATGGTTACAGAGTTATAGGTGGCCAAAGTTGCCCCCCACCCACCCCCATAGTATAAGTATAGGGACATTAAAAAAATCAATGTCTGACCAAGAAGTTTCAATCTTTACTTTTAGTTGATAGGGCACCTGGTAGGTATTTGAAAACTGAAGACCGCAATATTATCTTGTTCATGGTTACAGAGTTATAGGTGACCAAAGTACCCCCCACCCACCCCCATAGTATAAGTATAGGGACATTAAAAAAAATCAATGTCTGACCAAGAAGTTTCAAACTTTACTTTTAGTTGATAGGGCACCTGGTAGGTCTTTGCAAACTGAAGACCGCAATATTATCTTGTTCATGGTTACAGAGTTATAGGTGACCAACGTTGCCCCCCACCCACCCCCATAGTATAAGTATAGGGACATTAAAAAAATCAATGTCTGACCAAGAAGTTTCAAACTTTACTTTTAGTTGATAGGGCACCTGGTAGGTATTTGAATACTGAAGACCGCAACATTATCTTGTTCATGGTTACAGAGTAATAGGTGACCAAAGTTGCCCCCCACCCACCCCCATAGTATAAGTATAGGGACATTAAAAAAATCAATGTCTGACCAAGAAGTTTCAAACTTTACTTTTAGTTGATAGGGCACCTGGTAGGTCTTTGAAAACTGAAGACCGCAATATTATCTTGTTCATGGTTACAGAGTTATAGGTGACCAAAGTTGCCCCCCACCCACCCCCATAGTATAAGTATAGGGACATTAAAAAAATCAATGTCTGACCAAGAAGTTTCAAACTTTACTTTTAGTTGATAGGGCACCTGGTAGGTATTTGAAAACTGAAGACCGCAATATTATCTTGTTCATGGTTACAGAGTTATAGGTGACCAAAGTTGCCCCCCACCCACACCCATAGTATAAGTATAGGGACATTAAAAAAATCAATGTCTGACCAAGACGTTTCAAACTTTACTTTTAGTTGATAGGACACCTGGTAGGTATTTGAAAACTGAAGACCGCAATATTATCTTGTTCATGGTTACAGAGTTATAGGTGACCAAAGTTGCCCCCCACCCACCCCCATAGTATAAGTATAGGGACATTAAAAAAATCAATGTCTGACCAAGAAGTTTCAAACTTTACTTTTAGTTGATAGGGCACCTGGTAGGTATTTGAAAACTGAAGACCGCAATATTATCTTGTTCATGGTTACAGAGTTATAGGTGACCAAAGTTGCCCCCCACCCTGCCCCATAGTATAAATATTGGGACATTAAAAAAATCAATGTCTGACCAGGAAAGTTTCAAACTTTACTTTTAGTTGATAGGGCACCTGGTAGGTATTTGAAAACTGAAGACCGCAATATTATCTTGTTCATGGTTACAGAGTTATAGGTGACCTAAGTTGCCCCCCACCCACCCCCATAGTATAAGTATAGGGACATTAAAAAAATCAATGTCTGACCAAGAAGTTTCAAACTTTACTTTTAGTTGATAGGGCACCTGGTAGGTCTTTGAAAACTGAAGACCGCAATATTATCTTGTTCATGGTTACAGAGTTATAGGAGACCAAAGTTGCCGCCCACCCTGCCCCATAGTATAAGTATAGGGACATTAAAAAAATCAATGTCTGACCAAGAAGTTTCAAACTTTACTTTTAGTTGATAGGGCACCTGGTAGGTATTTGAAAATTGAAGACCGCAATATTATCTTGTTCATGGTTACAGAGTTATAGGTGACCAAAGTTGCCCCCCACCCACCCCCATAGTATAAGTATAGGGACATTAAAAAAATCAATGTCTGACCAAGAAGTTTCAAACTTTACTTTTAGTTGATAGGGCACCTGGTAGGAATTGGAATACTGAAGACCACAATATTATCTTGTTCATGGTTACAGAGTTATAGGTGACCAAAGTTGCCCCCCACCCACCCCCATAGTATAAGTATAGGGACATTAAAAAAATCAATGTCTGACCAAGAAGTTTCAAACTTTACTTTTAGTTGATAGGGCACCTGGTAGGTATTTGAAAACTGAAGACCGCAATATTATCTTGTTCATGGTTACAGAGTTATAGGTGACCAAAGTTGCCCCCCACCCACCCCCATAGTATAAGTATAGGGACATTTAAAAAATCAATGTCTGACCAAGACGTTTCAAACTTTACTTTTAGTTGATAGGGCACCTGGTAGGTATTTGAAAACTGAGGACCGCAATATTACCTTGTTCATGGTTACAGAGTTATAGGTGACCAAAGTTGCCCCCCACCCACCCCCATAGTATAAGTATAGGGACATTAAAAAAATCAATTTCTGACCAAGAAGTTTCAAACTTTACTTTTAGTTGATAGGGCACCTGGTAGGTATTTGAATACTGAAGACCGCAATATTATCTTGTTCATGGTTACAGAGTAATAGGTGACCAAAGTTGCCCCCCACCCACCCCCATAGTATAAGTATAGGGACATTAAAAAAATCAATGTCTGACCAAGAAGTTTCAAACTTTACTTTTAGTTGATAGGGCACCTGGTAGGTCTTTGAAAACTGAAGACCGCAATATTATCTTGTTCATGGTTACAGAGTTATAGGTGACCTAAGTTGCCCCCCACCCACCCCCATAGTATAAGTATAGGGACATTAAAAAAATCAATGTCTGACCAAGAAGTTTCAAACTTTACTTTTAGTTGATAGGGCACCTGGTAGGTCTTTGAAAACTGAAGACCGCAATATTATCTTGTTCATGGTTACAGAGTTATAGGTGACCAAAGTTGCCCCCCACCCACCCCCATAGTATAAGTATTGGGACATTAAAAAAATCAATGTCTGACCAAGAAGTTTCAAACTTTACTTTTAGTTGATAGGGCACCTGGTAGGTATTTGAAAACTGAAGACCGCAATATTATCTTGTTCATGGTTACAGAGTTATAGGTGACCAAAGTTGCCCCCCAGTGGTCCCACCCCCATAGTATAAGTATAGGGACATTAAAAAATCAATGTCTGACCAAGAAGTTTCAAACTTTACTTTTAGTTGATAGGGCACCTGGTAGGTCTTTGAAAACTGAAGACCGCAATATTATCTTGTTCATGGTTACAGAGTTATAGGTGACCAAAGTTGCCCCCCACCCACCCCCATAGTATAAGTATAGGGACATTAAAAAAATCAATTTCTGACCAAGAAGTTTCAAACTTTACTTTTAGTTGATAGGGCACCTGGTAGGTATTTGAATACTGAAGACCGCAATATTATCTTGTTCATGGTTACAGAGTAATAGGTGACCAAAGTTGCCCCCCACCCACCCCCATAGTATAAGTATAGGGACATTAAAAAAATCAATGTCTGACCAAGAAGTTTCAAACTTTACTTTTAGTTGATAGGGCACCTGGTAGGTCTTTGAAAACTGAAGACCGCAATATTATCTTGTTCATGGTTACAGAGTTATAGGTGACCTAAGTTGCCCCCCACCCACCCCCATAGTATAAGTATAGGGACATTAAAAAAATCAATGTCTGACCAAGAAGTTTCAAACTTTACTTTTAGTTGATAGGGCACCTGGTAGGTCTTTGAAAACTGAAGACCGCAATATTATCTTGTTCATGGTTACAGAGTTATAGGTGACCAAAGTTGCCCCCCACCCACCCCCATAGTATAAGTATTGGGACATTAAAAAAATCAATGTCTGACCAAGAAGTTTCAAACTTTACTTTTAGTTGATAGGGCACCTGGTAGGTATTTGAAAACTGAAGACCGCAATATTATCTTGTTCATGGTTACAGAGTTATAGGTGACCAAAGTTGCCCCCCAGTGGTCCCACCCCCATAGTATAAGTATAGGGACATTAAAAAATCAATGTCTGACCAAGAAGTTTCAAACTTTACTTTTAGTTGATAGGGCACCTGGTAGGTCTTTGAAAACTGAAGACCGCAATATTATCTTGTTCATGGTTACAGAGTTATAGGTGACCAAAGTTGCCCCCCACCCACCCCCATAGTATAAGTATAGGGACATTAAAAAATCAATGTCTGACCAAGAAGTTTCAAACTTTACTTTTAGTTGATAGGGCACCTGGTAGGTCTTTGAAAACTGAAGACCGCAATATTATCTTGTTCGTGGTTACAGAGTTATAGGTGACCAAAGTTGCCCCCCACCCACCCCCATAGTATAAGTATAGGGACATTAAAAAAATCAATGTCTGACCAAGAAGTTTCAAACTTTACTTTTAGTTGATAGGGCACCTGGTAGGTCTTTGAAAACTGAAGACCGCAATATTATCTTGTTCGTGGTTACAGAGTTATAGGTGACCAAAGTTGCCCCCCACCCACCCCCATAGTATAAGTATAGGGACATTAAAAAAATCAATGTCTGACCAAGAAGTTTCAAACTTTACTTTTAGTTGATAGGGCACCTGGTAGGTCTTTGAAAACTGAAGACCGCAATATTATCTTGTTCATGGTTACAGAGTTATAGGTGACCAAAGTTGCCCCCCACCCACCCCCATAGTATAAGTATAGGGACATTAAAAAAATCAATGTCTGACCAAGAAGTTTCAAACTTTACTTTTAGTTGATAGGGCACCTGGTAGGTCTTTGAAAACTGAAGACCGCAATATTATCTTGTTCATGGTTACAGAGTTATAGGTGACCTAAGTTGCCCCCCACCCACCCCCATAGTATAAGTATAGGGACATTAAAAAAATCAATGTCTGACCAAGAAGTTTCAAACTTTACTTTTAGTTGATAGGGCACCTGGTAGGTCTTTGAAAACTGAAGACCGCAATATTATCTTGTTCATGGTTACAGAGTTATAGGTGACCAAAGTTGCCCCCCACCCACCCCCATAGTATAAGTATTGGGACATTAAAGCCACCCCGGACGTCCACCGTTCCTGCCCAGCCAGGCTCCGGGACCCTGGGGTTGCCCACCCGCCATGTTCAGCCACCCTCCCGTGCCGTGGGGCATGTCTGCCACAAACTCTCCGCCAAACAGCAGCTCTTCGCGAATGAACTCCCCACCTTGGCCCTGGCATCCAGCCATGTTGTGGCCACCAATGATCAACATGTGGTAGGAAAACATTACAACAATCATGATGTTATCATCTATAATTTGTTCTAGTAAGCCAAACATACTTTTCTTTTTGATTGGTGAAAAGCTATTGATCAACAACTGGTATGAAAACATTAGAGCAGTAATTCACAATTTTTATTAGACGTGTTACCATCCGTTGTTTTGTTTTTCATTATTATCATTTTGTCTATAAATCAGACATCCTTTTTTCTGATTTGTTAAATGCAAACCTAGTTATACATATATGTAGAGATAGCAATGCTAGAGATAGTACGTATGGATAGTAAGGAAAAATAAGTAGGGTATTTTCAGTGATTCATAGAATTCTTCGTACGTTTTTTTTTTTTTTTTTTTTTTTTTTTTTTTTTTTTTTTTTTCAAGACGTTTAGATTTCCTCTATCTTAGTATCTATTATTTTTTTTTTTTTTTCATGGAGTTACGATATATAGTATTGAGGGTTAGGGTAAAGGCATAATTCAGATTTTGTTAACTTTTTTCTGTTAATTCTTTTTGCCTTCCTGGATGAAAACTTTTCCGTGCCGAAGCAAGAGTTTCGGTGTCTGGAATGTACATGGATTAGGTTCAAAATTAGAGGACTTAGAGTTTTTAGACGAAATCAATAAATTCGACTTCTTCTCATTGCTAGAAACCTGGACCACAGAAAGTACCAAAATCAACATCAACAACTACAGTCATTTTCATTTGTACCGAAACAAAAACAAGAGAGCTAAGCGTTCTTCGGGAGGAATTTTATTCTTTTACAAAAATGAATATAGGCATTATATAAAAAAGGTACCCTCCAAATCCACAGACCTTCTCTGGGTGCGACTGGACCGTAAATTATTAGGACTTTCGAGAGATCTGTTTATATGTTCTGTGTATTTAAGCCCCAGCGCTTCTTCAACCCATAAAAACTCTGAGAATCACGTGATAGACATTTTAGAAGATGAAATAGCTAAGTATAGTTCAGAGGGATTTATCCTACTTGGGGGCGATCTAAATTCACGTCTTGGTGATTTAAATGACTATGTAGACAACGAGGACGGCCCCTGTGATGTTTCAAACCTTTTCAAAGATAGACAACGCTCTGACAAAGCACCTCCTAACAAATTTGGTAGACTTATAACCGATTTATGTATACAAGCTGACCTTAGAATACTAAATGGTAGAGTAGTGGGAGATTTACAAGGTAATTATACCTGTCATCAGCCGAACGGAAGTAGTACTGTGGATTATATCGCCACCAGTCAATCTTTATTTCAACATGTTCTATTGTTTAAAGTTCACCCTTTGACAGTTTTTTCGGACCACTGTATGTTATCTGTTCTCATCAATACAAACACAACAAATAAACATCCTAATGAAAAATACAACAGGCCGAAATCCAAACCTTCTCATCAGAGATTTCACTGGAACCAGTCATCCACGGAAATATTTTCTCAGACTCTATCACAATCCCATTTTAAAAATAGATTAAATTCGCTCTCATTCAAAGCTAACAGTAGTTCAAATTCTAAAGAAGAAATCGAAGTTTTTGTATCGGAATTTAGCTCAATTCTAAAAGACGCAGGTACTAGATCATTGTCAATAAAGAGAACAAATTGTAAGACTAAGAGACGTACCCGGCTTGGACAAAACAAACAATGGTTCGACAAAAGCTGTACTGAACTAAAGCGAGAGGTGAAGAACCTGGCTTCCCTACTTGTGAAACAGCCATCAAACCCAGATATCAGGGGTAGATTCTTTAAAAGGAAAAAGGAATATAGAAAACTCATAAAAAAGAAGAAAAGAGATTTTCATAATTACATAATGACACAATTATCCTGCCTAAAAGATAAGAATCCTAGTGCCTTTTGGAATCTAGTAAACAAATTAAAACCAGCAAAAGCACAAGAGAACAATATATCAGATGAAGAGTGGCTTAATCACTTCAGCAGTGTAGACAAGCTTTTTAACAATACAAAGGACTGTCCTGACCCAGAAAATGATCCGCGAATTTCAAATAACGATTCACTGAATTCATCTCCACCCACTGTAAACCCCTCTGTCCTTGATTCCCCAATAACCATTGGGGAATTAACCACTGCCATTTCTAATCTCAAAAACAATAAATCTAGTGGAAATGACATGATTCTAAACGAAATGTTGAAATCTGGTAAAATGATATTGAAAAAGCCACTTCTCCAGGTTTTTAATATGTGTTTACAAAATGAATATTTTCCTGAGGAATGGTCTCTCAGCCATATCGTGCCAATTCACAAGTCAGGGGACCCTTCCATCCCAGACAACTATCGTGGAATCTCTATTATGAGCTGTCTAGGTAAACTATTTTCTTCCATATTGAATACTCGTTTAGTAAATTATGCAGAAAACAACACATTATTCAAACCCCATCAGGCAGGCTTTAGGAAAAACTTTAGAACAACAGATAATCTTTTCGTAGTTAGCACCCTAGTTAGGAAATACATTAGTCAGAACTCTCGCCTCTTTGCATGTTTTGTAGATTTTAGTAAGGCCTTTGATTCAGTTTGGAGAAATGGCCTCATATTTAAATTGAACAAGCTTGGTATAGGTGGTAAATTTCTTCAAACTATCAAAGATATGTACTCTAAAACTACAAATTGTGTCAAACATAGTCATGGTCTCACTGAATCATATGTTACGCATAGCGGTGTCAAACAAGGTTGTAATTTAAGCCCAACGTTATTCAACTTATTTATTAGTGATATTACAACCATCTTTGACAATGAATGTAAACCACCAATTATGCATGATAAGCGTATTCCCTGTTTATTGTACGCAGATGACTTAGTTATTTTTTCCGAGTCTAAACAAGGGTTACAAACCTCTTTGAACAAGCTAGAAAACTACTGTAATACATGGAGACTGAATGTAAACCTTAGGAAAACAAAAGTTGTTGTTTTCTCTAAAGGTGGCCGTCTTCCAAAAGACTGTTTGTTTACATACCAGAAAAACCCTGTTGAATTAGTTACATCCTATTGTTACTTAGGTATTATTGTCAACTCTGCCGGCACATTCAAGGCGAATCACAAACACCTCTACAGGAAAGGTCTAAAAGCTTTGTTCGGCATTAACCAATCTCTAGACAATGCCGACGCCCCCATTTCTGTGAGAAACAAACTTTTTGATGCGTGCGTTAAACCCATCATTCTCTACGGCTCTGAAATATGGGGCTCGTTCAAAAGTTCAAATTCCTGTCCAATTGAATCCGTTCATTTAAAATTCTGCAAACAATCATTACGTGTACCAAAATCTGCTTGCAGCCTAGCTGCAAGGGCGGAATTAGGAAGATACCCCATACAAGTGGAGGCTTCGCTAAATGCCGTCAAATATTTTCTTAGACTTCGCCAAAATGTGCCAGCCGACAGTTTTCAAGCAGATGCTTTCTACTGTCAGTTAGATCTAGACAAATCTGGTGTTAAATGTTGGGCGACAGGAATACGTAAGTCTTTAGAGGAGAGCGGGTTTGCTTTCTTATGGCATCTTCCAATTTCATACAATACAAATACGTTACAAATTGTTAGTTCCATTGGCCAGCGGATAAAAGACATTTACTTCCAAACGTTTCTAAAAGAAATACATAACGACAACAAAGGTGGGGCTGCCAAAAACAAGTTAAGATCATATAGATTATTCAAAACAACTTATAATGAAGAAAAATATCTAAGTAATGCAAATATGAGGGTCAGGAATACAGTCACAAGACTAAGGATCAGCTGCCACAAACTACACATTGAAACGGGAAGACATACTCGCACTCCTCTAGAACAACGATTATGTAAACATTGTAATTTGAATAGAATAGAAAACGAATGTCATTTTGTGGTAGAATGTGGATTATATACCAAAGAAAGAAATGAACTGTATAAGCTTGTAGAAAACTTATTTCCCTACTTCACACATTTAAGCACTGTACAAAAATTCATATTCCTAATGCGACTAGACAAACCTCCCATTGAAAAACACGTCTGTTCTTTTATATCTACTATAACCGAAAAGCGAGGAGAAGTAGAATTTATCTAATGATAGTCATATTCTTTTTGTCCCGTTAACTGTACTTGTTGTTTTGTTTTGTTGTGACCTGTACTTAGCCAAGTGTGGCAGAAATGTGCAATAAAGGTCTTCATTCATTAAAAAAATCAATGTCTGACCAAGAAGTTTCAAACTTTACTTTTAGTTGATAGGGCACCTGGTAGGTATTTGAAAACTGAAGACCGCAATATTATCTTGTTCATGGTTACAGAGTTATAGGTGACCAAAGTTGCCCCCCACCCCCATAGTATAAGTATAGGGACATTAAAAAAAATCAATGTCTGACCAAGAAGTTTCAAACTTTACTATTAGTTGATAGGGCACCTGGTAGGTATTTGAAAACTGAAGACCGCAAAATTATGTTGTTCATGGTTACAGAGTTATAGGTGACCAAAAAATCAATTACTGACCAAGAAGTTTCAAACTTTACTTTTAGTTGATAGGGCACCTGGTAGGTCTTTGAAAACTGAAGACCGCAATATTATCTTGTTCATGGTTACAGAGTTATAGGTGACCTAAGTTGCCCCCCACCCACCCCCATAGTATAAGTATAGGGACATTAAAAAAATCAATGTCTGACCAAGAAGTTTCAAACTTTACTTTTAGTTGATAGGGCACCTGGTAGGTCTTTGAAAACTGAAGACCGCAATATTATCTTGTTCATGGTTACAGAGTTATAGGTGACCAAAGTTGCCCCCCAGTGGTCCCACCCCCATAGTATAAGTATTGGGACATTAAAAAAATCAATGTCTGACCAAGAAGTTTCAAACTTTACTTTTAGTTGATAGGGCACCTGGTAGGTATTTGAAAACTGAAGACCGCAATATTATCTTGTTCATGGTTACAGAGTTATAGGTGACCAAAGTTGCCCCCCAGTGGTCCCACCCCCATAGTATAAGTATTGGGACATTAAAAAAATCAATGTCTGACCAAGAAGTTTCAAACTTTACTTTTAGTTGATAGGGCACCTGGTAGGTATTTGAAAACTGAAGACCGCAATATTATCTTGTTCATGGTTACAGAGTTATAGGTGACCAAAGTTGCCCCCCAGTGGTCCCACCCCCATAGTATAAGTATAGGGACATTAAAAAATCAATGTCTGACCAAGAAGTTTCAAACTTTACTTTTAGTTGATAGGGCACCTGGTAGGTCTTTGAAAACTGAAGACCGCAATATTATCTTGTTCATGGTTACAGAGTTATAGGTGACCAAAGTTGCCCCCCACCCACCCCCATAGTATAAGTATAGGGACATTAAAAAATCAATGTCTGACCAAGAAGTTTCAAACTTTACTTTTAGTTGATAGGGCACCTGGTAGGTCTTTGAAAACTGAAGACCGCAATATTATCTTGTTCATGGTTACAGAGTTATAGGTGACCAAAGTTGCCCCCCAGTGGTCCCACCCCCATAGTATAAGTATAGGGACATTAAAAAATCAATGTCTGACCAAGAAGTTTCAAACTTTACTTTTAGTTGATAGGGCACCTGGTAGGTCTTTGAAAACTGAAGACCGCAATATTATCTTGTTCGTGGTTACAGAGTTATAGGTGACCAAAGTTGCCCCCCACCCACCCCCATAGTATAAGTATAGGGACATTAAAAAAATCAATGTCTGACCAAGAAGTTTCAAACTTTACTTTTAGTTGATAGGGCACCTGGTAGGTCTTTGAAAACTGAAGACCGCAATATTATCTTGTTCGTGGTTACAGAGTTATAGGTGACCAAAGTTGCCCCCCACCCACCCCCATAGTATAAGTATAGGGACATTAAAAAAATCAATGTCTGACCAAGAAGTTTCAAACTTTACTTTTAGTTGATAGGGCACCTGGTAGGTCTTTGAAAACTGAAGACCGCAATATTATCTTGTTCATGGTTACAGAGTTATAGGTGACCAAAGTTGCCCCCCACCCACCCCCATAGTATAAGTATAGGGACATTAAAAAAAACAATGTCTGACCAAGAAGTTTCAAACTTTACTTTTAGTTGATAGGACACCTGGTAGGTCTTTGAAAACTGAAGACCGCAATATTATCTTGTTCATGGTTACAGAGCTATAGGTGACCAAAGTTGCCCCCCACCCACCCCCATAGTATAAGTTTTGAGACATTAAAAAAATCAATGTCTGACCAAGAAGTTTCAAACTTTACTTTTAGTTGATAGGGCACCTGGTAGGTCTTTGAAAACTGAAGACCGCAATATTATCTTGTTCATGGTTACAGAGTTATAGGTGACCTAAGTTGCCCCCCACCCACCCCCATAGTATAAGTATAGGGACATTAAAAAAATCAATGTCTGACCAAGAAGTTTCAAACTTTACTTTTAGTTGATAGGGCACCTGGTAGGTCTTTGAAAACTGAAGACCGCAATATTATCTTGTTCATGGTTACAGAGTTATAGGTGACCAAAGTTGCCCCCCAGTGGTCCCACCCCCATAGTATAAGTATTGGGACATTAAAAAAATCAATGTCTGACCAAGAAGTTTCAAACTTTACTTTTAGTTGATAGGGCACCTGGTAGGTATTTGAAAACTGAAGACCGCAATATTATCTTGTTCATGGTTACAGAGTTATAGGTGACCAAAGTTGCCCCCCAGTGGTCCCACCCCCATAGTATAAGTATAGGGACATTAAAAAATCAATGTCTGACCAAGAAGTTTCAAACTTTACTTTTAGTTGATAGGGCACCTGGTAGGTCTTTGAAAACTGAAGACCGCAATATTATCTTGTTCATGGTTACAGAGTTATAGGTGACCAAAGTTGCCCCCCACCCACCCCCATAGTATAAGTATAGGGACATTAAAAAATCAATGTCTGACCAAGAAGTTTCAAACTTTACTTTTAGTTGATAGGGCACCTGGTAGGTCTTTGAAAACTGAAGACCGCAATATTATCTTGTTCATGGTTACAGAGTTATAGGTGACCAAAGTTGCCCCCCAGTGGTCCCACCCCCATAGTATAAGTATAGGGACATTAAAAAATCAATGTCTGACCAAGAAGTTTCAAACTTTACTTTTAGTTGATAGGGCACCTGGTAGGTCTTTGAAAACTGAAGACCGCAATATTATCTTGTTCGTGGTTACAGAGTTATAGGTGACCAAAGTTGCCCCCCACCCACCCCCATAGTATAAGTATAGGGACATTAAAAAAATCAATGTCTGACCAAGAAGTTTCAAACTTTACTTTTAGTTGATAGGGCACCTGGTAGGTCTTTGAAAACTGAAGACCGCAATATTATCTTGTTCGTGGTTACAGAGTTATAGGTGACCAAAGTTGCCCCCCACCCACCCCCATAGTATAAGTATAGGGACATTAAAAAAATCAATGTCTGACCAAGAAGTTTCAAACTTTACTTTTAGTTGATAGGGCACCTGGTAGGTCTTTGAAAACTGAAGACCGCAATATTATCTTGTTCATGGTTACAGAGTTATAGGTGACCAAAGTTGCCCCCCACCCACCCCCATAGTATAAGTATAGGGACATTAAAAAAAACAATGTCTGACCAAGAAGTTTCAAACTTTACTTTTAGTTGATAGGACACCTGGTAGGTCTTTGAAAACTGAAGACCGCAATATTATCTTGTTCATGGTTACAGAGCTATAGGTGACCAAATTTGCCCCCCACCCACCCCCATAGTATAAGTTTTGAGACATTAAAAAAATCAATGTCTGACCAAGAAGTTTCAAACTTTACTTTTAGTTGATAGGGCACCTGGTAGGTCTTTGAAAACTGAAGACCGCAATATTATCTTGTTCGTGGTTACAGAGTTATAGGTGACCAAAGTTGCCCCCCCCACCCACCCCCATAGTATAAGTATAGGGACATTAAAAAAATCAATGTCTGACCAAGAAGTTTCAAACTTTACTTTTAGTTGATAGGGCACCTGGTAGGTCTTTAAAAAATGAAGACCGCAATATTATCTTGTTCGTGGTTACAGAGTAATAGGTGACCAAAGTTGCCCCCCACCCACCCCCATAGTATAAGTATAGGGACATTAAAAAAATCAATGTCTGACCAAGAAGTTTCAAACTTTACTTTTAGTTGATAGGGCACCTGGTAGGTCTTTGAAAACTGAAGACCGCAATATTATCTTGTTCATGGTTACAGAGTTATAGGTGACCAAAGTTGCCCCCCACCCACCCCCATAGTATAAGTATAGAGACATTAAAAAAATCAATGTCTGACCAAGAAGTTTCAAACTTTACTTTTAGTTCACAGGGCACCTGGTAGGTCTTTGAAAACTGAAGACCGCAATATTATCTTGTTCGTGGTTACAGAGTTATAGGTGACCAAAGTTGCCCCCCACCCACCCCCATAGTAGAAGTATAGGGACATTAAAAAAATCAATGTCTGACCAAGAAGTTTCAAACTTTACTTTTAGTTGATAGGGCACCTGGTAGGTCTTTGAAAACTGAAGACCGCAATATTATCTTGTTCATGGTTACAGAGTTATAGGTGACCAAAGTTGCCCCCCACCCACCCCCATAGTATAAGTATAGGGACATTAAAAAAATCAATGTCTGACCAAGAAGTTTCAAACTTTACTTTTAGTTGATAGGGCACCTGGTAGGTCTTTGAAAACTGAAGACCGCAATATTATCTTGTTCGTGGTTACAGAGTTATAGGTGACCAAAGTTGACCCCCACCCACCCCCATAGTATAAGTATAGGGACATTAAAAAAATCAATGTCTGACCAAGAAGTTTCAAACTTTACTTTTAGTTGATAGGGCACCTGGTAGGTCTTTGAAAACTGAAGACCGCAATATTATCTTGTTCGTGGTTACAGAGTTATAGGTGACCAAAGTTGCCCCCCACCCACCCCCATAGTATAAGTATAGGCACATTAAAAAAATCAATGTCTGACCAAGAAGTTTCAGCATAACAAACACAAAAACAAGAAAAACTGGTTTAATGACAACTGTGCAACGGCCAGACGTAACCTAAACAATCTTGGTAAATTACTTTCAAAAAACTCCCGTGACCCTTTCATTAGAGGCAAGTACTTCAAAACGAAAAAAGATTACACTCGACTTATAAGAAAAGCGAAAAGGTCATACAAAGACAATATTCTACAACAGCTTAATTCCCAAACCGGCAACAATCCTTCAACATTTTGGCAACTAATCAAACAATTTAAAACAACTGATCGTGTATCCACTGAGGAAGCAGTGGACAGTCAAGCTCTCCATACATACTTCAAACAGTTGTATGGAAGTGATGAAAAATCCAACTTACCCAAAACAAACAACAGCTTCCATATTCACATTGAAAATAAACTGAATGAAATGGAAACCGAACTGTCAAAACACAACCCTTTGGATACAGTAATACAAGCAAGCGAAATCAATCAAGCAATCTCCCAATTAAAGAATGGTAAAGCCTCAGGCAATGATCTTATATTAAACGAAATGTTGAAATGTGCCGCACATGTTCTAACAAAGCCGTTAGCAATTTTATTCAACCTAATCATGTCATCAGGCCACTTCCCTAAACAATGGTGCGAAAGCCACATCGTGCCACTTCACAAAGGAGGCTCTAAAGAGGACCTGAATAACTACAGAGGAATTTCTGTAACGAGCTGCCTAGCCAAATTGTTTACCACAATAATGAACACCCGCCTCTCTAATTATTTAGACGCGCATTCACTTCTCTCCCCAAACCAATCAGGATTTCGAAAGAATTTTGGAACACGAGATAACCTTTTCGTTGTTGACTCCTTAATATCTAAATATGTTAATTCCAATAAACGGCTATATGCTTGTTTTGTCGACTTCAGGAAAGCTTTCGATAGTGTTTGGAGAGAAGGCCTTCGCTATAAAATACTCAGCTCAGGGATAGGTGGAAAATTCTATGAATTAATCAAATCCATGTATTCTAACTCTCAGACGTGCGTCAAAACTTCCACAGGTCTCACTCCTTTATTCGACACAGACAGAGGTGTAAAGCAGGGCTGTAATCTCAGCCCTACACTTTTCAACCTATTTATTAATGACCTTGTCAAAGAGTTAGATAACCCCGAATGCGTACCTCCCACTTTGCACAATCTTTTTGTCTCTTGTCTACTTTATGCCGATGACGTGGTGATTTTCTCAGAGACCGAAGAAGGGTTACAACGTGCTTTAGACAGACTTAATATGTTTTGCACAAAATGGAAATTACAAGTGAATCAGAAAAAAACAAAAGTGGTGATTTTTAACAAAACTGGACGCCTATTCAAGGACGTGAATTTTTTCATTGGTTCTGAGAGTATTGAAACAGCAAGTTCTTACTGCTATTTAGGTTTGATGTTGTCATCGTCGGGAAGTTTTTCTCTTGCCAAAAATCAATTATCACAAAAAGCACGTAAAGCCATTTTCAGTCTCAAACATTTGATTCGCTCACCGTTGTCTCCTAAGGCCCTGTTAAGGATATACAACGCATGTATTAAATCTATCATGTTGTACGGTTGCGAAATCTGGGGAAAGGATTACCTAAACGATAAGTGTCCTATCGAGATAATTCAAAACAGATTTTGTAAAAATATACTTGGTGTCCAAAGAAGCTCAAGTAACGTAGCATGTAGAGCGGAGCTTGGTATATTTCCAGTCGATCTAGATGTTTCAGTCCGCATAGTCAAATACTGGCTACGACTCAGACAACTAGACATTTCCTCACATCCTCTCCAAGTAGACGCACTTCTGTCACAACAACATATACCTGTGAATAATCGTAGGAAAAACTGGACTCAACATGTAAAGGAGGTACTTGACAATTGTGGCTACTCATACATTTGGTATACCGACAACCCTAATATAGACGCTAGACAGACCTGTGCACTGTTAAGAAGAAGATTAGAAGATATGTATATTCAAACATTCTTTCATAACCTGTTGAAAGATGAAGGAAAACTAAGATTTTACAAAAACGTAAAAACGATCTACGACATGGAAAATTATCTGTACCATAATGACTTTGACCAACGTGCGGCAATATGTAAGATAAGAATTAGCGCGCACCCATTAGAAATAGAGAAAGGGAGATACAAAAAGCTACCGGTCCAGGACAGAACATGTAAACAATGTGCAACGAAAGCAGTGGATAATGAAATACATTTTATATGCGAATGTCCCGAATTTGAAACCGAAAGAAACAGATTATTCACGAAAGTATCCGAAATCTCAAAAAACTTTTCTAAATTAAGAAATACACAGAAACTCATATTCCTTTTAAAATCATCCAGCCAACTCATCATTGAAAGTTTGGGACTTTTTATTTTCCACTGCTTTCAGAGAAGAAATCAAACCCCGCATTAGTACCGTAGCTATAGAAACTTACTGTAGAATAGCAATATAGAATGATTTTGTATTCATGTATACCTTTGTTTTACCTTACATTTGTATTTCGACATTGTTGTCAACATGCAATTAGCCTACGGGCATGAATTTGCAATAAACTATTATTATTAAAAAAATCAATGTCTGACCAAGAAGTTTCAAACTTTAATTTTAGTTGATAGGGCACCTGGTAGGTCTTTGAAAACTGAAGACCGCAATATTATCTTGTTCATGGTTACAGAGTTATAGGTGACCAAAGTTGCCCCCCACCCACCCCCATAGTATAAGTATAGGGACATTAAAAAAATCAATGTCTGACCAAGAAGTTTTAAACTTTACTTTTAGTTGATAGGGCACCTGGTTGGTCTTTGAAAACTGAAGACCGCAATATTATCTTGTTCATGGTTACAGAGTTATAGGTGACCAAAGTTGCCCCCTACCCACCCCCATAGTATAAGTATAGGGACATTAAAAAAATCAATGTCTGACCAAGAAGTTTCAAACTTTACTTTTAGTTGATAGGGCACCTGGTAGGTCTTTGAAAACTGAAGACCGCAATATTATCTTGTTCGTGGTTACAGAGTTATAGGTGACCAAAGTTGCTCCCCACCCACCCCCATAGTATAAGTATAGGGACATTAAAAAAATCAATGTCTTACCAAGAAGTTTTAAACTTTACTTTTAGTTGATAGGGCACCTGGTAGGTCTTTGAAAACTGAAGACCGCAATATTATCTTGTTCATGGTTACAGAGTTATAGGTGACCAAAGTTGCCCCCCACCCGCCCCCATAGTATAAGTATAGGGACATTAAAAAAATCAATGTCTGACCAAGAAGTTTCAAACTTTACTTTTAGTTGATAGGGCACCTGGTAGGTCTTTGAAAACTGAAGACCGCAATATTATCTTGTTCATGGTTACAGAGTTATAGGTGACCAAAGTTGCTCCCCACCCACCCCTATAGTATAAGTATAGGGACATTGAAAAAATCAATGTCTGACCAAGAAGTTTCAAACTTTACTTTTAGTTGATAGGGCACCTGGTAGGTCTTTGAAAACTGAAGACCGCAATATTATCTTGTTCGTGGTTACAGAGTTATAGGTGACCAAAGTTGCCCCCCACCCACCCCCATAGTATAAGTATAGGGACATTAAAAAAATCAATGTCTGACCAAGAAGTTTCAAACTTTACTTTTAGTTGATAGGGCACCTGGTAGGTCTTTGAAAACTGAAGACCGCAATATTATCTTGTTCGTGGTTACAGAGTTATAGGTGACCAAAGTTGCCCCCCACCCACCCCCATAGTATAAGTATAGGGACATTAAAAAAATCAATGTCTGACCAAGAAGTTTCAAACTTTACTTTTAGTTGATAGGGCACCTGGTAGGTCTTTGAAAACTGAAGACCGCAATATTATCTTGTTCATGGTTACAGAGTTATAGGTGACCAAAGTTGCCCCCCACCCACCCCCATAGTATAAGTATAGGGACATTAAAAAAATCAATGTCTGACCAAGAAGTTTCAAACTTTACTTTTAGTTGATAGGGCACCTGGTAGGTCTTTGAAAACTGAAGACCGCAATATTATCTTGTTCATGGTTACAGAGTTATAGGTGACCAAAGTTGCCCCCCACCCACCCCCATATTATAAGTATAGGGACATTAAAAAAATCAATGTCTGACCAAGAAGTTTCAAACTTTACTTTTAGTTGATAGGGCACCTGGTAGGTCTTTGAAAACTGAAGACCGCAATATTATCTTGTTAATGGTTACAGAGTTATAGGTGACCAAAGTTGCCCCCCACCCACCCCCATAGTATAAGTATAGGGACATTAAAAAAATCAATGTCTGACCAAGAAGTTTCAAACTTTACTTTTAGTTGATAGGGCACCTGGTAGGTCTTTGAAAACTGAAGACCGCAATATTATCTTGTTCATGGTTACAGAGTTATAGGTGACCAAAGTTGCCCCCCACCCACCCCCATAGTATAAGTATAGGGACATTAAAAAAATCAATGTCTGACCAAGAAGTTTCAAACTTTACTTTTAGTTGATAGGGCACCTGGTAGGTCTTTGAAAACTGAAGACCGCAATATTATCTTGTTCATGGTTACAGAGTTATAGGTGACCAAAGTTGCCCCCCACCCACCCCCATAGTATAAGTATAGGGACATTAAAAAAATCAATGTCTGACCAAGAAGTTTCAAACTTTACTTTTAGTTGATAGGGCACCTGGTAGGTCTTTGAAAACTGAAGACCGCAATATTATCTTGTTCATGGTTACAGAGTTATAGGTGACCAAAGTTGCCCCCCACCCACCCCCATAGTATAAGTATAGGGACATTAAAAAAATCAATGTCTGACCAAGAAGTTTCAAACTTTACTTTTAGTTGATAGGGCACCTGGTAGGTCTTTGAAAACTGAAGACCGCAATATTATCTTGTTCGTGGTTACAGAGTTATAGGTGACCAAAGTTGCCCCCCACCCACCCCCATAGTATAAGTATAGGGACATTAAAAAAATCAATGTCTGACCAAGAAGTTTCAAACTTTACTTTTAGTTGATAGGGCACCTGGTAGGTCTTTGAAAACTGAAGACCGCAATATTATCTTGTTCATGGTTACAGAGTTATAGGTGACCAAAGTTGCCCCCCACCCACCCCCATAGTATAAGTATAGGGACATTAAAAAAATCAATGTCTGACCAAGAAGTTTCAAACTTTACTTTTAGTTGATAGGGCACCTGGTAGGTCTTTGAAAACTGAAGACCGCAATATTATCTTGTTCATGGTTACAGAGTTATAGGTGACCAAAGTTGCCCCCCACCCACCCCCATAGTATAAGTATAGGGACATTAAAAAAATCAATGTCTGACCAAGAAGTTTCAAACTTTACTTTTAGTTGATAGGGCACCTGGTAGGTCTTTGAAAACTGAAGACCGCAATATTATCTTGTTCATGGTTACAGAGTTATAGGTGACCAAAGTTGCCCCCCACCCACCCCCATAGTATAAGTATAGGGACATTAAAAAAATCAATGTCTGACCAAGAAGTTTCAAACTTTACTTTTAGTTGATAGGGCACATGGTAGGTCTTTGAAAACTGAAGACCGCAATATTATCTTGTTCATGGTTACAGAGTTATAGGTGACCAAAGTTGCCCCCCACCCACCCCCATAGTATAAGTTTTGAGACATTAAAAAAATCAATGTCTGACCAAGAAGTTTCAAACTTTACTTTTAGTTGATAGGGCACCTGGTAGGTCTTTGAAAACTGAAGACCGCAATATTATCTTGTTCGTGGTTACAGAGTTATAGGTGACCAAAGTTGCCCCCCCCCACCCACCCCCATAGTATAAGTATAGGGACATTAAAAAAATCAATGTCTGACCAAGAAGTTTCAAACTTTACTTTTAGTTGATAGGGCACCTGGTAGGTCTTTGAAAACTGAAGACCGCAATATTATCTTGTTCGTGGTTACAGAGTTATAGGTGACCAAAGTTGCCCCCCACCCACCCCCATAGTATAAGTATAGGGACATTAAAAAAATCAATGTCTGACCAAGAAGTTTCAAACTTTACTTTTAGTTGATAGGGCACCTGGTAGGTCTTTGAAAACTGAAGACCGCAATATTATCTTGTTCATGGTTACAGAGTTATAGGTGACCAAAGTTGCCCCCCACCCACCCCCATAGTATAAGTATAGGGACATTAAAAAAATCAATGTCTGACCAAGAAGTTTCAAACTTTACTTTTAGTTGATAGGGCACCTGGTAGGTCTTTGAAAACTGAAGACCGCAATATTATCTTGTTCATGGTTACAGAGTTATAGGTGACCAAAGTTGCCCCCCACCCACCCCCATAGTATAAGTATAGGGACATTTAAAAAATCAATGTCTGACCAAGAAGTTTCAAACTTTACTTTTAGTTGATAGGGCACCTGGTAGGTCTTTGAAAACTGAAGACCGCAATATTATCTTGTTCGTGGTTACAGAGTTATAGGTGACCAAAGTTGCCCCCCACCCACCCCCATAGTATAAGTATAGGGACATTAAAAAAATCAATGTCTGACCAAGAAGTTTCAAACTTTACTTTTAGTTGATAGGGCACCTGGTAGGTCTTTGAAAACTGAAGACCGCAATATTATCTTGTTCGTGGTTACAGAGTTATAGGTGACCAAAGTTGCCCCCCACCCACCCCCATAGTATAAGTATAGGGACATTAAAAAAAACAATGTCTGACCAAGAAGTTTCAAACTTTACTTTTAGTTGATAGGGCACCTGGTAGGTCTTTGAAAACTGAAGACCGCAATATTATCTTGTTCGTGGTTACAGAGTTATAGGTGACCAAAGTTGCCCCCCACCCACCCCCATAGTATAAGTATAGGGACATTAAAAAAATCAATGTCTGACCAAGAAGTTTCAAACTTTACTTTTAGTTGATAGGGCACCTGGTAGGTCTTTGAAAACTGAAGACCGCAATATTATCTTGTTCATGGTTACAGAGTTATAGGTGACCAAAGTTGCCCCCCACCCACCCCCATAGTATAAGTATAGGGACATTAAAAAAATCAATGTCTGACCAAGAAGTTTCAAACTTTACTTTTAGTTGATAGGGCACCTGGTAGGTCTTTGAAAACTGAAGACCGCAATATTATCTTGTTCATGGTTACACAGTTATAGGTGACCAAAGTTGCCCCCCACCCACCCCCATAGTATAAGTATAGGGACATTAAAAAAATCAATGTCTGACCAAGAAGTTTCAAACTTTACTTTTAGTTGATAGGGCACCTGGTAGGTCTTTGAAAACTGAAGACCGCAATATTATCTTGTTCGTGGTTACAGAGTTATAGGTGACCAAAGTTGCCCCCCACCCACCCCCATAGTATAAGTATAGGGACATTAAAAAAATCAATGTCTGACCAAGAAGTTTCAAACTTTACTTTTAGTTGATAGGGCACCTGGTAGGTCTTTGAAAACTGAAGACCGCAATATTATCTTGTTCATGGTTACAGAGTTATAGGTGACCAAAGTTGCCCCCCACCCACCCCCATAGTATAAGTATAGGGACATTAAAAAAATCAATGTCTGACCAAGAAGTTTCAAACTTTACTTTTAGTTGATAGGGCACCTGGTAGGTCTTTGAAAACTGAAGACCGCAATATTATCTTGTTCATGGTTACAGAGTTATAGGTGACCAAAGTTGCCCCCCACCCACCCCCATAGTATAAGTATAGGGACATTAAAAAAATCAATGTCTGACCAAGAAGTTTCAAACTTTACTTTTAGTTGATAGGGCACCTGGTAGGTCTTTGAAAACTGAAGACCGCAATATTATCTTGTTCGTGGTTACAGAGTTATAGGTGACCAAAGTTGCTCCCCACCCACCCCCATAGTATTAGTATAGGGACATTAAAAAAATCAATGTCTGACCAAGAAGTTTCAAATTTTAGTTTTAGTTGATAGGGCACCTGGTAGGTCTTTGAAAACTGAAGACCGCAATATTATCTTGTTCATGGTTACAGAGTTATAGGTGACCAAAGTTGCCCCCCACCCACCCCCATAGTATAAGTATAGGGACATTAAAAAAATCAATGTCTGACCAAGAAGTTTCAAACTTTACTTTTAGTTGATAGGGCACCTGGTAGGTCTTTGAAAACTGAAGACCGCAATATTATCTTGTTCGTGGTTACAGAGTTATAGGTGACCAAAGTTGCTCACCACCCACCCCCATAGTATAAGTATAGGGACATTAAAAAAATCAATGTCTGACCAAGAATTTCAAACTTTACTTTTAGTTGATAGGGCACCTGGTAGGTCTTTAAAAACTGAAGACTGCAATATTATCTTGTTCATGGTTATAGAGTTATAGGTGACCAAAGTTGCCCCCCACCCACCCCCATAGTATAAGTATAGGGACATTAAAAAAATCAATGTCTGACCAAGAAGTTTCAAACTTTACTTTTAGTTGATAGGGCACCTGGTAAGTCTTTGAAAACTGAAGACCGCAATATTATCTTGTTCGTGGTTACAGAGTTATAGGTGACCAAAGTTGCCCCCCACCCACCCCCATAGTATAAGTATAGGGACATTAAAAAAATCAATGTCTGACCAAGAAGTTTTAAACTTTACTTTTAGTTGATAGGGCACCTGGTAGGTCTTTGAAAACTGAAGACCGCAATATTATCTTGTTCATGGTTACAGAGTTATAGGTGACCAAAGTTGCCCCCCACCCACCCCCATAGTATAAGTATAGGGACATTAAAAAAATCAATGTCTGACCAAGAAGTTTCAAACTTTACTTTTAGTTGATAGGGCACCTGGTAGGTCTTTGAAAACTGAAGACCGCAATATTATCTTGTTCATGGTTACAGAGTTATAGGTGACCAAAGTTGCCCCCCACCCACCCCCATAGTATAAGTATAGGGACATTAAAAAAATCAATGTCTGACCAAGAAGTTTTAAACTTTACTTTTAGTTGATAGGGCACCTGGTAGGTCTTTGAAAACTGAAGACCGCAATATTATCTTGTTCATGGTTACAGAGTTATAGGTGACCAAAGTTGCCCCCCACCCACCCCCATAGTATAAGTATAGGGACATTAAAAAAATCAATGTCTGACCAAGAAGTTTCAAACTTTACTTTTAGTTGATAGGGCACCTGGTAGGTCTTTGAAAACTGAAGACCGCAATATTATCTTGTTCATGGTTACAGAGTTATAGGTGACCAAAGTTGCCCCCCACCCACCCCCATAGTATAAGTATAGGGACATTTAAAAAATCAATGTCTGACCAAGAAGTTTCAAACTTTACTTTTAGTTGATAGGGCACCTGGTAGGTCTTTGAAAACTGAAGACCGCAATATTATCTTGTTCGTGGTTACAGAGTTATAGGTGACCAAAGTTGCCCCCCACCCACCCCCATAGTATAAGTATAGGGACATTAAAAAAATCAATGTCTGACCAAGAAGTTTCAAACTTTACTTTTAGTTGATAGGGCACCTGGTAGGTCTTTGAAAACTGAAGACCGCAATATTATCTTGTTCATGGTTACAGAGTTATAGGTGACCAAAGTTGCCCCCCACCCACCCCCATAGTATAAGTATAGGGACATTAAAAAAATCAATGTCTGACCAAGAACTTTCAAACTTTACTTTTAGTTGATAGGGCACCTGGTAGGTCTTTGAAAACTGAAGACCGCAATATTATCTTGTTCGTTGTTACAGAGTTATAGGTGACCAAAGTTGCCCCCCACCCACCCCCATAGTATAAGTATAGGGACATTAAAAAAATCAATGTCTGACCAAGAAGTTTCAAACTTTACTTTTAGTTGATAGGGCACCTGGTAGGTCTTTGAAAACTGAAGACCGCAATATTATCTTGTTCATGGTTACAGAGTTATAGGTGACCAAAGTTGCCCCCCACCCACCCCCATAGTATAAGTATAGGGACATTAAAAAAATCAATGTCTGACCAAGAAGTTTCAAACTTTACTTTTAGTTGATAAGGCACATGGTAGGTCTTTGAAAACTGAAGACCGCAATATTATCTTGTTCATGGTTACAGAGTTATAGGTGACCAAAGTTGCTCCCGACCCACCCCCATAGTATAAGTATAGGGACATTAAAAAAATCAATGTCTGACCAAGAAGTTTCAAACTTTACTTTTAGTTGATAGGGCACCTGGTAGGTCTTTGAAAACTGAAGACCGCAATATTATCTTGTTCGTGGTTACAGAGTTATAGGTGACCAAAGTTGCCCCCCACCCACCCCCATAGTATAAGTATAGGGACATTAAAAAAATCAATGTCTGACCAAGAAGTTTCAAACTTTACTTTTAGTTGATAGGGCACCTGGTAGGTCTTTGAAAACTGAAGACCGCAATATTATCTTGTTCGTGGTTACAGAGTTATAGGTGACCAAAGTTGCCCCCCACCCACCCCCATAGTATAAGTATAGGGACATTAAAAAAATCAATGTCTGACCAAGAAGTTTCAAACTTTACTTTTAGTTGATAGGGCACCTGGTAGGTCTTTGAAAACTGAAGACCGCAATATTATCTTGTTCGTGGTTACAGAGTTATAGGTGACCAAAGTTGCCCCCCACCCACCCCCATAGTATAAGTATAGGGACATTAAAAAAATCAATGTCTGACCAAGAAGTTTCAAACTTTACTTTTAGTTGATAGGGCACCTGGTAGGTCTTTGAAAACTGAAGACCGCAATATTATCTTGTTCGTGGTTACAGAGTTATAGGTGACCAAAGTTGCCCCCCACCCACCCCCATAGTATAAGTATAGGGACATTAAAAAATCAATGTCTGACCAAGAAGTTTCAAACTTTACTTTTAGTTGATAGGGCACCTGGTAGGTCTTTGAAAACTGAAGACCGCAATATTATCTTGTTCATGGTTACAGAGTTATAGGTGACCAAAGTTGCCCCCCACCCACCCCCATAGTATAAGTATAGGGACATTAAAAAAATCAATGTCTGACCAAGAAGTTTAAAACTTTACTTTTAGTTGATAGGGCACCTGGTAGGTCTTTGAAAACTGAAGACCGCAATATTATCTTGTTCATGGTTACAGAGTTATAGGTGACCAAAGTTGCCCCCCACCCACCCCCATAGTATAAGTATAGGGACATTTAAAAAATCAATGTCTGACCAAGAAGTTTCAAACTTTACTTTTAGTTGATAGGGCACCTGGTAGGTCTTTGAAAACTGAAGACCGCAATATTATCTTGTTCGTGGTTACAGAGTTATAGGTGACCAAAGTTGCCCCCCACCCACCCCCATAGTATAAGTATAGGGACATTAAAAAAATCAATGTCTGACCAAGAAGTTTCAAACTTTACTTTTAGTTGATAGGGCACCTGGTAGGTCTTTGAAAACTGAAGACCGCAATATTATCTTGTTCGTGGTTACAGAGTTATAGGTGACCAAAGTTGCCCCCCACCCACCCCCATAGTATAAGTATAGGGACATTAAAAAAATCAATGTCTGACCAAGAAGTTTCAAACTTTACTTTTAGTTGATAGGGCACCTGGTAGGTCTTTGAAAACTGAAGACCGCAATATTATCTTGTTCATGGTTACAGAGTTATAGGTGACCAAAGTTGCCCCCCACCCACCCCCATAGTATAAGTATAGGGACATTAAAAAAATCAATGTCTGACCAAGAAGTTTCAAACTTTACTTTTAGTTGATAGGGCACATGGTAGGTCTTTGAAAACTGAAGACCGCAATATTATCTTGTTCATGGTTACAGAGTTATAGGTGACCAAAGTTGCCCCCCACCCACCCCCATAGTATAAGTATAGGGACATTAAAAAAATCAATGTCTGACCAAGAAGTTTCAAACTCTACTTTTAGTTGATAGGGCACCTGGTAGGTCTTTGAAAACTGAAGACCGCAATATTATCTTGTTCGTGGTTACAGAGTTATAGGTGACCAAAGTTGCTCCCGACCCACCCCCATAGTATAAGTATAGGGACATTAAAAAAATCAATGTCTGACCAAGAAGTTTCAAACTTTACTTTTAGTTGATAGGGCACCTGGTAGGTCTTTGAAAACTGAAGACCGCAATATTATCTTGTTCATGGTTACAGAGTTATAGGTGACCAAAGTTGCCCCCCACCCACCCCCATAGTATAAGTATAGGGACATTAAAAAAATCAATGTCTGACCAAGAAGTTTCAAACTTTACTTTTAGTTGATAGGGCACCTGGTAGGTCTTTGAAAACTAAAGACCGCAATATTATCTTGTTCGTGGTTACAGAGTTATAGGTGACCAAAGTTGCCCCCCACCCACCCCCATAGTATAAGTATAGGGACATTAAAAAAATCAATGTCTGACCAAGAAGTTTCAAACTTTACTTTTAGTTGATAGGGCACCTGGTAGGTCTTTGAAAACTGAAGACCGCAATATTATCTTGTTCGTGGTTACAGAGTTATAGGTGACCAAAGTTGCCCCCCACCCACCCCCATAGTATAAGTATAGGGACATTAAAAAAATCAATGTCTGACCAAGAAGTTTCAAACTTTACTTTTAGTTGATAGGGCACCTGGTAGGTCTTTGAAAACTGAAGACCGCAATATTATCTTGTTCGTGGTTACAGAGTTATAGGTGACCAAAGTTGCCCCCCACCCACCCCCATAGTATAAGTATAGGGACATTAAAAAAATCAATGTCTGACCAAGAAGTTTCAAACTTTACTTTTAGTTGATAGGGCACCTGGTAGGTCTTTGAAAACTGAAGACCGCAATATTATCTTGTTCGTGGTTACAGAGTTATAGGTGACCAAAGTTGCCCCCCACCCACCCCCATAGTATAAGTATAGGGACATTAAAAAATCAATGTCTGACCAAGAAGTTTCAAACTTTACTTTTAGTTGATAGGGCACCTGGTAGGTCTTTGAAAACTGAAGACCGCAATATTATCTTGTTCGTGGTTACAGAGTTATAGGTGACCAAAGTTGCCCCCCACCCACCCCCATAGTATAAGTATAGGGACATTAAAAAAATCAATGTCTGACCAAGAAGTTTCAAACTTTACTTTTAGTTGATAGGGCACCTGGTAGGTCTTTGAAAACTGAAGACCGCAATATTATCTTGTTCGTGGTTACAGAGTTATAGGTGACCAAAGTTACCCCCCACCCACCCCCATAGTATAAGTATAGGGACATTAAAAAAATCAATGTCTGACCAAGAAGTTTCAAACTTTACTTTTAGTTGATAGGGCACCTGGTAGGTCTTTGAAAACTGAAGACCGCAATATTATCTTGTTCGTGGTTACAGAGTTATAGGTGACCAAAGTTGCCCCCCACCCACCCCCATAGTATAAGTATAGGGACATTAAAAAAATCAATGTCTGACCAAGAAGTTTCAAACTTTACTTTTAGTTGATAGGGCACCTGGTAGGTCTTTGAAAACTGAAGACCGCAATATTATCTTGTTCATGGTTACAGAGTTATAGGTGACCAAAGTTGCCCCCCACCCACCCCCATAGTATAAGTATAGGGACATTTAAAAAATCAATGTCTGACCAAGAAGTTTCAAACTTTACTTTTAGTTGATAGGGCACCTGGTAGGTCTTTGAAAACTGAAGACCGCAATATTATCTTGTTCGTGGTTACAGAGTTATAGGTGACCAAAGTTGCCCCCCACCCACCCCCATAGTATAAGTATAGGGACATTAAAAAAATCAATGTCTGACCAAGAAGTTTCAAACTTTACTTTTAGTTGATAGGGCACCTGGTAGGTCTTTGAAAACTGAAGACCGCAATATTATCTTGTTCATGGTTACAGAGTTATAGGTGACCAAAGTTGCCCCCCACCCACCCCCATAGTATAAGTATAGGGACATTAAAAAAATCAATGTCTGACCAAGAAGTTTCAAACTTTACTTTTAGTTGATAGGGCACCTGGTAGGTCTTTGAAAACTGAAGACCGCAATATTATCTTGTTCGTGGTTACAGAGTTATAGGTGACCAAAGTTGCCCCCCACCCACCCCCATAGTATAAGTATAGGGACATTAAAAAAATCAATGTCTGACCAAGAAGTTTCAAACTTTACTTTTAGTTGATAGGGCACCTGGTAGGTCTTTGAAAACTGAAGACCGCAATATTATCTTGTTCATGGTTACAGAGTTATAGGTGACCAAAGTTGCCCCCCACCCACCCCCATAGTATAAGTATAGGGACATTAAAAAAATCAATGTCTGACCAAGAAGTTTCAAACTTTACTTTTAGTTGATAGGGCACCTGGTAGGTCTTTGAAAACTGAAGACCGCAATATTATCTTGTTCGTGGTTACAGAGTTATAGGTGACCAAAGTTGCCCCCCATCCACCCCCATAGTATAAGTATAGGGACATTAAAAAAATCAATGTCTGACCAAGAAGTTTTAAACTTTACTTTTAGTTGATAGGGCACCTGGTAGGTCTTTGAAAACTGAAGACCGCAATATTATCTTGTTCATGGTTACAGAGTTATAGGTGACCAAAGTTGCCCCCCACCCACCCCCATAGTATAAGTATAGGGACATTAAAAAAATCAATGTCTGACCAAGAAGTTTCAAACTTTACTTTTAGTTGATAGGGCACCTGGTAGGTCTTTGAAAACTGAAGACCGCAATATTATCTTGTTCATGGTTACAGAGTTATAGGTGACCAAAGTTGCCCCCCACCCACCCCCATAGTATAAGTATAGGGACATTTAAAAAATCAATTTCTGACCAAGAAGTTTCAAACTTTACTTTTAGTTGATAGGGCACCTGGTAGGTCTTTGAAAACTGAAGACCGCAATATTATCTTGTTCGTGGTTACAGAGTTATAGGTGACCAAAGTTGCCCCCCACCCACCCCCATAGTATAAGTATAGGGACATTAAAAAAATCAATGTCTGACCAAGAAGTTTCAAACTTTACTTTTAGTTGATAGGGCACCTGGTAGGTCTTTGAAAACTGAAGACCGCAATATTATCTTTCTTCGTGGTTACAGAGTTATAGGTGACCAAAGTTGCCCCCCACCCACCCCCATAGTATAAGTATAGGGACATTAAAAAAAACAATGTCTGACCAAGAAGTTTCAAACTTTACTTTTAGTTGATAGGGCACCTGGTAGGTCTTTGAAAACTGAAGACCGCAATATTATCTTGTTCGTGGTTACAGAGTTATAGGTGACCAAAGTTGCCCCCCACCCACCCCCATAGTATAAGTATAGGGACATTAAAAAAATCAATGTCTGACCAAGAAGTTTCAAACTTTACTTTTAGTTGATAGGGCACCTGGTAGGTCTTTGAAAACTGAAGACCGCAATATTATCTTGTTCGTGGTTACAGAGTTATAGGTGACCAAAGTTGCCCCCCACCCACCCCCATAGTATAAGTATAGGGACATTAAAAAAATCAATGTCTGACCAAGAAGTTTCAAACTTTACTTTTAGTTGATAGGGCACCTGGTAGGTCTTTGAAAACTGAAGACCGCAATATTATCTTGTTCGTGGTTACAGAGTTATAGGTGACCAAAGTTGCCCCCCACCCACCCCCATAGTATAAGTATAGGGACATTAAAAAAATCAATGTCTGACCAAGATGTTTAAAACTTTACTTTTAGTTGATAGGGCACCTGGTAGGTCTTTGAAAACTGAAGACCGCAATATTATCTTGTTCATGGTTACAGAGTTATAGGTGACCAAAGTTGCCCCCCACCCACCCCCATAGTATAAGTATAGGGACATTTAAAAAATCAATGTCTGACCAAGAAGTTTCAAACTTTACTTTTAGTTGATAGGGCACCTGGTAGGTCTTTGAAAACTGAAGACCGCAATATTATCTTGTTCGTGGTTACAGAGTTATAGGTGACCAAAGTTGCCCCCCACCCACCCCCATAGTATAAGTATAGGGACATTAAAAAAATCAATGTCTGACCAAGAAGTTTCAAACTTTACTTTTAGTTGATAGGGCACCTGGTAGGTCTTTGAAAACTGAAGACCGCAATATTATCTTGTTCATGGTTACAGAGTTATAGGTGACCAAAGTTGCCCCCCCATCATAGTATAAGTATAGGCACATTAAAAAAATCAATGTCTGACCAAGAAGTTTCAAACTTTACTTTTAGTTGATAGGGCACCTGGTAGGTCTTTGAAAACTGAAGACCGCAATATTATCTTGTTCGTGGTTACAGAGTTATAGGTGACCAAAGTTGCCCCCCACCCACCCCCATAGTATAAGTATAGGGACATTAAAAAAATCACTGTCTGACCAAGAAGTTTCAAACTTTACTTTTAGTTGATAGGGCACCTGGTAGGTCTTTGAAAACTGAAGACCGCAATATTATCTTGTTCATGGTTACAGAGTTATAGGTGACCAAAGTTGCCCCCCACCCACCCCCATAGTATAAGTATAGGGACATTAAAAAAATCAATGTCTGACCAAGAAGTTTCAAACTTTACTTTTAGTTGATAGGGCACCTGGTAGGTCTTTGAAAACTGAAGACCGCAATATTATCTTGTTCGTGGTTACAGAGTTATAGGTGACCAAAGTTGCCCCCCACCCACCCCCATAGTATAAGTATAGGGACATTAAAAAAATCAATGTCTGACCAAGAAGTTTCAAACTTTACTTTTAGTTGATAGGGCACCTGGTAGGTCTTTGAAAAATGAAGACCGCAATATTATCTTGTTCATGGTTACAGAGTTATAGGTGACCAAAGTTGCCCCCCCATCATAGTATAAGTATAGGCACATTAAAAAAATCAATGTCTGACCAAGAAGTTTCAAACTTTACTTTTAGTTGATAGGGCACCTGGTAGGTCTTTGAAAACTGAAGACCGCAATATTATCTTGTTCATGGTTACAGAGTTATAGGTGACCAAAGTTGCCCCCCCATCATAGTATAAGTATAGGCACATTAAAAAAATCAATGTCTGACCAAGAAGTTTCAAACTTTACTTTTAGTTGATAGGGCACCTGGTAGGTCTTTGAAAACTGAAGACCGCAATATTATCTTGTTCGTGGTTACAGAGTTATAGGTGACCAAAGTTGCCCCCCACCCACCCCCATAGTATAAGTATAGGGACATTAAAAAAATCAATGTCTGACCAAGAAGTTTCAAACTTTACTTTTAGTTGATAGGGCACCTGGTAGGTCTTTGAAAACTGAAGACCGCAATATTATCTTGTTCATGGTTACAGAGTTATAGGTGACCAAAGTTGCCCCCCACCCACCCCCATAGTATAAGTATAGGGACATTAAAAAAATCAATGTCTGACCAAGAAGTTTCAAACTTTACTTTTAGTTGATAGGGCACCTGGTAGGTCTTTGAAAACTGAAGACCGCAATATTATCTTGTTCGTGGTTACAGAGTTATAGGTGACCAAAGTTGCCCCCCACCCACCCCCATAGTATAAGTATAGGGACATTAAAAAAATCAATGTCTGACCAAGAAGTTTCAAACTTTACTTTTAGTTGATAGGGCACCTGGTAGGTCTTTGAAAACTGAAGACCGCAATATTATCTTGTTCGTGGTTACAGAGTTATAGGTGACCAAAGTTGCCCCCCACCCACCCCCATAGTATAAGTATAGGGACATTAAAAAAATCAATGTTTGACCAAGAAGTTTCAAACTTTACTTTTAGTTGATAGGGCACCTGGTAGGTCTTTGAAAACTGAAGACCGCAATATTATCTTGTTCGTGGTTACAGAGTTATAGGTGACCAAAGTTGCCCCCCACCCACCCCCATAGTATAAGTATAGGGACATTAAAAAAATCAATGTCTGACCAAGAAGTTTCAAACTTTACTTTTAGTTGATAGGGCACCTGGTAGGTCTTTGAAAACTGAAGACCGCAATATTATCTTGTTCGTGGTTACAGAGTTATAGGTGACCAAAGTTGCCCCCCACCCACCCCCATAGTATAAGTATAGGGACATTAAAAAAATCACTGTCTGACCAAGAAGTTTCAAACTTTACTTTTAGTTGATAGGGCACCTGGTAGGTCTTTGAAAACTGAAGACCGCAATATTATCTTGTTCATGGTTACAGAGTTATAGGTGACCAAAGTTGCCCCCCACCCACCCCCATAGTATAAGTATAGGGACATTACCGTAGATATAGAAACTTACTGTAGAATAGCAATATAGAATGATTTTGTATTCATGTATACCTTTGTTTTACCTTACATTTGTATTTCGACATTGTTGTCAACATGCAATTAGCCTACGGGCATGAATTTGCAATAAACTACTAATTATCATTAAAAAAATCAATGTCTGACCAAGAAGTTTCAAACTTTACTTTTAGTTGATAGGGCACCTGGTAGGTCTTTGAAAACTGAAGACCGCAATATTATCTTGTTCGTGGTTACAGAGTTATAGGTGACCAAAGTTGCCCCCCACCCACCCCCATAGTATAAGTATAGGGACATTAAAAAAATCAATGTCTGACCAAGAAGTTTCAAACTTTACTTTTAGTTGATAGGGCACCTGGTAGGTCTTTGAAAACTGAAGACCGCAATATTATCTTGTTCGTGGTTACAGAGTTATAGGTGACCAAAGTTGCCCCCCACCCACCCCCATAGTATAAGTATAGGGACATTAAAAAAATCAATGTTTGACCAAGAAGTTTCAAACTTTACTTTTAGTTGATAGGGCACCTGGTAGGTCTTTGAAAACTGAAGACCGCAATATTATCTTGTTCGTGGTTACAGAGTTATAGGTGACCAAAGTTGCCCCCCACCCACCCCCATAGTATAAGTATAGGGACATTAAAAAAATCAATGTCTGACCAAGAAGTTTCAAACTTTACTTTTAGTTGATAGGGCACCTGGTAGGTCTTTGAAAACTGAAGACCGCAATATTATCTTGTTCGTGGTTACAGAGTTATAGGTGACCAAAGTTGCCCCCCACCCACCCCAATAGTATAAGTATAGGGACATTAAAAAAATCACTGTCTGACCAAGAAGTTTCAAACTTTACTTTTAGTTGATAGGGCACCTGGTAGGTCTTTGAAAACTGAAGACCGCAATATTATCTTGTTCATGGTTACAGAGTTATAGGTGACCAAAGTTGCCCCCCACCCACCCCCATAGTATAAGTATAGGGACATTAAAAAAATCAATGTCTGACCAAGAAGTTTCAAACTTTACTTTTAGTTGATAGGGCACCTGGTAGGTCTTTGAAAACTGAAGACCGCAATATTATCTTGTTCGTGGTTACAGAGTTATAGGTGACCAAAGTTGCCCCCCACCCACCCCCATAGTATAAGTATAGGGACATTAAAAAAATCAATGTCTGACCAAGAAGTTTCAAACTTTACTTTTAGTTGATAGGGCACCTGGTAGGTCTTTGAAAACTGAAGACCGCAATATTATCTTGTTCGTGGTTACAGAGTTATAGGTGACCAAAGTTGCCCCCCACCCACCCCCATAGTATAAGTATAGGGACATTAAAAAAATCAATGTCTGACCAAGAAGTTTCAAACTTTACTTTTAGTTGATAGGGCACCTGGTAGGTCTTTGAAAACTGAAGACCGCAATATTATCTTGTTCGTGGTTACAGAGTTATAGGTGACCAAAGTTGCCCCCCACCCACCCCCATAGTATAAGTATAGGGACATTAAAAAAATCAATGTCTGACCAAGAAGTTTCAAACTTTACTTTTAGTTGATAGGGCACCTGGTAGGTCTTTGAAAACTGAAGACCGCAATATTATCTTGTTCGTGGTTACAGAGTTATAGGTGACCAAAGTTGCCCCCCACCCACCCCCATAGTATAAGTATAGGGACATTAAAAAAATCAATGTCTGACCAAGAAGTTTCAAACTTTACTTTTAGTTGATAGGGCACCTGGTAGGTCTTTGAAAACTGAAGACCGCAATATTATCTTGTTCGTGGTTACAGAGTTATAGGTGACCAAAGTTGCCCCCCACCCACCCCCATAGTATAAGTATAGGGACATTAAAAAAATCAATGTCTGACCAAGAAGTTTCAAACTTTACTTTTAGTTGATAGGGCACCTGGTAGGTCTTTGAAAACTGAAGACCGCAATATTATCTTGTTCGTGGTTACAGAGTTATAGGTGACCAAAGTTGCCCCCCACCCACCCCCATAGTATAAGTATAGGGACATTAAAAAAATCAATGTCTGACCAAGAAGTTTCAAACTTTACTTTTAGTTGATAGGGCACCTGGTAGGTCTTTGAAAACTGAAGACCGCAATATTATCTTGTTCGTGGTTACAGAGTTATAGGTGACCAAAGTTGCCCCCCACCCACCCCCATAGTATAAGTATAGGGACATTAAAAAAATCACTGTCTGACCAAGAAGCTTCAAACTTTACTTTTAGTTGATAGGGCACCTGGTAGGTCTTTGAAAACTGAAGACCGCAATATTATCTTGTTCATGGTTACAGAGTTATAGGTGACCAAAGTTGCCCCCCACCCACCCCCATAGTATAAGTATAGGGACATTAAAAAAATCAATGTCTGACCAAGAAGTTTCAAACTTTACTTTTAGTTGATAGGGCACCTGGTAGGTCTTTGAAAACTGAAGACCGCAATATTATCTTGTTCATGGTTACAGAGTTATAGGTGACCAAAGTTGCCCCCCACCCACCCCCATAGTATAAGTATAGGGACATTAAAAAAATCAATGTCTGACCAAGAAGTTTCAAACTTTACTTTTAGTTGATAGGGCACCTGCTAGGTCTTTGAAAAACTGAAGACCGCAATATTATCTTGTTCATGGTTACAGAGTTATAGGTGACCAAAGTTGCCCCCCACCCACCCCCATAGTATAAGTATAGGGACATTAAAAAAATCAATGTCTGACGAAGAAGTTTCAAACTTTACTTTTAGTTGATAGGGCACCTGGTAGGTCTTTGAAAACTGAAGACCGCAATATTATCTTGTTCATGGTTACAGAGTTATAGGTGACCAAAGTTGCCCCCCACCCACCCCCATAGTATAAGTATAGGGACATTAAAAAAATCAATGTCTGACCAAGAAGTTTCAAACTTTACTTTTAGTTGATAGGGCACCTGGTAGGTCTTTGAAAACTGAAGACCGCAATATTATCTTGTTCGTGGTTACAGAGTTATAGGTGACCAAAGTTGCCCCCCACCCACCCCCATAGTATAAGTATAGGGACATTAAAAAAATCACTGTCTGACCAAGAAGCTTCAAACTTTACTTTTAGTTGATAGGGCACCTGGTAGGTCTTTGAAAACTGAAGACCGCAATATTATCTTGTTCGTGGTTACAGAGTTATAGGTGACCAAAGTTGCCCCCCACCCACCCCCATAGTATAAGTATAGGGACATTAAAAAAATCAATGTCTGACCAAGAAGTTTCAAACTTTACTTTTAGTTGATAGGGCACCTGGTAGGTCTTTGAAAACTGAAGACCGCAATATTATCTTGTTCATGGTTACAGAGTTATAGGTGACCAAAGTTGCCCCCCACCCACCCCCATAGTATAAGTATAGGGACATTAACAAAATCAATGTCTGACCAAGAAGTTTCAAACTTTACTTTTAGTTGATAGGGCACCTGGTAGGTCTTTGAAAACTGAAGACCGCAATATTATCTTGTTCATGGTTACAGAGTTATAGGTGACCAAAGTTGCCCCCCACCCACCCCCATAGTATAAGTATAGGGACATTAAAAAAATCAATGTCTGACGAAGAAGTTTCAAACTTTACTTTTAGTTGATAGGGCACCTGGTAGGTCTTTGAAAACTGAAGACCGCAATATTATCTTGTTCATGGTTACAGAGTTATAGGTGACCAAAGTTGCCCCCCACCCACCCCCATAGTATAAGTATAGGGACATTAAAAAAATCAATGTCTGACCAAGAACTTTCAAACTTTACTTTTAGTTGATAGGGCACCTGGTAGGTCTTTGAAAACTGAAGACCGCAATATTATCTTGTTCGTTGTTACAGAGTTATAGGTGACCAAAGTTGCCCCCCACCCACCCCCATAGTATAAGTATAGGGACATTAAAAAAATCAATGTCTGACCAAGAAGTTTCAAACTTTACTTTTAGTTGATAGGGCACCTGGTAGGTCTTTGAAAACTGAAGACCGCAATATTATCTTGTTCATGGTTACAGAGTTATAGGTGACCAAAGTTGCCCCCCACCCACCCCCATAGTATAAGTATAGGGACATTAAAAAAATCAATGTCTGACCAAGAAGTTTCAAACTTTACTTTTAGTTGATAAGGCACATGGTAGGTCTTTGAAAACTGAAGACCGCAATATTATCTTGTTCATGGTTACAGAGTTATAGGTGACCAAAGTTGCTCCCGACCCACCCCCATAGTATAAGTATAGGGACATTAAAAAAATCAATGTCTGACCAAGAAGTTTCAAACTTTACTTTTAGTTGATAGGGCACCTGGTAGGTCTTTGAAAACTGAAGACTGCAATATTATCTTGTTCATGGTTACAGAGTTATAGGTGACCAAAGTTGCCCCCCACCCACCCCCATAGTATAAGTATAGGGACATTAAAAAAATCAATGTCTGACCAAGAAGTTTCAAACTTTACTTTTAGTTGATAGGGCACCTGGTAGGTCTTTGAAAACTGAAGACCGCAATATTATCTTGTTCGTGGTTACAGAGTTATAGGTGACCAAAGTTGCCCCCCACCCACCCCCATAGTATAAGTATAGGGACATTAAAAAAATCAATGTCTGACCAAGAAGTTTCAAACTTTACTTTTAGTTGATAGGGCACCTGGTAGGTCTTTGAAAACTGAAGACCGCAATATTATCTTGTTCGTGGTTACAGAGTTATAGGTGACCAAAGTTGCCCCCCACCCACCCCCATAGTATAAGTATAGGGACATTAAAAAAATCAATGTCTGACCAAGAAGTTTCAAACTTTACTTTTAGTTGATAGGGCACCTGGTAGGTCTTTGAAAACTGAAGACCGCAATATTATCTTGTTCGTGGTTACAGAGTTATAGGTGACCAAAGTTGCCCCCCACCCACCCCCATAGTATAAGTATAGGGACATTAAAAAAATCAATGTTTGACCAAGAAGTTTCAAACTTTACTTTTAGTTGATAGGGCACCTGGTAGGTCTTTGAAAACTGAAGACCGCAATATTATCTTGTTCGTGGTTACAGAGTTATAGGTGACCAAAGTTGCCCCCCACCCACCCCCATAGTATAAGTATAGGGACATTAAAAAAATCAATGTCTGACCAAGAAGTTTCAAACTTTACTTTTAGTTGATAGGGCACCTGGTAGGTCTTTGAAAACTGAAGACCGCAATATTATCTTGTTCGTGGTTACAGAGTTATAGGTGACCAAAGTTGCCCCCCACCCACCCCAATAGTATAAGTATAGGGACATTAAAAAAATCACTGTCTGACCAAGAAGTTTCAAACTTTACTTTTAGTTGATAGGGCACCTGGTAGGTCTTTGAAAACTGAAGACCGCAATATTATCTTGTTCATGGTTACAGAGTTATAGGTGACCAAAGTTGCCCCCCACCCACCCCCATAGTATAAGTATAGGGACATTAAAAAAATCAATGTCTGACCAAGAAGTTTCAAACTTTACTTTTAGTTGATAGGGCACCTGGTAGGTCTTTGAAAACTGAAGACCGCAATATTATCTTGTTCGTGGTTACAGAGTTATAGGTGACCAAAGTTGCCCCCCACCCACCCCCATAGTATAAGTATAGGGACATTAAAAAAATCAATGTCTGACCAAGAAGTTTCAAACTTTACTTTTAGTTGATAGGGCACCTGGTAGGTCTTTGAAAACTGAAGACCGCAATATTATCTTGTTCGTGGTTACAGAGTTATAGGTGACCAAAGTTGCCCCCCACCCACCCCCATAGTATAAGTATAGGGACATTAAAAAAATCAATGTCTGACCAAGAAGTTTCAAACTTTACTTTTAGTTGATAGGGCACCTGGTAGGTCTTTGAAAACTGAAGACCGCAATATTATCTTGTTCGTGGTTACAGAGTTATAGGTGACCAAAGTTGCCCCCCACCCACCCCCATAGTATAAGTATAGGGACATTAAAAAAATCAATGTCTGACCAAGAAGTTTCAAACTTTACTTTTAGTTGATAGGGCACCTGGTAGGTCTTTGAAAACTGAAGACCGCAATATTATCTTGTTCGTGGTTACAGAGTTATAGGTGACCAAAGTTGCCCCCCACCCACCCCCATAGTATAAGTATAGGGACATTAAAAAAATCAATGTCTGACCAAGAAGTTTCAAACTTTACTTTTAGTTGATAGGGCACCTGGTAGGTCTTTGAAAACTGAAGACCGCAATATTATCTTGTTCGTGGTTACAGAGTTATAGGTGACCAAAGTTGCCCCCAACCCACCCCCATAGTATAAGTATAGGGACATTAAAAAAATCAATGTCTGACCAAGAAGTTTCAAACTTTACTTTTAGTTGATAGGGCACCTGGTAGGTCTTTGAAAACTGAAGACCGCAATATTATCTTGTTCGTGGTTACAGAGTTATAGGTGACCAAAGTTGCCCCCCACCCACCCCCATAGTATAAGTATAGGGACATTAAAAAAATCAATGTCTGACCAAGAAGTTTCAAACTTTACTTTTAGTTGATAGGGCACCTGGTAGGTCTTTGAAAACTGAAGACCGCAATATTATCTTGTTCGTGGTTACAGAGTTATAGGTGACCAAAGTTGCCCCCCACCCACCCCCATAGTATAAGTATAGGGACATTAAAAAAATCAATGTCTGACCAAGAAGTTTCAAACTTTACTTTTAGTTGATAGGGCACCTGGTAGGTCTTTGAAAACTGAAGACCGCAATATTATCTTGTTCGTGGTTACAGAGTTATAGGTGACCAAAGTTGCCCCCCACCCACCCCCATAGTATAAGTATAGGGACATTAACAAAATCAATGTCTGACCAAGAAGTTTCAAACTTTACTTTTAGTTGATAGGGCACCTGGTAGGTCTTTGAAAACTGAAGACCGCAATATTATCTTGTTCGTGGTTACAGAGTTATAGGTGACCAAAGTTGCCCCCCACCCACCCCCATAGTATAAGTATAGGGACATTAAAAAAATCAATGTCTGACCAAGAAGTTTCAAACTTTACTTTTAGTTGATAGGGCACCTGGTAGGTCTTTGAAAACTGAAGACCGCAATATTATCTTGTTCGTGGTTACAGAGTTATAGGTGACCAAAGTTGCCCCCCACCCACCCCCATAGTATAAGTATAGGGACATTAAAAAAATCAATGTCTGACCAAGAAGTTTCAAACTTTACTTTTAGTTGATAGGGCACCTGGTAGGTCTTTGAAAACTGAAGACCGCAATATTATCTTGTTCGTGGTTACAGAGTTATAGGTGACCAAAGTTGCCCCCCACCCACCCCCATAGTATAAGTATAGGGACATTAAAAAAATCAATGTCTGACCAAGAAGTTTCAAACTTTACTTTTAGTTGATAGGGCACCTGGTAGGTCTTTGAAAACTGAAGACCGCAATATTATCTTGTTCGTGGTTACAGAGTTATAGGTGACCAAAGTTGCCCCCCACCCACCCCCATAGTATAAGTATAGGGACATTAAAAAAATCAATGTCTGACCAAGAAGTTTCAAACTTTACTTTTAGTTGATAGGGCACCTGGTAGGTCTTTGAAAACTGAAGACCGCAATATTATCTTGTTCATGGTTACAGAGTTATAGGTGACCAAAGTTGCCCCCCACCCACCCCCATAGTATAAGTATAGGGACATTTAAAAAATCAATGTCTGACCAAGAAGTTTCAAACTTTACTTTTAGTTGATAGGGCACCTGGTAGGTCTTTGAAAAACTGAAGACCGCAATATTATCTTGTTCGTGGCTACAGAGTTATAGGTGACCAAAGTTGCCCCCCACCCACCCCCATAGTATAAGTATAGGGACATTAAAAAAATCAATGTCTGACCAAGAAGTTTCAAACTTTACTTTTAGTTGATAGGGCACCTGGTAGGTCTTTGAAAACTGAAGACCGCAATATTATCTTGTTCATGGTTACAGAGTTATAGGTGACCAAAGTTGCCCCCCCCATCATAGTATAAGTATAGGCACATTAAAAAAATCAATGTCTGACCAAGAAGTTTCAAACTTTACTTTTAGTTGATAGGGCACCTGGTAGGTCTTTGAAAACTGAAGACCGCAATATTATCTTGTTCGTGGTTACAGAGTTATAGGTGACCAAAGTTGCCCCCCACCCACCCCCATAGTATAAGTATAGGGACATTAAAAAAATCACTGTCTGACCAAGAAGTTTCAAACTTTACTTTTAGTTGATAGGGCACCTGGTAGGTCTTTGAAAACTGAAGACCGCAATATTATCTTGTTCATGGTTACAGAGTTATAGGTGACCAAAGTTGCCCCCCACCCACCCCCATAGTATAAGTATAGGGACATTAAAAAAATCAATGTCTGACCAAGAAGTTTCAAACTTTACTTTTAGTTGATAGGGCACCTGGTAGGTCTTTGAAAAATGAAGACCGCAATATTATCTTGTTCATGGTTACAGAGTTATAGGTGACCAAAGTTGCCCCCCACCCACCCCCATAGTATAAGTATAGGGACATTAAAAAAATCAATGTCTGACCAAGAAGTTTCAAACTTTACTTTTAGTTGATAGGGCACCTGGTAGGTCTTTGAAAACTGAAGACCGCAATATTATCTTGTTCATGGTTACAGAGTTATAGGTGACCAAAGTTGCCCCCCCATCATAGTATAAGTATAGGCACATTAAAAAAATCAATGTCTGACCAAGAAGTTTCAAACTTTACTTTTAGTTGATAGGGCACCTGGTAGGTCTTTGAAAACTGAAGACCGCAATATTATCTTGTTCGTGGTTACAGAGTTATAGGTGACCAAAGTTGCCCCCCACCCACCCCCATAGTATAAGTATAGGGACATTAAAAAAATCACTGTCTGACCAAGAAGCTTCAAACTTTACTTTTAGTTGATAGGGCACCTGGTAGGTCTTTGAAAACTGAAGACCGCAATATTATCTTGTTCATGGTTACAGAGTTATAGGTGACCAAAGTTGCCCCCCACCCACCCCCATAGTATAAGTATAGGGACATTAAAAAAATCAATGTCTGACCAAGAAGTTTCAAACTTTACTTTTAGTTGATAGGGCACCTGGTAGGTCTTTGAAAACTGAAGACCGCAATATTATCTTGTTCATGGTTACAGAGTTATAGGTGACCAAAGTTGCCCCCCACCCACCCCCATAGTATAAGTATAGGGACATTAAAAAAATCAATGTCTGACCAAGAAGTTTCAAACTTTACTTTTAGTTGATAGGGCACCTGCTAGGTCTTTGAAAAACTGAAGACCGCAATATTATCTTGTTCATGGTTACAGAGTTATAGGTGACCAAAGTTGCCCCCCACCCACCCCCATAGTATAAGTATAGGGACATTAAAAAAATCAATGTCTGACGAAGAAGTTTCAAACTTTACTTTTAGTTGATAGGGCACCTGGTAGGTCTTTGAAAACTGAAGACCGCAATATTATCTTGTTCATGGTTACAGAGTTATAGGTGACCAAAGTTGCCCCCCACCCACCCCCATAGTATAAGTATAGGGACATTAAAAAAATCAATGTCTGACCAAGAAGTTTCAAACTTTACTTTTAGTTGATAGGGCACCTGGTAGGTCTTTGAAAACTGAAGACCGCAATATTATCTTGTTCGTGGTTACAGAGTTATAGGTGACCAAAGTTGCCCCCCACCCACCCCCATAGTATAAGTATAGGGACATTAAAAAAATCACTGTCTGACCAAGAAGCTTCAAACTTTACTTTTAGTTGATAGGGCACCTGGTAGGTCTTTGAAAACTGAAGACCGCAATATTATCTTGTTCGTGGTTACAGAGTTATAGGTGACCAAAGTTGCCCCCCACCCACCCCCATAGTATAAGTATAGGGACATTAAAAAAATCAATGTCTGACCAAGAAGTTTCAAACTTTACTTTTAGTTGATAGGGCACCTGGTAGGTCTTTGAAAACTGAAGACCGCAATATTATCTTGTTCATGGTTACAGAGTTATAGGTGACCAAAGTTGCCCCCCACCCACCCCCATAGTATAAGTATAGGGACATTAAAAAAATCAATGTCTGACCAAGAACTTTCAAACTTTACTTTTAGTTGATAGGGCACCTGGTAGGTCTTTGAAAACTGAAGACCGCAATATTATCTTGTTCGTTGTTACAGAGTTATAGGTGACCAAAGTTGCCCCCCACCCACCCCCATAGTATAAGTATAGGGACATTAAAAAAATCAATGTCTGACCAAGAAGTTTCAAACTTTACTTTTAGTTGATAGGGCACCTGGTAGGTCTTTGAAAACTGAAGACCGCAATATTATCTTGTTCATGGTTACAGAGTTATAGGTGACCAAAGTTGCCCCCCACCCACCCCCATAGTATAAGTATAGGGACATTAAAAAAATCAATGTCTGACCAAGAAGTTTCAAACTTTACTTTTAGTTGATAGGGCACCTGGTAGGTCTTTGAAAACTGAAGACCGCAATATTATCTTGTTCATGGTTACAGAGTTATAGGTGACCAAAGTTGCCCCCCCCCCCATCATAGTATAAGTATAGGCACATTAAAAAAATCAATGTCTGACCAAGAAGTTTCAAACTTTACTTTTAGTTGATAGGGCACCTGGTAGGTCTTTGAAAACTGAAGACCGCAATATTATCTTGTTCGTGGTTACAGAGTTATAGGTGACCAAAGTTGCCCCCCACCCACCCCCATAGTATAAGTATAGGGACATTAAAAAAATCACTGTCTGACCAAGAAGCTTCAAACTTTACTTTTAGTTGATAGGGCACCTGGTAGGTCTTTGAAAACTGAAGACCGCAATATTATCTTGTTCATGGTTACAGAGTTATAGGTGACCAAAGTTGCCCCCCACCCACCCCCATAGTATAAGTATAGGGACATTAAAAAAATCAATGTCTGACCAAGAAGTTTCAAACTTTACTTTTAGTTGATAGGGCACCTGGTAGGTCTTTGAAAACTGAAGACCGCAATATTATCTTGTTCATGGTTACAGAGTTATAGGTGACCAAAGTTGCCCCCCACCCACCCCCATAGTATAAGTATAGGGACATTAAAAAAATCAATGTCTGACCAAGAAGTTTCAAACTTTACTTTTAGTTGATAGGGCACCTGCTAGGTCTTTGAAAAACTGAAGACCGCAATATTATCTTGTTCATGGTTACAGAGTTATAGGTGACCAAAGTTGCCCCCCACCCACCCCCATAGTATAAGTATAGGGACATTAAAAAAATCAATGTCTGACGAAGAAGTTTCAAACTTTACTTTTAGTTGATAGGGCACCTGGTAGGTCTTTGAAAACTGAAGACCGCAATATTATCTTGTTCATGGTTACAGAGTTATAGGTGACCAAAGTTGCCCCCCACCCACCCCCATAGTATAAGTATAGGGACATTAAAAAAATCAATGTCTGACCAAGAAGTTTCAAACTTTACTTTTAGTTGATAGGGCACCTGGTAGGTCTTTGAAAACTGAAGACCGCAATATTATCTTGTTCGTGGTTACAGAGTTATAGGTGACCAAAGTTGCCCCCCACCCACCCCCATAGTATAAGTATAGGGACATTAAAAAAATCACTGTCTGACCAAGAAGCTTCAAACTTTACTTTTAGTTGATAGGGCACCTGGTAGGTCTTTGAAAACTGAAGACCGCAATATTATCTTGTTCGTGGTTACAGAGTTATAGGTGACCAAAGTTGCCCCCCACCCACCCCCATAGTATAAGTATAGGGACATTAAAAAAATCAATGTCTGACCAAGAAGTTTCAAACTTTACTTTTAGTTGATAGGGCACCTGGTAGGTCTTTGAAAACTGAAGACCGCAATATTATCTTGTTCATGGTTACAGAGTTATAGGTGACCAAAGTTGCCCCCCACCCACCCCCATAGTATAAGTATAGGGACATTAACAAAATCAATGTCTGACCAAGAAGTTTCAAACTTTACTTTTAGTTGATAGGGCACCTGGTAGGTCTTTGAAAACTGAAGACCGCAATATTATCTTGTTCATGGTTACAGAGTTATAGGTGACCAAAGTTGCCCCCCACCCACCCCCATAGTATAAGTATAGGGACATTAAAAAAATCAATGTCTGACCAAGAAGTTTCAAACTTTACTTTTAGTTGATAGGGCACCTGGTAGGTCTTTGAAAACTGAAGACCGCAATATTATCTTGTTCATGGTTACAGAGTTATAGGTGACCAAAGTTGCCCCCCACCCACCCCCATAGTATAAGTATAGGGACATTAAAAAAATCAATGTCTGACCAAGAACTTTCAAACTTTACTTTTAGTTGATAGGGCACCTGGTAGGTCTTTGAAAACTGAAGACCGCAATATTATCTTGTTCGTTGTTACAGAGTTATAGGTGACCAAAGTTGCCCCCCACCCACCCCCATAGTATAAGTATAGGGACATTAAAAAAATCAATGTCTGACCAAGAAGTTTCAAACTTTACTTTTAGTTGATAGGGCACCTGGTAGGTCTTTGAAAACTGAAGACCGCAATATTATCTTGTTCATGGTTACAGAGTTATAGGTGACCAAAGTTGCCCCCCACCCACCCCCATAGTATAAGTATAGGGACATTAAAAAAATCAATGTCTGACCAAGAAGTTTCAAACTTTACTTTTAGTTGATAAGGCACATGGTAGGTCTTTGAAAACTGAAGACCGCAATATTATCTTGTTCATGGTTACAGAGTTATAGGTGACCAAAGTTGCTCCCGACCCACCCCCATAGTATAAGTATAGGGACATTAAAAAAATCAATGTCTGACCAAGAAGTTTCAAACTTTACTTTTAGTTGATAGGGCACCTGGTAGGTCTTTGAAAACTGAAGACCGCAATATTATCTTGTTCGTGGTTACAGAGTTATAGGTGACCAAAGTTGCCCCCCACCCACCCCCATAGTATAAGTATAGGGACATTAAAAAAATCAATGTCTGACCAAGAAGTTTCAAACTTTACTTTTAGTTGATAGGGCACCTGGTAGGTCTTTGAAAACTGAAGACCGCAATATTATCTTGTTCGTGGTTACAGAGTTATAGGTGACCAAAGTTGCCCCCCACCCACCCCCATAGTATAAGTATAGGGACATTAAAAAAATCAATGTCTGACCAAGAAGTTTCAAACTTTACTTTTAGTTGATAGGGCACCTGGTAGGTCTTTGAAAACTGAAGACCGCAATATTATCTTGTTCATGGTTACAGAGTTATAGGTGACCAAAGTTGCCCCCCACCCACCCCCATAGTATAAGTATAGGGACATTAAAAAAATCAATGTCTGACCAAGAAGTTTCAAACTTTACTTTTAGTTGATAGGGCACATGGTAGGTCTTTGAAAACTGAAGACCGCAATATTATCTTGTTCATGGTTACAGAGTTATAGGTGACCAAAGTTGCCCCCCACCCACCCCCATAGTATAAGTATAGGGACATTAAAAAAATCAATGTCTGACCAAGAAGTTTCAAACTTTACTTTTAGTTGATAGGGCACCTGGTAGGTCTTTGAAAACTGAAGACCGCAATATTATCTTGTTCGTGGTTACAGAGTTATAGGTGACCAAAGTTGCCCCCCACCCACCCCCATAGTATAAGTATAGGGACATTAAAAAAATCAATGTCTGACCAAGAAGTTTCAAACTTTACTTTTAGTTGATAGGGCACCTGGTAGGTCTTTGAAAACTGAAGACCGCAATATTATCTTGTTCGTGGTTACAGAGTTATAGGTGACCAAAGTTACCCCCCACCCACCCCCATAGTATAAGTATAGGGACATTAAAAAAATCAATGTCTGACCAAGAAGTTTCAAACTTTACTTTTAGTTGATAGGGCACCTGGTAGGTCTTTGAAAACTGAAGACCGCAATATTATCTTGTTCGTGGTTACAGAGTTATAGGTGACCAAAGTTGCCCCCCACCCACCCCCATAGTATAAGTATAGGGACATTAAAAAAATCAATGTCTGACCAAGAAGTTTCAAACTTTACTTTTAGTTGATAGGGCACCTGGTAGGTCTTTGAAAACTGAAGACCGCAATATTATCTTGTTCATGGTTACAGAGTTATAGGTGACCAAAGTTGCCCCCCACCCACCCCCATAGTATAAGTATAGGGACATTTAAAAAATCAATGTCTGACCAAGAAGTTTCAAACTTTACTTTTAGTTGATAGGGCACCTGGTAGGTCTTTGAAAACTGAAGACCGCAATATTATCTTGTTCGTGGTTACAGAGTTATAGGTGACCAAAGTTGCCCCCCACCCACCCCCATAGTATAAGTATAGGGACATTAAAAAAATCAATGTCTGACCAAGAAGTTTCAAACTTTACTTTTAGTTGATAGGGCACCTGGTAGGTCTTTGAAAACTGAAGACCGCAATATTATCTTGTTCATGGTTACAGAGTTATAGGTGACCAAAGTTGCCCCCCACCCACCCCCATAGTATAAGTATAGGGACATTAAAAAAATCAATGTCTGACCAAGAAGTTTCAAACTTTACTTTTAGTTGATAGGGCACCTGGTAGGTCTTTGAAAACTGAAGACCGCAATATTATCTTGTTCGTGGTTACAGAGTTATAGGTGACCAAAGTTGCCCCCCACCCACCCCCATAGTATAAGTATAGGGACATTAAAAAAATCAATGTCTGACCAAGAAGTTTCAAACTTTACTTTTAGTTGATAGGGCACCTGGTAGGTCTTTGAAAACTGAAGACCGCAATATTATCTTGTTCATGGTTACAGAGTTATAGGTGACCAAAGTTGCCCCCCACCCACCCCCATAGTATAAGTATAGGGACATTAAAAAAATCAATGTCTGACCAAGAAGTTTCAAACTTTACTTTTAGTTGATAGGGCACCTGGTAGGTCTTTGAAAACTGAAGACCGCAATATTATCTTGTTCGTGGTTACAGAGTTATAGGTGACCAAAGTTGCCCCCCATCCACCCCCATAGTATAAGTATAGGGACATTAAAAAAATCAATGTCTGACCAAGAAGTTTTAAACTTTACTTTTAGTTGATAGGGCACCTGGTAGGTCTTTGAAAACTGAAGACCGCAATATTATCTTGTTCATGGTTACAGAGTTATAGGTGACCAAAGTTGCCCCCCACCCACCCCCATAGTATAAGTATAGGGACATTAAAAAAATCAATGTCTGACCAAGAAGTTTCAAACTTTACTTTTAGTTGATAGGGCACCTGGTAGGTCTTTGAAAACTGAAGACCGCAATATTATCTTGTTCATGGTTACAGAGTTATAGGTGACCAAAGTTGCCCCCCACCCACCCCCATAGTATAAGTATAGGGACATTTAAAAAATCAATGTCTGACCAAGAAGTTTCAAACTTTACTTTTAGTTGATAGGGCACCTGGTAGGTCTTTGAAAACTGAAGACCGCAATATTATCTTGTTCGTGGTTACAGAGTTATAGGTGACCAAAGTTGCCCCCCACCCACCCCCATAGTATAAGTATAGGGACATTAAAAAAATCAATGTCTGACCAAGAAGTTTCAAACTTTACTTTTAGTTGATAGGGCACCTGGTAGGTCTTTGAAAACTGAAGACCGCAATATTATCTTTCTTCGTGGTTACAGAGTTATAGGTGACCAAAGTTGCCCCCCACCCACCCCCATAGTATAAGTATAGGGACATTAAAAAAAACAATGTCTGACCAAGAAGTTTCAAACTTTACTTTTAGTTGATAGGGCACCTGGTAGGTCTTTGAAAACTGAAGACCGCAATATTATCTTGTTCGTGGTTACAGAGTTATAGGTGACCAAAGTTGCCCCCCACCCACCCCCATAGTATAAGTATAGGGACATTAAAAAAATCAATGTCTGACCAAGAAGTTTCAAACTTTACTTTTAGTTGATAGGGCACCTGGTAGGTCTTTGAAAACTGAAGACCGCAATATTATCTTGTTCGTGGTTACAGAGTTATAGGTGACCAAAGTTGCCCCCCACCCACCCCCATAGTATAAGTATAGGGACATTAAAAAAATCAATGTCTGACCAAGAAGTTTCAAACTTTACTTTTAGTTGATAGGGCACCTGGTAGGTCTTTGAAAACTGAAGACCGCAATATTATCTTGTTCGTGGTTACAGAGTTATAGGTGACCAAAGTTGCCCCCCACCCACCCCCATAGTATAAGTATAGGGACATTAAAAAAATCAATGTCTGACCAAGATGTTTAAAACTTTACTTTTAGTTGATAGGGCACCTGGTAGGTCTTTGAAAACTGAAGACCGCAATATTATCTTGTTCATGGTTACAGAGTTATAGGTGACCAAAGTTGCCCCCCACCCACCCCCATAGTATAAGTATAGGGACATTTAAAAAATCAATGTCTGACCAAGAAGTTTCAAACTTTACTTTTAGTTGATAGGGCACCTGGTAGGTCTTTGAAAACTGAAGACCGCAATATTATCTTGTTCGTGGTTACAGAGTTATAGGTGACCAAAGTTGCCCCCCACCCACCCCCATAGTATAAGTATAGGGACATTAAAAAAATCAATGTCTGACCAAGAAGTTTCAAACTTTACTTTTAGTTGATAGGGCACCTGGTAGGTCTTTGAAAACTGAAGACCGCAATATTATCTTGTTCGTGGTTACAGAGTTATAGGTGACCAAAGTTGCCCCCCACCCACCCCCATAGTATAAGTATAGGGACATTAAAAAAATCACTGTCTGACCAAGAAGTTTCAAACTTTACTTTTAGTTGATAGGGCACCTGGTAGGTCTTTGAAAACTGAAGACCGCAATATTATCTTGTTCGTGGTTACAGAGTTATAGGTGACCAAAGTTGCCCCCCGCCCACCCCCATAGTATAAGTATAGGGACATTAAAAAAAATCAATGTCTTACCAAGAAGTTTCAAACTTTACTTTTAGTTGATAGGGCACCTGGTAGGTCTTTGAAAACTGAAGACCGCAATATTATCTTGTTCATGGTTACAGAGTTATAGGTGACCAAAGTTGCCCCCCCCATCATAGTATAAGTATAGGCACATTAAAAAAATCAATGTCTGACCAAGAAGTTTCAAACTTTACTTTTAGTTGATAGGGCACCTGGTAGGTCTTTGAAAACTGAAGACCGCAATATTATCTTGTTCATGGTTACAGAGTTATAGGTGACCAAAGTTGCCCCCCACCCACCCCCATAGTATAAGTATAGGGACATTTAAAAAATCAATGTCTGACCAAGAAGTTTCAAACTTTACTTTTAGTTGATAGGGCACCTGGTAGGTCTTTGAAAACTGAAGACCGCAATATTATCTTGTTCGTGGTTACAGAGTTATAGGTGACCAAAGTTGCCCCCCACCCACCCCCATAGTATAAGTATAGGGACATTAAAAAAATCAATGTCTGACCAAGAAGTTTCAAACTTTACTTTTAGTTGATAGGGCACCTGGTAGGTCTTTGAAAACTGAAGACCGCAATATTATCTTTCTTCGTGGTTACAGAGTTATAGGTGACCAAAGTTGCCCCCCACCCACCCCCATAGTATAAGTATAGGGACATTAAAAAAAACAATGTCTGACCAAGAAGTTTCAAACTTTACTTTTAGTTGATAGGGCACCTGGTAGGTCTTTGAAAACTGAAGACCGCAATATTATCTTGTTCGTGGTTACAGAGTTATAGGTGACCAAAGTTGCCCCCCACCCACCCCCATAGTATAAGTATAGGGACATTAAAAAAATCAATGTCTGACCAAGAAGTTTCAAACTTTACTTTTAGTTGATAGGGCACCTGGTAGGTCTTTGAAAACTGAAGACCGCAATATTATCTTGTTCGTGGTTACAGAGTTATAGGTGACCAAAGTTGCCCCCCACCCACCCCCATAGTATAAGTATAGGGACATTAAAAAAATCAATGTCTGACCAAGAAGTTTCAAACTTTACTTTTAGTTGATAGGGCACCTGGTAGGTCTTTGAAAACTGAAGACCGCAATATTATCTTGTTCATGGTTACAGAGTTATAGGTGACCAAAGTTGCCCCCCACCCACCCCCATAGTATAAGTATAGGGACATTTAAAAAATCAATGTCTGACCAAGAAGTTTCAAACTTTACTTTTAGTTGATAGGGCACCTGGTAGGTCTTTGAAAACTGAAGACCGCAATATTATCTTGTTCGTGGTTACAGAGTTATAGGTGACCAAAGTTGCCCCCCACCCACCCCCATAGTATAAGTATAGGGACATTAAAAAAATCAATGTCTGACCAAGAAGTTTCAAACTTTACTTTTAGTTGATAGGGCACCTGGTAGGTCTTTGAAAACTGAAGACCGCAATATTATCTTTCTTCGTGGTTACAGAGTTATAGGTGACCAAAGTTGCCCCCCACCCACCCCCATAGTATAAGTATAGGGACATTAAAAAAAACAATGTCTGACCAAGAAGTTTCAAACTTTACTTTTAGTTGATAGGGCACCTGGTAGGTCTTTGAAAACTGAAGACCGCAATATTATCTTGTTCGTGGTTACAGAGTTATAGGTGACCAAAGTTGCCCCCCACCCACCCCCATAGTATAAGTATAGGGACATTAAAAAAATCAATGTCTGACCAAGAAGTTTCAAACTTTACTTTTAGTTGATAGGGCACCTGGTAGGTCTTTGAAAACTGAAGACCGCAATATTATCTTGTTCGTGGTTACAGAGTTATAGGTGACCAAAGTTGCCCCCCACCCACCCCCATAGTATAAGTATAGGGACATTAAAAAAATCAATGTCTGACCAAGAAGTTTCAAACTTTACTTTTAGTTGATAGGGCACCTGGTAGGTCTTTGAAAACTGAAGACCGCAATATTATCTTGTTCGTGGTTACAGAGTTATAGGTGACCAAAGTTGCCCCCCACCCACCCCCATAGTATAAGTATAGGGACATTAAAAAAATCAATGTCTGACCAAGATGTTTAAAACTTTACTTTTAGTTGATAGGGCACCTGGTAGGTCTTTGAAAACTGAAGACCGCAATATTATCTTGTTCATGGTTACAGAGTTATAGGTGACCAAAGTTGCCCCCCACCCACCCCCATAGTATAAGTATAGGGACATTTAAAAAATCAATGTCTGACCAAGAAGTTTCAAACTTTACTTTTAGTTGATAGGGCACCTGGTAGGTCTTTGAAAACTGAAGACCGCAATATTATCTTGTTCGTGGTTACAGAGTTATAGGTGACCAAAGTTGCCCCCCACCCACCCCCATAGTATAAGTATAGGGACATTAAAAAAATCAATGTCTGACCAAGAAGTTTCAAACTTTACTTTTAGTTGATAGGGCACCTGGTAGGTCTTTGAAAACTGAAGACCGCAATATTATCTTGTTCGTGGTTACAGAGTTATAGGTGACCAAAGTTGCCCCCCACCCACCCCCATAGTATAAGTATAGGGACATTAAAAAAATCACTGTCTGACCAAGAAGTTTCAAACTTTACTTTTAGTTGATAGGGCACCTGGTAGGTCTTTGAAAACTGAAGACCGCAATATTATCTTGTTCGTGGTTACAGAGTTATAGGTGACCAAAGTTGCCCCCCGCCCACCCCCATAGTATAAGTATAGGGACATTAAAAAAAATCAATGTCTTACCAAGAAGTTTCAAACTTTACTTTTAGTTGATAGGGCACCTGGTAGGTCTTTGAAAACTGAAGACCGCAATATTATCTTGTTCATGGTTACAGAGTTATAGGTGACCAAAGTTGCCCCCCCATCATAGTATAAGTATAGGCACATTAAAAAAATCAATGTCTGACCAAGAAGTTTCAAACTTTACTTTTAGTTGATAGGGCACCTGGTAGGTCTTTGAAAACTGAAGACCGCAATATTATCTTGTTCATGGTTACAGAGTTATAGGTGACCAAAGTTGCCCCCCACCCACCCCCATAGTATAAGTATAGGGACATTTAAAAAATCAATGTCTGACCAAGAAGTTTCAAACTTTACTTTTAGTTGATAGGGCACCTGGTAGGTCTTTGAAAACTGAAGACCGCAATATTATCTTGTTCGTGGTTACAGAGTTATAGGTGACCAAAGTTGCCCCCCACCCACCCCCATAGTATAAGTATAGGGACATTAAAAAAATCAATGTCTGACCAAGAAGTTTCAAACTTTACTTTTAGTTGATAGGGCACCTGGTAGGTCTTTGAAAACTGAAGACCGCAATATTATCTTTCTTCGTGGTTACAGAGTTATAGGTGACCAAAGTTGCCCCCCACCCACCCCCATAGTATAAGTATAGGGACATTAAAAAAAACAATGTCTGACCAAGAAGTTTCAAACTTTACTTTTAGTTGATAGGGCACCTGGTAGGTCTTTGAAAACTGAAGACCGCAATATTATCTTGTTCGTGGTTACAGAGTTATAGGTGACCAAAGTTGCCCCCCACCCACCCCCATAGTATAAGTATAGGGACATTAAAAAAATCAATGTCTGACCAAGAAGTTTCAAACTTTACTTTTAGTTGATAGGGCACCTGGTAGGTCTTTGAAAACTGAAGACCGCAATATTATCTTGTTCATGGTTACAGAGTTATAGGTGACCAAAGTTGCCCCCCACCCACCCCCATAGTATAAGTATAGGGACATTTAAAAAATCAATGTCTGACCAAGAAGTTTCAAACTTTACTTTTAGTTGATAGGGCACCTGGTAGGTCTTTGAAAACTGAAGACCGCAATATTATCTTGTTCGTGGTTACAGAGTTATAGGTGACCAAAGTTGCCCCCCACCCACCCCCATAGTATAAGTATAGGGACATTAAAAAAATCAATGTCTGACCAAGAAGTTTCAAACTTTACTTTTAGTTGATAGGGCACCTGGTAGGTCTTTGAAAACTGAAGACCGCAATATTATCTTTCTTCGTGGTTACAGAGTTATAGGTGACCAAAGTTGCCCCCCACCCACCCCCATAGTATAAGTATAGGGACATTAAAAAAAACAATGTCTGACCAAGAAGTTTCAAACTTTACTTTTAGTTGATAGGGCACCTGGTAGGTCTTTGAAAACTGAAGACCGCAATATTATCTTGTTCGTGGTTACAGAGTTATAGGTGACCAAAGTTGCCCCCCACCCACCCCCATAGTATAAGTATAGGGACATTAAAAAAATCAATGTCTGACCAAGAAGTTTCAAACTTTACTTTTAGTTGATAGGGCACCTGGTAGGTCTTTGAAAACTGAAGACCGCAATATTATCTTGTTCGTGGTTACAGAGTTATAGGTGACCAAAGTTGCCCCCCACCCACCCCCATAGTATAAGTATAGGGACATTAAAAAAATCAATGTCTGACCAAGAAGTTTCAAACTTTACTTTTAGTTGATAGGGCACCTGGTAGGTCTTTGAAAACTGAAGACCGCAATATTATCTTGTTCGTGGTTACAGAGTTATAGGTGACCAAAGTTGCCCCCCACCCACCCCCATAGTATAAGTATAGGGACATTAAAAAAATCAATGTCTGACCAAGATGTTTAAAACTTTACTTTTAGTTGATAGGGCACCTGGTAGGTCTTTGAAAACTGAAGACCGCAATATTATCTTGTTCATGGTTACAGAGTTATAGGTGACCAAAGTTGCCCCCCACCCACCCCCATAGTATAAGTATAGGGACATTTAAAAAATCAATGTCTGACCAAGAAGTTTCAAACTTTACTTTTAGTTGATAGGGCACCTGGTAGGTCTTTGAAAACTGAAGACCGCAATATTATCTTGTTCGTGGTTACAGAGTTATAGGTGACCAAAGTTGCCCCCCACCCACCCCCATAGTATAAGTATAGGGACATTAAAAAAATCAATGTCTGACCAAGAAGTTTCAAACTTTACTTTTAGTTGATAGGGCACCTGGTAGGTCTTTGAAAACTGAAGACCGCAATATTATCTTGTTCGTGGTTACAGAGTTATAGGTGACCAAAGTTGCCCCCCACCCACCCCCATAGTATAAGTATAGGGACATTAAAAAAATCACTGTCTGACCAAGAAGTTTCAAACTTTACTTTTAGTTGATAGGGCACCTGGTAGGTCTTTGAAAACTGAAGACCGCAATATTATCTTGTTCATGGTTACAGAGTTATAGGTGACCAAAGTTGCCCCCCGCCCACCCCCATAGTATAAGTATAGGGACATTAAAAAAAATCAATGTCTTACCAAGAAGTTTCAAACTTTACTTTTAGTTGATAGGGCACCTGGTAGGTCTTTGAAAACTGAAGACCGCAATATTATCTTGTTCATGGTTACAGAGTTATAGGTGACCAAAGTTGCCCCCCCATCATAGTATAAGTATAGGCACATTAAAAAAATCAATGTCTGACCAAGAAGTTTCAAACTTTACTTTTAGTTGATAGGGCACCTGGTAGGTCTTTGAAAACTGAAGACCGCAATATTATCTTGTTCGTGGTTACAGAGTTATAGGTGACCAAAGTTGCCCCCCACCCACCCCCATAGTATAAGTATAGGGACATTAAAAAAATCAATGTCTGACCAAGAAGTTTCAAACTTTACTTTTAGTTGATAGGGCACCTGGTAGGTCTTTGAAAACTGAAGACCGCAATATTATCTTGTTCATGGTTACAGAGTTATAGGTGACCAAAGTTGCCCCCCACCCACCCCCATAGTATAAGTATAAGGACATTAAAAAAATCAATGTCTGACCAAGAAGTTTCAAACTTTACTTTTAGTTGATAGGGCACCTGGTAGGTCTTTGAAAACTGAAGACCGCAATATTATCTTGTTCGTGGTTACAGAGTTATAGGTGACCAAAGTTGCCCCCCACCCTACCCCATAGTATAAGTATAGGGACATTAAAAAAATCACTGTCTGACCAAGAAGTTTCAAACTTTACTTTTAGTTGATAGGGCACCTGGTAGGTCTTTGAAAACTGAAGACCGCAATATTATCTTGTTCATGGTTACAGAGTTATAGGTGACCAAAGTTGCCCCCCACCCACCCCCATAGTATAAGTATAGGGACATTAAAAAAATCAATGTCTGACCAAGAAGTTTCAAACTTTACTTTTAGTTGATAGGGCACCTGGTAGGTCTTTGAAAACTGAAGACCGCAATATTATCTTGTTCGTGGTTACAGAGTTATAGGTGACCAAAGTTGCCCCCCACCCACCCCCATAGTATAAGTATAGGGACATTAAAAAAATCACTGTCTGACCAAGAAGCTTCAAACTTTACTTTTAGTTGATAGGGCACCTGGTAGGTCTTTGAAAACTGAAGACCGCAATATTATCTTGTTCGTGGTTACAGAGTTATAGGTGACCAAAGTTGCCCCCCACCCACCCCCATAGTATAAGTATAGGGACATTAAAAAAATCAATGTCTGACCAAGATGTTTAAAACTTTACTTTTAGTTGATAGGGCACCTGGTAGGTCTTTGAAAACTGAAGACCGCAATATTATCTTGTTCATGGTTACAGAGTTATAGGTGACCAAAGTTGCCCCCCACCCACCCCCATAGTATAAGTATAGGGACATTTAAAAAATCAATGTCTGACCAAGAAGTTTCAAACTTTACTTTTAGTTGATAGGGCACCTGGTAGGTCTTTGAAAACTGAAGACCGCAATATTATCTTGTTCGTGGTTACAGAGTTATAGGTGACCAAAGTTGCCCCCCACCCACCCCCATAGTATAAGTATAGGGACATTAAAAAAATCAATGTCTGACCAAGAAGTTTCAAACTTTACTTTTAGTTGATAGGGCACCTGGTAGGTCTTTGAAAACTGAAGACCGCAATATTATCTTGTTCGTGGTTACAGAGTTATAGGTGACCAAAGTTGCCCCCCACCCACCCCCATAGTATAAGTATAGGGACATTAAAAAAATCACTGTCTGACCAAGAAGTTTCAAACTTTACTTTTAGTTGATAGGGCACCTGGTAGGTCTTTGAAAACTGAAGACCGCAATATTATCTTGTTCATGGTTACAGAGTTATAGGTGACCAAAGTTGCCCCCCGCCCACCCCCATAGTATAAGTATAGGGACATTAAAAAAAATCAATGTCTTACCAAGAAGTTTCAAACTTTACTTTTAGTTGATAGGGCACCTGGTAGGTCTTTGAAAACTGAAGACCGCAATATTATCTTGTTCATGGTTACAGAGTTATAGGTGACCAAAGTTGCCCCCCCATCATAGTATAAGTATAGGCACATTAAAAAAATCAATGTCTGACCAAGAAGTTTCAAACTTTACTTTTAGTTGATAGGGCACCTGGTAGGTCTTTGAAAACTGAAGACCGCAATATTATCTTGTTCGTGGTTACAGAGTTATAGGTGACCAAAGTTGCCCCCCACCCACCCCCATAGTATAAGTATAGGGACATTAAAAAAATCAATGTCTGACCAAGAAGTTTCAAACTTTACTTTTAGTTGATAGGGCACCTGGTAGGTCTTTGAAAACTGAAGACCGCAATATTATCTTGTTCATGGTTACAGAGTTATAGGTGACCAAAGTTGCCCCCCACCCACCCCCATAGTATAAGTATAGGGACATTAAAAAAATCAATGTCTGACCAAGAAGTTTCAAACTTTACTTTTAGTTGATAGGGCACCTGGTAGGTCTTTGAAAACTGAAGACCGCAATATTATCTTGTTCGTGGTTACAGAGTTATAGGTGACCAAAGTTGCCCCCCACCCACCCCCATAGTATAAGTATAGGGACATTAAAAAAATCAATGTCTGACCAAGAAGTTTCAAACTTTACTTTTAGTTGATAGGGCACCTGGTAGGTCTTTGAAAACTGAAGACCGCAATATTATCTTGTTCGTGGTTACAGAGTTATAGGTGACCAAAGTTGCCCCCCACCCACCCCCATAGTATAAGTATAGGGACATTAAAAAAATCACTGTCTGACCAAGAAGTTTCAAACTTTACTTTTAGTTGATAGGGCACCTGGTAGGTCTTTGAAAACTGAAGACCGCAATATTATCTTGTTCATGGTTACAGAGTTATAGGTGACCAAAGTTGCCCCCCGCCCACCCCCATAGTATAAGTATAGGGACATTAAAAAAAATCAATGTCTTACCAAGAAGTTTCAAACTTTACTTTTAGTTGATAGGGCACCTGGTAGGTCTTTGAAAACTGAAGACCGCAATATTATCTTGTTCATGGTTACAGAGTTATAGGTGACCAAAGTTGCCCCCCCATCATAGTATAAGTATAGGCACATTAAAAAAATCAATGTCTGACCAAGAAGTTTCAAACTTTACTTTTAGTTGATAGGGCACCTGGTAGGTCTTTGAAAACTGAAGACCGCAATATTATCTTGTTCGTGGTTACAGAGTTATAGGTGACCAAAGTTGCCCCCCACCCACCCCCATAGTATAAGTATAGGGACATTAAAAAAATCAATGTCTGACCAAGAAGTTTCAAACTTTACTTTTAGTTGATAGGGCACCTGGTAGGTCTTTGAAAACTGAAGACCGCAATATTATCTTGTTCATGGTTACAGAGTTATAGGTGACCAAAGTTGCCCCCCACCCACCCCCATAGTATAAGTATAGGGACATTAAAAAAATCAATGTCTGACCAAGAAGTTTCAAACTTTACTTTTAGTTGATAGGGCACCTGGTAGGTCTTTGAAAACTGAAGACCGCAATATTATCTTGTTCGTGGTTACAGAGTTATAGGTGACCAAAGTTGCCCCCCACCCACCCCCATAGTATAAGTATAGGGACATTAAAAAAATCAATGTCTGACCAAGAAGTTTCAAACTTTACTTTTAGTTGATAGGGCACCTGGTAGGTCTTTGAAAACTGAAGACCGCAATATTATCTTGTTCGTGGTTACAGAGTTATAGGTGACCAAAGTTGCCCCCCACCCACCCCCATAGTATAAGTATAGGGACATTAAAAAAATCAATGTTTGACCAAGAAGTTTCAAACTTTACTTTTAGTTGATAGGGCACCTGGTAGGTCTTTGAAAACTGAAGACCGCAATATTATCTTGTTCGTGGTTACAGAGTTATAGGTGACCAAAGTTGCCCCCCACCCACCCCCATAGTATAAGTATAGGGACATTAAAAAAATCAATGTCTGACCAAGAAGTTTCAAACTTTACTTTTAGTTGATAGGGCACCTGGTAGGTCTTTGAAAACTGAAGACCGCAATATTATCTTGTTCGTGGTTACAGAGTTATAGGTGACCAAAGTTGCCCCCCACCCACCCCCATAGTATAAGTATAGGGACATTAAAAAAATCACTGTCTGACCAAGAAGTTTCAAACTTTACTTTTAGTTGATAGGGCACCTGGTAGGTCTTTGAAAACTGAAGACCGCAATATTATCTTGTTCATGGTTACAGAGTTATAGGTGACCAAAGTTGCCCCCCACCCACCCCCATAGTATAAGTATAGGGACATTAAAAAAATCAATGTCTGACCAAGAAGTTTCAAACTTTACTTTTAGTTGATAGGGCACCTGGTAGGTCTTTGAAAACTGAAGACCGCAATATTATCTTGTTCGTGGTTACAGAGTTATAGGTGACCAAAGTTGCCCCCCACCCACCCCCATAGTATAAGTATAGGGACATTAAAAAAATCAATGTCTGACCAAGAAGTTTCAAACTTTACTTTTAGTTGATAGGGCACCTGGTAGGTCTTTGAAAAATGAAGACCGCAATATTATCTTGTTCATGGTTACAGAGTTATAGGTGACCAAAGTTGCCCCCCCATCATAGTATAAGTATAGGCACATTAAAAAAATCAATGTCTGACCAAGAAGTTTCAAACTTTACTTTTAGTTGATAGGGCACCTGGTAGGTCTTTGAAAACTGAAGACCGCAATATTATCTTGTTCATGGTTACAGAGTTATAGGTGACCAAAGTTGCCCCCCCATCATAGTATAAGTATAGGCACATTAAAAAAATCAATGTCTGACCAAGAAGTTTCAAACTTTACTTTTAGTTGATAGGGCACCTGGTAGGTCTTTGAAAACTGAAGACCGCAATATTATCTTGTTCGTGGTTACAGAGTTATAGGTGACCAAAGTTGCCCCCCACCCACCCCCATAGTATAAGTATAGGGACATTAAAAAAATCAATGTCTGACCAAGAAGTTTCAAACTTTACTTTTAGTTGATAGGGCACCTGGTAGGTCTTTGAAAACTGAAGACCGCAATATTATCTTGTTCATGGTTACAGAGTTATAGGTGACCAAAGTTGCCCCCCACCCACCCCCATAGTATAAGTATAGGGACATTAAAAAAATCAATGTCTGACCAAGAAGTTTCAAACTTTACTTTTAGTTGATAGGGCACCTGGTAGGTCTTTGAAAACTGAAGACCGCAATATTATCTTGTTCGTGGTTACAGAGTTATAGGTGACCAAAGTTGCCCCCCACCCACCCCCATAGTATAAGTATAGGGACATTAAAAAAATCAATGTCTGACCAAGAAGTTTCAAACTTTACTTTTAGTTGATAGGGCACCTGGTAGGTCTTTGAAAACTGAAGACCGCAATATTATCTTGTTCGTGGTTACAGAGTTATAGGTGACCAAAGTTGCCCCCCACCCACCCCCATAGTATAAGTATAGGGACATTAAAAAAATCAATGTTTGACCAAGAAGTTTCAAACTTTACTTTTAGTTGATAGGGCACCTGGTAGGTCTTTGAAAACTGAAGACCGCAATATTATCTTGTTCGTGGTTACAGAGTTATAGGTGACCAAAGTTGCCCCCCACCCACCCCCATAGTATAAGTATAGGGACATTAAAAAAATCAATGTCTGACCAAGAAGTTTCAAACTTTACTTTTAGTTGATAGGGCACCTGGTAGGTCTTTGAAAAATGAAGACCGCAATATTATCTTGTTCATGGTTACAGAGTTATAGGTGACCAAAGTTGCCCCCCCATCATAGTATAAGTATAGGCACATTAAAAAAATCAATGTCTGACCAAGAAGTTTCAAACTTTACTTTTAGTTGATAGGGCACCTGGTAGGTCTTTGAAAACTGAAGACCGCAATATTATCTTGTTCATGGTTACAGAGTTATAGGTGACCAAAGTTGCCCCCCCATCATAGTATAAGTATAGGCACATTAAAAAAATCAATGTCTGACCAAGAAGTTTCAAACTTTACTTTTAGTTGATAGGGCACCTGGTAGGTCTTTGAAAACTGAAGACCGCAATATTATCTTGTTCGTGGTTACAGAGTTATAGGTGACCAAAGTTGCCCCCCACCCACCCCCATAGTATAAGTATAGGGACATTAAAAAAATCAATGTCTGACCAAGAAGTTTCAAACTTTACTTTTAGTTGATAGGGCACCTGGTAGGTCTTTGAAAACTGAAGACCGCAATATTATCTTGTTCATGGTTACAGAGTTATAGGTGACCAAAGTTGCCCCCCACCCACCCCCATAGTATAAGTATAGGGACATTAAAAAAATCAATGTCTGACCAAGAAGTTTCAAACTTTACTTTTAGTTGATAGGGCACCTGGTAGGTCTTTGAAAACTGAAGACCGCAATATTATCTTGTTCGTGGTTACAGAGTTATAGGTGACCAAAGTTGCCCCCCACCCACCCCCATAGTATAAGTATAGGGACATTAAAAAAATCAATGTCTGACCAAGAAGTTTCAAACTTTACTTTTAGTTGATAGGGCACCTGGTAGGTCTTTGAAAACTGAAGACCGCAATATTATCTTGTTCGTGGTTACAGAGTTATAGGTGACCAAAGTTGCCCCCCACCCACCCCCATAGTATAAGTATAGGGACATTAAAAAAATCAATGTTTGACCAAGAAGTTTCAAACTTTACTTTTAGTTGATAGGGCACCTGGTAGGTCTTTGAAAACTGAAGACCGCAATATTATCTTGTTCGTGGTTACAGAGTTATAGGTGACCAAAGTTGCCCCCCACCCACCCCCATAGTATAAGTATAGGGACATTAAAAAAATCAATGTCTGACCAAGAAGTTTCAAACTTTACTTTTAGTTGATAGGGCACCTGGTAGGTCTTTGAAAACTGAAGACCGCAATATTATCTTGTTCGTGGTTACAGAGTTATAGGTGACCAAAGTTGCCCCCCACCCACCCCCATAGTATAAGTATAGGGACATTAAAAAAATCACTGTCTGACCAAGAAGTTTCAAACTTTACTTTTAGTTGATAGGGCACCTGGTAGGTCTTTGAAAACTGAAGACCGCAATATTATCTTGTTCATGGTTACAGAGTTATAGGTGACCAAAGTTGCCCCCCACCCACCCCCATAGTATAAGTATAGGGACATTACCGTAGATATAGAAACTTACTGTAGAATAGCAATATAGAATGATTTTGTATTCATGTATACCTTTGTTTTACCTTACATTTGTATTTCGACATTGTTGTCAACATGCAATTAGCCTACGGGCATGAATTTGCAATAAACTACTAATTATCATTAAAAAAATCAATGTCTGACCAAGAAGTTTCAAACTTTACTTTTAGTTGATAGGGCACCTGGTAGGTCTTTGAAAACTGAAGACCGCAATATTATCTTGTTCGTGGTTACAGAGTTATAGGTGACCAAAGTTGCCCCCCACCCACCCCCATAGTATAAGTATAGGGACATTAAAAAAATCAATGTCTGACCAAGAAGTTTCAAACTTTACTTTTAGTTGATAGGGCACCTGGTAGGTCTTTGAAAACTGAAGACCGCAATATTATCTTGTTCGTGGTTACAGAGTTATAGGTGACCAAAGTTGCCCCCCACCCACCCCCATAGTATAAGTATAGGGACATTAAAAAAATCAATGTTTGACCAAGAAGTTTCAAACTTTACTTTTAGTTGATAGGGCACCTGGTAGGTCTTTGAAAACTGAAGACCGCAATATTATCTTGTTCGTGGTTACAGAGTTATAGGTGACCAAAGTTGCCCCCCACCCACCCCCATAGTATAAGTATAGGGACATTAAAAAAATCAATGTCTGACCAAGAAGTTTCAAACTTTACTTTTAGTTGATAGGGCACCTGGTAGGTCTTTGAAAACTGAAGACCGCAATATTATCTTGTTCGTGGTTACAGAGTTATAGGTGACCAAAGTTGCCCCCCACCCACCCCAATAGTATAAGTATAGGGACATTAAAAAAATCACTGTCTGACCAAGAAGTTTCAAACTTTACTTTTAGTTGATAGGGCACCTGGTAGGTCTTTGAAAACTGAAGACCGCAATATTATCTTGTTCATGGTTACAGAGTTATAGGTGACCAAAGTTGCCCCCCACCCACCCCCATAGTATAAGTATAGGGACATTAAAAAAATCAATGTCTGACCAAGAAGTTTCAAACTTTACTTTTAGTTGATAGGGCACCTGGTAGGTCTTTGAAAACTGAAGACCGCAATATTATCTTGTTCGTGGTTACAGAGTTATAGGTGACCAAAGTTGCCCCCCACCCACCCCCATAGTATAAGTATAGGGACATTAAAAAAATCAATGTCTGACCAAGAAGTTTCAAACTTTACTTTTAGTTGATAGGGCACCTGGTAGGTCTTTGAAAACTGAAGACCGCAATATTATCTTGTTCGTGGTTACAGAGTTATAGGTGACCAAAGTTGCCCCCCACCCACCCCCATAGTATAAGTATAGGGACATTAAAAAAATCAATGTCTGACCAAGAAGTTTCAAACTTTACTTTTAGTTGATAGGGCACCTGGTAGGTCTTTGAAAACTGAAGACCGCAATATTATCTTGTTCGTGGTTACAGAGTTATAGGTGACCAAAGTTGCCCCCCACCCACCCCCATAGTATAAGTATAGGGACATTAAAAAAATCAATGTCTGACCAAGAAGTTTCAAACTTTACTTTTAGTTGATAGGGCACCTGGTAGGTCTTTGAAAACTGAAGACCGCAATATTATCTTGTTCGTGGTTACAGAGTTATAGGTGACCAAAGTTGCCCCCCACCCACCCCCATAGTATAAGTATAGGGACATTAAAAAAATCAATGTCTGACCAAGAAGTTTCAAACTTTACTTTTAGTTGATAGGGCACCTGGTAGGTCTTTGAAAACTGAAGACCGCAATATTATCTTGTTCGTGGTTACAGAGTTATAGGTGACCAAAGTTGCCCCCAACCCACCCCCATAGTATAAGTATAGGGACATTAAAAAAATCAATGTCTGACCAAGAAGTTTCAAACTTTACTTTTAGTTGATAGGGCACCTGGTAGGTCTTTGAAAACTGAAGACCGCAATATTATCTTGTTCGTGGTTACAGAGTTATAGGTGACCAAAGTTGCCCCCCACCCACCCCCATAGTATAAGTATAGGGACATTAAAAAAATCAATGTCTGACCAAGAAGTTTCAAACTTTACTTTTAGTTGATAGGGCACCTGGTAGGTCTTTGAAAACTGAAGACCGCAATATTATCTTGTTCGTGGTTACAGAGTTATAGGTGACCAAAGTTGCCCCCCACCCACCCCCATAGTATAAGTATAGGGACATTAAAAAAATCAATGTCTGACCAAGAAGTTTCAAACTTTACTTTTAGTTGATAGGGCACCTGGTAGGTCTTTGAAAACTGAAGACCGCAATATTATCTTGTTCGTGGTTACAGAGTTATAGGTGACCAAAGTTGCCCCCCACCCACCCCCATAGTATAAGTATAGGGACATTAACAAAATCAATGTCTGACCAAGAAGTTTCAAACTTTACTTTTAGTTGATAGGGCACCTGGTAGGTCTTTGAAAACTGAAGACCGCAATATTATCTTGTTCGTGGTTACAGAGTTATAGGTGACCAAAGTTGCCCCCCACCCACCCCCATAGTATAAGTATAGGGACATTAAAAAAATCAATGTCTGACCAAGAAGTTTCAAACTTTACTTTTAGTTGATAGGGCACCTGGTAGGTCTTTGAAAACTGAAGACCGCAATATTATCTTGTTCGTGGTTACAGAGTTATAGGTGACCAAAGTTGCCCCCCACCCACCCCCATAGTATAAGTATAGGGACATTAAAAAAATCAATGTCTGACCAAGAAGTTTCAAACTTTACTTTTAGTTGATAGGGCACCTGGTAGGTCTTTGAAAACTGAAGACCGCAATATTATCTTGTTCGTGGTTACAGAGTTATAGGTGACCAAAGTTGCCCCCCACCCACCCCCATAGTATAAGTATAGGGACATTAAAAAAATCAATGTCTGACCAAGAAGTTTCAAACTTTACTTTTAGTTGATAGGGCACCTGGTAGGTCTTTGAAAACTGAAGACCGCAATATTATCTTGTTCGTGGTTACAGAGTTATAGGTGACCAAAGTTGCCCCCCACCCACCCCCATAGTATAAGTATAGGGACATTAAAAAAATCAATGTCTGACCAAGAAGTTTCAAACTTTACTTTTAGTTGATAGGGCACCTGGTAGGTCTTTGAAAACTGAAGACCGCAATATTATCTTGTTCATGGTTACAGAGTTATAGGTGACCAAAGTTGCCCCCCACCCACCCCCATAGTATAAGTATAGGGACATTTAAAAAATCAATGTCTGACCAAGAAGTTTCAAACTTTACTTTTAGTTGATAGGGCACCTGGTAGGTCTTTGAAAAACTGAAGACCGCAATATTATCTTGTTCGTGGCTACAGAGTTATAGGTGACCAAAGTTGCCCCCCACCCACCCCCATAGTATAAGTATAGGGACATTAAAAAAATCAATGTCTGACCAAGAAGTTTCAAACTTTACTTTTAGTTGATAGGGCACCTGGTAGGTCTTTGAAAACTGAAGACCGCAATATTATCTTGTTCATGGTTACAGAGTTATAGGTGACCAAAGTTGCCCCCCCCATCATAGTATAAGTATAGGCACATTAAAAAAATCAATGTCTGACCAAGAAGTTTCAAACTTTACTTTTAGTTGATAGGGCACCTGGTAGGTCTTTGAAAACTGAAGACCGCAATATTATCTTGTTCGTGGTTACAGAGTTATAGGTGACCAAAGTTGCCCCCCACCCACCCCCATAGTATAAGTATAGGGACATTAAAAAAATCACTGTCTGACCAAGAAGTTTCAAACTTTACTTTTAGTTGATAGGGCACCTGGTAGGTCTTTGAAAACTGAAGACCGCAATATTATCTTGTTCATGGTTACAGAGTTATAGGTGACCAAAGTTGCCCCCCACCCACCCCCATAGTATAAGTATAGGGACATTTAAAAAATCAATGTCTGACCAAGAAGTTTCAAACTTTACTTTTAGTTGATAGGGCACCTGGTAGGTCTTTGAAAACTGAAGACCGCAATATTATCTTGTTCGTGGCTACAGAGTTATAGGTGACCAAAGTTGCCCCCCACCCACCCCCATAGTATAAGTATAGGGACATTAAAAAAATCAATGTCTGACCAAGAAGTTTCAAACTTTACTTTTAGTTGATAGGGCACCTGGTAGGTCTTTGAAAACTGAAGACCGCAATATTATCTTGTTCATGGTTACAGAGTTATAGGTGACCAAAGTTGCCCCCCCCCATCATAGTATAAGTATAGGCACATTAAAAAAATCAATGTCTGACCAAGAAGTTTCAAACTTTACTTTTAGTTGATAGGGCACCTGGTAGGTCTTTGAAAACTGAAGACCGCAATATTATCTTGTTCGTGGTTACAGAGTTATAGGTGACCAAAGTTGCCCCCCACCCTACCCCATAGTATAAGTATAGGGACATTAAAAAAATCACTGTCTGACCAAGAAGTTTCAAACTTTACTTTTAGTTGATAGGGCACCTGGTAGGTCTTTGAAAACTGAAGACCGCAATATTATCTTGTTCATGGTTACAGAGTTATAGGTGACCAAAGTTGCCCCCCACCCACCCCCATAGTATAAGTATAGGGACATTAAAAAAATCAATGTCTGACCAAGAAGTTTCAAACTTTACTTTTAGTTGATAGGGCACCTGGTAGGTCTTTGAAAACTGAAGACCGCAATATTATCTTGTTCATGGTTACAGAGTTATAGGTGACCAAAGTTGCCCCCCACCCACCCCCATAGTATAAGTATAGGGACATTAAAAAAATCAATGTCTGACCAAGAAGTTTCAAACTTTACTTTTAGTTGATAGGGCACCTGGTAGGTCTTTGAAAACTGAAGACCGCAATATTATCTTGTTCGTGGTTACAGAGTTATAGGTGACCAAAGTTGCCCCCCACCCACCCCCATAGTATAAGTATAGGGACATTAAAAAAATCAATGTCTGACCAAGAAGTTTCAAACTTTACTTTTAGTTGATAGGGCACCTGGTAGGTCTTTGAAAACTGAAGACCGCAATATTATCTTGTTCGTGGTTACAGAGTTATAGGTGACCAAAGTTGCCCCCCACCCACCCCATAGTATAAGTATAGGGACATTAAAAAAATCAATGTCTGACCAAGAAGTTTCAAACTTTACTTTTAGTTGATAGGGCACCTGGTAGGTCTTTGAAAACTGAAGACCGCAATATTATCTTGTTCATGGTTACAGAGTTATAGGTGACCAAAGTTGCCCCCCCCCCCATCATAGTATAAGTATAGGCACATTAAAAAAATCAATGTCTGACCAAGAAGTTTCAAACTTTACTTTTAGTTGATAGGGCACCTGGTAGGTCTTTGAAAACTGAAGACCGCAATATTATCTTGTTCGTGGTTACAGAGTTATAGGTGACCAAAGTTGCCCCCCACCCACCCCCATAGTATAAGTATAGGGACATTAAAAAAATCACTGTCTGACCAAGAAGCTTCAAACTTTACTTTTAGTTGATAGGGCACCTGGTAGGTCTTTGAAAACTGAAGACCGCAATATTATCTTGTTCATGGTTACAGAGTTATAGGTGACCAAAGTTGCCCCCCACCCACCCCCATAGTATAAGTATAGGGACATTAAAAAAATCAATGTCTGACCAAGAAGTTTCAAACTTTACTTTTAGTTGATAGGGCACCTGGTAGGTCTTTGAAAACTGAAGACCGCAATATTATCTTGTTCATGGTTACAGAGTTATAGGTGACCAAAGTTGCCCCCCACCCACCCCCATAGTATAAGTATAGGGACATTAAAAAAATCAATGTCTGACCAAGAAGTTTCAAACTTTACTTTTAGTTGATAGGGCACCTGCTAGGTCTTTGAAAAACTGAAGACCGCAATATTATCTTGTTCATGGTTACAGAGTTATAGGTGACCAAAGTTGCCCCCCACCCACCCCCATAGTATAAGTATAGGGACATTAAAAAAATCAATGTCTGACGAAGAAGTTTCAAACTTTACTTTTAGTTGATAGGGCACCTGGTAGGTCTTTGAAAACTGAAGACCGCAATATTATCTTGTTCATGGTTACAGAGTTATAGGTGACCAAAGTTGCCCCCCACCCACCCCCATAGTATAAGTATAGGGACATTAAAAAAATCAATGTCTGACCAAGAAGTTTCAAACTTTACTTTTAGTTGATAGGGCACCTGGTAGGTCTTTGAAAACTGAAGACCGCAATATTATCTTGTTCGTGGTTACAGAGTTATAGGTGACCAAAGTTGCCCCCCACCCACCCCCATAGTATAAGTATAGGGACATTAAAAAAATCACTGTCTGACCAAGAAGCTTCAAACTTTACTTTTAGTTGATAGGGCACCTGGTAGGTCTTTGAAAACTGAAGACCGCAATATTATCTTGTTCGTGGTTACAGAGTTATAGGTGACCAAAGTTGCCCCCCACCCACCCCCATAGTATAAGTATAGGGACATTAAAAAAATCAATGTCTGACCAAGAAGTTTCAAACTTTACTTTTAGTTGATAGGGCACCTGGTAGGTCTTTGAAAACTGAAGACCGCAATATTATCTTGTTCATGGTTACAGAGTTATAGGTGACCAAAGTTGCCCCCCACCCACCCCCATAGTATAAGTATAGGGACATTAACAAAATCAATGTCTGACCAAGAAGTTTCAAACTTTACTTTTAGTTGATAGGGCACCTGGTAGGTCTTTGAAAACTGAAGACCGCAATATTATCTTGTTCGTGGTTACAGAGTTATAGGTGACCAAAGTTGCCCCCCACCCACCCCCATAGTATAAGTATAGGGACATTAAAAAAATCAATGTCTGACCAAGAAGTTTCAAACTTTACTTTTAGTTGATAGGGCACCTGGTAGGTCTTTGAAAACTGAAGACCGCAATATTATCTTGTTCGTGGTTACAGAGTTATAGGTGACCAAAGTTGCCCCCCACCCACCCCCATAGTATAAGTATAGGGACATTAAAAAAATCAATGTCTGACCAAGAAGTTTCAAACTTTACTTTTAGTTGATAGGGCACCTGGTAGGTCTTTGAAAACTGAAGACCGCAATATTATCTTGTTCATGGTTACAGAGTTATAGGTGACCAAAGTTGCCCCCCACCCACCCCCATAGTATAAGTATAGGGACATTTAAAAAATCAATGTCTGACCAAGAAGTTTCAAACTTTACTTTTAGTTGATAGGGCACCTGGTAGGTCTTTGAAAAACTGAAGACCGCAATATTATCTTGTTCGTGGCTACAGAGTTATAGGTGACCAAAGTTGCCCCCCACCCACCCCCATAGTATAAGTATAGGGACATTAAAAAAATCAATGTCTGACCAAGAAGTTTCAAACTTTACTTTTAGTTGATAGGGCACCTGGTAGGTCTTTGAAAACTGAAGACCGCAATATTATCTTGTTCATGGTTACAGAGTTATAGGTGACCAAAGTTGCCCCCCCCATCATAGTATAAGTATAGGCACATTAAAAAAATCAATGTCTGACCAAGAAGTTTCAAACTTTACTTTTAGTTGATAGGGCACCTGGTAGGTCTTTGAAAACTGAAGACCGCAATATTATCTTGTTCGTGGTTACAGAGTTATAGGTGACCAAAGTTGCCCCCCACCCACCCCCATAGTATAAGTATAGGGACATTAAAAAAATCACTGTCTGACCAAGAAGTTTCAAACTTTACTTTTAGTTGATAGGGCACCTGGTAGGTCTTTGAAAACTGAAGACCGCAATATTATCTTGTTCATGGTTACAGAGTTATAGGTGACCAAAGTTGCCCCCCACCCACCCCCATAGTATAAGTATAGGGACATTTAAAAAATCAATGTCTGACCAAGAAGTTTCAAACTTTACTTTTAGTTGATAGGGCACCTGGTAGGTCTTTGAAAACTGAAGACCGCAATATTATCTTGTTCGTGGCTACAGAGTTATAGGTGACCAAAGTTGCCCCCCACCCACCCCCATAGTATAAGTATAGGGACATTAAAAAAATCAATGTCTGACCAAGAAGTTTCAAACTTTACTTTTAGTTGATAGGGCACCTGGTAGGTCTTTGAAAACTGAAGACCGCAATATTATCTTGTTCATGGTTACAGAGTTATAGGTGACCAAAGTTGCCCCCCCCCATCATAGTATAAGTATAGGCACATTAAAAAAATCAATGTCTGACCAAGAAGTTTCAAACTTTACTTTTAGTTGATAGGGCACCTGGTAGGTCTTTGAAAACTGAAGACCGCAATATTATCTTGTTCGTGGTTACAGAGTTATAGGTGACCAAAGTTGCCCCCCACCCTACCCCATAGTATAAGTATAGGGACATTAAAAAAATCACTGTCTGACCAAGAAGTTTCAAACTTTACTTTTAGTTGATAGGGCACCTGGTAGGTCTTTGAAAACTGAAGACCGCAATATTATCTTGTTCATGGTTACAGAGTTATAGGTGACCAAAGTTGCCCCCCACCCACCCCCATAGTATAAGTATAGGGACATTAAAAAAATCAATGTCTGACCAAGAAGTTTCAAACTTTACTTTTAGTTGATAGGGCACCTGGTAGGTCTTTGAAAACTGAAGACCGCAATATTATCTTGTTCATGGTTACAGAGTTATAGGTGACCAAAGTTGCCCCCCACCCACCCCCATAGTATAAGTATAGGGACATTAAAAAAATCAATGTCTGACCAAGAAGTTTCAAACTTTACTTTTAGTTGATAGGGCACCTGGTAGGTCTTTGAAAACTGAAGACCGCAATATTATCTTGTTCGTGGTTACAGAGTTATAGGTGACCAAAGTTGCCCCCCACCCACCCCCATAGTATAAGTATAGGGACATTAAAAAAATCAATGTCTGACCAAGAAGTTTCAAACTTTACTTTTAGTTGATAGGGCACCTGGTAGGTCTTTGAAAACTGAAGACCGCAATATTATCTTGTTCGTGGTTACAGAGTTATAGGTGACCAAAGTTGCCCCCCACCCACCCCCATAGTATAAGTATAGGGACATTAAAAAAATCAATGTCTGACCAAGAAGTTTCAAACTTTACTTTTAGTTGATAGGGCACCTGGTAGGTCTTTGAAAACTGAAGACCGCAATATTATCTTGTTCATGGTTACAGAGTTATAGGTGACCAAAGTTGCCCCCCCCCCATCATAGTATAAGTATAGGCACATTAAAAAAATCAATGTCTGACCAAGAAGTTTCAAACTTTACTTTTAGTTGATAGGGCACCTGGTAGGTCTTTGAAAACTGAAGACCGCAATATTATCTTGTTCGTGGTTACAGAGTTATAGGTGACCAAAGTTGCCCCCCACCCACCCCCATAGTATAAGTATAGGGACATTAAAAAAATCACTGTCTGACCAAGAAGCTTCAAACTTTACTTTTAGTTGATAGGGCACCTGGTAGGTCTTTGAAAACTGAAGACCGCAATATTATCTTGTTCATGGTTACAGAGTTATAGGTGACCAAAGTTGCCCCCCACCCACCCCCATAGTATAAGTATAGGGACATTAAAAAAATCAATGTCTGACCAAGAAGTTTCAAACTTTACTTTTAGTTGATAGGGCACCTGGTAGGTCTTTGAAAACTGAAGACCGCAATATTATCTTGTTCATGGTTACAGAGTTATAGGTGACCAAAGTTGCCCCCCACCCACCCCCATAGTATAAGTATAGGGACATTAAAAAAATCAATGTCTGACCAAGAAGTTTCAAACTTTACTTTTAGTTGATAGGGCACCTGCTAGGTCTTTGAAAAACTGAAGACCGCAATATTATCTTGTTCATGGTTACAGAGTTATAGGTGACCAAAGTTGCCCCCCACCCACCCCCATAGTATAAGTATAGGGACATTAAAAAAATCAATGTCTGACGAAGAAGTTTCAAACTTTACTTTTAGTTGATAGGGCACCTGGTAGGTCTTTGAAAACTGAAGACCGCAATATTATCTTGTTCATGGTTACAGAGTTATAGGTGACCAAAGTTGCCCCCCACCCACCCCCATAGTATAAGTATAGGGACATTAAAAAAATCAATGTCTGACCAAGAAGTTTCAAACTTTACTTTTAGTTGATAGGGCACCTGGTAGGTCTTTGAAAACTGAAGACCGCAATATTATCTTGTTCGTGGTTACAGAGTTATAGGTGACCAAAGTTGCCCCCCACCCACCCCCATAGTATAAGTATAGGGACATTAAAAAAATCAATGTCTGACCAAGAAGTTTCAAACTTTACTTTTAGTTGATAGGGCACCTGGTAGGTCTTTGAAAACTGAAGACCGCAATATTATCTTGTTCATGGTTACAGAGTTATAGGTGACCAAAGTTGCCCCCCCCATCATAGTATAAGTATAGGCACATTAAAAAAATCAATGTCTGACCAAGAAGTTTCAAACTTTACTTTTAGTTGATAGGGCACCTGGTAGGTCTTTGAAAACTGAAGACCGCAATATTATCTTGTTCATGGTTACAGAGTTATAGGTGACCAAAGTTGCCCCCCACCCACCCCCATAGTATAAGTATAGGGACATTAAAAAAATCAATGTCTGACCAAGAAGTTTCAAACTTTACTTTTAGTTGATAGGGCACCTGGTAGGTCTTTGAAAACTGAAGACCGCAATATTATCTTGTTCGTGGTTACAGAGTTATAGGTGACCAAAGTTGCCCCCCACCCACCCCCATAGTATAAGTATAGGGACATTAAAAAAATCAATGTCTGACCAAGAAGTTTCAAACTTTACTTTTAGTTGATAGGGCACCTGGTAGGTCTTTGAAAACTGAAGACCGCAATATTATCTTGTTCGTGGTTACAGAGTTATAGGTGACCAAAGTTGCCCCCCACCCACCCCCATAGTATAAGTATAGGGACATTAAAAAAATCAATGTCTGACCAAGAAGTTTCAAACTTTACTTTTAGTTGATAGGGCACCTGGTAGGTCTTTGAAAACTGAAGACCGCAATATTATCTTGTTCATGGTTACAGAGTTATAGGTGACCAAAGTTGCCCCCCACCCACCCCCATAGTATAAGTATAGGGACATTTAAAAAATCAATGTCTGACCAAGAAGTTTCAAACTTTACTTTTAGTTGATAGGGCACCTGGTAGGTCTTTGAAAAACTGAAGACCGCAATATTATCTTGTTCGTGGCTACAGAGTTATAGGTGACCAAAGTTGCCCCCCACCCACCCCCATAGTATAAGTATAGGGACATTAAAAAAATCAATGTCTGACCAAGAAGTTTCAAACTTTACTTTTAGTTGATAGGGCACCTGGTAGGTCTTTGAAAACTGAAGACCGCAATATTATCTTGTTCATGGTTACAGAGTTATAGGTGACCAAAGTTGCCCCCCCCATCATAGTATAAGTATAGGCACATTAAAAAAATCAATGTCTGACCAAGAAGTTTCAAACTTTACTTTTAGTTGATAGGGCACCTGGTAGGTCTTTGAAAACTGAAGACCGCAATATTATCTTGTTCGTGGTTACAGAGTTATAGGTGACCAAAGTTGCCCCCCACCCACCCCCATAGTATAAGTATAGGGACATTAAAAAAATCACTGTCTGACCAAGAAGTTTCAAACTTTACTTTTAGTTGATAGGGCACCTGGTAGGTCTTTGAAAACTGAAGACCGCAATATTATCTTGTTCATGGTTACAGAGTTATAGGTGACCAAAGTTGCCCCCCACCCACCCCCATAGTATAAGTATAGGGACATTTAAAAAATCAATGTCTGACCAAGAAGTTTCAAACTTTACTTTTAGTTGATAGGGCACCTGGTAGGTCTTTGAAAACTGAAGACCGCAATATTATCTTGTTCGTGGCTACAGAGTTATAGGTGACCAAAGTTGCCCCCCACCCACCCCCATAGTATAAGTATAGGGACATTAAAAAAATCAATGTCTGACCAAGAAGTTTCAAACTTTACTTTTAGTTGATAGGGCACCTGGTAGGTCTTTGAAAACTGAAGACCGCAATATTATCTTGTTCATGGTTACAGAGTTATAGGTGACCAAAGTTGCCCCCCCCCCATCATAGTATAAGTATAGGCACATTAAAAAAATCAATGTCTGACCAAGAAGTTTCAAACTTTACTTTTAGTTGATAGGGCACCTGGTAGGTCTTTGAAAACTGAAGACCGCAATATTATCTTGTTCGTGGTTACAGAGTTATAGGTGACCAAAGTTGCCCCCCACCCTACCCCATAGTATAAGTATAGGGACATTAAAAAAATCAATGTCTGACCAAGAAGTTTCAAACTTTACTTTTAGTTGATAGGGCACCTGGTAGGTCTTTGAAAACTGAAGACCGCAATATTATCTTGTTCATGGTTACAGAGTTATAGGTGACCAAAGTTGCCCCCCACCCACCCCCATAGTATAAGTATAGGGACATTAAAAAAATCAATGTCTGACCAAGAAGTTTCAAACTTTACTTTTAGTTGATAGGGCACCTGGTAGGTCTTTGAAAACTGAAGACCGCAATATTATCTTGTTCATGGTTACAGAGTTATAGGTGACCAAAGTTGCCCCCCACCCACCCCCATAGTATAAGTATAGGGACATTAAAAAAATCAATGTCTGACCAAGAAGTTTCAAACTTTACTTTTAGTTGATAGGGCACCTGGTAGGTCTTTGAAAACTGAAGACCGCAATATTATCTTGTTCGTGGTTACAGAGTTATAGGTGACCAAAGTTGCCCCCCACCCACCCCCATAGTATAAGTATAGGGACATTAAAAAAATCAATGTCTGACCAAGAAGTTTCAAACTTTACTTTTAGTTGATAGGGCACCTGGTAGGTCTTTGAAAACTGAAGACCGCAATATTATCTTGTTCGTGGTTACAGAGTTATAGGTGACCAAAGTTGCCCCCCACCCACCCCCATAGTATAAGTATAGGGACATTAAAAAAATCAATGTCTGACCAAGAAGTTTCAAACTTTACTTTTAGTTGATAGGGCACCTGGTAGGTCTTTGAAAACTGAAGACCGCAATATTATCTTGTTCATGGTTACAGAGTTATAGGTGACCAAAGTTGCCCCCCCCCCCATCATAGTATAAGTATAGGCACATTAAAAAAATCAATGTCTGACCAAGAAGTTTCAAACTTTACTTTTAGTTGATAGGGCACCTGGTAGGTCTTTGAAAACTGAAGACCGCAATATTATCTTGTTCGTGGTTACAGAGTTATAGGTGACCAAAGTTGCCCCCCACCCACCCCCATAGTATAAGTATAGGGACATTAAAAAAATCACTGTCTGACCAAGAAGCTTCAAACTTTACTTTTAGTTGATAGGGCACCTGGTAGGTCTTTGAAAACTGAAGACCGCAATATTATCTTGTTCATGGTTACAGAGTTATAGGTGACCAAAGTTGCCCCCCACCCACCCCCATAGTATAAGTATAGGGACATTAAAAAAATCAATGTCTGACCAAGAAGTTTCAAACTTTACTTTTAGTTGATAGGGCACCTGGTAGGTCTTTGAAAACTGAAGACCGCAATATTATCTTGTTCATGGTTACAGAGTTATAGGTGACCAAAGTTGCCCCCCACCCACCCCCATAGTATAAGTATAGGGACATTAAAAAAATCAATGTCTGACCAAGAAGTTTCAAACTTTACTTTTAGTTGATAGGGCACCTGCTAGGTCTTTGAAAAACTGAAGACCGCAATATTATCTTGTTCATGGTTACAGAGTTATAGGTGACCAAAGTTGCCCCCCACCCACCCCCATAGTATAAGTATAGGGACATTAAAAAAATCAATGTCTGACGAAGAAGTTTCAAACTTTACTTTTAGTTGATAGGGCACCTGGTAGGTCTTTGAAAACTGAAGACCGCAATATTATCTTGTTCATGGTTACAGAGTTATAGGTGACCAAAGTTGCCCCCCACCCACCCCCATAGTATAAGTATAGGGACATTAAAAAAATCAATGTCTGACCAAGAAGTTTCAAACTTTACTTTTAGTTGATAGGGCACCTGGTAGGTCTTTGAAAACTGAAGACCGCAATATTATCTTGTTCGTGGTTACAGAGTTATAGGTGACCAAAGTTGCCCCCCACCCACCCCCATAGTATAAGTATAGGGACATTAAAAAAATCACTGTCTGACCAAGAAGCTTCAAACTTTACTTTTAGTTGATAGGGCACCTGGTAGGTCTTTGAAAACTGAAGACCGCAATATTATCTTGTTCGTGGTTACAGAGTTATAGGTGACCAAAGTTGCCCCCCACCCACCCCCATAGTATAAGTATAGGGACATTAAAAAAATCAATGTCTGACCAAGAAGTTTCAAACTTTACTTTTAGTTGATAGGGCACCTGGTAGGTCTTTGAAAACTGAAGACCGCAATATTATCTTGTTCATGGTTACAGAGTTATAGGTGACCAAAGTTGCCCCCCACCCACCCCCATAGTATAAGTATAGGGACATTAACAAAATCAATGTCTGACCAAGAAGTTTCAAACTTTACTTTTAGTTGATAGGGCACCTGGTAGGTCTTTGAAAACTGAAGACCGCAATATTATCTTGTTCGTGGTTACAGAGTTATAGGTGACCAAAGTTGCCCCCCACCCACCCCCATAGTATAAGTATAGGGACATTAAAAAAATCAATGTCTGACCAAGAAGTTTCAAACTTTACTTTTAGTTGATAGGGCACCTGGTAGGTCTTTGAAAACTGAAGACCGCAATATTATCTTGTTCGTGGTTACAGAGTTATAGGTGACCAAAGTTGCCCCCCACCCACCCCCATAGTATAAGTATAGGGACATTAAAAAAATCAATGTCTGACCAAGAAGTTTCAAACTTTACTTTTAGTTGATAGGGCACCTGGTAGGTCTTTGAAAACTGAAGACCGCAATATTATCTTGTTCATGGTTACAGAGTTATAGGTGACCAAAGTTGCCCCCCCCCCATCATAGTATAAGTATAGGCACATTAAAAAAATCAATGTCTGACCAAGAAGTTTCAAACTTTACTTTTAGTTGATAGGGCACCTGGTAGGTCTTTGAAAACTGAAGACCGCAATATTATCTTGTTCGTGGTTACAGAGTTATAGGTGACCAAAGTTGCCCCCCACCCACCCCCATAGTATAAGTATAGGGACATTAAAAAAATCACTGTCTGACCAAGAAGCTTCAAACTTTACTTTTAGTTGATAGGGCACCTGGTAGGTCTTTGAAAACTGAAGACCGCAATATTATCTTGTTCATGGTTACAGAGTTATAGGTGACCAAAGTTGCCCCCCACCCACCCCCATAGTATAAGTATAGGGACATTAAAAAAATCAATGTCTGACCAAGAAGTTTCAAACTTTACTTTTAGTTGATAGGGCACCTGGTAGGTCTTTGAAAACTGAAGACCGCAATATTATCTTGTTCATGGTTACAGAGTTATAGGTGACCAAAGTTGCCCCCCACCCACCCCCATAGTATAAGTATAGGGACATTAAAAAAATCAATGTCTGACCAAGAAGTTTCAAACTTTACTTTTAGTTGATAGGGCACCTGCTAGGTCTTTGAAAAACTGAAGACCGCAATATTATCTTGTTCATGGTTACAGAGTTATAGGTGACCAAAGTTGCCCCCCACCCACCCCCATAGTATAAGTATAGGGACATTAAAAAAATCAATGTCTGACGAAGAAGTTTCAAACTTTACTTTTAGTTGATAGGGCACCTGGTAGGTCTTTGAAAACTGAAGACCGCAATATTATCTTGTTCATGGTTACAGAGTTATAGGTGACCAAAGTTGCCCCCCACCCACCCCCATAGTATAAGTATAGGGACATTAAAAAAATCAATGTCTGACCAAGAAGTTTCAAACTTTACTTTTAGTTGATAGGGCACCTGGTAGGTCTTTGAAAACTGAAGACCGCAATATTATCTTGTTCGTGGTTACAGAGTTATAGGTGACCAAAGTTGCCCCCCACCCACCCCCATAGTATAAGTATAGGGACATTAAAAAAATCACTGTCTGACCAAGAAGCTTCAAACTTTACTTTTAGTTGATAGGGCACCTGGTAGGTCTTTGAAAACTGAAGACCGCAATATTATCTTGTTCGTGGTTACAGAGTTATAGGTGACCAAAGTTGCCCCCCACCCACCCCCATAGTATAAGTATAGGGACATTAAAAAAATCAATGTCTGACCAAGAAGTTTCAAACTTTACTTTTAGTTGATAGGGCACCTGGTAGGTCTTTGAAAACTGAAGACCGCAATATTATCTTGTTCATGGTTACAGAGTTATAGGTGACCAAAGTTGCCCCCCACCCACCCCCATAGTATAAGTATAGGGACATTAACAAAATCAATGTCTGACCAAGAAGTTTCAAACTTTACTTTTAGTTGATAGGGCACCTGGTAGGTCTTTGAAAACTGAAGACCGCAATATTATCTTGTTCGTGGTTACAGAGTTATAGGTGACCAAAGTTGCCCCCCACCCACCCCCATAGTATAAGTATAGGGACATTAAAAAAATCAATGTCTGACCAAGAAGTTTCAAACTTTACTTTTAGTTGATAGGGCACCTGGTAGGTCTTTGAAAACTGAAGACCGCAATATTATCTTGTTCGTGGTTACAGAGTTATAGGTGACCAAAGTTGCCCCCCACCCACCCCCATAGTATAAGTATAGGGACATTAAAAAAATCAATGTCTGACCAAGAAGTTTCAAACTTTACTTTTAGTTGATAGGGCACCTGGTAGGTCTTTGAAAACTGAAGACCGCAATATTATCTTGTTCATGGTTACAGAGTTATAGGTGACCAAAGTTGCCCCCCACCCACCCCCATAGTATAAGTATAGGGACATTTAAAAAATCAATGTCTGACCAAGAAGTTTCAAACTTTACTTTTAGTTGATAGGGCACCTGGTAGGTCTTTGAAAAACTGAAGACCGCAATATTATCTTGTTCGTGGCTACAGAGTTATAGGTGACCAAAGTTGCCCCCCACCCACCCCCATAGTATAAGTATAGGGACATTAAAAAAATCAATGTCTGACCAAGAAGTTTCAAACTTTACTTTTAGTTGATAGGGCACCTGGTAGGTCTTTGAAAACTGAAGACCGCAATATTATCTTGTTCATGGTTACAGAGTTATAGGTGACCAAAGTTGCCCCCCCCATCATAGTATAAGTATAGGCACATTAAAAAAATCAATGTCTGACCAAGAAGTTTCAAACTTTACTTTTAGTTGATAGGGCACCTGGTAGGTCTTTGAAAACTGAAGACCGCAATATTATCTTGTTCGTGGTTACAGAGTTATAGGTGACCAAAGTTGCCCCCCACCCACCCCCATAGTATAAGTATAGGGACATTAAAAAAATCACTGTCTGACCAAGAAGTTTCAAACTTTACTTTTAGTTGATAGGGCACCTGGTAGGTCTTTGAAAACTGAAGACCGCAATATTATCTTGTTCATGGTTACAGAGTTATAGGTGACCAAAGTTGCCCCCCACCCACCCCCATAGTATAAGTATAGGGACATTTAAAAAATCAATGTCTGACCAAGAAGTTTCAAACTTTACTTTTAGTTGATAGGGCACCTGGTAGGTCTTTGAAAACTGAAGACCGCAATATTATCTTGTTCGTGGCTACAGAGTTATAGGTGACCAAAGTTGCCCCCCACCCACCCCCATAGTATAAGTATAGGGACATTAAAAAAATCAATGTCTGACCAAGAAGTTTCAAACTTTACTTTTAGTTGATAGGGCACCTGGTAGGTCTTTGAAAACTGAAGACCGCAATATTATCTTGTTCATGGTTACAGAGTTATAGGTGACCAAAGTTGCCCCCCCCCATCATAGTATAAGTATAGGCACATTAAAAAAATCAATGTCTGACCAAGAAGTTTCAAACTTTACTTTTAGTTGATAGGGCACCTGGTAGGTCTTTGAAAACTGAAGACCGCAATATTATCTTGTTCGTGGTTACAGAGTTATAGGTGACCAAAGTTGCCCCCCACCCTACCCCATAGTATAAGTATAGGGACATTAAAAAAATCACTGTCTGACCAAGAAGTTTCAAACTTTACTTTTAGTTGATAGGGCACCTGGTAGGTCTTTGAAAACTGAAGACCGCAATATTATCTTGTTCATGGTTACAGAGTTATAGGTGACCAAAGTTGCCCCCCACCCACCCCCATAGTATAAGTATAGGGACATTAAAAAAATCAATGTCTGACCAAGAAGTTTCAAACTTTACTTTTAGTTGATAGGGCACCTGGTAGGTCTTTGAAAACTGAAGACCGCAATATTATCTTGTTCATGGTTACAGAGTTATAGGTGACCAAAGTTGCCCCCCACCCACCCCCATAGTATAAGTATAGGGACATTAAAAAAATCAATGTCTGACCAAGAAGTTTCAAACTTTACTTTTAGTTGATAGGGCACCTGGTAGGTCTTTGAAAACTGAAGACCGCAATATTATCTTGTTCGTGGTTACAGAGTTATAGGTGACCAAAGTTGCCCCCCACCCACCCCCATAGTATAAGTATAGGGACATTAAAAAAATCAATGTCTGACCAAGAAGTTTCAAACTTTACTTTTAGTTGATAGGGCACCTGGTAGGTCTTTGAAAACTGAAGACCGCAATATTATCTTGTTCGTGGTTACAGAGTTATAGGTGACCAAAGTTGCCCCCCACCCACCCCCATAGTATAAGTATAGGGACATTAAAAAAATCAATGTCTGACCAAGAAGTTTCAAACTTTACTTTTAGTTGATAGGGCACCTGGTAGGTCTTTGAAAACTGAAGACCGCAATATTATCTTGTTCATGGTTACAGAGTTATAGGTGACCAAAGTTGCCCCCCCCCCCCATCATAGTATAAGTATAGGCACATTAAAAAAATCAATGTCTGACCAAGAAGTTTCAAACTTTACTTTTAGTTGATAGGGCACCTGGTAGGTCTTTGAAAACTGAAGACCGCAATATTATCTTGTTCGTGGTTACAGAGTTATAGGTGACCAAAGTTGCCCCCCACCCACCCCCATAGTATAAGTATAGGGACATTAAAAAAATCACTGTCTGACCAAGAAGCTTCAAACTTTACTTTTAGTTGATAGGGCACCTGGTAGGTCTTTGAAAACTGAAGACCGCAATATTATCTTGTTCATGGTTACAGAGTTATAGGTGACCAAAGTTGCCCCCCACCCACCCCCATAGTATAAGTATAGGGACATTAAAAAAATCAATGTCTGACCAAGAAGTTTCAAACTTTACTTTTAGTTGATAGGGCACCTGGTAGGTCTTTGAAAACTGAAGACCGCAATATTATCTTGTTCATGGTTACAGAGTTATAGGTGACCAAAGTTGCCCCCCACCCACCCCCATAGTATAAGTATAGGGACATTAAAAAAATCAATGTCTGACCAAGAAGTTTCAAACTTTACTTTTAGTTGATAGGGCACCTGCTAGGTCTTTGAAAAACTGAAGACCGCAATATTATCTTGTTCATGGTTACAGAGTTATAGGTGACCAAAGTTGCCCCCCACCCACCCCCATAGTATAAGTATAGGGACATTAAAAAAATCAATGTCTGACGAAGAAGTTTCAAACTTTACTTTTAGTTGATAGGGCACCTGGTAGGTCTTTGAAAACTGAAGACCGCAATATTATCTTGTTCATGGTTACAGAGTTATAGGTGACCAAAGTTGCCCCCCACCCACCCCCATAGTATAAGTATAGGGACATTAAAAAAATCAATGTCTGACCAAGAAGTTTCAAACTTTACTTTTAGTTGATAGGGCACCTGGTAGGTCTTTGAAAACTGAAGACCGCAATATTATCTTGTTCGTGGTTACAGAGTTATAGGTGACCAAAGTTGCCCCCCACCCACCCCCATAGTATAAGTATAGGGACATTAAAAAAATCACTGTCTGACCAAGAAGCTTCAAACTTTACTTTTAGTTGATAGGGCACCTGGTAGGTCTTTGAAAACTGAAGACCGCAATATTATCTTGTTCGTGGTTACAGAGTTATAGGTGACCAAAGTTGCCCCCCACCCACCCCCATAGTATAAGTATAGGGACATTAAAAAAATCAATGTCTGACCAAGAAGTTTCAAACTTTACTTTTAGTTGATAGGGCACCTGGTAGGTCTTTGAAAACTGAAGACCGCAATATTATCTTGTTCATGGTTACAGAGTTATAGGTGACCAAAGTTGCCCCCCACCCACCCCCATAGTATAAGTATAGGGACATTAACAAAATCAATGTCTGACCAAGAAGTTTCAAACTTTACTTTTAGTTGATAGGGCACCTGGTAGGTCTTTGAAAACTGAAGACCGCAATATTATCTTGTTCATGGTTACAGAGTTATAGGTGACCAAAGTTGCCCCCCACCCACCCCCATAGTATAAGTATAGGGACATTAAAAAAATCAATGTCTGACGAAGAAGTTTCAAACTTTACTTTTAGTTGATAGGGCACCTGGTAGGTCTTTGAAAACTGAAGACCGCAATATTATCTTGTTCATGGTTACAGAGTTATAGGTGACCAAAGTTGCCCCCCACCCACCCCCATAGTATAAGTATAGGGACATTAAAAAAATCAATGTCTGACCAAGAACTTTCAAACTTTACTTTTAGTTGATAGGGCACCTGGTAGGTCTTTGAAAACTGAAGACCGCAATATTATCTTGTTCATGGTTACAGAGTTATAGGTGACCAAAGTTGCCCCCCCATCATAGTATAAGTATAGGCACATTAAAAAAATCAATGTCTGACCAAGAAGTTTCAAACTTTACTTTTAGTTGATAGGGCACCTGGTAGGTCTTTGAAAACTGAAGACCGCAATATTATCTTGTTCGTGGTTACAGAGTTATAGGTGACCAAAGTTGCCCCCCACCCACCCCCATAGTATAAGTATAGGGACATTAAAAAAATCACTGTCTGACCAAGAAGTTTCAAACTTTACTTTTAGTTGATAGGGCACCTGGTAGGTCTTTGAAAACTGAAGACCGCAATATTATCTTGTTCATGGTTACAGAGTTATAGGTGACCAAAGTTGCCCCCCACCCACCCCCATAGTATAAGTATAGGGACATTAAAAAAAATCAATGTCTTACCAAGAAGTTTCAAACTTTACTTTTAGTTGATAGGGCACCTGGTAGGTCTTTGAAAAACTGAAGACCGCAATATTATCTTGTTCATGGTTACAGAGTTATAGGTGACCAAAGTTGCCCCCCCATCATAGTATAAGTATAGGCACATTAAAAAAATCAATGTCTGACCAAGAAGTTTCAAACTTTACTTTTAGTTGATAGGGCACCTGGTAGGTCTTTGAAAACTAAAGACCGCAATATTATCTTGTTCGTGGTTACAGAGTTATAGGTGACCAAAGTTGCCCCCCACCCACCCCCATAGTATAAGTATAGGGACATTAAAAAAATCAATGTCTGACCAAGAAGTTTCAAACTTTACTTTTAGTTGATAGGGCACCTGGTAGGTCTTTGAAAACTGAAGACCGCAATATTATCTTGTTCATGGTTACAGAGTTATAGGTGACCAAAGTTGCCCCCCACCCACCCCCATAGTATAAGTATAGGGACATTAAAAAAATCAATGTCTGACGAAGAAGTTTCAAACTTTACTTTTAGTTGATAGGGCACCTGGTAGGTCTTTGAAAACTGAAGACCGCAATATTATCTTGTTCATGGTTACAGAGTTATAGGTGACCAAAGTTGCCCCCCACCCACCCCCATAGTATAAGTATAGGGACATTTAAAAAATCAATGTCTGACCAAGAAGTTTCAAACTTTACTTTTAGTTGATAGGGCACCTGGTAGGTCTTTGAAAACTGAAGACCGCAATATTATCTTGTTCGTGGCTACAGAGTTATAGGTGACCAAAGTTGCCCCCCACCCACCCCCATAGTATAAGTATAGGGACATTAAAAAAATCAATGTCTGACCAAGAAGTTTCAAACTTTACTTTTAGTTGATAGGGCACCTGGTAGGTCTTTGAAAACTGAAGACCGCAATATTATCTTGTTCATGGTTACAGAGTTATAGGTGACCAAAGTTGCCCCCCACCCACCCCCATAGTATAAGTATAGGGACATTAAAAAAATCACTGTCTGACCAAGAAGTTTCAAACTTTACTTTTAGTTGATAGGGCACCTGGTAGGTCTTTGAAAACTGAAGACCGCAATATTATCTTGTTCATGGTTACAGAGTTATAGGTGACCAAAGTTGCCCCCCACCCACCCCCATAGTATAAGTATAGGGACATTAAAAAAATCAATGTCTGACCAAGAAGTTTCAAACTTTACTTTTAGTTGATAGGGCACCTGGTAGGTCTTTGAAAACTGAAGACCGCAATATTATCTTGTTCGTGGTTACAGAGTTATAGGTGACCAAAGTTGCCCCCCACCCACCCCCATAGTATAAGTATAGGGACATTAAAAAAATCAATGTCTGACCAAGAAGTTTCAAACTTTACTTTTAGTTGATAGGGCACCTGGTAGGTCTTTGAAAACTGAAGACCGCAATATTATCTTGTTCGTGGTTACAGAGTTATAGGTGACCAAAGTTGCCCCCCACCCACCCCCATAGTATAAGTATAGGGACATTAAAAAAATCAATGTCTGACCAAGAAGTTTCAAACTTTACTTTTAGTTGATAGGGCACCTGGTAGGTCTTTGAAAACTGAAGACCGCAATATTATCTTGTTCGTGGTTACAGAGTTATAGGTGACCAAAGTTGCCCCCCACCCACCCCCATAGTATAAGTATAGGGACATTAAAAAAATCAATGTCTGACCAAGAAGTTTCAAACTTTACTTTTAGTTGATAGGGCACCTGGTAGGTCTTTGAAAACTGAAGACCGCAATATTATCTTGTTCGTGGTTACAGAGTTATAGGTGACCAAAGTTGCCCCCCACCCACCCCCATAGTATAAGTATAGGGACATTAAAAAAATCAATGTCTGACCAAGAAGTTTCAAACTTTACTTTTAGTTGATAGGGCACCTGGTAGGTCTTTGAAAACTGAAGACCGCAATATTATCTTGTTCATGGTTACAGAGTTATAGGTGACCAAAGTTGCCCCCCACCCACCCCCATAGTATAAGTATAGGCACATTAAAAAAATCAATGTCTGACCAAGAAGTTTCAAACTTTACTTTTAGTTGATAGGGCACCTGGTAGGTCTTTGAAAACTGAAGACCGCAATATTATCTTGTTCGTGGTTACAGAGTTATAGGTGACCAAAGTTGCCCCCCACCCACCCCCATAGTATAAGTATAGGGACATTAAAAAAATCACTGTCTGACCAAGAAGCTTCAAACTTTACTTTTAGTTGATAGGGCACCTGGTAGGTCTTTGAAAACTGAAGACCGCAATATTATCTTGTTCATGGTTACAGAGTTATAGGTGACCAAAGTTGCCCCCCACCCACCCCCATAGTATAAGTATAGGGACATTAAAAAAATCAATGTCTGACCAAGAAGTTTCAAACTTTACTTTTAGTTGATAGGGCACCTGGTAGGTCTTTGAAAACTGAAGACCGCAATATTATCTTGTTCATGGTTACAGAGTTATAGGTGACCAAAGTTGCCCCCCACCCACCCCCATAGTATAAGTATAGGGACATTAAAAAAATCAATGTCTGACCAAGAAGTTTCAAACTTTACTTTTAGTTGATAGGGCACCTGCTAGGTCTTTGAAAAACTGAAGACTGCAATATTATCTTGTTCATGGTTACAGAGTTATAGGTGACCAAAGTTGCCCCCCACCCACCCCCATAGTATAAGTATAGGGACATTAAAAAAATCAATGTCTGACGAAGAAGTTTCAAACTTTACTTTTAGTTGATAGGGCACCTGGTAGGTCTTTGAAAACTGAAGACCGCAATATTATCTTGTTCATGGTTACAGAGTTATAGGTGACCAAAGTTGCCCCCCACCCACCCCCATAGTATAAGTATAGGGACATTAAAAAAATCAATGTCTGACCAAGAAGTTTCAAACTTTACTTTTAGTTGATAGGGCACCTGGTAGGTCTTTGAAAACTGAAGACCGCAATATTATCTTGTTCGTGGTTACAGAGTTATAGGTGACCAAAGTTGCCCCCCACCCACGCCCATAGTATAAGTATAGGGACATTAAAAAAATCACTGTCTGACCAAGAAGCTTCAAACTTTACTTTTAGTTGATAGGGCACCTGGTAGGTCTTTGAAAACTGAAGACCGCAATATTATCTTGTTCGTGGTTACAGAGTTATAGGTGACCAAAGTTGCCCCCCACCCACCCCCATAGTATAAGTATAGGGACATTAAAAAAATCAATGTCTGACCAAGAAGTTTCAAACTTTACTTTTAGTTGATAGGGCACCTGGTAGGTCTTTGAAAACTGAAGACCGCAATATTATCTTGTTCATGGTTACAGAGTTATAGGTGACCAAAGTTGCCCCCCACCCACCCCCATAGTATAAGTATAGGGACATTAAAAAAATCAATGTCTGACCAAGAAGTTTCAAACTTTACTTTTAGTTGATAGGGCACCTGCTAGGTCTTTGAAAAACTGAAGACCGCAATATTATCTTGTTCATGGTTACAGAGTTATAGGTGACCAAAGTTGCCCCCCACCCACCCCCATAGTATAAGTATAGGGACATTAAAAAAATCAATGTCTGACGAAGAAGTTTCAAACTTTACTTTTAGTTGATAGGGCACCTGGTAGGTCTTTGAAAACTGAAGACCGCAATATTATCTTGTTCATGGTTACAGAGTTATAGGTGACCAAAGTTGCCCCCCACCCACCCCCATAGTATAAGTATAGGGACATTAAAAAAATCAATGTCTGACCAAGAACTTTCAAACTTTACTTTTAGTTGATAGGGCACCTGGTAGGTCTTTGAAAACTGAAGACCGCAATATTATCTTGTTCATGGTTACAGAGTTATAGGTGACCAAAGTTGCCCCCCCATCATAGTATAAGTATAGGCACATTAAAAAAATCAATGTCTGACCAAGAAGTTTCAAACTTTACTTTTAGTTGATAGGGCACCTGGTAGGTCTTTGAAAACTGAAGACCGCAATATTATCTTGTTCGTGGTTACAGAGTTATAGGTGACCAAAGTTGCCCCCCACCCACCCCCATAGTATAAGTATAGGGACATTAAAAAAATCACTGTCTGACCAAGAAGTTTCAAACTTTACTTTTAGTTGATAGGGCACCTGGTAGGTCTTTGAAAACTGAAGACCGCAATATTATCTTGTTCATGGTTACAGAGTTATAGGTGACCAAAGTTGCCCCCCACCCACCCCCATAGTATAAGTATAGGGACATTAAAAAAAATCAATGTCTTACCAAGAAGTTTCAAACTTTACTTTTAGTTGATAGGGCACCTGGTAGGTCTTTGAAAACTGAAGACCGCAATATTATCTTGTTCATGGTTACAGAGTTATAGGTGACCAAAGTTGCCCCCCCATCATAGTATAAGTATAGGCACATTAAAAAAATCAATGTCTGACCAAGAAGTTTCAAACTTTACTTTTAGTTGATAGGGCACCTGGTAGGTCTTTGAAAACTGAAGACCGCAATATTATCTTGTTCGTGGTTACAGAGTTATAGGTGACCAAAGTTGCCCCCCACCCACCCCCATAGTATAAGTATAGGGACATTAAAAAAATCAATGTCTGACCAAGAAGTTTCAAACTTTACTTTTAGTTGATAGGGCACCTGGTAGGTCTTTGAAAACTGAAGACCGCAATATTATCTTGTTCATGGTTACAGAGTTATAGGTGACCAAAGTTGCCCCCCACCCACCCCCATAGTATAAGTATAGGGACATTAAAAAAATCAATGTCTGACCAAGAAGTTTCAAACTTTACTTTTAGTTGATAGGGCACCTGGTAGGTCTTTGAAAACTGAAGACCGCAATATTATCTTGTTCGTGGTTACAGAGTTATAGGTGACCAAAGTTGCCCCCCACCCACCCCCATAGTATAAGTATAGGGACATTAAAAAAATCAATGTTTGACCAAGAAGTTTCAAACTTTACTTTTAGTTGATAGGGCACCTGGTAGGTCTTTGAAAACTGAAGACCGCAATATTATCTTGTTCGTGGTTACAGAGTTATAGGTGACCAAAGTTGCCCCCCACCCACCCCCATAGTATAAGTATAGGGACATTAAAAAAATCAATGTCTGACCAAGAAGTTTCAAACTTTACTTTTAGTTGATAGGGCACCTGGTAGGTCTTTGAAAACTGAAGACCGCAATATTATCTTGTTCGTGGTTACAGAGTTATAGGTGACCAAAGTTGCCCCCCACCCACCCCCATAGTATAAGTATAGGGACATTAAAAAAATCACTGTCTGACCAAGAAGTTTCAAACTTTACTTTTAGTTGATAGGGCACCTGGTAGGTCTTTGAAAACTGAAGACCGCAATATTATCTTGTTCATGGTTACAGAGTTATAGGTGACCAAAGTTGCCCCCCACCCACCCCCATAGTATAAGTATAGGGACATTAAAAAAATCAATGTCTGACCAAGAAGTTTCAAACTTTACTTTTAGTTGATAGGGCACCTGGTAGGTCTTTGAAAACTGAAGACCGCAATATTATCTTGTTCGTGGTTACAGAGTTATAGGTGACCAAAGTTGCCCCCCACCCACCCCCATAGTATAAGTATAGGGACATTAAAAAAATCAATGTCTGACCAAGAAGTTTCAAACTTTACTTTTAGTTGATAGGGCACCTGGTAGGTCTTTGAAAACTGAAGACCGCAATATTATCTTGTTCGTGGTTACAGAGTTATAGGTGACCAAAGTTGCCCCCCACCCACCCCCATAGTATAAGTATAGGGACATTAAAAAAATCAATGTCTGACCAAGAAGTTTCAAACTTTACTTTTAGTTGATAGGGCACCTGGTAGGTCTTTGAAAACTGAAGACCGCAATATTATCTTGTTCGTGGTTACAGAGTTATAGGTGACCAAAGTTGCCCCCCACCCACCCCCATAGTATAAGTATAGGGACATTAAAAAAATCAATGTCTGACCAAGAAGTTTCAAACTTTACTTTTAGTTGATAGGGCACCTGGTAGGTCTTTGAAAACTGAAGACCGCAATATTATCTTGTTCGTGGTTACAGAGTTATAGGTGACCAAAGTTGCCCCCCACCCACCCCCATAGTATAAGTATAGGGACATTAAAAAAATCAATGTCTGACCAAGAAGTTTCAAACTTTACTTTTAGTTGATAGGGCACCTGGTAGGTCTTTGAAAACTGAAGACCGCAATATTATCTTGTTCGTGGTTACAGAGTTATAGGTGACCAAAGTTGCCCCCCACCCACCCCCATAGTATAAGTATAGGGACATTAAAAAAATCAATGTCTGACCAAGAAGTTTCAAACTTTACTTTTAGTTGATAGGGCACCTGGTAGGTCTTTGAAAACTGAAGACCGCAATATTATCTTGTTCGTGGTTACAGAGTTATAGGTGACCAAAGTTGCCCCCCACCCACCCCCATAGTATAAGTATAGGGACATTTAAAAAATCAATGTCTGACCAAGAAGTTTCAAACTTTACTTTTAGTTGATAGGGCACCTGCTAGGTCTTTGAAAACTGAAGACCGCAATATTATCTTGTTCGTGGTTACAGAGTTATAGGTGACCAAAGTTGCCCCCCACCCACCCCCATAGTATAAGTATAGGGACATTAAAAAAATCAATGTCTGACCAAGAAGTTTCAAACTTTACTTTTAGTTGATAGGGCACCTGGTAGGTCTTTGAAAACTGAAGACCGCAATATTATCTTGTTCGTGGTTACAGAGTTATAGGTGACCAAAGTTGCCCCCCACCCACCCCCATAGTATAAGTATAGGGACATTAAAAAAATCAATGTCTGACCAAGAAGTTTCAAACTTTACTTTTAGTTGATAGGGCACCTGGTAGGTCTTTGAAAACTGAAGACCGCAATATTATCTTGTTCGTGGTTACAGAGTTATAGGTGACCAAAGTTGCCCCCCACCCACCCCCATAGTATAAGTATAGGGACATTAAAAAAATCAATGTCTGACCAAGAAGTTTCAAACTTTACTTTTAGTTGATAGGGCACCTGGTAGGTCTTTGAAAACTGAAGACCGCAATATTATCTTGTTCGTGGTTACAGAGTTATAGGTGACCAAAGTTGCCCCCCACCCACCCCCATAGTATAAGTATAGGGACATTAAAAAAATCAATGTCTGACCAAGAAGTTTCAAACTTTACTTTTAGTTGATAGGGCACCTGGTAGGTCTTTGAAAACTGAAGACCGCAATATTATCTTGTTCGTGGTTACAGAGTTATAGGTGACCAAAGTTGCCCCCCACCCACCCCCATAGTATAAGTATAGGGACATTAAAAAAATCAATGTCTGACCAAGAAGTTTCAAACTTTACTTTTAGTTGATAGGGCACCTGGTAGGTCTTTGAAAACTGAAGACCGCAATATTATCTTGTTCGTGGTTACAGAGTTATAGGTGACCAAAGTTGCCCCCCACCCACCCCCATAGTATAAGTATAGGGACATTAAAAAAATCAATGTCTGACCAAGAAGTTTCAAACTTTACTTTTAGTTGATAGGGCACCTGCTAGGTCTTTGAAAACTGAAGACCGCAATATTATCTTGTTCGTGGTTACAGAGTTATAGGTGACCAAAGTTGCCCCCCCCCATCATAGTATAAGTATAGGCACATTAAAAAAATCAATGTCTGACCAAGAAGTTTCAAACTTTACTTTTAGTTGATAGGGCACCTGGTAGGTCTTTGAAAACTGAAGACCGCAATATTATCTTGTTCATGGTTACAGAGTTATAGGTGACCAAAGTTGCCCCCCACCCACCCCCATAGTATAAGTATAGGGACATTAAAAAAATCAATGTCTGACCAAGAACTTTCAAACTTTACTTTTAGTTGATAGGGCACCTGGTAGGTCTTTGAAAACTGAAGACCGCAATATTATCTTGTTCATGGTTACAGAGTTATAGGTGACCAAAGTTGCCCCCCCATCATAGTATAAGTATAGGCACATTAAAAAAATCAATGTCTGACCAAGAAGTTTCAAACTTTACTTTTAGTTGATAGGGCACCTGGTAGGTCTTTGAAAACTGAAGACCGCAATATTATCTTGTTCGTGGTTACAGAGTTATAGGTGACCAAAGTTGCCCCCCACCCACCCCCATAGTATAAGTATAGGGACATTAAAAAAATCACTGTCTGACCAAGAAGTTTCAAACTTTACTTTTAGTTGATAGGGCACCTGGTAGGTCTTTGAAAACTGAAGACCGCAATATTATCTTGTTCATGGTTACAGAGTTATAGGTGACCAAAGTTGCCCCCCACCCACCCCCATAGTATAAGTATAGGGACATTAAAAAAAATCAATGTCTTACCAAGAAGTTTCAAACTTTACTTTTAGTTGATAGGGCACCTGGTAGGTCTTTGAAAACTGAAGACCGCAATATTATCTTGTTCATGGTTACAGAGTTATAGGTGACCAAAGTTGCCCCCCCATCATAGTATAAGTATAGGCACATTAAAAAAATCAATGTCTGACCAAGAAGTTTCAAACTTTACTTTTAGTTGATAGGGCACCTGGTAGGTCTTTGAAAACTGAAGACCGCAATATTATCTTGTTCGTGGTTACAGAGTTATAGGTGACCAAAGTTGACCCCCACCCACCCCCATAGTATAAGTATAGGGACATTAAAAAAATCAATGTCTGACCAAGAAGTTTCAAACTTTACTTTTAGTTGATAGGGTACCTGGTAGGTCTTTGAAAACTGAAGACCGCAATATTATCTTGTTCATGGTTACAGAGTTATAGGTGACCAAAGTTGCCCCCCACCCACCACCATAGTATAAGTATAGGGACATTAAAAAAATCAATGTCTGACCAAGAAGTTTCAAACTTTACTTTTAGTTGATAGGGCACCTGGTAGGTCTTTGAAAACTGAAGACCGCAATATTATCTTGTTCGTGGTTACAGAGTTATAGGTGACCAAAGTTGCCCCCCACCCACCCCCATAGTATAAGTATAGGGACATTAAAAAAATCAATGTCTGACCAAGAAGTTTCAAACTTTACTTTTAGTTGATAGGGCACCTGGTAGGTCTTTGAAAACTGAAGACCGCAATATTATCTTGTTCGTGGTTACAGAGTTATAGGTGACCAAAGTTGCCCCCCACCCACCCCCATAGTATAAGTATAGGGACATTAAAAAAATCAATGTTTGACCAAGAAGTTTCAAACTTTACTTTTAGTTGATAGGGCACCTGGTAGGTCTTTGAAAACTGAAGACCGCAATATTATCTTGTTCGTGGTTACAGAGTTATAGGTGACCAAAGTTGCCCCCCACCCACCCCCATAGTATAAGTATAGGGACATTAAAAAAATCAATGTCTGACCAAGAAGTTTCAAACTTTACTTTTAGTTGATAGGGCACCTGGTAGGTCTTTGAAAACTGAAGACCGCAATATTATCTTGTTCGTGGTTACAGAGTTATAGGTGACCAAAGTTGCCCCCCACCCACCCCCATAGTATAAGTATAGGGACATTAAAAAAATCACTGTCTGACCAAGAAGTTTCAAACTTTACTTTTAGTTGATAGGGCACCTGGTAGGTCTTTGAAAACTGAAGACCGCAATATTATCTTGTTCATGGTTACAGAGTTATAGGTGACCAAAGTTGCCCCCCACCCACCCCCATAGTATAAGTATAGGGACATTAAAAAAATCAATGTCTGACCAAGAAGTTTCAAACTTTACTTTTAGTTGATAGGGCACCTGGTAGGTCTTTGAAAACTGAAGACCGCAATATTATCTTGTTCGTGGTTACAGAGTTATAGGTGACCAAAGTTGCCCCCCACCCACCCCCATAGTATAAGTATAGGGACATTAAAAAAATCAATGTCTGACCAAGAAGTTTCAAACTTTACTTTTAGTTGATAGGGCACCTGGTAGGTCTTTGAAAACTGAAGACCGCAATATTATCTTGTTCGTGGTTACAGAGTTATAGGTGACCAAAGTTGCCCCCCACCCACCCCCATAGTATAAGTATAGGGACATTAAAAAAATCAATGTCTGACCAAGAAGTTTCAAACTTTACTTTTAGTTGATAGGGCACCTGGTAGGTCTTTGAAAACTGAAGACCGCAATTTTATCTTGTTCGTGGTTACAGAGTTATAGGTGACCAAAGTTGCCCCCCACCCACCCCCATAGTATAAGTATAGGGACATTAAAAAAATCAATGTCTGACCAAGAAGTTTCAAACTTTACTTTTAGTTGATAGGGCACCTGGTAGGTCTTTGAAAACTGAAGACCGCAATATTATCTTGTTCGTGGTTACAGAGTTATAGGTGACCAAAGTTGCCCCCCACCCACCCCCATAGTATAAGTATAGGGACATTAAAAAAATCAATGTCTGACCAAGAAGTTTCAAACTTTACTTTTAGTTGATAGGGCACCTGGTAGGTCTTTGAAAACTGAAGACCGCAATATTATCTTGTTCGTGGTTACAGAGTTATAGGTGACCAAAGTTGCCCCCCACCCACCCCCATAGTATAAGTATAGGGACATTAAAAAAATCAATGTCTGACCAAGAAGTTTCAAACTTTACTTTTAGTTGATAGGGCACCTGGTAGGTCTTTGAAAACTGAAGACCGCAATATTATCTTGTTCGTGGTTACAGAGTTATAGGTGACCAAAGTTGCCCCCCACCCACCCCCATAGTATAAGTATAGGGACATTAAAAAAATCAATGTCTGACCAAGAAGTTTCAAACTTTACTTTTAGTTGATAGGGCACCTGGTAGGTCTTTGAAAACTGAAGACCGCAATATTATCTTGTTCGTGGTTACAGAGTTATAGGTGACCAAAGTTGCCCCCCACCCACCCCCATAGTATAAGTATAGGGACATTAAAAAAATCAATGTCTGACCAAGAAGTTTCAAACTTTACTTTTAGTTGATAGGGCACCTGGTAGGTCTTTGAAAACTGAAGACCGCAATATTATCTTGTTCGTGGTTACAGAGTTATAGGTGACCAAAGTTGCCCCCCACCCACCCCCATAGTATAAGTATAGGGACATTAACAAAATCAATGTCTGACCAAGAAGTTTCAAACTTTACTTTTAGTTGATAGGGCACCTGGTAGGTCTTTGAAAACTGAAGACCGCAATATTATCTTGTTCGTGGTTACAGAGTTATAGGTGACCAAAGTTGCCCCCCACCCACCCCCATAGTATAAGTATAGGGACATTAAAAAAATCAATGTCTGACCAAGAAGTTTCAAACTTTACTTTTAGTTGATAGGGCACCTGGTAGGTCTTTGAAAACTGAAGACCGCAATATTATCTTGTTCGTGGTTACAGAGTTATAGGTGACCAAAGTTGCCCCCCACCCACCCCCATAGTATAAGTATAGGGACATTAAAAAAATCAATGTCTGACCAAGAAGTTTTAAACTTTACTTTTAGTTGATAGGGCACCTGGTAGGTCTTTGAAAACTGAAGACCGCAATATTATCTTGTTCGTGGTTACAGAGTTATAGGTGACCAAAGTTGCCCCCCACCCACCCCCATAGTATAAGTATAGGGACATTAAAAAAATCAATGTCTGACCAAGAAGTTTCAAACTTTACTTTTAGTTGATAGGGCACCTGGTAGGTCTTTGAAAACTGAAGACCGCAATATTATCTTGTTCGTGGTTACAGAGTTATAGGTGACCAAAGTTGCCCCCCACCCACCCCCATAGTATAAGTATAGGGACATTTAAAAAATTAATGTCTGACCAAGAAGTTTCAAACTTTACTTTTAGTTGATAGGGCACCTGGTAGGTCTTTGAAAACTGAAGACCGCAATATTATCTTGTTCATGGTTACAGAGTTATAGGTGACCAAAGTTGCCCCCCATCCACCCCCATAGTATAAGTATAGGGACATTAAAAAAATCAATGTCTGACCAAGAAGTTTCAAACTTTACTTTTAGTTGATAGGGCACCTGGTAGGTCTTTGAAAACTGAAGACCGCAATATTATCTTGTTCGTGGTTACAGAGTTATAGGTGACCAAAGTTGCCCCCCACCCACCCCCATAGTATAAGTATAGGGACATTAAAAAAATCAATGTCTGACCAAGATGTTTCAAACTTTACTTTTAGTTGATAGGGCACCTGGTAGGTCTTTGAAAACTGAAGACCGCAATATTATCTTGTTCATGGTTACAGAGTTATAGGTGACCAAAGTTGCCCCCCACCCACCCCCATAGTATAAGTATAGGGACATTAAAAAAATCAATGTCTGACCAAGAAGTTTCAAACTTTACTTTTAGTTGATAGGGCACCTGGTAGGTCTTTGAAAACTGAAGACCGCAATATTATCTTGTTCGTGGTTACAGAGTTATAGGTGACCAAAGTTGCCCCCCACCCACCCCCATAGTATAAGTATAGGGACATTTAAAAAATCAATGTCTGACCAAGAAGTTTCAAACTTTACTTTTAGTTGATAGGGCACCTGGTAGGTCTTTGAAAACTGAAGACCGCAATATTATCTTGTTCGTGGTTACAGAGTTATAGGTGACCAAAGTTGCCCCCCACCCACCCCCATAGTATAAGTATAGGGACATTAAAAAAATCAATGTCTGACCAAGAAGTTTCAAACTTTACTTTTAGTTGATAGGGCACCTGGTAGGTCTTTGAAAACTGAAGACCGCAATATTATCTTGTTCATGGTTACAGAGTTATAGGTGACCAAAGTTGCCCCCCACCCACCTCCATAGTATAAGTATAGGGACATTAAAAAAATCAATGTCTGACCAAGAAGTTTCAAACTTTACTTTTAGTTGATAGGGCACCTGGTAGGTCTTTGAAAACTGAAGACCGCAATATTATCTTGTTCGTGGTTACAGAGTTATAGGTGACCAAAGTTGCCCCCCACCCACCCCCATAGTATAAGTATAGGGACATTAAAAAAATCAATGTCTGACCAAGAAGTTTCAAACTTTACTTTTAGTTGATAGGGCACCTGGTAGGTCTTTGAAAACTGAAGACCGCAAATACTTCTCAAGCTTCAGGTTTTGTGATTCGAGGGTTTCAATCCTTTCCTGCATGGACTTTTTGTCCTTCTCAAGGTCTTCTACATAATCCTGCTTTTCTTTCAATTCATTTGTCATTTGTTCCTTCGTTTTCTGTAGTTGATCTTGCAGTGATTCTCTACTTTCTGACAGATACCTTATCTGCATTGTGACACTGTCGCGTTCAGCAGCATTTTCACTAGCTTGGTGCTTTGCTATTTCCAGTTTAGCTTTCAGTTGACGTCTTTCTTGAGCACTTTGTTGCAGCAGCTTTGTCATGTCGTCTTTCCATCCATTGAACATCTCACTACGAGGAGCAGAAGCCAAGTGCAGCGCGTCAAGGCACTTACTGTGGTATGCGTGTGACGTTTCCTTTGGTTTCATGTTGTACAGCAAGCTTCCAACGGATGTTGATCGAACCAGACCTGAAATAGCAAGAAGACAATTTCATTCAAATATTTCTTTGTACGTTTTAGACATGGTACATTGTGAAGCACGATGGTTCGTTGCCAGGGGAAATTTTCCACTGTAAGGGAGCGTATCAGGTTACCGGGACTCCCGCGCGGTCCCCGGGGGTGCTGCAACATCTTCTTAAAGATCATGATATTTAGAAAAACGATATCTCGCTCGTGTCTCGCTAATCGGAAATGAAATTAGTCAATATGTATACCTTAAATCCTGCCGTTTTACGCATGTTGCATAATTTTGTCTGAATATTTTCTTAGATTGGCCAAGTTGGCTGTTTTAAAAAGGATGTTCGGTGGACAAAATAACAAAACGGTTTAAATTACTTGGTTCTAAACGTGACTAATAATTCCAATCTTCTATATTCTGAACAATAACAATAATACTAAACTTTCTGTTTTTGGATTTTTTTAATTTCTCTTTCAAATTATTTCTACGACCGAAAATAGGTCGAAAAATGCTTTTTTTTACACTCAAACACCCGTAATTCAAAATTTCCGCCGTATCAGAAAAATCCCTAAAACAGAAGCCCTGGGATATTAGTTCTCAAAAATTTAAGACCTCGATGAGTGAGTTTGAACGCACATTGCTCGAGTTTTTCAAACCACTTTGGAACAATGTCATGCCTCACGGATAGGGGGAGGGGGTACTTGATGCCGGCGTAAACAGGTCCTGCAACATTCAAAGTCATCAACAATGGCGCCAGTAGCTTAGTTACATGTTCCATGTCCACAACTAAATGTCAGGAAAGATAAAATTTCCAGAAAATAGTTTGTATTTGTGATAAAGTGTTTTTTATTCTTATGCAAGGGACCTCGGACAGGAAGGGCGTTTTGGCGCGGATTTACAGTGAAAACCTGCAAATGACCGCGAGTGACCCCGAATAGAACGCACGTTCTATTCGAATACGTCACTTAGAACTTGATAGAATGTCGTTCGAATTCTAAAAAAGTATGGAAATGTTGCGCCCATATTTGACCATCGTGAAGTCTAGATATAAGTACAAGAAAAAATATTCATTAATCTTTTATTTTGTAAAGACTCACACCTTCTCTTTTTCAATATAACAGATAACATTTGCAACATAAGCCTTACTTAAGACTCTCAGATAAAATTGAACCTTGTTACCAAAAGCTTGTCCATGCTTTAATCATAAGAAAACTGTAACAATTGGAGAAAGATATTTTCAAATATTCATGTACCTTTCCTGAGTCTGTTCCTGATTGCCTGGTAGTCCCCATGCTCCACATGAATTCTCACTGACAATCGTTCAGAACTTCTTTCGCCAATGACTGAGGCAAAATGTTTTGATACCAACAATTTTGACAGTTCTATCGACAAACTTCCAGACTCAGTCCTGGAGTATGTGTGGTAGAATTTGTCAACATCGCTGATCCGAAACAATGACAAGATCAGCAGAAGAGAGCCAATACTGGTTTTCAGTATCACTGCAGAATGCCCAAGAAATGTTCTGAAGACTTGCCAATACACCTGTGGATCATTTAGGACCGTGGGTGTAAACAATTTCCTTTCTATTTCCGCAATTCTTTCTGCTGCCTCGGGTGTCAAGTCGGGTGAGTTGATGATCAGCTCTAGCCTTGCTTTTAGCTCTAGAACCCAAACAAACATCAGCCGTTTAAACTCAAGTGCCACCATTAGGCTGTTGGAGTGTCCTTAGGCATCTCTTAATTCAAGAACATAATAGCATTGTCCCGAAACATAATAGAATTGGTTTAGATTACTATAGGATGTCATTAGTAGCACAGTGACTATATACATATACCCACGATGTTTATGTACTATTAGTGTAGTACCTTCATCATGGTGTAATTATCAAAGTATGGTCAAGTTGACAAAAGGACAGACGTCAACAGTCGAACGCATTCCAACAAGTTTGATATACATTCGATGTGGTATGATGTGGTATGTGTTAGAATGTGGTACTCGGTTTTATAACGCATTTGAATGGTGACAGATATGACATTCCCTGTGATGCGAGCAGTTTGGCGGTGAACTGGTTTATCAAATTTTATGGACAATATTGATTCATAGGCTTTTTAGCTACCCTCATGTACATGTATAGTATCGTGGCGACTTGAGATTTTTTTTAAACAATAGACTGTGTGCATCAAGCAATGTTGAGTTTATATTCTCTTCAAACTGAATGCTACGTATGCATTCGACAAGGTTCAGTGGATTCACCTGGTATAGCCCAAGGGATCTCTGTGTCAGTTCCTACACCGGACATGTCCTCTGTCACATTACCTGAAACTACAACATGTATAATTAGTTCGCCAATCAGTGAATGATAGATAGCAACATCGTCTCCTTGCGCGTGTACGTGGAACAACGAACAGCATTTACTTTTCTTAGTTCTTCTGTCATTAACGACAAAAGTACAAAAATTTAGTATAATGACTATGGCCATGAAACTTTAGGTTTGCCTGAATGTATACAAGGAATACTGTACTTATGCCAGTAGTAAAACGATACATGTGCAGAACCTTAGAAGTCTGTTTGATCTATGCAAGACTCACAATGTATGCATTCGTCCTTACCTACGAAATGGACATAAATACAAGTCATCATTTGAATGATAATCTGCCTCACCTTTAGATAAATCTTTGATCTGGCCAAAACCTTCCCTCGATTGCTCACTGGTCTGTCTCTTTCTCTTGGTACCTTAAAAGGAAGATATATTTTGCTTCCATTTCATGTTTTATCATAAAATAAAAGGCTAGGTGCTTATTATTTGCCACAACCATTCTTTACATGTAACGTTAAGTCAATTAACAATTTACCATTATGAGTCTTTTTTTGTCATTGGTAGACCTTGTACTTAGCACTAAACAGGAATAGTAATGAAGATAAAACCGACTGCTTTACTTACCTGTATGGCACTGATCTGACAGTAGCTGCACAATTTTAATGGCAACATCTGTGATGTCTTCTGCAATGTTGTCATACTGGATACGGTGAGCGAGGGTCTTCTTCAACATGGGGAGACGACTGCCGACCTTTCTGCTGAAGGCTTCAAAGCTGTCTGTGTTCTGATCCAGCCAAATTGGGTAGAATTTCTTTTGATGAAACAATGACAGCTCATACTCTAGTCTGGGCCAGTACTTATCGAGAAGGTGATTACTCATTACAATAGTAACCAGCTTTAAACTCTCACTTGCAAGAGTGGACATTATTTTATCTGAAATGTTCTCTCCTGTGTTGATTGACACCTCATCTAAGAAGATTTCCTCCTCGTGTAGCTTCTGACCCAATAGAGCTTTGTGAAGCGGTCGGACAAATGACTTCTTGTCCTCACCAGCGTGGATGATGAACAGGCTTGGCCCTTTCCAAAGAAAAAATGTAAAGATTATTACGCTTAAATAAGTAACAAAGCCAAAAAATCCATCGGCATACGCCCTCTGTATGCTCCTCTCCATTAACCTGCATGAAAATTAATGTAACCATGTAACATGTATTTTGGAAACTTACTTGTATTTTCAACATGTATGTCAAAAATAGAAAATACCTCTTCTGGTGGATAGTTGTATTGGTAAGGAAGCTGGTAGGACGCTGATTTGACTACGACTTGTACTTGCAGACGTCATGGCAGCTGGAACAGGTGCAAAGCCTCCGTGTAAGGTTGACCTAGGTTGACCTAAGGTTTGTGATTGATAAACTATTTCAGATAACAACAAAAATAAAAAAGGATAATATGATCATCCATCTCCACCACGTATAGAAAATAAGAATGCTGCTGCATCAGATTTTTCACGGACTGAAACTTTTTTACCCTAGCGTTAGACGAACGAGGTCGACCATTTAAGAGCCCCCATTTCGTATTGATTTCTAAAGGTTAAGTTTATGAATAAAAAACGACACTTTCTAATCATACATCATGAAATGCGGATTAAGATACTAGTACAAAGAACATAGTTCAAATGTTACGGAATTAGGTGCAAGGACCTATGTCGATGTTGATTACAACCACCCACCCATTCCTGTAGTGGCACAGTTCGGAACAATGCTTTCTGCGTCCGCCATCTTTGTTTGTGTCCGCAAAATGGGCATATTGCCAGAATTTCACCTGGGGAGTGGGAAACCTGTCTGGGATTGACCTGGACTGACATTTTGGACCGTATTAAATAGCGGAAAAATATTATGGCCTTCATATGCAGTCCAGCGGTAGTCTACTGACGATAAGACAAGTAGTCGGTTTGCTAGTTGACAACATATCGTATACTTAAATGTATGATTGAATAGGCTAAGTCATAAAAACGTTAATGTCCCACCTCTTCCACGGTGTAATATGGTACCTTAGTATTACACCTTACCCTTCTTCCAATGCAATGTACAATACCGGTAGAGACCGATATTGTTTATATCTAGACCGTTGTGAAGTATTTCACGGCACCTGGCACGTAAAAGGGTAACCATTAAGAGACCTTAAAGTGGCCTGAACTTTGACCCTAAGTTTATTGTAAAGGATTGTTTTATATACATGGTTGTGGACATGACAGCTGGGCTTGTATAAGACTTCAAACATTTTGCCTGTGACTCAGATATCTTTAAATTGTTAAATACAACATGTTTACTTTTGACTTAGTTAAGTATAATATGTGTTTACATTAAAAAAAAGGAAACTGACCCCATTTCTCGGAGATTGGCAAAAATTATCATCTATAAAAGCACAATATAACACCTCAAGCGTATTTGAAGCAAATTGAACGCAATTCTGTCATTCTACAGACCAATTTAAATCCCAATCAGGATGACTTACTTGTATCACTTGATTCTTCTTGCAGCATGTCTGCCAGATCAGGATACGTCTCTCGCAGGATTTCACAAAACACGGCAAATGCATTCCGACCTCTGGTCTGCAGCAGTCCGATAAGTTCGTCCGCGCGTTCTTCGTGTGATTCCTTACTATTGATGTCCCGTTCCATGGGCGCAAGCAGAATGCTTCGTTCGATCAGTTGGGGGATTACATAGTCCACCCTCAAACCCCGCCTGATATCAGGGAGTCTTCTTTGGAGAATGTCCCGGTGTTTGGACTCCATGGCCACCAGAGTTCAGTTACGTTGCAGAAAGGTTGGCCGATGAATTCAAGGGTTTTTATGGGTTATTACAGGATAACAAACCCCTGCAAATAAAAAACGAGCAACCGACCTAACAGCAGATACTATGACCAAGCCAGTACAAGTTACAAAGGTCAACAACTTTTCCGGCAAGGCAAAATAACATTGGCGCGCTACATCATGAGAAACCAACGCGTCGACGCCATGAACTCAACTGTTGTCAGTTTTCAAACCTTTTCTATCCTCACCTTAAAGTCCTTGAAGCCTTAATGCCGAGATTGAATAACACTTATGGCCGATTAATGCAGTAAGAGCCCCGTCGTTCTGATGACTTTGAAAGCAACTACATTTCATGCTGACCGAGGGATGTCGCCATGACCGTTACTTCCGGGTTGATGCCAGTGACGCCACAGCAGGTCGTTGGGTTGTCTAAACATTCGAGTGATGATAGAACTGGTCGAAATCGGCTGTTTGCTACGTAGAAAACAGCAGTTTTTACGACTATTTCATCTGATTTTCTCTGATCAACCACATGTCTACTTCTTATTATCAAACTTGGTCGCTTCAGCACTTGACTGCCTATTATGAAAATAAATCATATAAACAACATCATAAGTATAAACATGGCGATAACATTGATACTTATAAGGCCTATATCCCTCGTAGGCCATATTCTCGCGCAGGGAACTTTTAGTCCCAATCAAAGAAAGGCACATTCACCAGCAAACACAGCGCAATTTTTACAAGGGGTTATCCACCGGAGATATGAACATGTCATTGAGTTAGCACGGAAGGGAAAAGATAATAACTGCAACTAGTAGCTAGAGTAGAAAATTACTTGTTCAAAAGGGCCTCTGTCAGCCTGAGAAACTGTAGAGTCTTTCACAAACTTTTGCAACTCACTGAGCTGGACTTGGTGGATCCCAACTATAAAACGAAACATTTCAATTATACAATTTATAGCCAAAGATTAAAATCGTCATTCAAGTCATGGGTGCGTAGGCAGAACCAAACGTTTAACCCTTGGCCTTGGAACGAAATATTACTTCCTCAGTGAAACAAAGGTAAAACTGGATGGCCCGTTATTGCCTATACTAACCCTATAGGGAACTCCTGCCTGGTGTGCCATGATACGTGTTTTGGTTCTATCTTTCTCGTGAGTTCTAATTCTGCAATTACAGGTAATTCAATTTTCTGAATAACGCAGATTAGAGATCATGTTTAATGCCATTAGTAATATCACTATTCCAAGTGCCGTTTGTAAGATATCTAAGCGGGCCACAGAGAGCTATGAAAGAGAAATACGGCTGTCAACGTATACAGATATATTTCTATGTTTAAGAAATGATATATCTCAATACGTGTTTACGTAAATAGCACCAACGTTGGTACTAGCGGTACTCAATAGGTAAGACTACATGTCATAAATGCATCTTATATACACATTAAAAGGTTTCTCTATATAAATTTATAAAGCCACAGAGGCATGGCAGGAAAATCACAGTTACACATACAGAGAAATTCTATGAAGATATTGAATTTTACATGAATCTGAATCTAATGTCTATAGCAATATCGTTCTCACTAGAATACAGTTGATAAGGAAATACTGTATTATCAAAACAGCAGTCAGTGTTCCCAGTGCGTACATACCTTTTAGTTCATTCTTTTGCCTGTGATTCAATAAGTGTAAGCTTCCTTGCCTTTATTCTTAATTTCTGAAATTCCTATCTTAAAATGCTGCTTTACACTCATCTACATTTACAGATTCAAACTGGGAAATTCAGGCGGCATAGTTTAAGTTACAAAGTTTAGTACATCAGTAGTTCATCAGTAGTACATCTCTTCTTCCTCCTCAGAGTCCTCTTCAGGCGTTTTCAGCATACCGGAAATGTCGTCAGGGGTGATGTCCTCGACGTCGAAGGGTGCCTTTTTCCACTTCCGGCAGGTCAGTCTCGTTCCGTCCGGTTTCTCCAGGACGAAAGACTCGATCTTCAGGGTGGGGAAGCTGGCCTTCCTGTACACCATCTGTATGCCCCAGTCTTGTCTGCAGTTTCTGTAGAGAAATGCAGATTGGTTTATTGTGATCCGTGTGTGTGTGTGTGTGTGTGTGTGTGTGTGTGTGTGTGTGTGTGTGTGTGTGCATGCATGTTTTTGTGTGCTTCTACCATTTTTATACAAATCAACACTGCAATGCATCCTCTAGTGTTGCTTTCATCGTCTCTGGGACTAGGAGGGTCGCAGAGCCGTGCATGGGTAGGCGGTGAAGTTTGCCGTTTTTGATTGCCTTTGTTGCGGAGTGTGATATGAAGAGTGTATGATGTTCAAAAGGAAGGAGGCATGTCTTTAACTTAGGGTGAAAGTGAACGTACTGGTAGCTGTACACAAGGCAGTTCGCCACAATGCACCAGCCTTCATGACAAAACTGTTTAAATGGCTATCACCCCCAGTGCTCAGAGTTCGCCGGACGCGCACTGCCACGAAGCAGCTCTATAGCTACGACCCTCACATGCTAGACACCCCTAAGGCAAACGTGGAAACCTTCAAGGGGAGCCTGCAGTATCAAGGGCCACTAATGTGGAACAATCTCACTGCGGACCAACGGCACATTGCAACTACGCCAGCGTTTAGAAACGCACTGTAGCGGGACTGTAGCTAAGAACTGACTGGGATAAGTTGAAATACTGTGATATATGTCTGTACATGTAACGTTATCTCTATATTTGTATCTGATTGTATTTTTAATGTTTGTGCCCAGGGTCATCTGAAAAGCAGATCAGTAGATCTGAGAGGTCCCCTGGTAAAATAAATAAAAATTGAATTGAAATTGAAAAAAATTGAAATTTAAGGAATCTTTAAGGAGTCTCACGTAAACATTTGTTATAACCTCGGTCTATTTGAGCATCCCTGGCTGTCTGCCATTCACAGCCAAACCAATAATCAAACATACCAATTTGTAACGAAAACCGGATGCTTTCATTGCTGGAAAAATGTCAAAAGTCATTCTCATAGCTTGGTGATAAAAGAATTCGTGTCACTGGTGATGGTTCTTACCTGCAGTACACTTTTCCGTTCATTTCCCAGTCGTCAATCTTCTTGGGTGGGTGGGGTCTGATGATGATCCGTTGGGGGAAACTTTTTTCCACCACCACGTGGTGAACCTCCTTGATCTTGCGGAAGTCGCTAACATTGCAGGCAAACTCCTTGCACTTTACACAGAGCAGTTTCATCCCCCTCCCATGGACTTTCCTACATCGGAAAAGACAGCAAATTAAAGCGATTATTACGACTCGATTTGTAGCACTATGAACTGAAGTGTGGAAAGCCACAGGACATATCAAAAGATATATGTCAAAGTAATCGTATCATGATCAGTTGGAAACATTTGTCACAAAATCATGGACCCTTTGGAGAAGTTCTGTGGGTACGTGTAAGATCCACAATCTGCGAAGGAAAATCGTTTACTCGTTGATGGTGATGTTGCACTTATATTATATGACAACAAAGGCAGAATTATTTTCAGCTTCTATAAAGTAAATCCCAAACAATAGCTGCTGCAACCTACTTGGTTTTCCTCTCCAACTCCTTCAGCGCCTGCGCGAGATCTCTCTCCTTCTTGGACTCGTCTTGCAGACGTTGGACCTCCCTCTTAAATTCGCCATGCTTCTCCCTCTGCATGTGCCACACCTGGAGCATAGCCTTCTCCATCAGCCTCTCCCGGATAGTGTTCAACTGGAATTGAACATTTGTCAACGTTATGAAACTGGTCATTTTATGATACAGTTCTCCCAGTTAGAATGTTTACAGCTGAACAATGTATTCTTGCAGAAGGTGAATTCTGTTTCCTAACCAAAAGGTTCGTTTCAGATCTTGATGTTTGCGCTGCAATTCCGTGAAATATGATAATCACAAGGAAAATTAATACCTGACCTCGTAACATTCTTATGTGGAATACCAGTATTTTTTTCCATATCCAATCATTTGCAAACATCGCTTCACGAAACAACGACAATACCATCCGAAAGGTAACTAACTGTGCTGACACAGCTAATGTACCTTCTCCTTTAGAACATTACCGCCTTCCCTTCCAGCGATTAGCACGGACTTGCTGCCCTCTGCACGACCACGCCCTGAACAAAAGAAAAAAAAGTACTTTCAAAATGCAACAATACTCTGCTTGATCATCAATCAATGTGATCAAATGAAGCATGCATTTCAGTGATACAACTAATCAGAAAGAATTCTGTGTGTCAACATGTGGTTACGTGAGCTTACCTCTGGTCTGCACCTTGCCTATCTCGTTGCCGACATAGTCATAGCGGAACACGAAGTTACACTTGGCGATGTCTATACCCTCCTCTGCCACAGAAGTTGAGATGACAATTTTGCGTCCACCGGTGGTGAACAGCTCCAGTAGCTCCACCTGCTGATTTTGGGTCATGCCTGCAGTGAACAGGTTTAGATGTGTTCAATCCTCAAAGAACAACATTTGAAAGACCAGCCCTTTACATCAATTATACTTCCTGACAGATTTACCAACAAGCCGAGAGGAATATAATTACTCTCCAAGCAGAGCTAGGGTTTCGGCTGGTTTTTAACGTGTTTTTAGGCGTTTTTGTCATGCCTTCTACTTTGTCATCGTTTTTGTTGTGTCGCAAACCCAAGGGTTAAAAACACGTTAAAAACCAGCCGAAACCCTAGCTCTGCTTGGAGATTAGAATATAATGCTCTCATTATAATTGTCTACCATGTGTCATCAATGGCGACCAACTTACAGATTACTATACGAACATCTTCAGCAAACATTGTGCTGTATCATAATGTTAGGGATGTTGTCTAGATCTGTAGAATCTAGCTTACCCGAAGAAAATGATTTTTTTCATAGCTTCTGACAATTGAATTTCACAAAGCTTTACCTTCTGAGCATGTTATGGAATAGAGAAAGTTAACATGAAACCTGATTGCCATGTATCATGAAACCAGCTATGTAAAGTGGCACACATTACGCACTACAAAAAGAAACAGTTACTGGCGAAGGGTTATCACCTCCTGTGCTCTCACTGGCTCCAGCGCCCACGAGCCTTCCCGGGTTGAGCTTACAGAGAGCAGGGTCCTCCTTCATCCATGTGAGCAGGGCGATGGTGAGAGCGCGGGTCTTGCAGAACAGCAGGCAGCGGGAGTCAGGCGTCTCCTCGTACGCCTTGAGGATCAGGTACTTCAGCTGGTCCAGCTTCGGGTTGGAGTACTTCGGATCTGCAGCATATTCCTGCAGCTTCCCTCTTGCCTCTGCCGATAATGATACAGGTACACATCAGTTAATTGTGAAACGTATCTTACCATTGATGTAGTTCTTCGTCAAACTGGTTATACAGATCTTTGCAACTCGTTGAATGTAATGATGCCTCGAAGCAGATTCTCTGTGATTCCTGATACAGCTGATGATTTGCAATAGCAAGCGTTTTGATTTTCATATATTGTGTCATATTCATCAGCATTACAATACCTTTCTATTAGCAAAATCAGGAATCTATTAGGCCTGTAGAAGATTTCTCAGACTGATCCAGTTAATCAAACTAATATGGCGGCACTACGTACCTATGAAGTGCTTCACCAAATCTTCATCGGTACCGTCAAACCCTTCATTTTGCAGACCAGTCACGAACCGATCCAGGTACTGCAGAGCATCTTTGGTCCGGGCGTCAGCGTTGATAGCGAGAGCATCCGTGTACTTCTGCAGTGTAACAATATAACATGCCGTATGTTGAGTTTTCTTTACGTTCGATGTGATACCGTGAGGGGTCGAGTGTAAGAGTGCTTTGTACATGCAAGGACCTCTGGCTGTATTTGGTAAATGATATTGCTTCACATTTAACAGCTGATGACCACACTGCCAGGCAAACTTTGAGAAAAGGACATGAAGAAGGCAGGGAGGCAGGGACGTAATGCTAAAGTCCGTATGCTTTTCATTAAAGTCTACTCACAGTAAGGTCTTGTAATACAGCTTATGTCTATTATGACAGTAATATGTAGTCTCTAAAACATATGGTAACTTTGGCTCTACATAGTTTCACATTTGCTGGTGGGAGAAAGTTGAACTTGTCTCTCTCATTCATCTTGTTATGTATCGTTATGTATTCCTTTTTTTTCTTCTTCTCTGCATGTGTTTATATGGGCCAGATGCCTGAATTGAAATTGAACTAAATTGAGCTTACTCGAAGGTGTGTTGTTGCAGCGTGGATGGTTCGGCTGATTGCATCATCCTTCAGTGTTGCACCCTTCCTAGCTAGGGCGACCACCCACTGTTCATACGCCTGTTTTTCTCTTTGCCGGGGTGGCTTCAGCTCTTCTGGTGTCAGATGCTTTGATGCTGTTGAAAAAGAGAAAGGTGGTTATGAGCCACACCATCATACCACAGTCAGGAAGAGGATGTCGAGAACGTCGTTTTTCCTAAAGAATATATCCACTTCTTCTATGTGTATTCAGTACCCCTTTTCCATATGTATATATATATATATATATATATATTTGTTTTTTGTCTTCTTTTACATGTTGACATGAACAAGGTCTTGTGCCGTTTCAAAGGTCTTTGAAACAAGACAACAATATAAGTTCTCATGAACCATGGCAATGGCAGTAAAGTGAGTCTCCAGAAGTCCTCCATCTTACCTTCTGTTGCCAGGGTTTTCTCAATGTCCTCCATGATCATGTTGATCATATCCGCAAACGGGTCTTTGATTCGTCCACTTACAGATTTTGTTTCTGCAAAATTAAAGTGACGCTGGAATGCATTCTAGTAGTGACGGCTGCAGATGCTGTAGGTACGTTTATAACTGTGTACACAATGTCATGCATATAGTCTACTTTAATGGCATATACGTTACACTCTATAATGACCCCAATGCTTTGTCTTGGACTTAATTTTCTTTAGATATGAGATAATGGTAAGGGATCCAATGTGCGTATTGCTATTAATCATTGGTAAATGTATATATAAAAACGACATGTTTGTCTTGATAAATCGAAGTGTATGCTCCTGCTATCTTGTGAAGTGGCAGCCTGCACTGTTTCAGAAAAAGTTATCTACCGGGCCGGAAATGCACTGGTACACAGAACGCGACAAAATATTTACCTTCGTCCGGTTTCTGGTTGAATTTCTTCAGTTCGTCTTTGTGCTCCACAACCTGAGAAATCCACTCTGCGTCCAGGTTTGCGCACGCCTTCAGGATGTGTTCCACGGCGTCCTTCAGACTCTTCGCCTTCCCCACACCCAGAGAAGCGGTCAGGCCGATAATCTGCAAAGAAGTGTGAACAACATAATACTTACAACTGACCATTGCAACTGAAAATGTACAACCTAGACTAGTGTGTCGCTACAAAGAGTTGCTTCACTCCAACGTAGTGAAGTACTGTTTTTGGCTTGTCTCAATATGTTTGTCTGTACTGTCTGTCTGTATGTGTGCCTGTGTTTTTGTTGCCATCCATCCTCCTTGTGGCTACTTTGTCTTTGATGGTCTTCCTAAACAGCAGTTTTAAAATCGTGACGTCAGCCATCTCCGATTGCAGTGCCTTACCTGTGGCAGCCTGGTGCCGCTCTTCTCCACCTTCTGCTTGATGTACCTGGTCATGATGGCGTTGTACGGGTCGTTCTTCTGGCAGTGGTGACACTCGTCAAAGATCAGCATGGAGAACGTGTCCAGAGTGATCAGCTCGTCCCTCAGGGCGTTCTCCAGCACCTGTGCCGTCAGGATGATGACGTCATAATCGGGGAGAGTCTCCCCAACTGGAATGTCAGCGGCAGCTTCGCCACTGAGGGGCAAAATGTCGTACCTGGACAAAACAAAGAAAACAACAAACTCTAAGTCTAACTTGCCACAGAAAGTAAACGATTGGCTACGGTATTAAACATCCTACATTTAAAACACACGCGGTGTGTTTTATCTGTGATTATCTGAGGGTCAAACATCCAAGTTCAACCACCGAGCGAAGCGCATTGATGATCGCTACGCTCGCGCTCGGTGGTTTATTCGGTGCTATAGGAACTATTTAAGCACATCTCATGGCACACCTCGGGTCGGGACTTTAACCATTATTCTCTATCGCTGACACACAGTCTTATATGCTCAAAGGGCATTGACATATCCCTATTTAGATAACGATGGATGTAAATGTTGTTTATGATGTCATGGAACTGCAATACTCACTTGGGACTCAGGTATTCCCGGAACGCGTTGTGCTGCTGTTCCACCAGCGGCACCTTGTTGACCAAGAACACCACACGCCGCCGTGCATCTACACCTGCTCCCTCTTTGGAATCACAGAAAGAGAAGCATACTTAGTTACATTGATTTCTCCCTAAAGACTTTAAAATATAGAGGTACGTTTTCATGTAGGTTTTGAATTGCAAACATGGCATAAGAAAGAGTATGGATTTCAGGTAACAACGTACTCCGCCCTTCCTCTTTTCTTTGTTTCTGGAGGTTTCTGCAGCTACCATTTTCATTGAATAAATCTGATATATGTGAACTTATCACCTTGGGTATCCTCTAGATGATCCCGAGTGATCTTTATAGCCACGCGAGTCTTGCCACTACCGGTAGGCGCACAGATGATGGTGTTTCGGCCCTCTAGTGCTGGTATTGCCAGCTCCATCTGGTAGCCACGCATGGGAATGTCCTTCAGTTTTCGTTGTTCTGGTGGCGGTTTGGCGGCTTGTAGTGCCGTCTTCTTTTCACATCCTGAAAAGATATGGCATGAATGTACGAGAAGATGTAACTTTTTCTGGTAGTCATCATAGTGTCGTGCGTGCACGTTAGAAAGCTACAGCTTTACGTTTGGAACTGATAATGTTTCATGTATGGTCGAAAAAGTGAGCGTTAGACTGGTATGGCAAATTTCTGGCATAAAACATAACATAGACATTACATTAGGATTATCACTATTAACATTCAAATCACCATGGCTAGTGACAGGAGCATCGATATCCTGTCGATAGTGAAAAATATACGTTCCTTATTGACAGGAACATCCTGTCAATAGGGACTGTGTGTACAAAATAGCGAGAATGGACAATGTGTCTACAGAAGAATAAGGTCGAATCTGTCGACTTCACACATCGCTTTTTTTTAAATCTCACCTTCTTCCTCCTGCTTCTCAGCTACTTCATCAATATGGACTTCTCTCAGGGCCGTCGCTAACGGTTCAGCCCCGTTTGACGCGTTCAGACCATTTGTGGTCGCCGCCTCCGCTGGAACAGAGACCACGACTGTGTCGTCTTCTGAGTCTGCCGCTGTAACAACATTCATCCAACAGGACATGTCATCTCGATGTAACTGTACCAAACAGATTTACAGAATGTTTAGTTAGATTGATTCAGAGAGACTGTTACAAGGTTAAAGAGATGAAGCCAATGCTAATCAAATTACTGAATAAGAGAATTAGTGCTAAGCGTGTAGTCAAAAAATGTCTAAACTAATTTGAATAATCTCCTAAGATCTTCTTCTCAAAGACCTGTGTCTAAAGTTGACAGTGCTGGTGGGGGTAACAAGGATGCGTTGTTTTGTTTATATTATGCAGATGCATGTATAAAAAGGGCTTAATTTGGACCTCTAGAGAAGAGTGAGAGTCACCTCGTAAAGTGGACTGACAGAAAAAGGGTTGAGTTTTGTGAATCTTCATACAACCTGTTGAGTCTGACCCGTCGCCCTCTTTTTGTTCGTTGTCCTTCTCTTTGTCGTCCTTGTCGGCGGAATCCACGCCTGTGACGACCTCATCTTCTATTCATGTGAATCAAGAAAACAATTGGGATTTGGGATGTTGACGACGCAATTATCATCGACTCCAACAGCATGGGTATAGAGTCACTGATATCTAATGAAACTTTGTGGAGGAATTATAGTAACGTCAGAAACGGTTTAGTTGAATAGTCACCTACTATGCCAATTACTAATTAGCAGTTTTACCCTCAGGTCAGACCCTCGGGATTCTGGTGCAGCCTTTGTTCAGTTTTGTGCATTCTGTCATGTAATATATATTGCAAATGTTACAGGCCCGTATGACTGTCTTCTTTGTGGTATTCAGGATAAGGGGGGATATTCAATGCACTTGAACAGGTCACCCAACCAACAAGTCGCAAATTATCAGCTTTTTCTGAATACCTTACCTGTCTTTATGGCTTCCAGCTCAGACGCAAGATGGTTGTAGTTATTCCTCCTCAGCCCCTCCAGGAACTGTGTGTACCAGCCGGGCCCGCAGCGCGTCACACGGTCGATGAGAGTGATCAGGGCTCGCGTGTTGCCATGGTTACGATTTTCTGCCTCGATTTGCTCCTGCAAGAGGAATGGTGGAGATTTTGTGACCAAATAGTTTTTATCGGGTCGTTCACAGATGTGACTGAGACTGAGCCGGCCGGATCCTCACCTCTGCTTGGGATCAAAATTACACTGGGTAAGATGACAAGTTCATATTTGGATATTTGATCGATTACGTGATGATCGATAATTTCACAATTTCTTAACTGCTGACATCGTGACTTTCTTTCAACTGACTGAGTGATTGTTTAAGCCAGGTCTGTCGACGTTTCGTGGATTGGTCGAGGTGAGTCCGCTAATGGTTCTAAGATGGCTGACACATGACGTCACAAATCAAGATGGCGGCGCACATTGACCCAATGGTAAATCAGAACAGGTTTTTGCTACCTGTATTAAGTACATACAATGCTACAGGGGAAGATGCCTGTACCTTGTCCTGATCTGACAGACAGGGAAGGTGTGGCAACATCTCCATAGCGACGACCACCTGCAGTTGCGGGGCCCACAGCTGTAGGAGGCGCTTGAAGCCAGTCATGTCCTGGATTGTGTCTCGACCCTCGATGAAGTTTTTAATATGACTGTACCCTAAGGAATATTCAATCGATGGTAAGACTGACGAGAGGGAAAGCAATCCGATATCTGCCGGTTTGGACCTTTCGGAAGTCTTCTTAACAATGAGGAATACACGTAAGAGTAACTCTAGCCAAAGTGAGTGTGTGGGTGGGTGGGTGGAGGGGCGCTGCTTTTGCGCTCACCTATGTATGATGTATGTCCTTTTACATTCATCTATTCAACGTTATCTATGAATATTAATTACATATAACTACTTATCAAAGATATAGGAGTGAAAATGTTTTTTTTCTGACGTTTTATCTTCTTGTTCAGCTTTTTTTCTTCATTTTCATGGTCTAAGAGATGTATACTTTGAGCTTCTGTGGCGCAAACGGAAACGCAACCCCGCTGCTTCGCAACCTGGATCAAATTCCGTGGATCCTAGGGCCTGAGTTCGATCCTAGGGTCGACTCCAACACAGACATGTTGTAAGGGATTACATTCGTCATTTCGGATGGTGACGTAAAGCCGGCGGTCCCGTGTATGAGGCATTAGCCTCAAGCGTCAAATCTCTGCACGTAAAAGAACCCAACACACTTATCGAGAAGAGTAGGGGTGACCCGGTGTGCTTGGCCCAAAACGCGAGCCGTAGCGAAGCCGCATTGCACTACCACTAGCTCCTTGAAAATGCATCATGCTTCACCTCAAATGAGGATGTCTTGAAACGAACGAAAACGTGTCCTGGTATGCCACTACCATCACGTCCCCTTGCGAGATACACATCAATTGCAAATCCTGTAAAATCTGAAGATAGGGGATTCCCCGTGACATGGGAATTACGGAAGTCCGCAGGTAGACTATATATGACTCGGGGGTTCCCCGTATTCAAACCACCTGTCCTCTGCCTAGACATAATATAACCGTGAGACGATAAGTAGCGCAAACATTGTCTGTAACTTAAAAACAAATGCTGTTGTCCTATCTAAATTTGAATGATAATATGATAATAATGATTTATAATTATTATAATATGATTGGGGGAATTGTTTTATTCACCTGATTTGTCCAGAGAATCCAGGAAAGCTTGAAACCAGCCCGGCTGTTCACACGACTGTAGTTTCAGCAGCAGTGCCTGCATTGCTTCAGCTGGTCCCTTGTTCTGCTCGACAGCAATAACGGTTCTGACAAACGCTAAACCTGAGCACAAAACAAGGCAACACGTCAGGGTAGACTTCGTCTACTACTTTTTTTTAACCTCTACTGGCCCTTCGAATTCCAATCCCACAGAAAAGATAGCCGCACTGAGGAAGTATGGCAAAGCTGCATTGTATGTATAGGGTGTAGGAAATACATTCACGCACACACGAGCACACACACACACACACACACACACACACACACACACACACACACACACACACACACACACACACACACACACATACACACACACTGGTGCCCCTTACATCATAGACACGGCGTCGCAGTCATGTATATGTAACCCGGAAGAGGAGCGTTATAATGGGCTAAAAATTAACTAGTTGTCGTACAAGAAAAGCGCAACCTACCCGTGTAGCCCATAAGGTGAACGAGGATGTTACCAGGAATGACCGTCTCCTTCAGCAGCGGGCCGAACGCCTCCAGAAGAGCCTTTCCCAGCTCGTCCCCGATCGGAACGGGCTCCGGCTGGGGGTCTGTGCCGGTTGCACCTGGCATCGTACCGATCACTTCCGTATCCTGCCTTCACAGTAGAGCTCAGAGTTGTACGTCTGCAACGCCGGCCGTCTCTCTGCGTTTTACAACAGCAAGCGCTAAACACGTCTGGTATATGTAACGTTAAATGATCGCTATGTATGTTTTAACGTAAAGGCGTACACCGAAACTATATCGCGGGGAGCCCCACATTACGGCAGACCTAAATATACTTTATAGATTTTTAAAGCCAGGGCAGCTCTGCTACGAGCTGATTGGTTGGACCTTTGATCCACGTCATCGTTGTTGATACGAGAGTACAATAGGTGACCTTTGGGGATTGCGCAATTGTCTCTAGAGGGTGGTTAAACAAATCCCGCCCACTAGCTAGCAAGGTGATCCGTGTGTAAAGAACCGATCATTTGATACTAAAATGTTTGTTTACTTCTATTACAGGCCATAGTTAATATTGGCAAACGTGTATGTGTTTACAAACAAACGTCCCTTCGGGAGACAACATCAGAACATAACAGTGTAGAGCAATAACGAAGTATGTAACGTTACAATGCTCAAGCTTTTATTCAAGCGTTGACATTTCTATACTGTACAATGTCAAGGGCTAGGGGAACGCCAGCGAGCTATATATTGTTTCTGTGGTTTCGATGACAGGTTTCGACTGTGGTTTCCATTACGTCATTGCTAGGCAACACTACGTGCAACGTCATTAACAATGCATGAACCTTAAGTTTCTGAGTGGGTGAAAGGATACTTACTATTATGGCATCACTGATTTCTTTGTTGCTGCAATAGACCTTAGTCAATAGAAGCCGTACAAGCATTCTTGACATCTTTATTTTACCATGCTTATGCTATGTTATATCATGGTATACTGTAGTGCACAAACATAAAGGATTGTTGTAACATTAGAATAGTGGCACCTGTGCACAGGGCACCACTGCGCATGTTTCCTACGTGAGTGAAATATTAGATACCATGGAGGTCTTTAATATTTCATTGGAACACGACGCTACCGGATGCCTTCTAGATCTCCACGCCATCAACTGTAATGACAAATATGAACGCACTTTGGCATCTATTCTCAAGCACAGAATATTCTAGAAAACATGAGATGTCCACTGGAAAGGGAGAGTTCCACCGTGCATACGCATGATCTTGGGAATTCTGTATCCTGATAACAGGTGTTTCGGGTCCGCCCACTGAATGTCTCAGTGCTCGCGCTGATTGGTTCAGACATGGCCCACGCAACCAGATTGACATCTGACCGAAACTATGCAAGTTTGATATGTTTGTAGTGTTACCACACAGGACACAATAAGAAATGGTAATGCCGTTTTTAACCATCCAGGATAAGAATATTGCATCATGATATGGCTATTCAAGGGGGAGGGGTAAGAGTAAAGTCGATCAGCATGGTGGAATATATATACGATAAATATTGGAAGGGCCATAAACTACGTTTCACTGTATATACCTGAATGGGGTTGTGATGTGGAAGATTAAAACAAATCACTTGACGACAGGGAAAATGTCAGTGAGAAGTGAACAACATACGTGATATGGAGCACGAAAATGTGTCATGAAAAGTATGCACTATCATATCAGAGCAAGAACAGTCACTCAAAAAGCCACACAGTCTATCTTGATTTACGGCTAACGTTACAGCAAGGAGGTTTTAAAAACAGTAGGAACAGTCGACGGAGCCGGTACGCTGTGTTGTGCTAGCTTGAATGTGTAACACTCTATGAATGTTGAATGTTGAATGCATTGGAGGTTTTTAAGCTAGTAACCGGGATACCAAATAGTACACGTCTGTGTAATTTGGTCGTGTGGCGCCATCATTAAATAAAGCGCTACTGAACGCCCCCAGCTAACGTTAAGTGCAAAGGTCATATCTACGCCAGGGTACGGTCTTTATGTCATTCAGAGAATATTGTGTCCAGTGAAGACCGGGGGATACGAAACCTATAGGGAAAGTCCCCAGTGAGGTAAGGTGTTGATGTGAAACTGTACTTTCACTACACCAACGATTTCATGAGTCATAGGGGAATAACCAGGAAGTAAGGGGATTTTTGTGGTGTCACTGAATTCTAGTGTTAAGTGTATTGATTGAGGGAAATCGCTAGTTGGGCCAGCAACCAACAGTAGGTCACAGCAGCGCGCGCAGGTGAGTTTCTCACTCAACCTGTGTGAGTTAATCTGTGTGAGAAACATAACTTGTGGCTAGACTATGTAAAGGAACGCTGATAATTCACAGGTAAGTTAATGTAGTGTTTATGAGGGTTGAACACGATCAATCGGTATCACCGTTTGAGGTCCCAGGGTAGTTAATGAGTTACAGTAAGGATAGACGCCGGAACTTAGTGTACTTTGGTTGAATTTCCTGCATATGAACATGATAGGTGTTATCTAGAGTGTAGTATGCAAGAGTTACTACAAGGGAAGCACATAGCTTTGGGATAATGTTATGGCACACCAGTGATAATGCGGTACCCCCCACCCCCAATAGTCCATTGCCACCACTAGTACAGATCCACGTAGATCCTCGCCAAATGAGGAACTTCCGGGTTCCGGATATGTTTTCACATAGCTAGGGAACGAAGTCCTCATCTAGATCAGTTCCTTTTCTCACCCCTTATCATATGATGAGGTTGGCCAGTTAGTTATTATCTGTTCGCCTAGTATGTTCGTCGTTTTGTGTGGGGTATTGTTTACACGTGGAGTACACGGTACGGGGAGTGGTATGGGTTTGGGGGGGGGGGGCTATTACAAGTGTGTTTTAGTAGAAAATCGCCATAACGATAAACAATACACCGTTCTGAGCCTTAAAACAACGGAAGACGACGCCATGGCTGCTGTTCTGAACCATGAATTTCGACGCCAGATGTAAATACACCTGTTTTTCACCTGCCTATACGTTCGTTGGCCATTGAGTAGGCGGTACGTAGTACCCAGTGAAGTTCCAGGTGTCAGCATGTTGCCATACCGATGTCCAAGCAGATGTGTGTTGCGAGGCGTCCAGTAAAAAAACTGTCCACCTACAGGAAGACAAAATTAAAACCGTGCATTCACCTGACGTTTATCAATATGTAAGAACCCCTCCTGGGTGGTGGGTACCTCAGTACACATAAGACCAAAAGAAAAAGTGGTGAAATATATTTACGGCTTCCTGTATTCTCACACATGAACATTTCCACCTATAAGTTCTCAACATGCGATAAATCATTTCGTGTCTCCACGCTAGAAAATTATTACTTCATATTCACAACACACTTAACTTGATGTTGCAGCAGCTGACCGCACTCTGACATAGTGGTGACGTCACAGAACATGGTTGGCTTCATGGATCCAGACCGTGTGTACAAGGATGTCGTCAGCAAACACGAACCTCTGCTGTGTGACAGAATCAATCCAAGAGAAATGCTGCCTTTTCTTAAGGAAATGCTCACGAAAAGGGCGGTGGTGAGTCTTAACTTTAAAACATAGTCAATGAGCTTTTTGCCGTTTCTGTACTAGTACGCGAAGAAGGTCTCGCGTATAAGAACGCGAAGAAGGTCTATACAGTATACTGTATAGACCTTCTTCGCGTTCTTATACTTCGGATATGTGATCGGGACAGGGGACGGCACCGAGTTTCATGAACGGGGGCGGAATTGAGACTTTCATGAGGGGGAGGGGCGGCACAAACTTTCATGAACGAGGTGGGGGGGGCGTCACAACCTTTCATGAACGGGGGGTGGGGCGGCACAAACTTTCATGAACGGGGAATGGGGCGGCATAAACTTCCATGAACGAGGGGGGGGCAAAACAAACTTTCAAGAGCAGGGGGCGGTACAGATTTTCATAAACGGTGGAGCGGCATAGACTTTTCCGGGGCCATGTACCCATGGCATACGGCATACATGATACCTCCAGGCAGTATCTGTCTTAATCTACTTTCTTTTCTTTCTGTTTCGTTTCATCATTAGGAAGAGATCACGTGCGAGCAGGAACAGCGCGGCGAATACATGGCAGTTCCGAAGCTGATGTCGGAGGTGAAGAGAAGGAGAGGCTGGTTTCCTGTGTTCATCCGGGCACTTCTAGCTCTCGGACATGAAGATGTCGCCGATACATTGGACCCCGGACCCAATCACACAGGTAGCACACACCTTCTCCTTGTCCAATCCTCATCTTTAGGGACTATGCATATGGTTGCCTTTAGCACCAGCTTCTTCCGCATCATTCTCTGACTTCGCCCATGCTCTTTGTGCAGTCTGCTAGAGACCTGCCAGGTAGCAACAATCTTATAATTGAACCATTGAAGGAGACATTAGCCTGAGTGAGTGTCGTCCTGTTTAGTTCCAGGCTCTACCTTCCTGTTCTGTGAGGGCAGAGCCTGGAATTAAACATGATGGCACTCAGGCTATGTCAAGTAGGGTATGGGATGGACTTTGCTGTTGTTGATATTTAGCATTGTCTGCTCAAAGTGTGACATTGTGACTCCGCCCACTGCACAAATTTTAGGAACAAAATGACGGACACTACTTGACACGTGACCAAACAACGCCCTCTTATTGACTGAATGGCTAATTTTGATTGACAGACACATCGGTCTATATCATAGCGACTCTTTCCCGCCACAGTTCCCAGACCGACTGATGGGGCCACTGCAGGGCCGGCCACACAGAACTCACCGTTTGGGGCGGCGACAGGACAACCACAAGTACCACAGGTAACACAATACATTCATTTCAGGGTCTGAAGTTCTGAACATGGAGTCGGTGACAGCATGCTTCACCACTTTTAGAATCTAGCAGTAGAAAGAAAGGTTTAAAACGCACGACTTCGCCGTCGTAGAATGTCTATTGCTGTTCTTGAATCTTGTAGTCGGACATTGTTGTCTTTTGGCTTTGCTGATAAGATGAACAGCGGTAGATGTGTCAAGCCTTTTCTTATAATGGGCTCATTCATGCAAAAACTGCAGCTATATATCTCGACAATACTATAAAATCAGATTTTCTTTGTCACCAAACTATAGTCTGGCAAACTTACACCTCTTAACATTGCTTAATGATAAAGTCATGAATAATACAAATTTTCATAAGAAGAATGACCAGTTCCATGTAAAAAAAAGTGTTCTTGCCCCCCCCCCCCCCTTAAGAGCCCCGGCACGTCGAGAGAAGAACGCACGGATGGTCAACCCCCACTAGAACCTCGCGTGCCTCACTCCATCCAAGACACACAACCCCACCAACGGCCGGACCACGGACAGGGCACCGTGGTGGTGGAGGAAGAAGATGCAGAGAAGAAAGATGGCGGGGACGACAGGGATGACAAGGATGAAGACATGCCCTCCCTGGAAGACTGCAGCGTCTCATCAGAAGAACAGCATCATTTCATCAGGAGAAGGGTAGATGACGATCACAGGGCCCCAGGACGGACGTATGCGGATGGGAATGCGGAGGACAAACCAACAGAAGGTACCGAAGACGGCGCTGCAGGGGAAGAGTCGACCGTCTTGTTCGTGGAACCGGCGGATGATCACCGGGACGAGTCACCTCAAGAACCGGGAGCGCTGATAAGGGAAATCCAGGAAGAAAACATGCAAAAGATCAGAGAAAAGGAGGCGCAACTCGAGTCGGTTAAGTCTGAGGTTCAGTCTGAAGCCGACAGGGGACGCTCAGGCACTCCAATTCCATTCTTGATGCAGAAAGAGTACGATGCAAGAGGAGCACAGGGCAAGACAGACGGGGCGAAAGATGAAGGAAGTTCCTGCTCGAGTTTCGAGCTCCCGCCAGGATTTCACGACTCCGTGGAAGAGCATTGGAACCTCAGCGAAACAGAATCGCCGCCTCCCAACAACGAGCTATCTTCCCCTCCCGACAGGCCCGATGAAACACTCCAAAAGATCGACAACATCACAAGAGCTGAAAGGGAAGGAAAATCTGAGAAGGTACCGCCAGTCCCAGGACCAACGGGGGTAGCGTTCATATCAGGGGCTGGCAAGCGGGTGTCTACGGCGACCGTTTGTGACGGGAGGGAAAACGAGCTATCTACGGAGCCCAAAGAGCCGGTGCAGCCGTCTGACAACGGCGACGGTGTCCACGATGACGGCATGAACGACTACGTGACAAAAGCGCCTCACGCGACTTTGAACGGAACTGTAACAACAACTGCTCCGAAAGATATCAAAGATGACGCCAGCCCAGCCGATGCCCAACCAGCAGATTTACTCACACGTTCCAAAGCATCTACTCCAAGCAAACCAAAAGCGCGCGAATCTGCTTCAAAACCCAACCAGGATAGCAAACACCGACCAACAACAGACACCTGTCCTCGGAAACCACCACCACCACCAACCAGTGCACCGCAAACCACCAAGCGCTCCCACACCATTCCAGAACGTACTGCAGAAGAAAACAACAGCCAGAACGCCAACAGAGACACCGACCAAAAACCTTCATTGGAGAAAGATACGGGCGGTGGAGTGGACAGCGCAACTGTGTTCACCGTGGGCTGCGTGGCTGGATCTCTACTGGCCGCTGGTGTGGCCATATACAGGATGCGCTTCATGTAAATAGATGCATTTCACACGGGCACCAGAGATGGGAACATGCCTACGTAGTACTACATGTAGTATACTCAAAGGAAAACAGAGAAGTTATTGATTTGATTAATCAACTGGAAGTTGATACAACAGACTGTATATGAACTTTGTGTCTCATAATTTAGGCTTGGACACTGTGTATAATTTGTTTTTGACGATAGGACTATTTGATAGCTTTGATGTATTTTGATAATCATATTTTAATTACGACTACAAATCACAACATAAGAGGAATCTTTTGAAATCTTTGTAACGACCTTTTCCCCTCATACGGACATGCAATGTTGCTACACAGATTAATCTGTACATTTGGGACCCACACGGACCCCAGCGCTATCTCTTCACACTAAGCATCTATTAGTAATTTTCCACTGCCTGTAAATTTGTTTGAATGGTGTCGAACAATAAAAGTTTAGTCGGTATTTGCGCAGGCGTCAACTTATCATATCAAACTACCATTAACAAATCGCGAATGAATGATAGCAAAAAACTATTGATAAGAACACATTGAACCACACGATTTCAGAGCACTTTTGCAAAACATGAGATTTTGATGCACAATTCACTCAATAAAGAAGCATAGAGTGCATCACCGAGTCGTAGATTTAACGGAGACAAGTGAACGAATTCGAGGAAATTCAACAAAGCAACACCAACATTTCAATAGTTGAACTTTGATCAATCAGTCGTACGACATTCCGCGTAGCTTATTGGACAATTGCAGAAAAGAAGTCAAAGTTTCAAACCCTCCAATAGCATAGGAACTAGAAATGAAATAGTTGTTATACCACTTTTAATTGTTCATGTATTTCGTTCCGTTACATGAACTCCTGTTTGTTTTTATTGCAATTAGCCCTCGGGCATGGATCGGCAATAAAGTTATTGTCAATTGAAATGCCTCTTAACTTATAATGCAAAAGAAGAGGTTTTTAAGGCTAAACGTTTGATTATTTTGGTAGAGAGGTTTTGGGGCACAGTTTCAACATAGCTAAAGTATAGAAATAAAAATGCATGCTTTGTTGACGTGACAAAAATACAGTTGTTTTCGTTAGATCTTCTGCAAGTAAGGACACATGGACCAAAACGCAGGTAAATACAAAGTACAAAGTATTTGCATATATATAATCATACATGGTTTATCTAATGTAAACAACATTTAATGTATTTACCTATTTGCACATTATTTGCACCGACGGTTATCTCCTAGAATGTGATTGAATTTAAATGTGTTAGATTTTCTTGAGCTAGTGGATCGAAAGGTGAATAGATTTTTGCGTTTATCATTGTTATTTTGGACAATCCATGATAAAATGATAAATCATGGATATCATTTTCAATCATATTATAAAGAAGTTGTGTTCATTGGGAATTCTAGAATAGCTTCGTGGCACTGCACTCAAGTTTTTAATAACTTTCACAAACAAGCACGAGGTCTTCGGTACCTGGTACCGTTTTTCGGACACTAAATTCCGTTCCATAGAGCGATGTCTCTTTGTCTTGTTCAAACATTTTCTAATGTGATATTTCTTGATAGTGAACCATCGTATCTACTCCGCAGAGCCTGGTACAAGTTTACGACACACGCCCACCATTGTTAACTCATGTATTTGCCGTGCTGTCGGGCACTTGAGTTGGGTGTTACAGGTCAACCACGACCGAGGTTGTCGTCATCCTACGTGCCCACTGTGCGTCCTTATGCAAATATACAGACATGGTGGCCCGCACGTAGACCATGGAACCCTTTCTGCCATTGTACATGTTCTCTCTTACAATCCTTTACCAGGAGGTTATGCATGGGGTTTTCTACAAACCTTGAACGGGCGTAATGCCTTCTGTAAGGAGTCACAGATCTTAACCAAGACGTTAGCCCAATTTTCGGTGCTACATTTTACATACTGAATATTACAAACATATAAACGGTGTTGTTGAATGGAGAGAACTAAGTTTATTCAACTTAAACAGAATTTCAACTCCCTCTTACCCCTTTAAGTTGTCACGTGACCACTTAAAGTCACGTTTACGCAGTTGGTAACCGGTTCAGACAGGTTGTTATGTCAACTCGCCGCTCTGATAAGCAGGTTACAAAGGCGGAGTTCTTACCCAGCCGGCTCTCTTGCCGGGTTGACATTCGGAGAGGGAGGTCGGTGGGGAGAAAAAAAAACACGATTCTACCTAACAGCGCGCCGGCCGGTGTTTTACGTGAACTACGATGTGTAAAGTGTGTTCTTCTATCAATGGTGAGTTCGACTTTCTTACTTCTGTTTGTTCCAAATATGTTCGTTTTATACGCAAAATGACGAAATCTATAATAACATTTCAATAGTGTTTGTGTCATTGTCTGCGTTTACTCTTTATGATGCAGGGAAATTAAAATGTTCCTTATCGTAGACTTATCGATGAATAAAATCATTATATGAGTAGGGTACCTGCCCAAACGTGACCCTATTACCTAATCTTCACTTTAACACGCCTTTATTTATTTGTTTAGTTTAGTAAATTAGACATGTAAAAAGAAATATACGTCTGCACTAGCGGACGAAAAGTGACAGCATATCTCACAGAAAAGAAGAAATAACTGATGTATCGGCAGTATACAATATAGCAGAAGCATCTTGTTCCCTACAAATGTATATTGAATGCCCTTCACCCTTTCGTGCCAATTTTCCGAAACGTCTCAAACAAGCCGGGACCTAACCTCTGCTTGGAGAGTAGTGGTTTCCTATCTGTTAGCGGTCTAAATTGCAAACAGCAATCGTGGCTTATGACAGAAAGTCGGTTTGGCTTCATACTACATGTTACGGCCAATTGTACAGTTTAGAACAGAAAAAAAGATGCCTTGTTCAGCATGTAGGTAAAATTACTAACAAAACACTTTCTTGTTGCTGTAATAACTTTACATCTACGCTTCGTTCGTTGTTTATGAATTCAGACCACGGGTATGAATTTAAACCACGGGTGTTGAAAATCCTGTACCGCAATAGAGCCAAACCCTTTCAAAAGACACGACACGACCTACAGTCCGACTAGTTAATGATTCAAAGGGAAGTGCCAAACTCTGGTTGCCAAGCTGGATTTTCTAACCGTGAACATGGCAACCTTGGCAGTGGTCGACATAAGAAACAAGCAGTCGTATGTACACGTATTCTTATTCGTTGCCTTTCGTTTCTTTTCTTTGGGGTATGTTTGCCTGATCACGATTTCTTGTGACAAGAGACAACGGTGACAAAATGTGACAAAAATGTTATTCTGTCAGGCCCCTCTCTACTAGACGGCGATCACTGTGCCGCCGTAAATTAGATCTATGTGAGCCTTGATTTCGTGATATGATGCATGATGTAAAAGTGTGATTTAAAAGACAGAAAAATGCACAAAACGTCAAGAAAGTTCTTTATCTATGAAATTCGTTGAGCGATATCTGTCAAATCTTTGATCGTTCAGCCGTCACAGTAGTCTCTACCAGACTAACTACGCCGGCTATAGGGAGAATATTTGCCAAGGTTTCGCTTGTAGGCTCTAGGACTGCATATTGGACCCTATCTCCGTAGCCGACTCCCTTCATACAATTCACTCTGTTTGGCCAATTTCTACTATTTTCCCAGCGATCCGCGGACCCTGGTAGAGGCTACGTCATAGCGCGGTCGCAGCCTCTAGAGAAGAGAGTGTGTTAGGAATAAATTAGTTGCTAGCGCTCTACAAAACACGGCGCAATGTTTGACGGCACGGCACAAAGTCGACCGTCACTGTAGCTTGTGTCATTGACCTTCACATATCCGGGTACCGGCTAAACAAAGCTGCTACCCGGCAACCGGCCGCTGAACATCCCGGTAGCCTATAGCCATTTGATCTGAAAATTATATTCCTTTGTGGCTTTCACGGTTTCTTGAGGAAAGTCAAAGCAAGTACAGAAGAGTTTTGTTGAACTTATCCTGTAGTCTATTTGATAAGACTCCAATCAGGCGACACAGACCTTACATGTAACTGTACAAGGCTATTTTGACAGGCCTGCTTGTAGGTTCGAGTGCAAATTTTTCTTACTCTCCAAGCAGAGGAGGGGTTTCGGCTGGTTTTTGACGTGTTTCTAGGTATTTTTGTCGGGCTTTCTACTTTGTCATGTTTTTTTTTGTATAGCCAACCCACAAATATTTGGCTATACAAAAAAAAAAAAAAAACATAACAAAGTAGAAAGCCCGACAAAAACGCCTAGAAACACGTCAAAAACCAGCCGAAACCCCTCCTCTTCTTGGAGAGTAAATTTTGCTTCGCTCAGGAGAAATATTCTTCGATACAGGATATACATCATGGCCTCTAATGGGGTACGTAAGAGTTTTTGAAGTGTCATTTTGCGTTCTCCTTCTGTTCCTATGACATTAAGTCCCGAATGATCTCATAATGTCAATTATGAAGAAATTACATATTAACAACTGATAGATTCATTTTCCCCTTCATTAACATTCTATGCCCTAAAGGACGTATTACCCAAAGGGGTGCGGATTTATACACGCATTGTGCAATGTTGTTTGTTTTACGTCAACAATTATTTACTAATATATCTTAGCGCTGTTAATGGGCTCACTGTTGAGTGACGTCAAAGGGTGGTCGCTGTGACTGTTCATTTCCGTGCATGTTGATTAAATAGAATAGAATCAATTGTAAAAATAGGGATGATGTTATAACGTCTGCGACGGTACAATCCATTTTATTTTCAAGATCCTGTGTGGTTCTCAATAAAAATACTCTTTTTTTTACACAACTAAGAGATTTATTCCACCGACGCTATGTGAACCAGTCAGAATTGCCTTGAAGAAGGTGACAGATGGTCACCAAAACGTCGAGGGAATAAATCCCTTGGTTGTGTAAAAAAGAGACTTTTTATTCAGTGACTTACCAACCTGATGAAACTATTAACGGACGTGTGTGGATCTGTTGCCATATTCTATTTGGGATGTGGCCACTTTATACCAGATCACGTTTGCCGTACGATCCTTATACGATCGCAAACCGTGAGATCATTCTTAGGGCAGTCGTACATGTGCCGTAGCCTCCTTCGCAGACTTCCTAGAACGGCGGCGTATATATTTGGAGAGGGGGGTGGGGAGGGGGGGACGCGATTTCTTACACGGGCCAAGGTTCTCTAATGCCGGCAAGGGAGTTTCGCTGCCGAGGGAGTTATGTCGCCGAGGGACGACCGCCTTTCCATCCAAGGTGAAACTCCCTTGCCGGCATTAGAGAACCTTGGCCCGCCGGTGTAAGAAATCGCGTCACCCCCGTCCCTCCCCAAATATATACGCCGCCGTTCTAGGTCTTCTAGGAAGTCTGCGAAGGAGGCTACATGTGCCGTACACGATTCAGCTGTCTCGTTACCAAACTGACTATCTTAGATCCCTGTAGGTGTTTGGTTCTGTCACAGCCTGCTTGAAAACTATACGACGACTGTGAACGCGCCGTCATAGGTAACAACGACATAGAATGGTCCGAGGAACGAGTATATTTCTCTCAAATAGTATATATGTCTGATCATATGGACAAAATAGAAACTAGTAATTCGGTTCTTTGCACAGGCACTTACATGTCAAGCCAAACTAAGAACACGACACAAACGCTAGAAATATACTACAGGCCTGCGACCCCCATATATATTTCAAAAATAGAACGGTACCAAGTGCTCTCATGACCTTAACTTCATCATATAGAATCCTCGGAATGTATCAGACCATCGTTACCTGCCCCTCGCATCGTCAATCAATATCTACATTTCATTTTGGCTGTACAGCTAAGCTACATCGAGGAATGATCTCTGGCTGTCTGGCGTTGTTGTACGTGACAGTAAAAATGTAAACCAAAACCATTATTTCTATTCGTATGTAGGACGAGGACAATCAGAGGTCCGAGGATGGAAGGCCCTTGGCGGTGCCCCCACGGCTGACCACCTCTCCAACCCACAAGCCATGGCTACAAAAGATCTGAAGACAAACGTCGAAGAAGATGAGTTACCCGGCTGCCTGCCGCCCTTCAGCCCGCCGAAGAAGCCAACAGGCCCGCTGTCTGAGGAGGAGGAATTCGAACTGATCGCGAAATGGCAGGCGGGCGGACTGACCCTGGGCCAACCGAAGTCATCAGCCATCACCGACGTCACCGTCAAGTACAAGTCACGGGAGGATCTGGACAACGCCGGCTTCGAGACGTACGACGAAGAGACTGGAGAGGAAGACGATGCACTGTACGACCTGTACGCCACGATGGACGACGTCGACCAGACATGCGATCGTCTTGAAGACGACTTCGCTGCCTTGGCTCCGGCGATGGAAGGGGACCACCATTTCTTCTTCCTCGATGAGGAGGACGAATGTGGTCCAAACTTCGGCGACGAGGCCGAGGCGGGTGAAGAAGATGACTGGAACCATTACGAGTACCCTACCACCTTGTACCCGTACACGAAAGAAAACGGAGGAGTATGGTACACTACGGAGGAAGACGGCCATGGGTTCACATTCGAAGAAGAAGACTCAGACAACTCCGGCTCCTTAGAGAGACAGCAGCGCGTCAGCTCCGGGTATCTCAGTGCCGACCTGTCCTTCGAGCAGTCTTCTCGGGACGACAGCACTCAGTTCTCCGACAGCATCTACATCCCGAAGGGGTGGGAGAAATTCCCGAGAGAGATCGCGAGGCAGAAGTTCGACCCGAAGAAGGATCCGGCCCTGCCGACTCTAAAAGCGCCGTCCGTGGTTGAAGAGGAGCCGAGGCAGTACCGGAGAGCTCGGTCGGAGAGAGGGGCGGAGGACCAGTGGGAGGTGTCCCTGGCCGATGAGATTCTGCAGGCCGAGGGGCTTCGCTCCGGCTCTCGCCGTCATCACCGTAGGTCCTCCCGGGAGCATCATCGTCCGCGCATCCTCGACCTTCGCCGGCGCAGCCGCCACGACAGCGGGCCCATCCCCGGGTCCGTCCGGATGCCATCCCTGAGGGATAAGTTGGAGGAGTACCAGAGGGAACTGGAAGTGCACCCCCGCCGATCTGAGCCGCAGTCTCGTCGGTCAAGTGTGGCCACCACGATGACGGGGTGGGACGTGACATCGATGAGCTACTCGCAGTCACAAGCGGAGACCAGTATGGAGGAAGCCTGGGGCGTCAGGCGCAAGAGATCCGCACACCATCACCACCACCGCTCCCGGCGGGAGAGTCACAACGTCTCCGCCGCCACGACTCCCAGGCCGTCCCGCCCATCCAGCGGACGTTCTCACAGACACCGGCACGGAAAGAACAAGGACAGTGGCCACGAATGGAAGGTAGTTTCTATTGTTGGTTGCGTGATCGCAATAGGCGTCCTCATATACGGCCTATACGGACACGGGAGCACCAAGACCACTGCTATAAGAATGGACTAGAACAGAACGTTGCAACCCATCAGGGCCCTTATTAGTACTACCCAGCGCTTCAGTGGGAAGAATAACAACGCTGAGCGACTGATGCCTTCTGTCAAGGATTAGCTTACGTCACCGGCATATTCCTGACCCCAAATCCTTGCGTATGCTGTTGTGATTTCAGCGCACGTTGTTGCTTGGAAACGCCGTGTGAAACAACATGACCTTAACTCGTGCGAGTATAAATTGATGCGCGCTTCGTGAACCACGATGAACTCTAAGTGTGGTCAAACGTGTGTGAACTACAAATAGACTGTGTGTCGCGGACTTGAACACAGTACCTTAAATGTTGCGCATTTTGCTGACTTGTCGTAATTTATTATCCGTAGAAGGACATCATTTGAAGGCAATGTTATAAAAAACTAATGTGGAACCTTAAACAAGTGTGGGTGTAATATTTGCAGTGTTCTTAAGCCATAAAAAATTGTGGTACATCGTCAAAACCTGATGTTTCATTTCTAATCTGTCCCAATCATGATCTTAATTTCTTATGTAGATGTCATATTTTGGGAAGTGTTTTAAAACACTGTGTCAGATTTGTAGAACACCGCTGTTGTCAGTGCAAGTCTGGCAAATGTTCATAGGTGTGCATGGCTTCAAAATGCTAGAATACACTATAAAACATAAATACTGGCTTTGATATGACTAAGAATCATGCTCTGCAATTCTGTTTGCTAAAACATACGTTTGAAATGGACCTGATGTGTCAACTGTTTTGCTTCTAGAGATACAAATATATTCTAACCAATCATTGGAGAGGAAAACAACTACAAAACAAGATTATGTACCTGCAAGCATCTTTATTGAATTTTAAAACATAACATCGAATGTACATTAAATAGAACACTTTCTCTTGATTAGAAATAAGAGGTTAATGTATTAATTGTTCGTACACATATCACAGTAAATACAGTCCTTAGTCAAGCAGAACCCAGTCACAAAGATGATGTATTCACATATTGAAGTGTCAACAGATTTTTAACTTTGCTGCTAGAAAACAAAAGGAACATAAGTTTCAGTGGCTGTTTGATATATATAATTGTAACTTCTTTTGGCAGAGTTTGGCTGCATGGCAGCACATTTTTGTGTATGAAAACTGTCTTGTAACACTGACAATGGAGGGAAAAAAGAAATGTTACGAAAAATTTACAGATTGCAAAAATAAAATTTTATGACAATACATTTTGTACAAAGTTATTATTTCTTACAATTTCTACTTATGAGGTTATAATTTTGAGATTTCTCACAGCTCTTCCACATTTCCAAAATCATAACTGAGAAACTTTGCAAAAATGCTATGATTTTGACAATGTGTCCCGACTCCAAATTTGGAAAAGCTTTCAGCATTTTGTGGCTTCTTGGTGCTAATCAGCGGACAGGACAAAAACAGGCACTTTGATATAATCTCATCAACATGATACAATTGCACACATGATGAATAACTATTTGGCTCACCCCTGAGGTATCGCCAAAAACATTAGTTTTCCACAATGATACATTACACAGAATTATCTGCCTTTATATTTACTCAAAAAACAGAAAAAGATATCTTAAGAATGCCATTTCTCTAAGCATCAGTGCTTCACAATAGGGCCCGAAATATTTGGAGCCACAAAAGTGATTACAATTTAGTGTATAACTTATAAACAGAAACAATTCAGACTCGTCTGGTATTGTATATTAAGAAGGATAGAGGTGAAAAGTATAAAACATTAATTTCTTTGTACATTACAACATCTATTCATTATGGTTACCTTTGCTATCTAAATCTGTGTCAATTGTTTAGCACCTCAATATAAAGCACTTGGACAGCAACAAAATACTCTAAACGTTCCCATCTAATGGTGAGCATATTTGCTGTTGGAAACTTGCCTGAGATACAGCATTCCATGCTCTCTATTAACCTTTCAAAGATTTTGCCTCACTAACTCATACAATCATGTTCATATACCAACAGTCCCATTGTCTATCATACAAACAAGGCAATCCCAAGTCATAAATCAACTATTTCTCAATCTAGGAAGTTTTATCAATGTAAATTTCTCTGCTGCCAACACTGTTGTGAGTTCCATTGTCAGAACGCATGTATGTTTGCACAAACGACTATATGGAACAAAGTCAAAACGCAAAACAAGCACTTTTCAGAGGGAGTGCCCTTTGTGGTTGGACAGGTTCAAAAGTTCACCTTGACTGGGATAAAACAAACATGGCCAAATGTTTAGGTTGTTATTTGTCCTTAGGCGCCGGGTTTTGCCAGTGCCCAATACTCCAGAAGTTACAGTCCTGTGTGAATCTAATGTGTGGACGTGTTTCTATAGTCATAATGCTGAAGTAATAAGACATAACTTGTGGCCACAAAAGCATACTCTTTATGAAGATGGTGGAGATGAAAGGTAAACGCAGACATGCATTGTAGGAGTTAGGGGGAGGGAATAGAAATGTTAAAGATACAAACTAAAGAGATGTTACAAAAAATTTATTATCTCAATTTTTTTCTTTTCTTTTTCGGGAAATTTTTTCATGAGTCATTCATTATGCCAATGCAAAATTCTGCACTCCTGTACAAATTATGAAGTATTTAAGTAAAGCTAGACATCTTTTACATTCTACAGAATCATATGTTCAACTGTGCAAAATCTAATATTCTGCCCTTAACTCCTGTAGCTGACAGATCAAGGTTCAAAACTGCAGCTGTTACAGTCTTAAATCTGAGGTCAAGACTTCTTTTAGGAAGGACAAACTTTATTGATTGACTTAGTGGTACACGAGTGATTACCTATCTCCAGTGGACCCCCCGGCTAACCGGGGAGGTTTGGGAGGAGGCGGGTTTGTAGCGCCAGATCCACTTGAGATACTCCCTCTTCCACTCGAGCCGTCGTCAGACGACTCCGACCCTGAGACCTTCCCTCCGCGCTCCCGCGGTCTGGGTAGTTTAGCCGCCGTCTCTGACGTCTGTTCCGCGCCTGAGGACTCCGACCCTGAGGACGTTCCCCTGCCCTGGCGCTTGGCTGGTACCGGCTTCTCCCTGGGTTCTCCTAGTGAGGATGATGAGCCGGCGGTTCCCTTGTTGGAGCGAGGGGACGGCACGGGTTTCACGAGGGGGAGGGAGTCGCTGCTACTGGTCGAGTCTGCCCGGGGCTGGACAAGTCGTCTCTCCGCAGGGACAGGCTTGGGACTGAGCTCAGCTGACCGCTGGTCATCTGACGCGGGGTTGGGTTTGGTCACTTTGATCGCCTTGCCCTATGAGAAGTACAGATGCAGCGTTAAAAATAGAATACAATGGATCTAATGACCACATAGCAGTGAAATAGTTTTTTTTTAAATCAATTCGTAAGAGCCTGATGTTGCCATCAATTTACGAAAAAAGGCGGCTCAATTGTTACTGTAGCAGCATTTCTTCACCCTAGGTCAGAAATATCAATGCTCGAGACAAGTATTGACTTCACTGACCCATTAGGAGAAGCAGGGGTTACGAAGGCTGCTCGGGAAATTCCCTACCCCAATAAATGCAGATCACAAACAGAAACTAACACGCTGAAAAGAACCATCATTTGCTCAGGGCTAGAGGCAACTGAAGATGGTGAACACTAACAGTATTTTGATATCAAATATTCAAACTGTTAACCTACAGTACTAGTCAAATAGCAACATTTGAAACTGGATGCAAGATGTCATTTTTATCCATCACAATTCACATTCGCATCCATATTTGACTAGAAATGTTCTTACACAATAACTCCTGTGTAACTGTCATTTCAAGGAGGTATGCAACATAGCTGAGCTCAGCATCTTTACTCAATGCCGACAATGGCCTTTTAAGGAAGGCTAATGTCTCCAAGCAGATGTTGGCTCCAACTTGCCTTGCACATCTTTTTATCACGTTTTGTATGTCTTTTAAGTGGTGCGTGTTTCCTTTTAAAGTTTTTGTCTACATGTACATGTACATCTGCCAAGGCCAAGATGGGTACAGACAAAAAAATGCATGTCTTTTTATCACATCTTTTTTTTTTTAGTGGTGCATGTTTCCTTTTTGTCTACACGTACAATGTACATGTACCTCTGCCAAGGCCAAGATGGGTGCAGACAAAAGAAATACATTACTTAGAGGACAAACAGAAAGGTCATGTATAAACCGGGAGATTGGAAGATCGAAGGAGAAGCCGAGACGTTCTTCTGCTGACGGTACTCCAGTACAAGTAGCAGAAACGATCAGCCAGCACTTTTCTGAGTCCTGGTGCCAAGGTGCGCCACTGTACATGTTTCCTCTACCACTCGGTGAACCTGGTCCTGAACTGTGCTCAATTGGGGAGGTCAAGTGTCTTCTGAAGTCTGTTAAACCCAAGAAGGCATGTGGCCCAGATGATCTACCAAACTGGATTCTCACAGAGTTCGCAGATGACCTTGCCCCGATTGTAACCCACTTATTTAACGCTTCATACGAAGAAGGAACAGTACCCATGGGCTGGAAGTCAGCAAACGTGGTCCCGGTGCCCAAATTTGCCGGCGCGTCTCAAGCTCGTGACATGAGACCAGTGTCCCTCCTCTCAGTCTTAGCAAAGCTTCTGGAGAGGAGCATCTTGAAAAGGCTACTACCTTCCATCCTGACTGTCGTCAAGGACCAGTACGCCTACGTTAAGGGTTCCTCTACGACCCTGGCTCTGGTTCGCATGGTGCAGACGTGGCTGACAGCAGTGGACTCAAACAAGCCGACCCTGGTCAGAGCCATCTTTGCGGACATGAGCAAAGCGTTTGATCGCGTAGACCACGCTTTGCTCTTACAGCGCGTGATTGACATCCACGTTAGCCCTCACATGCAAAGGTGGATCCACAGCTACCTACGGAACCGCCGGCAGAGAGTTGTAGTGGACGGCGAGACCAGCTCTTGGCTCACCCTGACGTCGGGGGTGCCACAGGGAGGGGTCCTTTCCCCGTATCTGTTCCTCCTCTTCATGAGCACGCGCACCACTGTTCATAACGACACCATGAATGTTGGTTATGCCGACGACGTTTCTCTGTCTAGGACTCTCTCTGTGTCCTTAGCCGACCAAGACACAACTGTTGAAGACGAGTCTTCTCACCTCAACTCCTGGGCAGAAGACAACAGGATGACACTGAACGGTGGAAAGAGCCTGCTTCTCCAGATCTGTTTCAGTAGATCTGTCCCTACTCCACCCACGATCACTCTCGGAGGCCAACCAGTGCCATCTGTGGACTGTGCAAAGGGACTAGGTTTTTTCATAGACAAAGACCTCACCTTCAACGAACAGGTTACCTCCATGATCTGCAAAGCTTCGCGTAGACTGCATTATTTGCGTCTGCTGACTAAACAAGGCACCAGTGTCACGGACCTTGTACAGATCTACATGACTCTAGTAAGACCACTACTCGAGTACGGCCATGTGCTACTGGTCGGGTGCTCGAAGGAGCACGAACTGGCTATCGAGAGGGTCCAACGCCGGGCCTTGCGCATTATTTCCCTTGGAGGTAGGCGTTCCGTTCCCGATCTGCCAACACTGAAGTCGAGGAGGGAGGAGGCAGCTGTGCACCTGCTTGAACGCATGCTTCAGGAGGACCATCCCCTGCACGACTTAGTGCCTCCCACGAGGTCAGGGGCCACCGGACTCAGACTCAGAAACTCTAGTGCAATAAGTGTTCCTAAAGCCCGTACTAAGAGGCTCAGTAATTCCTTCCTCCACTGTGCAATACGGCTGTATAACAAGGCTAAAGTATAGATTTTAACTGCGTAACTGTTTTTCCCTATGTTTTAGATCAGTCACATCGTGCAATATAGTGGACTGTGAGTCATTGTTTTATGAGATTGTGATGTATAGACTACTGTATGTAATAAGGACGTAATTCGGGTGTGTTTGCCCGCGAGTTCCTTACCAATAAAATCATTCATCATTCATCATTCATCAAACCTGCAAAAGGACATGCAATACAAGACAAAGCCAACATCTGCTTGGAGATAAAATAACAAATGCTAGAAGTCTACCTGGAAAAGCAGCGCCCATGGCGGCGCCATCATCATTTCTGAAGTGTTGAAGACTTCATCGCCGGAGCCTCGTGAGCCCAAGGAACTCTGGGATATCCGATCATCCTCGCTGGAGAACTCCACTGAGTCTTTGGTGGGTGAGTCCACAGCTGGGGTTGGGAAAAAGGTCACTATAAAATTTCCACCACATACATGTCATTGTGTACAAATGTACATGAATGAAGTGTTCTTTAAGGTTCGCAGTTGTCTGTGTTTGTTTCCGATCTGCATGAAGGGGTGAAGTCTGCCATCTCTCACTGCTTTTATTACATGTACAGATAAAATGTTAATTGTATAAAATGCCCCATTATACACTGTTGTGCACCTAAACTATGCATAAGACAGTAGATATGTCATATATTGTGTTTTACCTAACAGACACTTTTAGGTATAGAATAGCCTATAGAGCTTTCAACCAAAGCTTTGATTTTACATTTCAGATATGCTGAGTCAAGCAGTTTGTGCAAGGGGTCATTGACATCTAGGTCTGTTACTGTAAATGCAGAAATGTTTGCGGGGATTTAACTTTGCGGTAGGGAGAAAATGGAGTGTTTGGGGTGGATTTGAGTTCTCGTTTGAAACAATAGTAGCGCTACAGTAACACAACGGAACAGCCTTTTGTGGTGGTTTTAAGGTCACCGTTAAGAGTTCATCGTGAAAACTACGAACAGAAAACCACCGCGAACATTTCTGCATTCATAGTATGTTAGGCTGACCTGTAGCACAAACACATGTACTTTAGACTGTCTAAGCTAGAATACATTGTATGTACAATGTACTTACTTAGGTCATCGTACAGTGACCCCTTCCTGAGGAAGGCGGGCAGCTTGCAGGGTGTGGGGACGTGGATGGGCATCATACAGTGGTAGGCCTGCTGCCACGCTTCTGTAGAAAGAAAGAAAGGGAGCTTTGTAAATGTCCTTAAGATACTGTCAGGATCATTCTTGTTGCTTAACACAAGCTATGCTTTTAGTATGCAAATAATATTTCATTAAAAGCATTAAAATACAGTAAAGCTGGTGTGTTACGCTGAAGGGCAGTTATACCTGCTACACAGATACAGATATATTTGTATGCATATTCAAAAGAAAACCAGGAAATCTTTTTTGGATTTACACCAAACAAGCCCATCAAGGCACTCCTTACATCCATTGAATATAAAGTCATAAAAAACATGGGACTGTCACACCATCATTGAAATCTTTATTTTTATCTAACATTTCAAGACAACACAGAAATTTCCACCATCTTCTAGGCTTGGAGGGCTTGATCTTCAATGATAGCACTATCAAAAAACAAGAAACAAAGAAGAAAACTGATTTCCTTCCAACTAAACGTTTGAAAAGCCAGAAACACTAGTCACCTGCATGAGTGAAGTGGCGCTGTAAGGCCTGTACCCAGGTGTCCCTGTCCTCCTTAGTGTCAGCAGAAAAGATGTGGGGCTGGTCCTCGCCTGACACTCGCGTGATCACGTCGAAACTGTTCGGTCTCTTCATGGTCATCTTGTCAACCTCCTCCACTCTGGTGTCCTGTTGGTGTAAAATGTTGCTGTTTTAAAACACCAAAATTATCTTTTCTTTACAGGAAAAAGAATTATGTCTAACCCAAATTTCTTTTTGAACTCTTCTAAATGATAAAAATATGTATTGAGAGATTTGAAATGTTTCAAGTTTCAGTGCTTTGTTTAAAAAAAAAACACAGTAAAAAACACTTAACAATGAGACTGTAGTCTTACAAGTCAGTGGCCACCATCAGTATATGTACTACTGCAACATTTCATGACTTGAACGTTAACAAATTTCATCTCAAAATTCGGCTAGTGCCTTATGACCAAGGGCGGTTATATCGGCTATAAAGATCTTCCAATTATAATGTATAATACTATATTTTCAACATGACCTAACAACTTAGACAACTGCAGAAGTTAGTTCTCAACCCTGCAAGTCATTCAAACAGTTTGCTATCCTTACCTGTCTGATGTGTAATGACAGGAGCGGTTCTTTCTCCTCTATCTCCTCAGGGTAAGCCCAGGTCCTGAGGTAGGGCCCCTTCAGTACACACCACCTCCGCGTCCAGTTAGGAAGGCCACCAACCATCTCCTGTACAATCAAAACATTTCATTTTTCACAAACCCTTGAAGCAAACATTTGTAAGGAAACCATCTCACTGCAAACCATGCATCTCACAGCACATGCACCACTTGTAGGTTTCATCTTTTAAATCTCCACAACTATTTCAGACCTAAATGAAATATCTTTATGGTTAAAAGTTAAGTATATGAGTGAAATGCATATCTTTGCAAAGCACAGAATTTGCTTCTGACGCTGCTTCTCCAGATTGCAATGGGAAGCACCATCATAAGCAACTTTCTGTGACTACATCTCATATCTATACAGGACACTGCAAAAAGTGGACCCTACTGCCATGCCTGTTCTAGACTATAGCACCGTGGGTAAGACACTGCAAGACACATCATGCAGGAACACTGAATAGTGGCCTTTACCTCATTTGGGAGTTCCTTTGCAAAGCAAGTAAGAAGGGAAGAAAAAAAAAATTCAGTCATTAAACCACATTGTTGATAACCCTTGAGTAGAAAAATCAATTACACTAAAGGTTCTGCATAGGAGTCAATTAATTATTTCAAAAACATTATATCAGACCTTGTCTATAATAACCTGATGCTTTGGATAGTATATTTGGTCATATACAGCTTTCATCAAATCCGATTTCGAAAGGTACTGCGTTCTAGTATGTACATATGTACCTAACAACAGCACCTTTTATCTAATTTCTCTATCTAGCAGATTGGATAACAAAACCCAGAGCTTGAGGTATCCTTCAATACAGTACTCCCCCCTCTAAAACCATGTAGTCACACTGGGAAACAACACATATCAAGGCAAAGCACATCCTAGCAGGTAGAGGAACACCAACAGAGAGGAAAGCAGCAGTACCTGTAAGTTGAGGAAGCCAGCTGCACATTCCTCCACCATACACCTGGGCTGGACGGCCAGCCGGCAACAAAGGTTCCCGTACAGGGAGATGTGGCTACTACTGTCTGCAGGGCACAGGCAAACAGATAGGGGGCGTCACTGATATGCTAACTGTCAACAACTTGGACACTGCATCATGCATGTCATGACATTGTGTGGAATTTTCATCTTTTTTGTGTGCTTTCTACTGAAAACAAGTTTCCTACACAAGTGCGTGTTTAAGAATCAACACTTCCAAGTTTTCTACAATCTTACAAGAAGACAATGTGTTCTTCAAACCTTTTCTTCTGTCAATTGTCCATGAAAAGCATGCTTGGAACAGAAGCAAAGTCACAATATTGTATACAACAGCAGTGCAGTAGTAAGAGGTGCACAGAAAGCTGAAAGGCTAAAACTAAAAGTATGTCCTTCACCAGAAATGAATAGTGGTCATATAGAAGTTAATAGGTCATAATAAGTACACAGTCAAACCTGGCCAAGAAGACCACTCAAGGGGACCGATAAAAATCTGGTCTATGTGGACAGGTGGTCACTATAGACAGGATTCTAAATGTTCGTGTCAATGGGAGAAATTATCTAGGGGACCACCAAAAAGAAGTCACATTGGCCAAATGGTCCTTATACAGAAATGGTCACTGTACAGGTTTGACCGCAGAACTGTGGCTGTGACTAACAAATTTGAACATTCCCAAACATGGTATGATGTTTAAAGTTGTACCATAGAGCCTTACAGTCAACATTCTGCATTATAAAGGATTGAGATCTTTCTCCGCAATGCAACAATGTACCCCTAATACTGATCGTAACATGTGACAACCATCCTCAGCAAACAACTTTCTATAACATCATTCTTAAAGTATTGCATCAACAAAGAACAGGAAGGGTCATGTAGCCTAGAGTTTGGCAAATGTTTTGGCAACATGAATCTATTTCTTGTTGAACTTGTGCCATCTTGTACTGTAAATCTTGAAATTTTCGCAGTGCTTTTATTAATATGCATTTCCAATACATTAATCATTATACTGTACTACCAAATAGTTTCAACTGAGAATTTCAAACATAGCGAAAACCTTTTTTTCCTCATACCACAAAATAAAACCACCATGTAAGTAAATGAGTTACTGTAAATGCAGAAATATTCACGGTGGTTTTATGTTCGCGGTTTTCGCGGTAAACTTTTAACGCAAACTTAAAACCACCGCGAAACTTTTTGCCCACCTATGACTGTTACGCTTCTATTGTTTCAAATGCGTACTTAAACACACTCCATTTTCTCCCTACCGCGAAATAAAAACCATGCAAACTTAAATGTATTTACAGTATGTAAAATGTAACTGTTGTTGGGGGATCCCAGGAAAACAGAAAGATTGACCAACCTTTTGATCCTACAGTGAGGTCATGTGTTCTAATGGAGTCACTGGCATCTCTGAGACTGAGTTCAACACTAGCAGCAAGATGAAACTTGGGACCTCTGAGAAAGGGAAGGGAGAGAAGACACTATTAGTAACAATAGCCTTTACTATTGGCTTATCATTGCTCATCGTAACCATGACAGTACAACTTTGATTGTAAAAAAGGTATAAATCGACCCAACTTTTGATTTATGGCACTAGTTGGAAATTCCTACAGCCAAGTTATTTATACAAACTATTGGAGATGAAAAAAATTGCTTGTTGATATTTACAAGAAAAATCTAACATATTAAAAGATATCTAGCAATTATGACTTGAGAGTTGCGTACATGTACATAAGGCTAATTTCTACAGCTGCTAATCTAATTACTAGTCTAGTGCTTCTACAAAGACAAGGGATGTCAACTTACATGTTACAAGGGTTGGATCCTGGGGCGGAGTCTGATCTTTCCTGAAAAGTAAACAAAAAGGATAACTTTTTTATGTATTGTATGACTCAATTTTTCTGCTATCAAAAGAAACTCCAACATGTCTGACAATGTCCTTAAATTCTATACCTACCAGTTTACAATCATGAGGCCGATTTAATCCTTTACAACTGTTTGATTCACAATTATTCAGAGAAAATTCAATCTCAACAACTGGATAAGAATATATGAGATTACTTCTGAACTTTTCAAGTAACATCCATCACTCTTCTTCAGCATCACTAGAATAAACTGACAGAATGCATCGATACTAAATTCATTAGATTTATTAAGATTGAGCATCAGGGCTGTCTCCAGGACCCGTTCTTCCGTCCCAGGACGGAAATTTGATTCTTGGGACGGGAAAAAATTCAACCCTGGCCGTCCAAAAAATATCAATTTCATGACCTAAAACTGATGAAAATGAATCTTTGTAAGCTTAGAATGACAGATTTAACATTGAAAATAAAAAAAATATGGGCTTCCAAACAATGAGTGGGACGTAAAAAAATTTAAGCTGGAGACAGCCCTGTTGAGCATGTTTAGTTCAAAGATTTTTGACCAAGACTTACCAGGTAGGCCTGTACTTTCTTGCCCATGGACTTGCCAATGGAGGCAGACATGCTGTTGATCTTGTGTTTGATCTTCCTGGGTGTGCTGGCGAAGGCCAGGTCATCCTCCAACACTGTGTAGTACACCTCTACAGCCAGCGAGAAGTCGTGCACAACATCCTCACTGGGAAGACACAACAACAACATAACTTCATATGAAAACAGTGTCAGGGTACACAACCAGTATAAAATACAGCAAACAAATTCCTTACATATTATAACAACTCTCAATGATATTCAAAAGGCTCTGAGAATGGTAACGTTGGGTAACATAAATTCGGGATTTTTCTGATAATGGTTGACTGAAATCAATCTAGCAGAACAATAAACCATCCTTTTTTTCTATTATTCTGTCAGTATCATGTACTATCTTTGCACTAATCATATATATGGTAGATTTTGTCTCTAGTCGTGCTGACACCATAATATTTCAACTTGAAACTACCGTCCGCCGCACGCACAATGACGGTGCTGTCGGACAGGGGTGCACATTAATTCGGGAGAGAAGATTCGTCTTGAATATCTTACCGCTAATCACATTTTATACAGCAGCTATTCGTTCCATCCTTGGCTTGAGGAGAGTGCTATGGATATAGACGTGTCCAAGTAAAAAAAATACACGAAAAAACGGCCGCACCGCACACATCAGGCCTTTTGCTAACATCCCGTTTGTTGAGTCGGTAGAACGTCACTCAAAGTCGATCCCCACCGTCATGGCAACGTGTACATTATTCATGGCAAGTAAGCTGGATGCCGTAGCAATGGTTATACTACTATGTCCATGTGTTCCTTGTTGTGTTAGGAGCAAACTTTGAGGAAAATATCGTCTTCCATCCACTATCACACGCAACATTTAGACAAAAAAGTGTTCCTCACAAACCTTTGTCGTCTGCTTGACAACAGGATTCTGGGTAACAATATGGCGGCGGGAAAATACACGTGCCGTAGGTTGTAGCAACAAAGAGGAGTTTTGATGATTGATCACACTTAGAATCCAGTTGCAGGTTAGCAAAAGAGATTGTAATAAGTTGTCTTGTAAATAATTGTGTTTAGCAGGCAGGAGATGTGACATTTGTCTTATAAACCAGCGAATAAGCGTGCAGTGTGAGTCTCCCACGAAGCCCCCAGACTTTGTCAATAAGGGACGGAGAGTTTTTGACGTCGCCAACTTCTAATGCATGGTTATCGAAGCTTTTCAGACAGTGTTCTGAATGCGTTAGTCTGTCAAGTTTGCATTTCTAGCGGTATTACTGATGTTGCATCTAGCACATATCCCTAAATACCCCGTTTTCGAAAAATCCCGAATTTAAGTACCCCACGAATTTATGTTACCCAACGTTAATACTGATGTATTGGAGGAATTTATAGCTGCTGAAAACAAAATAAGATACATTTTTCAGTCTTATGACAAGTCATGCAGTAACACTGTCGATGAATTGAATGCACAATTAGGGGATTTTGTCATCTCTGAAGATGACATAATATGGACATTTTCATAACATTCACCCACAGGTAACTACTGTAAAATGCATGTATTCTGATTGGTTGACTGCAAGACTTCATGTGATCAACATGGCAGGAGTTTATCTATTTGGCAGGAGTTTCCCCACTCAGTTCGGGCTTATCTGAACAAAATAGATCACGAATTTGATCCAATATGGTGATGTTAAGATCGTCGGAAAGGTAGGATTGTACTTGGATTAAAATTATGCAAAATAAAGTTGCAATATCGTAAGTGTGTTTGTGTGTCTTGCTCAATCCTATTCGCCCCCCTTCCCTCCTTAGGGATGCCAATATCGCTATTTCGGGCTATACAGATATGCGGGATCTACTGTATCATGATTTTGTGGTAAAAGATCACTGCAAAAATAAAACCACTGCAATCATCACAAGATTTACAGTAACACTCATGAGAGGGAATCTCCTCAATAGACAAGGATGCATAGGAAGGTGAGACTACTCACAAAACAATGATGTCATCGAAGGTGATGTCTGTCATGGTCCTGTCGACGTGCACCAGTTGTGTGTCCTGGATGTTGAGTCCCTGCTTCAGCACACAGAACACCGCACACCGACGCCCCTCTCCACGGTTCTTGGACAGCTCAGGCTCGCGCCACATCAGGGGGATACGAATGTCTGAAACACGTAACAATAAAGACTTGATTTTAGATTGTAAGGACTACTGCAAATTCATTTATACAGTAGAATCCGCTTAACTGCACCACCCATTTGTCAGCGTTTTTGGTGCAATTATCCGGCTGGTGCAAATATGCGAAATGCCCAGCTGGACCGCACCACCATGGGTGAGGGGGTGTATTATATTGTTAGTCGGAAACACTAGCACAAAGAAAACAGACGAAATTATTCAGTTATTAACTTTATTTATTGACCCTTTGCTGAAAATAAAGAAATGACTACGAACCTGTTTTGATTTTGCATTCTTTCATTTTTCCATGCGATCTACCGCATTACATAAACATACGTGCTGACAGCCACTCGAAAGAGTAGGGCAAGTCTACATGAGTTCATCATTACAACACACGTAATGTTACAGGGGAGGCATTCTGAAACATCGTCATACCACTCATGGGATAACAGTTTCTGTGTTACATTACGTAGAGTGCAGTTGTCGATTTACGTAAATCATGTACCGCCATGAAACTAGGGATTGAAACTAAAACTTGGTTACTGATTACGGGTGACCCGCCCGGGACCTCCCATACGATTCCTATCAATGTGACTGTCAATGGAGACCGCCTTCTTTTGTTACTCAAGACAGTTTTAAACATATTGGCGGTATTGCGCCTTTACACCGGCAGGTATCGGCTCATTTGTACCGCTTTTGCCGATTTGTATTATAAGCGCATCTTTTCAGTTAACTTGTCGAGGATTTTTGAAAAAAATTGGTGCAGTTATCCGGCATTGGTGACCATGCGAGGTGCAGATATGCGGAGTCACTAACAATGCAGTGAATGGGAACCGGTTTGGGATTTTGGGATTCGGTGCAATTAAATGGAAGTTGCGTTTATCCGAGGTGCAATTAAGTGGCTTCGTCTGTACTTGCTGGGACTTAATTTTGCAGTAGGAGAGGAAAGGATGTTTTCGTGGTGTTTTACGTTCATGGTTGAAACCATTCTGTGGTACAGTAGTAACAAAATGGAAACGCATCTTTGCAGTTTATAATCCTTCAGTGGAGGGGCGACCATGAATATAAAACCACCGCAAATATTAAATTACAGTCAGGGTAAATCAAAATATACAGCACTAAACTTTATCCAAAGTGAGGTTTTCTTAGCGACAATCAAGTTCAAGGAAGATATACATTGCACGAGATGTAAGTACATAGGAATACAGACATCATTAAAAAAGGGACAGCCATTGCTTTCTTTTCAAACATTATACCACTTATAAAGCATTGAAAAGTTTCACACAAAGTTTTTACCTGAAACAGCAACCTTGGCTTTACACGGCTCCTTGGCCTGGTGGCCGTTGGTCGCTTCTGAGTTCTCTTTCCCCATCACCTCTGCTGTCTTACGCCTCTGTAGCTCACTCATGTACGCCATCATTCTGGGAAATAATTATTAGCACACCATATTAAAAAAAATATGTCTACAAACAGGACTTGTTGAGTTGTTTTTGCAGTCGGACAAAAAATTTCCACCACTGTCTAACTGTATAATTTTTATTATACAGTTCTCAGATGTCTTAAAGTAAACCTTTCTATATATGAACGTCTATTGATTTCTTAGTCAATTCATATGTGAAGAATACAGAACAGTTCTCAAGACTTTTCTCAGACCTTTGAAGGGATTAAAGACTTAAGACTATGACGCATGGGTCACTTGGCAGTCTTAGCTGTGAGAAAACAAGAAGGTAATAAGAGATGGCAGACATCATCCCCTTACTCGTTCTGTAAACGCATTAAAGTTTGCGGCGGTTCAATGTTCACGGTTTCCGCAGTAACCTCTTTACCGCAAACTTTGAAAAAAAAAAAGAGAAAATGCTTATGTTCTGTCTTCTGCCTACCTACCACTTTGTTTGAACTGTGAACTACAAACCACTGTGAACCCTAAATTTTCACCCTTCCGCAAAATCAAATCACCGCGAACTTAAATACATTAACAACATGCTTTGCAGCCCTTGCAGTACTGAGGATGATGCATGTACATGTGCGTACTGTTCATTTGTTTATTGGCAATCACACATACAAACACAGACACACACACGCACGCACACACACACACACACACACACACACTCTCACACACACACACACACTCTCACACACACACACACACACACACACACACTCACACTCACTCACTCACACCCTGACATGTATATAATCATACATATACACACAGACAAGCTGAAAACAATTGGAGTAAACTGTGAAGTAACAATGTTGAAGCCCCACACCACAGACACCCCGGTGAGAGTGAGCGCACCTTGTGTTAGAGGTGAGCAGGTTCTTGGCAGCCTCCACTGCCTGGGCCTCGTGCTTGCAGGCCTGCAGCAGTTTGGTGGTGCCGTCTCGCATCTTGATCTCGAAATCCAGCTTCTGCTGGATGTCCGCATCCTGAGGTGGACACAAAAGTCAACGGTAAAACATTTGTCTTCATTCTTCAATGTAGATAGCACTTGTATTTCTTAACCTTCTCCCTGCTGCCTAACTCTGTTTCCAAGAGGAAGTTGGGTGCCAAACGGCTACTTCAGAGTGCTAAAGGTTAATGTCTATTTTCCAGAGCAATATAAAACAGCAGTATCTCAAAAAGTTTACCATCTAATTTCTGGGTGATAAACATTCCTGGCAGTTGCAGGAGGGATGATCAATATGCATATGATTCAACTGGTTAACTCTCAGCTTCCCAGTAACTAAAGAATGGGTGGGTCCACATGTACAAGTGCTCAGGGTTGAGAGGCCACCTGTCCAGTTGACCAAATGTTTTTGCTATCCTGAAATACACATCTGTACCTGAGTTACTGGGCATAGGTGTGTGTGTCATGATAGCTGGGCTTTTTATAAAACAGATTCCTTGCATTTCTGTTTTACATGTAAGTGACCTAGTTTACACAGCTTCAAACTGAAGCATATTCTTTGATGTCACAGAAGACATGGAGAAAACAGATTAAGTGTTAGAAATACATTGTACACCTATATATCAACGTTAAAAGGCATTTATCACAAAAGCTTTTATCTTGATAATTGGGAGCTGGGTTGGCATACAAAAATGTAGTTTTACTTGTAACTACCCAAGACGACTACAACTACTGTAGACACTATAGATCTAATCTGTATATCATAACTTTTTTTATAATATCTCAGCTAGTTAGAACTTTAGGATTTTATTTATAGTTTTAGCTATTTGTCATTTTGCACTGGCCACAATACAAAACAATACTAGATAGACAAAGTACTTGTAGGGGATAAAAAGATCACAGTATCGACATGTGATACTTTTGGAACGATTGTAGAGCAAAAACGTGGGTGGTAGACTAATCATCAATGGCTCCATCAATGTAATTATTTGTTTAAAGTCGTTCTTGCATTGCGTAAATGGGAGAAAGAAGATATACAATGTAAAATTCCGGGATACAGCTAAAGGTCTGCATCAAAATGGCACACTACTTACTACATGTATGACTGTATGACTATAGTAAGGTTGACCATCGATCAATAATAAATATTTTCTTTTTTGTCTGTTATAGTTTTATTCATGTGATGCTGGTATTAGTATTACCATGCATGAATTAACTACATCATATATAAACATATATCTTGAAAAATATGTCAAAAGCCTTCAATCGAAATGAAAAGAGGTTTTAGATTAACCTCATCAAAAATATTATGAAAAGCTTTTTCCGCACATAATCCAGCAATCAATCAGTTCCGTGCCAATTGTTAAATAATCTATCATATTGGAAATTTTGCAAAATGGTCTGCTATGTGTTGGTGAATAGAAAACATTTTTTGTTGCTGATAACATAGCCAATTTTACATTACAGTCAAATGCACAGCCTTTTGCAGTGAACGTAATATAATTACATGTACTGAACAATGACTCAATTTCCATATGTTTCCTGCCATTAAGACTGTAGGCAACAATTATCAATTGGAAAAAAAGCACTAATTATGGCAGAAACCATCTGAAAGCTGGTTACGGTTAACTTAATTGGATGCAAATGTCTTTGTACGTGACATTGGCTTCCCTTTTGGCAATGACTTTGCAGAATTACACTTTGTGGCAATTTCCATTCCACTTAACTATCACACTTTACCGTTGATAACATGTTATTTTGTAGTACCTAGAGTAGACACTGACATCAAATATTCATCAGGTCTCAGTGCAGTTACAATACTGGGGATTTTGGTAATACCTAAATAAGGTATGGGAGTAGAGGTCTGTTGGATAAACCATGTGCAGAAATGTTTTAGATATAGCTGTCTCTAACTGAACTGGGGGATTTATCACAAGTTCATCCTTGGTAAATCCCATTTTGCTGTAATGGCGGAGATGAAATTACACAGATATTTTACACGCTCTGTCAAAAGTGATCTCTTCATCTGTTCCATGGTCTGTTGACTAAAACAACAGAACCATACAGGGAAGTGGAGATATACAATATCAGAGTAAGATTATTATTGAAAGGAAGAGTGAACAGGCATTCATGTCTACATTACATATTGTAATCAAACTGAAGTACGTATAATTATCATAAACAGTAATTATATGGTACATGTATGGGCATGCGATTTTCAGTGCCTTATAAAAATCGGTCACACACAAGAAATATTTTTGAGCTATTCTGGGCATCGGCTGTCCACTGACTGTAAAAGCGACTAGGATACACGATTGAGGAGACTTTCTTACTACTGTACATCTAAATTCTAATGCCTATATAATATATTTTGTTATGGCTTCGTAGTACGCCACAACACCCAAAAAATGGTACCAGTGACCCTTGCTTCAACCATCCTGGGAACAAGTCTCAATTTTCACAACATGTGGCAGTTAGAGCAGAACAATGGCAACACTGCCATCTATGTCAACACAGAGGCATCCCTACAGCTCCACACAACAACTGTTGGAGGAGGAAAGGGGACTACATACTCACACATTTGGGAAGCTTCACCATCGGGTGGTGCAGATGCATTGCCATTGGGTCCAGCAGCTTTGGTTCCAGTGGTGAAATCTCAGACCCTTTCAAACAGATGTATGCTCCTGCATCTTGGCAGATTTCCTGGCTTCCCAACCTCCTGGCTTGTCCATGTATGCCATCATGCCTTTACTCATGCCGGACTGAACCATTCAGAAACAGGGGTGGTGGGGACGGCATGGACCACTAGCGTGTGTCCTTGCACACTGGGAGATTCCATTCCCACAGCAGAGCATGATTCATCATCCCACAACCAGGGACACTGACGTCTGACTCACGAATGACGTTCGTTCGTGGGGTCTAGATTTGAATTTTCAAACCGACACTGGTAGAGAGATCCAGATTTTCTTTGTTCAGAGGCCAGTAGACCAGACCAGAAGCTGGCTACTATCTATTCCCGCCACCACTTCCTCTGCTGGAGGAGGAAAATTACTTCTGCGGCTGGGCGCTGACATCATCCTTCCTGAAAGGCAGTCTACTTGCAAGGACAGCCGGCGGTACCGATACCTCCCTCGGGATCCCTCAGGCTTATTTCTATGCAGGCAAGCACAAGCTTCAAAACATCATTATTTCAGTATTCACTAGGTCATACCACAGCAGAGGGGAGAGGGGGCATGTGAACAATTAGTTTTTAAAAATCTATTTTTCCCCATCTAGATCTCACAAACTGAACCACTGATTGTACTTTCAGTTCATATTTGGACAATCAAATTTTAACAAAGACGAAGAAAAAAAGGTAGTGCCCCCTATTATCTGATGCAATAATCTGAAGGACAGCTAAGGAATCCGATAAAAAATGCCAACTGCTGAACGATGTCAGAAATTTAGGTCAAGCAAGTGGAGGGATTACTAGTGGCATGTAATTTATGTGGAAAACAGCTTCTGCTAAGTTCCTGACGATTGTTATCTAAACCATTTAGGATATTTGAGCCTTGTTACTGTTAGTAGTTTAGATATTATAGTTAAATCCATTACCCCCTCCCTACAAGTGTAACAGTCCGCGCATGCGTACTGAGCCCGTTTCGTGTAGTTGCAGGAGACCATGTGAATAGACGTTTGTTTGATTGTACTTCTGTGTCTGTGTGCAATCATTCGTCATCCTTGCGTCCGAGTGAATGGGGACTGATGCCGGTTAACAAATGGTAGCAGAGGGTGTCTATGCAGCTCTGTGGACCCTCTAGTTTTTGTCCGTGAGTGTTTGATTGGAGTTTTTTTGCGCGAGTTTGGCGCACGTTTCTTTTGGACGTTGTCAAAGATGGCGGACAACCCACCCCGTCACGATAGAGTCCCGCGTTTCGATTTGAAGTTGAAGTCATATGAGCAGTACAGATTTGAACTCGAGTGTTGGAATACGGTGACCTCCACCCCGAAGAAATCGCGGGGCACTGCGATTCTTTTCAGCCTACCGGAAAGTGACCAGGATGAATTCAAGACCAAAAAACTTTTAATATCTAAGCTCGGCCACGAAGAACTGACATCTGCCGACGGCTATGCCAAGGTCTTGCAGAAGTTGGACGATCATCTCAGGCGAGATGTCACGGGGCGGCTGTGGGAGTCGTTTGCGGATTTTGACAAGTACAGTCGCGACTCCGGGACGTCGATCAGTGAGTACCTTTCCAGCTTCGACATCTTATACAACAGATTGAACAAATGTGGGGGTGTCACTCTTCCGGAGTCAGTCTTGGGCTTGCTACTCGTACGTCGAGCCAACTTATCTCAAGAGGATGCGAAATTTGTCATGACTGGATTGAACTATGAAAACGAAGACACTAGCTTATATATTCAAGCCAAGGCGTCACTTCGGAAATTTTCTGATAATCTTGTTCTACCGCCAACCTCGTCAGAGTCAGCCGACATGGCCGGTATGTCTAGTACTTTTGTAATGCCGAGGATGAACCAAGAGAGCGCTAACGTGACCGAGAACGTGGGTACCAGGCCTCGTGGTTCTGGGCGATATGCGAGGTCGGGGGCCGGCAGGGGTCAAAGTTCGTTCCAAGATGGCGGCGCCCGTGGATACGGGTCGGGCCGGAAGTGGAGTCCCCCGGATGGACGGTTCAATCCAAAAAACAAGTATGGAAGTTATATGCTTTGCCATTGCTGTGGTTCTTTCCGCCACTTGTTGGAAGAATGCCCGGACGCGAAGACAGAAGAGGCATACATGACGGAAGAAGTTCAGACAGAAGACGATAAGAAGTTTACAGTTATGTTTACTAATGCTGCTTCCGAATCAAAGCGCGAGATGTCGGAAGAGTATACAAAGGTATGTGCCGTCCTAGACTCAGCGTGTTCCGCTACTGTGTGTGGTGTTTCCTGGATGGACCAGTACTTCTCCATGTTAGATAAGGAAGATCGGAAAAACGTTACACGAGAAGCCAGTTCCCATATGTTTGAGTTTGGAGGGGACAACACACTCCCTTCTTTAGGAAGATACAAGATTCCTGCCACCTTGGCTGGCCGAAATGTGCTGATAACAACCGATGTCGTAGAACGGGACATTCCATTATTGTTGTCTTTAGATGCCATGAAGAAAGCTGGTGTAGTACTGCACACGCAGGAGGACAGGGCCACAATATTTGGCAGGAATGTCAACCTCTGTTTTACCAAGTCAGGTCATTACTGTGTTCCATTGGTGGAGAGGCCAATCAAGGTCATCAAGGTGTTCGAATCCCATTTGCACAAGGGTATGTGTAAGTGTCATCCACGGGACAGCGCTCGACCAGCTGCAGCATTGCCAAATGACGAGCAAGCTACCCCACAGTCACAGCAAGAGGTACAGATGAAGAGTCTTCAGGCAGATCTTCAGATTGCCAAGGCGAAGATATCTGACCTACAGGTGAGAAATGACACACTTGCCAAAACTAATAGAGAAATCAAGCTTCTCCGTCAGAAGACAAAGGATGAACTTTCGCAGTTGCACATGTTTGCTGATCAGCTGAGTTATGAGAACAACTCCATAAGAGAGGAGATAGTAGAAGAGCAAACCAAGAGTCAACTGCTCCAAGAGAACTTGAAAGAAGCCGTGCACAAATTGACGCTGATAGAAAAGTCTGAAACAGTGGAAAAAGAAACGCAAGCTGTGATTAATGATCCAGGACAAGTCAACACTGAGGAGATAGATATTCAAACAAGCACACTCAGACAAGGAGAAGGAACTGTCAAAGTACTAGAATCAGAGGAGTCTGAGGAAGAACCAGCAGACAAGGAGGAATCAACAAATACGGACATAGCATTACGTTCTGAAGCAGTAGACGCAGAGAAACCATCGGACCAGGTAGCCTTTCCATGTGAGGAGAAATCAAAAGGAGAGACTGATAAGGGGCGAAAACCTCCCCGAGGGACAGAGACTGTTAATGTTGATACTGGATAAACATATCTTGGTTTTTAGGACACTCGTAGCAGCAAATGTCATGTTTCAAATTGTCAGTTAGCAGACATCCTAACTAAAAAGGGGGTGCCTGCCAACACGCTGTCAAAAGTGGTAACAACCGGAAATATGGGGCAGTTCCCGTGAGGAAAAAACAAACAGAACAAGGTGGAAGTCATAATGACATTCAAAGCAAATGAGAACAGTTGGAAGTCTGAAGTTATAGTTGTTTGCCAACCTTTGACTTTGATAGTTAAAGTTTATATACCAACATTTTATTTCCTATCATATTAACACAATTGATTGTAGCTTACTTTAAACATTCATCTCTTAGATATAGTTCCAATGTTATGTACTTTTCTGTAGATGCACAAAAGAATTGTGTTCTAATCATTTGTGGTAGCTCTCACCCATTTTAGAATTATGGAGCCTGTCAGCTTTGCTTACCTTTGTTTAGGAGACAAGTATATACCAACGTGAATTATATCTCATATTTGTAAAACCATATTTTTTATTATCTCCGAGCTTACTCCCCTATATATCTGTCAAGAAAACAGAAAAGAGGGAATGTTAGTAGTTTAGATATTATAGTTAAATCCATTACCCCCTCCCTACAAGTGTAACAGTCCGCGCATGCGTACTGAGCCCGTTTCGTGTAGTTGCAGGAGACCATGTGAATAGACGTTTGTTTGATTGTACTTCTGTGTCTGTGTGCAATCATTCGTCATCCTTGCATCCGAGTGAATGGGGACTGATGCCGGTTAACAGTTACTACAACATTTCTCCTTCTTGTTCATTTGAACATTTGAAAAAAAAGAAGAATCATTGAATAAAATACATGATGTGCTATGTATCATAAATAAAATAAATGAAATAAAAATGAAAATGTTTGCACAAGGAAGTTATAATATGGAGATATAACCTCTGGACTTGGTTTGCAGATTATTTCTTTCGCAAACCATTACTACATATAATGTATTAGTAATGTAGCAGTGGTAGCCTGTGTTTTTGTTTATTCATTCCAGCTAATAACCATGTACAGTGCAATGACATTGGGTTGGCCTTTTAAGAACTTGCCATTATGGCCTAATTACCTAAAGTGGTTTCTGCTGTAACATTTCTGCCAGATGCATTTCAATGATTACCAACCTTTCCACCTCAACTTAGGGAATAAAACAGAGAAGAAAACATTACATGTATAAATTGTGTTTTTTTTTGTCATTTGCCAGATCTATCATTCAAGAATGCATGGATAACTCTTCATTGATCTGTTGTCCTGTTATTCCCTTGACATCGAGAATATATATACCGTAAAGGGGGAAATCTTTTTTGGGATTTAATTTTGTGGAGGTTTTTCATCAGTGAACATAAACCTCCACAAACAGTTCCCATTTTACAGTACTTATGAATTATATTCAATTTATAGTGTTTTTTCTTCAAAATAAATATCTCTAATTGAGCATTAAGCAGAACTTCACAATAATTCAAAATCACATTCTCCTGATTGAATAGCAATACACATATTGCTTTTATAACATCCACACTGTATGCGTAAGGCCCACAGACTGAGTCAGAGAATGGAAGTGTTCCCAGAAAGCCTGTAATTATCAGTCTGGCTGGGGACATCTGTGCTTCCTGCTTCATTCATCACAATGTGTGTCACTATCGGAATTAAATCAGTTCTAAGGTAGAGATGAAACAACTTCAACAGGATTGAATATCCTGAAAATCATGATATTTTCTGGTGAGTGAACTCTGTGGGTTAGCCTGAACTCAATCAAGCTCCTGTAACGGCTTGCCGCCCTGTAACCGCATAGCCGCCCAAGAGGGGAGGGGACAGAAATTCCCGGACAGCTCTAGTTTGCGTTATACAGACTATCTGTGGGTTATTTAGAGCAGTTACTCGGGAAGCTGCTTACATGTTATTAGGTTCCTGGCAAGAAGAGACAAAGCTGAAGATAAACATTTTCTTTTTTTCTGCATTTCAATGTTCTGCTTTTCAAACATAGCCATTTGTATTTTTCCTGAATAATCGTTTCTGGCTGACCTTCATAAAATTAATTTCATTACTCTACGGTAAATTAATCTGTGAAACTCAAAATGCAATGGAATTTGCAGCGTAATTGTACTAACTATTTCATTTTGGTCTAGGAAAATTGCCAAAGGAAATGTATGCTAATGACTTCATTAGACGTAAAACGGGCATAAATGACAGCTATAATAAGCACATTTGTCACATATATCACAAATAGCCCGCACAATCCAATTTGTTTTGCTACACTTCTCACATCCTAGGAAAATAGCATTATCTTCTAAACAGGTGATTGTGCCCTCTGGGACAGGGTAGCACCAATAAATGGGGTCAGCAGCAATATTACAAACACCGCTGGGGATATGAGACAATAAACTCTGTTCTCTTGGTACAGGTACATTAATCATGGTGCAGATAACTAAAGCACTGGGGGAATCTTTTACACTGCGCTGCATCTGGACCAAGAGATAGCCATCACCGCATACACACTGTAGTACATGTAGGTAGTGGCAGTGAAAGCGGGTGGCATGCCCCCTTGTGTCTAGGTATCAAACTGCAGTCTGCAAAGAACAAATTACATAGAAACTTACTAATTTCTGGTTTGGGGGAAAACTTTACATTGTGCCTATAAAACTAGCATTTGAGTTATCATCTTGATAGTTACAATAATGTCAATCACTGTCCTTATCACATGTATGTTTCCTAATTTGTTTTATGACACATCTTTCTCAAGACTATGTACTTCAGCACTCATCCTTCAGGTACAAACTTGCAAATTAAAATTCTCTATTATCAACTCTATAAGTCAACCGAGTACAGGTATGAGGTAAGACGATTTACATCCCCATCCAAAAAATCACAAGATACACGGTCACAAAACATTGATTACATGGGCCTGCTTATCACCAAGCATGAAAGGAACTTGAGACCACACTTGTGCAAACATCAAGAGAAAGCTGGGCATATTTAATTGGAGAACATGTTTCTGATTAAGTGTTGGGAATCGTATACTGGGGAACAGAGATTGGGTCTACAATTTCAAAGGCTTCCATGTAACTAGAAAAAGGAAGTTCATGTTATTGTGAGCAGACTTGGCATTACAATTTTACATGTCATCAGGAGTCCATGCCTAAAGCCAGTAGGAGGGATGTGTTGGTGCAGTTCACAAGTTCAAGAATACAATATCCAGGGGGACCCTGATCCTCAACTTCTTTTCTACATAGCATGTTACTGATAAGTTTTGAGTTTTACTTGGCGTTCATTTGAAGTGCATGTATTCCGATAGAAATGTGAAATACTTGCCGTCAAAATCATTCAACTGTGGTGTATCAGGTTATCAATATGAAAATTTAAAAGTTTAATCAGGTCAGGTTGTTCTTCCATATATAGCTGTGAAAGGAGATGAAAACTGTAATGTATTGCAGCAACACAGGTCAACTCTGTGGTTGCAAGCCACTTGACTTATCTTTTCATCATCTGTTATTGCACCAAAACCTCTGATAAAGTGGATAATAATCCTATTACTACTGGTTCTGAGACAGATTTATCCAAACCAGATGGTCCTTCTCAGTATGGGACCTGTCTACTGCTGATATATAAGAAATTGCTTTCACCTGTATGTGATCACAAGATAAGCCAAGCTTTCTCAGTTTCTGTACTTGGCTACTCTTACATTTTACTGTAGCTGACTAGAATTGAAACACCCTCCTCAAGTATAGTCTCCAAGCAGAGGTTAGGTTCTGGCTTGTTTTGGACGATTTTTATCAGGCTTTCTATTTTGTGTCATGCTCTCTTTATGTCTGCCAGCAAAACAGTTTGGATGGCAGACAAAAAAATAAAACCTGACTAAATAGAAACCCTGATAAAAACACCTAAATTGACGTCCAAAACAAGCTGGAGACTAACTTCTGCTAGGAGAGCACCTGAAGTAAACAGTGAGGCCTTGTTTACAGTAACCTAATTAAGAGATCTAATTAGAATGACAATCAATGTTTTGGGTGGTCTTCACACCTCATGAACTCTCACAAATAGGAAACAACAACAGCTGTAAGTCGTGGACAAGTGTCTGTATTGTGTGGGAGGTTTGACCCTGACCTCAACCACAGGTGATCAAACAGGTCTGTATTGTCTGGATGTCAGGCTCCAGGTGTTCCTATTGTGACGCACAGGATGTAAAACTGTTTCCCTGAGGCTAGACCTACCCAGACAGGTGTATATAGCACAACAATTAAACTGTTATAGGAGGAAACAGGTGTAAAAGAACTGGGCAAAGGTGAATTTCTACTTGTTATCCAAACATCTGCAGCCTTTTGTAACTTTTGAAGGTGAGAATACCAGGTGAAGGTATCTTTACAATATGAACAATTCTATGAGAACCCCCTCTAGTCGTGAATAAGCACTAGTCTCACAGCACGCCAAACCGGAACACGACACGACATGTGGGTCACCCTCGGTAAACAGCGACAAGTGGGCAAGTCAACCGTTTATTTGTTGGCTGGAGGGCGGTATCACAATGCCGACTAGCCAATAATGTCCACCGACAGGAAACCACTCACTGTCCAAGTGACTTCCTTTCCGTCTTTTACCATGGCTTCCTACATAGATAATGTGTCCCATCAATTCTGCTCAGGTATCACTCAATTTTTCGCAACACAGATCATCGAAAAGCCAGCATTCTTTCTACTTCACACAGATCAAAGGGGCTGTTGACGCCACAAATACTTCTTGTAGACACAAATTCCGGGAATCACCAGAAAAACACTTGCCGCGTCCGCAGATTACCTGCTTGTTAGACAAGGGCAAATAATTGTACAAGAGAGACAAACAGAGAGGGGGGATTTCTCAGAGGAATTACAAATCTAATTGCCAATGGGGCGGATAAGCTGGAGTGTACAGACTATTGAGTTATTTTTATCCACGTCCTCTGCATTGCTCGGTATCTGCGATGACACGAAATCCCCCCAAAAGTAGCGAATGCAGGGATAATAAGACAATGTGAAGTTTCAGATCTGTGCGATGTGGTAACCCCAGATTGCTGATCAAACGGAATGTTTGAAATAGTCCTCCAGTGTCAATAACAGTGGGAACAACAGGTCCATGGAGGGAGGACAGATGTGGAATGTTCCCTACACAACTGGGTGACAGGGTGAATCTATCCGCTATCTTGTGTTGCACACAAGTAATAAGTATATGTAACTTAAACCTAAAAAATTGTAACACTAAAGAATAGGACAGCATATATGTAGTACTTCCATATTCAGATAATGATTATCAAAAATAAGAATTAACTTTCTCATTCAAATAAGGGTGAAAAAAGCTTCCCACACAGAACTTAGTGACTGACTGTGATACTACTAGTGTTATTAAGTTAGTGCACTCTTAACAACCACATGCAATTTGTTAGGTGACGTCCAAAAAAAAGTCCTACTCTAAATTTGACAACTTTTTACATGCAAGCATCTCTAACTACAAGAAACGGTTTGCTTCAACAAGTTAGTCTGGCAAAAGTCGACTGAAAAGTACATGGTCAAATCGCTTAATCAGCCATTTCAAAACTTGGCCACAACAACACAAGCTCCTGTGCCGGCAAAACTTTTAAAAGTTTCATCAAAAGAATCAACATCAATTTGCAAGTCTATAAAAAAAAAACCATAACAATAACCGGCTTTACCTGTATGCTTGCTGCCAACTGTCTGTAGTAGTACTCATTCAAGTCTTCCATGATGAAAACAGAATCCATGATTGCAAGCCTCGCTTGTCTCGCCTCTAAAAACCCTGGCATAACAGATGAGCGCTCGTACAACCAGTCCAACACAGGGTCCGAACACAAACTTATGCACCCAAGCAGGAACCTTTGGGGACCAATTTTCCAATACACTGCAGACAGAGAAGCCTAAAACTTCCTGTCAACACTTGTAACCAGCAGACTCGTCCCTATGAGAGCTAACTCACAACTGTCTGGTTCGATCAACTTCCCGCTCCTTTTTGCTCAGATGACTGGGTCTGTATGCAAACATTGGCCCTCCATGTGGGCTATGCGTGGGCGGGAGTCTATCGTTAGCACAATGAGACCAATGGCAAGGAATGCCCCCAACAGGAAGCCCCTCCAGGAGAGGGTGTTATGTTACCAGCTGGAGATGTCCAATGGGGGGTTTTCCTTATCATGATGTCATGTTTTCATTTGTTTTCATGCCTTGAATAGGTGCTAAGTGGGTTGCTAATTGCTGTTTGATGAAGTAAAGACTTTTATGATGTAAATGAACCCGGGGTGTAAGTATAGGGAAGTGTGAACAACAGATCAACACATGATGAGGGACAACAACATGCTCTGCAGTAGACTGGAACTGTTTTTACGCCCACACACTTCATGGCACAGAGAAGTCAGCTCAAGCAGACCAACATAAAAGAAGCAGAAGTTGATCCTGAGGGCATCTTGTACCAATGAAAATCTACTTTACCAGTACTGCGCTAAATTTAGTCATATGAGTTCAACCCTGTGGGAAAGGCACACAGGGAGTGGAAGAGAACCCAGCGGCACATGGCTGAGAAGTGGAAACAGGGAAGTGTCAAGTTGTGAACTGCAACAGGGTCACATATGTTTTGAGGTATGGTTTCCTTGAGCATGTGGTCTTGATTTAGGTAATATTGCAATGCACGAGAACTGTTAACTGACCTTATTTTCTAATCTTCCTAGCCAACTAAGGTTCTAAAATGGTACACTGTATGTCTTTGGATACCTATGTAACTAATATATACATGATGTACTACAAAACACTACGACTAGTGCGAGACACTAAATACAGTGTAGTACAAAGACTTTATCCAGTTCTTTGAATTGTTTTGCATATTGAATATATCATTTTGCCTGGATGTCTAACCTCCAACAACAATATCACATAGTGATACTATAAGCACTTTGATGAGATATACCAATTTCTATGAGAAATTGATTAATAATATAATAATAATGTATCCAAGGCTTCTAAGCAGAAAGAGATGTCCAGGCAATGACTAGATATGTATTTTGCTCAAATCAAATCAGCTGTAACAAACTGATTTGAAAGTTGGCAATAAGACACACGGTATGTCAATCCTTTTGCAAACAAGTTACTTAAAGTTACTTGCAATTCAGGAACAAGTTGCCCACATGCCAACATAATTTGGCCTGCAACACTACCTCTCCCAAAGTGTGACAAATTATGAAAATAAAGTGGACTTATATTAGGTCAAGGTTTCAACCCCAATTAGACATGCTTTTGCTTGAAGTATGGGCGCTGATGTATACCCATACATCAGAGCCCATTAGACATGCTTTCGTACTTCAAAATGGTGCTTAGATACACAACGATTTTACTAAATTATAGTAAATATAGTGCAATTTTACAGAGTGAAGTGCAACTCTACGGCATACAATGCAATTCTATTTGTATACTTGGCAATTTCACGGGTACAGCTAGCAATTTCATGGGTATACTTAGCAATTTTACAGGTATAATTAACAACCTAAGTATACCTGTAAGATTGCTAAGTACACGCATACTTATAGAAATGAACAGTATTCTGCAATATTGCTCAGTATACTAACATAGTTGCACTGTTTTCAGTAAAATTGACAAGTAATGTTACATCTACATATACATCTACATAGGGGTTGCCCCCAAATAACCCCTTCAGGGGCAAAGTAGGGGGGGGAGTTGAGGTCCCGGGCTAAGGCAGGCAGGCCTCCAGCCTGGCACGGAACGACTCAATGGTGGGAGCCGTCGCAACCATGCCAGGCAGGTTGTTCCACTAGGGGATAGTGCAGGGAAAGAAGGAGTGTTTATATGTGTCGGCTCTTGCGTGGATGGTGTAAAATTTGAGGTCGTGGCTTCCCCTGGTGCGCTGGCTCCCCAGGTTACATTGTATATTTACCGGTATAACTAATAAGAATTACTATGATTAATAAAATTGCACTGCACTCAGTAAAACTGTTGATTATACTAATAAAACTGCACTAAACTGGGTAAAATAATTTCATAAAAAAACTTTCAAACCCCTCAATTTGAATCAAGAGTTCAAGACACACATTTTTGAATCTCCTATGAAAAGAACGAGGAACTCCTCCCACATTTACATAACAGAACTCCACATTTTCTATGCAAGAATGATAGAGCCACATAAAACAGTTAGGCAATCAAACAGGTAATATCAAAGCAAATTCCGAAAGCACGTAACGGTCATAATATTACCAGGTCATAATTTTGTGTGTTCGACAATCTTACTTGTAACGTTTCATGTCCCAAATAAGACGATATGGCACAAGAGACAATTTGCATATATATTGCATGCGTGTATGTGCATTACCGTGACTAAACATTTCCATATCGTACAAGAAATCTACTAGCCACAAAGTGATGCTGAAACATGTCTAGAGTCCAGGCTTATAACGGTACAAGTTGTTGAAGTTTTGAAAAGACGCAGAGCTTGGGTTGGACCGTTGCCAACCTTTCAACAACAACAAATATCTCGTCCAACGGAAAAATTCCTGACAGAAACCGACCTCTATATCCACCCTATATGCAAAGATACTCAGCCATAAACACTTCCCTACCTTCTCAGAGAAAACTACGGCGAACTCTTCGGCTTTCTTGCGCTTTTTCTCCTTCCTTTTCGCCATTTCTGTGCGTAAAACCCAAATCGGGCTTTCGACTCGAACTTCCCGCTTCCTTTTCCCTGGGGTCGCCATCTTTGATTGACACTGACCGAATCAACACGAGAAGAAACACGTACAAACTGAAAAATGTCTAAGACGACGAAAGTATCTACAAAAATTATCAATCAATATTAAAACTAAATTAGACTTAAAACATATTTTTTTGTAATTGACATAAATTCAAGTGCCACAAAAAGGAAGAAATCTCTGAATGCACATATACGTTTTGATGCGGGTTATTTACATATGTCAAAGGTGAAGATTGTTTTTTTGAAGTTTGTCGTCTGCAAGAAGTTTCTGTGAAGAAGCTGACCAGTCTCTTCAATCAGGAGCCAGTAGCTCTTCAGGTAGATTCTATGTCCATGTTATCATCACTGAACTTATCAATGCTGTTCTTGAAGCACTTGATTGTGGTCTGGTTCACAGAGTCTTGAAGATCATTGAAGTGTCCGGAAAACCTCCTTGGGAAGACATTCATTCAGCCCAGACCCGGCGTTTCTCCAGTTTCTGGTGCAGGTGTGTGCAATTTTGTTACATTTTTAATAGTTACACTTAAGTTACATTTTTGGTAAATTTTAGTCAGTGCTGTACGTTGACGTTGACATTTTTTAGAGAAACCACATGTTAGAAAATCGGGGAGCGCATTTGTATGGCTATTTATTCACCTTGAATTATCACCTTGACCCTTTGTCAGAGTAATGGGGCTATACCTAGGTTGATGCATTTGATTAGAAAATCGAAAGACATTGTTTTCTCTTCTGAATACGAAGCTCCTGTGACCCAAGCGTCCGGTACCCCGTCCAAAAAATACCATGGCCTTTAAGGTGGCCCTTCAACCGCCTCCAGTCGCGGCCATCTATAATCCGAAAATCTCCCTTCTTGAGTTTTGTCTTCTTCTTTCAAAGTCACACGCAAAAACATTCCTAAAGGTCCAAAAAATATATGTTCAGGTAGTTGAAGCGGATACTGTGAACCGTTTCAAAGCAAGGCTGGATTTACATTGGGAGAAGAAGAGGTACCTTCCTGAGTAAGAAGAGGGTGACAACTGACAACACAGGCCTGGCCTACTTCACCGATGAATCCTTAAGGTATCCTCAAGGTATTAGGAGAAATGCAACATTAACTGAGGTGTACCAGAGGTAAAGGAAATTATAGACATGCAGGTAAACCGAATGGGAATTCCACCTTCCTGCTCAAATACAAAATATTAACATTTTCTTGTAATACATGGATCACACAATATCTCTACATCCAGGTAACGTTAGTAGCAATGCTTTGAGTATAAGTTTCAGCTGGTTTTCTTAGATTTATAACTTAAAGTTTAGAAAGGACCCTGATTGTCAACCACACACGGTTTCCCTGGGAATCCTGACACTGTTGGTATTTTGCAATTTGCCATGTGACATAACATCAGGTCAAAGTGATAGCATTCCACACTTAGAGTTCAAAAGTTCATCTTTCTGTAATTTAGAAAGATGCGATGTGACACAGTGATAACCCAAGGTAGTAAACATCAGCATTAAAAGTCTCTAAAGTTCGACAACATGGGTGGACAAGTGTCACACCGAATCAACATTAGTAGTATATCTCTGACTCAAACCAGATGTTGTAAGTGGGCTAGCTATACACTGCTATAAGTAAAGTACCACCCATGTGTATTAAACATAGCAGCAGTTATCTACAATAGCAGAGTTGTAATTTCCAAGCAGGTGTATGAAGATAAAGTAAAGGTCCCATAGCCATTTAGTGACTGTAGGGGCAGTGTGTTGTTAGTCCACTGTATCTAGGGCAATTGGTATTTGAAGACAGAGCCTGTCCCCGTCCTTAGACTGCCTTTTACCTCCCCAGTCGAAGTCAGGTACCTTTCTCAAGAACACAACATCTGGCCTCAAATGCCAGGAATTGAATGTGTGACCTCATAATCTGACTACCCTAGCCACTTGGCAATTTTATTTTGATGCCACAAGTAGATGTAGGGGTGGACAATTATAAAATTTGTTGACTGGCTGGCTTTTCTGACAGTCCTCTGTCGCGGTACATTGTGTTGGGGTCGTCAGAAAAGATGGTCAGTCACTCAACATTTTAAACTGTTCACCCTACATCTGCTTGGAGATTGCAATTGGTAGCGTTGCTTCTTGCATGCTAGATTTTTTCATCATTTGCTTCCTGAAAATCTTTTTTTCATGTTTTTTCAGGTTATTCTGTAGAGGATGTCTGCAGCAAAGCGTCTGTCCGTGTTCTTTACTTTCACCATCTTCATCAAGTCACTAAGTGGTAACCATGGCAACAGAAAGGTGTATGCAGACTTGACAACCAACAGGCTTACCAGAGAGCATGATGGGAGCAATGGCATGTGGTCCTTACATGGCATCGCACATGCCAGTCACGCAACCAAAACTGAGTTCATCTTTAACGCGGACCTTCTGTCAGACGATGGCAGAAATCATCTGAACATTGCCTCGATGGTTTATCCCATGCTGGGGCTGACTTCGGACCTGGATGAAGATTACTTGGAATATCTCATCCTCCAAGCGAAGACGGCTAAAATCGATGGATTTCTGGTGGAGTGGGGATTCAGAGAACATCCCAGCAACGCAGCGCTGGAAAAGATCATTACTGTGGCAGAAAGGCACAGACCTTTTGAGATAGGTGTGAACTGGTGTGATCACTGGCTTCTCCAATGGTTAGACAAGAAAAATGCCACCGACCAGATGGTGTCAGAGTTCCACAGGAATGCACAGTATCTCCTGGACACGGTCTTTTACACTTCCAGCAAAAGGTTCCCCAGCTTCGGTTTGCGCCCTCTCATCTTCTTGTTTGGTGGAGGAATAACAAAAGATCAGTTCAGAGAAGTTTTAGCCATTGGTCTGAAGATTCCCTATTGGTTGGACCCGCCTCTCTGGATTGGAAACTATTTGAATTTCGCAGAAACTGCAGAGTTCTGGGCAGAGTGGGGGCCGCTGATGGACGGAATCTTCGGCTGGATTCCCAGTCGGAGACAAGTTGTTCCTCCCAGCATGCCACAGTGGGATTACTACGGCAACCTGGCAGACACGACACAGTACCAACAGAACGTCTCATCTGCAGGGGAGGGGTGCGTCAGGAACGGGACTTGTCAGCTGTGGTGTGGGTCGGCGTCCCCGGGGTTCGACAACAGGGGCTGCGCGGGATGGGGAGGGTCGCTCAAGTACCTCCCTCGAAAATGGCAAGGGACGTCCCTGTACAACGCTCAGTGGAAGAACCATGTCCTCAACAACTCGTCAGCAAATATCATCGTCTTGCCTACGATGAATGACTACAGTGAAGCAAGTGTGCTCCTTCCTACTAAACAGTACGGGTTTGAAGCACTCTACACCACTGAACTGTTTGCCAGCTTCTGGAAGGGAAGTCAGAGTGATAGCGCTGGAGTGACTCTACCTACATGGTGGTTCAGCTTAAAGAAGAGCGTTGCTTTTCTAAATCAAACCGGAGTGAACATCACCAAGGCAGCTGCTCGGATAGAAGACTGTTCGACTAAGATCAGCCAGGGATGCTATGCAGCAGCAGCAAACTGCTTAGAAGCTGTACAGGTGCTCACAGATACGTTCTACGCCCATTTGACTGTTGACGACTTCACCCTTGAAATCCCCAATGGGAAGATGTACTTTGTTAAACCACCTCTGATGAAATTCGGTGCATATCTACTCAACACTACTCACGGTCTGTACCTCAGGATGTCAGATGTCATGTCGAGGCTACTTCTTACCAAAAACTATGTTGGATTTCTGCAGTTCGACTACATACTCCTAGATAATGCGTTTACGCAGATACAGGTTTATTCGTCGACAAAGAGACGGAACGCAGATACTACGTTTATGGCATATCCCAAGCAGACCACTTATGATCAGTACACGGAGATCACAAACTCTGTTGAAGCTGGGAATTTTGCCATGGTTTGTGACTTGATGAATAAAGTGCCAGGCGTGTGGCACCATGCGAATGTCAGACTGTACAGAGACAACATAGCATGGGACCACACTGCCATGCTGAACTCTGACCTGCATTTTAAAGCTGTGGGTGGCTCGTACCTAGTAAAGAGGATTTCTCTTCAATTTCAAGTTTACCATAGTGGAGATTAGTTGTGTGCCTCGTTTGCATAGAAATGGCTATGATTTGCATAAACTGATAAATTTATGTCCTTTCAAGTTTAACCAAAGCTAAGTGGCCTTGACCGTTAATTACTATCTATACATTGTTTCAGTGGCTGTCAAAATATACCTCATCAAATGCATCACTGACATGTTACATCTTATATATATATATATATTATAAGTTAAATACTTATACCTTATGTATGCATATGATTACACTGGTAAGCAATTCTATCTTGTCTATGTTGGTTTCCTTGTCCTAAGAGTGTAGCATTTGTAATTTGAATGTATTGTTTGCAAACATTTGCAGACAGCTACACCTGTTAGCTGTTCCTGTATCCATTCCCTTACTCGGTAGAATATGTTTGGCAGTCAGTGTTTTGCCAATTATGAAAATTGCATGTCCTAAATTTGTAATATCATTTGTGACTTTTCAGGCATTTATAAGCTGTTATTACTAAGAATATATAGATCTAGGAATGATTGATAACTAAAGGAAAACTAAAAAATACACAGAGAAAAGATAGTTTTCTTTCAATGTTATATTTTTATTCAATTTTTTTGTTACTTTTATGTTATAATATATGCCTTCGTTTCATATACTTTCATTACTAGTCACGTAAACTTACTTGCTACCTCAACAGAACAGAACATCCATTTTGTAAAGAGGTCGTCATACTGTTATCATCTATAATCTACATGTATACATGTATGGTTTCTTGACAATACAACTTTACTATGGTTGTTATACCTTACTACTTGTATTCTTTTTATCACAACTGGTAATACTTTTTTCTTGTTGTCTGTCTCTGCTTTGAAAGTGTGACATGTTAACTTCATGTTAACACTGCGGTGACTCATTGCACTGTTTCCAAGCACTGCTTTAACAGAAAGATTGCAGTGGTTTTGCTTTCTTTACATGTTGTAACTATCTTTCTATAGTTTGTAAACATGGCTTTGCTGGGATCATGGTCACAGCGCAAAATCTTAAGGGAGCAAATGTAGATGTCCTTTAGCCAGGGCACACAGCATTTACTAAGACCATAATTCAAAGCTAAGGGCATTTTGCTGTCCACTATGCTTGTTCATGATTGAAGGAAGGTGATACAAAATCCTGCAAAGCAAGACTTCTCAAGATCTGCCCCTAGTCTTGCAAGGCTGCTGCATCGTGCTTCACCAACTGCGACAGTCCACTGAAAAATAAAAAATCGTATATCTATTTTTGTAATTATAGAAAAAGAGTCAAATGACTCTTGTTTGAATTCACCAAGAGATTTAGAAAAAAAAGCTTGTGTGACAAACTTACAAATTCCAATGAATCCTACGTGAAGCTGTATTGATCTGTCTGTATCAGATTTCTCAGAAGGCAAGCATGAATATTTTTGATATAAAGGGTTTAATACAATGTCATGTACATAGGGAGTTGAATAGTCATTTAACAAAACACTGCACCAAGGTATTTCTTGAAAAAACACCTGGCTTATTACTAGTATTGCTAATGCACCACCATGTGAAATGTCTGAGATTTATTTAAAGGACAAATTTAAAGCACTGACAAGTACCAGTGTAACAGGCCAGAACAATTCTACCTCTGGACAAAATTAACCCGGGTGCATTCTATCCTGGGGTATATTCTTGCCTGTTACACCTGTCCTTTAATAACAGCCAAGTGGAAGGACTTGTACTTACTCGTTATCCTTGGACACCCTCCAGAAGTGCTGCGTGAAGTTGGCATGGACGAGAAGGTCAACAAACTCTTCGTCGTGGGTAATCACCAGGAGCTGAGGCAAAGGAAACAAGTGGCAGTCAGGAAAAACATTGTGAAAGTCTTTGTACTTGGCTATGCCAGCAACTCTTTGCTTTACGTTTCACTTTGATTTCTGTTGTTTCCAAGCAAGGAGAAGCTCTTATAAGACCGTCTCTTTGAAATTGGGGCAACTTGAGATGTTGGCCTACATGAAAAAGAAACAAAAAATCTTTGCAACCATGGCATGTGGGTAGCCAACTTAAAGTTATCACTAAGAACAGTTAATACCTAAAACAGTAAATGCAAAAGCACTTGTCAGTTATACGTTCTAAGATATCTTTATCATAAACAACCAGCTATTTTGAGGATTAAGAAAGGAGTGTTGCTTGGTGATTCACCTGGAAGTTCCTCTGCCTTGAGCGACCCTTGACGATATCCATCAGGGCGGCTGCCAGACTCTCGATGTTTTCCCGGTCCAGGTTAGTGGTGGGTTCGTCCAAGGCCAGGACTCCACAGTTGATACAGAACGTCTCAGCTAGAGCCAGTCTGATGATCAGGGATGCCAGCACCTGATAATGTAAAGCCATTTTTAGACTCCATTCATTAAGCGGATATTAAGAAACTACCATGCCCACTGCTAGCACCAAACTAGACACAGCCTCATTACTCGAAAAGGTAATCTCCAAGCAGATCCACACCGGGCGCAAAAATCGTAGTATGCTAGCCAGAGAAGGTACAGTCAGCCAGAGAGGGTCCAATAGCCCGGTAGGGATCTGCCCTTAGACGGACCTGAACAAGGTTATTAACTGGCACGAGGAGGGGCAACCTTTTGAGAAAGGTGCCTCTAATCCTCCTCGTGCCTGCTTAACTCCAACATGAAAATTGGCAGGGATTATCGTTTTACAACCCCGAATCTGGGACGAACCCGGCCGGCCGCGCCATTTCACAGCAGGAGTGTTTCCCCTCAGCTAGATACAATAGTGCGGGAACACACCGCATCACAACGCATCAAAGCAAAGGTATCGACATACAGACTTTTCCGTGAGACAAATTTGCACCATTAGTTTCTAGCTTAATGTTAAACCATAATTGATTAAAATGTCGTTTTATTTATGTGAATGCTTGGTGTGTCTTTTTCTTAACCACAACTTGGAATCTGTTTTTGGCCATTCTTTCACGTTTGGATGCGGTGCAAAACCACGCCGAAACACCGCCATCTTTCAGTGTCTTTGTATCTTTTTGAGAGTCAGATTCTCGCGTCTATATTCAGTTCAGTAAAACCCGAGTCTTGTCGTTTGTCATGTCTTGAGTTATGGCAGAAGCCATGGCATCGTCCGGTGGATCGAGAAGTCTCTACAACGTCCTTACTTGGTCGCTGATTAGCGCTCGTAACGGTGAGACGATCGAAACAAGTTAGGATTTCCCCTTGCCCGTCGCAATCCCAACAAATACATCTTTACTCTCCAGACATGCTAGAATGGCATCAAGTTGAGTCTCCCTAATTTCAAAATCCCAGATAGGACGTAAATTACGGCGGACTCTTTCCGTCCACCAGCACTTGCTTGCTTCCATTGTTATCTGGAATTCAAACCTGCCGGGTAACTGTGAAAGCGCGCAGCTGACCCATGACGGGCGCCGGGCTTCGAACGCCGGCACAATTCGCACCTTCTTTCTAAGCGCAGTTTGACTGCGGGGAGATTAGGTAACAATTGCGTGTTAATAACCTTGTTCAGGTCCGTCTAAGGGCAGATCCCTACCGGGCTATTGGACCCTCTCTGGCTGACTGTACCTTCTCTGGCTAGCATACTACGATTTTCGCGCCCGGTGTGGATCTGCTTGGAGATTATCGAAAAGGTACCTACTGGCTGAACTTCAAGGTGAATATTCAAGGTGAATATACCAGGATTTGTGAATCAGGATCCCGAATCCTGGTATGAACAGGGTCTTAAACCTTTCTTTCTAAATCTTTCTAGTTACTGAGCTTCGGCAAGAATGTTTCCACAATAAAAACAGCCACATTGGCAGGCTAGCAAGTCTGTAGTAAGGCAGGTGCCTGCTTTGAACATAAACAAAGTCTTATATCATATTTGAAGAGCTTTGGGGACTCATACTATAACTGCAAAGATCACAATCGCAGCAGTCAGTTTCTTTTTGTTCTCACTTGATCAGCAATTCTAGTAAGAGCAGTTGTAACAGGTGTATCATCTCATATTTGTGAACCCACAAAATGACTGTAAAACAGACTGGACACAGACAAAAATATTTCAATGGTATTGGAGAACTTTATATCAGTCAACAGTTTCTGGGGTCGTGTGGCGCAACGGCAGAGCGTTTGACTCAGAACCAAGAGGTCCCGAGTTCGAATCCTGTCATGTCACCGATCTTGTGCCCTTGGGAAAGGCACTTTACATGACTTTCCTCACTCCACCCAAGTGTAAATGGGTACCTGACTTCGTTCGGTTGGGGAAGGTCGTATTGAGGTCACCTGGTGGCGCCAAATGGCAGTCGCCCAGACCCTTGCGACAGTTCCACAAAATGCAAGTGAGGATAAGATATTATATATGTCGTGTATCGTGTGAAACCTGTAATACCCTGTATCAATTCAGCGCTAGAAAGGCTGCCATTGCGGGTAATTTCTGACCAATAAAAACCATTATTAACACAGTCATTATCAGTACCTTTTGCCCCGCGCTGCACCGTCCCCTCATGTCTAGCGCGGTCTCTCCCTTCACCATCACGACTCGGTAGTTGTACGTGCGGCGCATGTTCTTGGTCGCGGCCGTGGTGGTGTCCTCGGCGGACCGTATCTCGATGGTGTCGATGTCCTGCCCGCGGTACGTGTTCCGCCAGAGCTCCTGGATGATCTTGTTGATTTCTTCCATCTTCATGTGGTGGTAGCTCATCACTGCCCTGTGGAATAATGATAGTTAATGCTACATGACTTTGAATTACCTTTAGCACTCTGAAGTAGCCGTTTGGTACACAATTCCCTATTGGTTACAGAGTTAGGCAGCTGGAAGAAGATTAAGTATCCCAAAACACATTTCCAGGAGTACACAGTGTGACAAGTAGTCAAGTAATGCAAAAGTAGACAACAGTTATTATGATCTTAGTATTCTCCTCTTACAACTTTTATAGCACTTTAATTTGTTGCATTAAAATCCAATGACCAATTAAAACTTCAATGGTTTCTAATGCAGTTCAATCATTCTATTACAAAACATATCTGGTCCTTTATTTCTACTGTAAGTATAACTAAAAAGCCAGAAGTTGAATTCATCTTATGTTAGCTACCTTGTACTTGTCAACTTTAAACATGTTTTGTGATGGCTTGTACTTAGCCTAGTGTGGCAAATAAATGTGCAATGAAGGCCTTTCATTGATATATTTTTTCAGCAAACATGATACCAGAGGTAGGGATCTTCTATACATCTACTTAAGTTATTACCTGTCCAGAGCCTTGTAGTATTTCTCCAGATCAGCATTAGCCAGCTCTGTTGTCCTGAGTACAATCATCATGTCCCTGTACTTCACATCTGCATCTTTGAACTGGTCCGACTGGAGCTCTTTGCGATACCTGAGAAACAACACATCTGCAATCATCATTTCAGATACAAAAATTAATGATACTTTTTTCTACACCATGAAATTAGGACAGTCACTTAACTATTCAGTTTTTCCTGATGATAGCAAGCTAACTGAACTGATATAGGACATTTCATAACTCATGACCAAGTTCATCTGCATCAAAAAACTTTGCTATCTACACATAACTGTTTCTCACAATCCATGTCTTCAGTTTTACTTCTACAACAGGAAAACTTGACAAAGAGACTGAGACAGTTGACAGCCTCAAACATGTGACTGAACATTTAAAGTTGATTTATAAAGGCCCTCCCAAACCACATATTGTATATAGGGCAGCATGCATCTCTGTCACCTTACCCCTTGGGCCACTCAGCTTCACAAGCACAGATGATACGATAACAGGGGGCTAGTCCGTTGGTAGGGGTTTGTGTGTTCAACCCCATAATCTTTCCCATAGGTGCTGAGTGCTACGTAGAGAAGCAGTATACATGTTGTACACAAATCTTTCAGTCTTTAGTATGACTTTGTCAGGGAATAGAAGCTGCAACTCTACTGCCATTACATACTTATGAAGCTATTCCTGCAGTAAACTCTGTTGTATTATCAGTAATATAGCCAGAGCAGCACCCCTCCACATTGTGTATTAGTTTAGGCCCTAAGTAGCTCAGCCACATGTAAGGAGACCCAAGCACAAATACTTCCTCTTTCGACTCAACCCGGGCGTCTGAGCTGACCCTCTGTACTATCCTCGACTAACCGTTCCTGATTTAAGTGCTAGAAGAGCACATCTGAAGTTTCCGACCCAGCCTATCATCAAACATCAAGTTCAAGGATCACAACAAACTCCTTACACAAGTTGAAATTTGAGTGTCCATACCTGCGTATCTCCTCCTCCAGCCCCCTCATCCTGCCCTCAGCCACATACTTCTCCTTCAGCAGCTGGTCCTGTTTCTCCACCAGCTTCCTTTTCTCCTGCTCGATACTGCGGGCGTCCAGACCTCCCAGCTCCTCCTCCAGGTCCGAGATCTCACCTGCTATCTGTCGGGAAAGTCATTTATACAAGAAAATTGATTTAAGGTCACCATGACCTATTTTTTTGCTAGGAGGTGTGTGAGGTGGTTTAAGTTCACAGTTGAAAAAAGTACATGCATGTTCATTGTGTGATGAGTTTGCAGTGAGAGATCACAAACCGCAAACATAAAACCATCACAACTACATGTATCATCGACATAAATTACAGTACAGTGTGTGTTGTGTGTGTGTAACTGTTGATCATGGTAACTGTTGATACTACACACGGAGATACAATATTATTACTAATTAGTTAAATACAACTACAGGTATGAAATATAAATGAAAATACAGCTTTTACTGTCATAGTGGTTTATTTGGGTAGCAGAGGCACAACAGCATCTAAACCTCTGACCTCTTTCTGTATTGAATCAAAATAGCAACAAGCAACTTACAAATAATGATTTCATCGCCAAAGTATGCAATTATATATGTTCTTATTGTGAGGATGATGCAACTGAGTGACTGTGTATACGTGTGTCTTTATCAAGGTACTGTAGACTACTGTAATTCTTGAAATTTTTGAGGTGGTTTTATGTTTGTTGGTAGGCCAGCTGTCACCACAATACAGTACGATGCCTGATGTTCCGCTCACCTTGTTCACCTCCTCTTCCCTCTTCCTCAGCTGTAGGTTGTCCTGCAACTCTCTTTCTCTGGCCTTCTGATTGGCTACCTCCTTTCTTAAGGTTTGCATCCTGGTAACAGATGACAGGAAGTTTAGAGGTTCTTTCAACAACATTTTGCAATTGTGACAAAGCAGCAGCCGTGCAGCCTTCGTAACCCCTGCTTCTCCTATTGGGTCATGATCAGTTAGTCCTCACTATATAGTGAGCAGTTGTGCTTGTCTCAATCAGGATGTTTTTGAATTAGGGAGTAGAGAGGCTCTTACAGTCACTGTTACAATAATACGTACATGGTGACCATTAAATAAAACAAAAATAAAACATTGATGACTGAGTTTATGATTTTTACACATGATAGATATCAGATGACATCAGAAAGTTAGTCCTAGGAACCTTACCTGGTATCCATTTTCTCTTTCTCGTCTTCCGCCTTCTTCACTTTGTTCTCCAGAACCTGCAGTTTTTCCTCCGTCTCCTGCAGCAGCTTGTCCCTGCCTTGTTCAATGTACCTAATATGAGAATAATCATTTGTAATTTTACACTAAAGATAATTCGCAATAGAACAACTGCAACTATTGATTGATGATACCAACTACTCTATCAAACTTCAGGTAAAAAGGAAAGAAGAGTTAGCCTCCGATGCAGACTCCTCCTGGCTGTTTTCTTTTTCAAGTTATTGTTTTCATACTATTACATTTTTTTTTCTAATTGCTTCCCGGCCAACAACGAGAAAAAAATGTAATAGTAAAACAGAAACTTAGAAAATGAAAACAGCCAGAAGGAGTCTGCAACAGAGGCTAAAGAAGAGTCAACTTGAAGTCCAAACAGGCACTCATACTATTCTTTCCTCCATTCAACTATACATGTGTGTATCCTTCTAAATCATTTTTGATAAGCACAATACCCAAAATCTATCTGTCACTCAAAAATCTAAACCAGAGCATGTCTTGGACAGAAGATATAAAACAAGACATTCCACTGCAGCACCAAAGAAAGCTGCTAGGAGGCCAAAAATCAACCACCGGCCTTCATCTTTTCAAGGCCTACCCACAGGTATCCTCTCAACTGCCTTCAGTTATGTTTACCAAAGTAGGTCAGAAAAACAGAGACACACAGACAAACCAAAGACAAATAGGTAATAAATGACTACAATGTACATAGCCATCAGTGCATTATTTCCGTACTTATTACCTATCAATCTCTGCATCCAGACCGGCTACTTCATTTTTCCGACTCTTCTCCTGATCCACCTTGTTCTTTGCACGTTCCACGGCCTGTTCTTTCTTCCGAGTGATGTCGTCTTTCTCGCGCCGGAGACCTTGCAGTCGGGACTCCAGAGGCTCCAGCTTCTCTTGGGTATCCTGGAGGTAGAACAACGAGAGTAGCATACTTTTCATGCCAACATTTGTTTCTGTACAACTCTAGAAAAATTACATTAACATCAGTACCTCAAAATAGTAATAAATAGGATCTTGAATAGTACTACATGTAAGTACTGTACAGAGTACCGGTTTTGAGACAAAACAAAGAATTTGATTCTGAAGGTTTTGAAACTTAAGTGTTTGCAGCTCACTGTACAGGAGAAATGAGGAGAACATGTTGGAAAATGATTCTACATTTTCATCACACACGTACTCAGATGTCAGATTGAAAATGTTATGTACATGTCCCTTGCCAGCAGTCGACCCCAAGAAAGACAGGTTTCTGCTAGGGTTGGTCGGGCAATTGGAAGCACATTTTTCCCCCAGGCCTTACCTTGATCTCCCTCTGTAGCTCCTGGTACACAGACACTACCTCTGCCTTACCTTGATCTCCCTCTACAGCTCCTGGTACACAGACACCAGCTCTTAGCCTTACCTTGATCTCCCTCTGCAGCTCCTGGTACACAGACACCAGCTCTGCCTTACCTTGATCTCCCTCTGCAGCTCCTGGTACACAGACACCAGCTCTTAGCCTTACCTTGATCTCCCTCTGCAGCTCCTGGTACACAGACACCAGCTCTGCCTTACCTTGATCTCCCTCTGCAGCTCCTGGTACACAGACACCAGCTCTGCCTTACCTTGATCTCCCTCTGCAGCTCCTGGTACACAGACACCAGCTCTGCCTTACCCTGATCTCCCTCTGCAGCTCCTGGTACACAGACACTAGCTCTGCCTTCTGGTCCTCCAGCTGTTTCATCCTCTGGAGCTCGCTCTCCAGCCGTAGCTTCTCCCCTGCAATCGTGTTCACCTGTAGTAGTAGTAATTGGTTTATCAACAAAACATGGAACACATCGGCATTGCAGTAAAAACGGAATTGCGCTGAATTTTACACTCAACTCATTTGGTAAAGCCAACGCAATAAGAATACTGTGTACAAATAACATTCTTCTTCTTCTTCCGTTAATGTCCAGCAGCCGACAAATGATGTCAACGTAGTTAACAGTTGACACATCGGCATTGCAGACAAACACAATTAAAAGCAGGGTTTCTACTAGTATTTGAAATATTAAAAGCAAGGTTACTGTCCAGCAGGAATAACAGTTCAGTTTTGTTTCACCTCCATCTTCAGCGCGTTGATCCTCTCCGACAGGTCACTGATCTGCTGGCGTTTCTGCTCCAGTTTGGCGGCCGTGTTGTCCACCTGCAGCTGCTTGTCCTGTTTTGCACTGTTCACTTCCTCAATTGTACGCCCTACACCATCAACAGAAGTTTGTTTTTTAGCATTGCATATCCAGTAAACCACCTGAACACACCAGTTTCCTACAGTCAAGTACAAGCTGTATAAAAACAGACTGATTAGTTTGATCACTTCACACAGGAATAGACCCCTAATTGATTAGTGTGGTGGGTTCTTAAATGCACTTGAGGTGTGCTCCTCAAACATACGACCTTTTGCTTTTCAAGCTCCTTTGAGAGGAAATTCTACTGCCCTCTAGTGGAAAAGCTACATAAAAATTTTGAAATTTTCCATGTGGTGACCATTAGAGTCATAAAATTCATCAGACTTGATGCTATTAAATGCGCTTACCACTGTCCGACCCCGCCAGTTTGGACGACTGCTGAGCTATTTTCTTCTCGAGTTCACGGAGCTCGGTGCGATAGCGCTCGATCATGGCGATGTCGTCCTTACAGGCCTTGGCCATCTCCTCTTCCATGGACAATGTGGCAAACAGTTCATCCCCTTCTGTGATCTGGGTACGCTTTTGTTCTACACAGAAATACAGATAGACACACGTTAGGCTTATACGATTATACTGCAATTCTTCAAATTTTGCCATGGCCGTCATCCAAGACAAAATACCCCAATCAAATCCCAGAATGTTAGGCCGGCCACACCAATTCAATTTCTTGGTTTTTGGATATTTGCAGAAAATTAATGGAGCGAATGGGCAAAAGAAAAAGAAATCCTGTCATACATTAAGTCAACATACCAGACTGATTACCATTTCAAACAACATTTTCAACTCAGAACTTTCCTTAATGGTTTTTGGCACAAATATGAGAGTTTTGCGGTTCAAAATAATGATCCTAAACTGTTATAGTACATCTAATCTTTTCCTTTTCCATTTTCAAATCAGAACAAAATGAATGGTGTGGCCATAAGCAGAGGTGACAACTACCTATCTCCTGGTTGATGGTAGAAATCTTGCTCTTGATGTCGGGGACCTCGTGGTCCTTGAGGTCGACGACCTGTTTCCTGATTGGCTTGAGCGACATCATGGTGTCGTACTTCTGCTGCTGCTGGCGGAGGAGCTGGTCCTTCGTGTTCAGCTCCGTCGGAACCCTCGCAATCTGAAACAAACAAAAAAGAAGGTCAGGCATCAAGGTAATAAGATACACCAAAAACAGTTACTCAAGCAAATGGATATGATTTTGGAAAAGGTCAGACATTTCATGTAGCATCCACTACCTTACATGGACTTATATCTAGTTGCTTGAGTAACAGTTACTGTTTTTGGTGTTAAAACATCATACATTCAGGACCTTTCCACGACTTTGCACCAAGGCCGGTGCTGGGTTGGGATTAGCAAAGAATCCATCCTGTTCTAGGTCCAGTTTAATTCGCACTTCTGATTGCATCCAAGCAAAATATGAGTTTCCCAAATAGTTGGCTGGTTCAGATGACTTTTCAGGACTTATAGGCAACCTCGCCGCCCAACTCCTGACCACAGATGATCCGACTCATGACCGACTCCCAACCATGGTCTGGAGAAGATTGGTAGGCCAAGGTCGGCTATGTAAGACGGGGGCTTTAACCACATGTCCATAAAGTCACATGCTACATAAACACTGGGTCAGTCTACCTAAAAAAAGCTGAAAAGACAGCCCAAAATCATAAAATTCCATTTCCTAACAATGCTGGATCTACTGTTTACCAGTCCTGTTTGACATTACGAGTTTAAAGTCAAAATTGCTAACAAAACATGCACAAAAGAACTCTTCTTGTGTATTGAGACCACCTGTTTATAGTGACTGTTTATGCTATGGTCCCATTTCCAATCCTGGCCCTCGCCAGGCTGTTTGCGAAAATGAAAAATAAAAAATGCATATTAAGAAAATACCACAATATTTTTAACGTTTTGTGTCATTTGTTGCCTTTACAATATTTTTCGTTCCCACAAGCTGCCTGGCCGGGCCTTGGAAATGGGACAGTAGCATAAGACAGGTTAAAGTTTACCCTTACATGTAGGTAGTTCTACAGTAACTGTACACAAGCTGCCTGGCCGGGCCTCCAGATTGGAAATGGGACAGTAACATAAGACAGATTTTACTTTACCCTTACATGTAAGTTTCTACAACTGTTACACCTGTTTTTAATCTCATCTTAGGTATTACCTTTTGCTTGATGAAGTCGACCAGTTCCTTCACCTCCTGGTCGTCCCCAAAGCGGCGTTCACACAGTGGACAGCTGGGCTCCTTCTGCAGCTCACTGATGAACCGGGTGTACAGGTGTCGTGTGCCTACCAGCGCCCCCTTCTGGTCCTGTTTGGAACAGCAGTTATATATATATCATTAACTTTATCGGAAATTCATGCCCGTAGGCTAATTGCAAGGGCACAAACAGTACAAAAAGGTAACAAGGGCACCAAATGTCTATTCTATACATCAAACTAATATTTCTACATAGTATTACATATAAACTTTCAAGAAAAATCAGTTGACAATAATGTATCTTTTAGCCACAGCAGCAGTTTTACTCTATTCTTAAATCTAAATGAACTAAACCTATTGAGGACGTCTTTAAGCGACCAAATCAATTTTTTTGAAAAAAAACACAAAAAAACAAACAGAAACAGCTACAAATATTTGGGCATGTTTCTATGTTCATATAACATAGCACATACCATGCATGTCTGTATAAACACCATGTTACCTGTACGTTGATGAAAGTTAGACCTACAGGTAGTAAGATACGCCAAAAATAATTACTCAAGCAACTGGATAAAATTTTGAAACAGTCAGACGTTTCAGACAGCATCCACTGTCTTTCGTCAGTGACTAACGATAGGACTGAGAACACCAGGTTTTATACCAAAACTCAGAATAGGTATGTTAATGAGGTTAAGACAATTTAGGATGTCTTGAAGTAGTCATTAAAAGAAGATTAATTCAAGACAAAGTTTTGTGCCAATAGTTCAATTAGCTACCTGTAGTTTCTGTATGTGGTCTCCCAGTTCATCCATCTCCACATCAAAGTCCTGGCTACCACACACATCAAACAGTTGCTCCTCATACCTGTACAACACAGGAGGGAAGAACATGTTACAGGTACTTGATCAATAGTGAAAGTGATATCGATCCAGTTTAGCTCACTGAAGAGCTACTCTTCCACTGGTTGTGACAGAGAAGACAGGCACTATGTACAGTATTTACAGGTTCTTTGTACCAGGGAAATTCTCCAAGCTCTTTTCGACAAGCACATCGAACAGTCTTGAAATTGGCTTAACGTCCCATCCTAATTATTAGGACTGCGACCCTTCCCAGTAGTGTGCACATCCGGTGAGCGACACAGCCAGTATCGAATTCACGGCTTCTAGTTCCAGAGGCAGGGTCACTAACCACTGGACTACGCACGCTATCAATAGAAAGTCAGGGTCACTAACCACTGGACTATATGCACGCTTATCAATAGAAAGTCAATGTTATAACTTGTTTTCACATATTTTCACAATAATATCAGGTTACAGATTTGGAACTCTGTGAGTTTTTAGTCCAAATCAAAATCAAACGGGCCTAAAAAAGCCTGTCGAACGCTGTGAGTCCCACAGGACCCCTTCCAGATGCGCAACAAATGGCCATGGAACTTCACGGCAATATTTGGATTTGGAAATGTGACTGAGGCAAAACTGACTTGTCCAACTCCTGCTCCCTCTTCTTGAGTTGTTCCGTCAGCATCTTCTTCCTGGCCTCGAGAGACGAGACCTCCTGGTGGACCTTCTGTGTGCGGCGCTGGCTCTGGGCGATCTCCTGCTGCTTCTTACTCAACCACTCCACCAGCTCTGTCTTACTGGGGAAGTGTCCTGTAGGGTACAGAGGTGTGCTTCTTAGAGGTTTTATAAAAGAGATCTTATACAAGTTTCATCAGCAGCAATGTAATATTCAAATAGACATGTTTATAATAAAATAAATGATTGTTTTTGCCAAGTATGTTGTTTCACTCACGATGCTGTGTCCAGTAGCAAAGCACTGTTCCGAGCACAAAAAGCACACAGAGTTAAGGAAAGGGCATGGTTTTCCCAGCAAATTTTGAATCTCTAAAAAGCTCTTTCCCGCATTTCAAGGGAGCAAATACCAACTGTTGATCACCCAATGAAAATGTCCCGAACTTCTGATCAGAGCAGCAAAACTGCAGAACTGATGCTGGAGAGAGTCCTGCATTGTGCACATTAATGATGGAGTACTGTAAATGTAGAAATGTTCGCAGTGGTTTTATGTTAATGGTTTTTGCGATCAACTCTATACCGCAAACTTAAAACCACCTTGAAAAGCCATTCCACTATATGAGAGTAGCATTACTATTGTTTCAAACACGAACGCTCCATTTTCTCCCTACTGCGAAATCAAATCCCGCAAACATTTCTGCATTTACAGTAACTCCATGTTGTTCTCTTCCTAATCCTACTCACCCATGAGGTCGGTGAGTTCAGACTGGTGCCTCTGCTTCAGTTTCCTGATGCTGTCCTCCTTCCCCACCTTGTCTTTCCGCAGCATCTCCAGCTGAGTACGCACGGACGACTGCAGGTGCATCTGGTGCAGCTCCGCATCCAGCTGACCCAGCTGCCCATCCAGCTGCCTCTTCTCGTTCTAACACACAACATGAAATCAAGTTTAGCCCTCTGCTAAGAAGAGTTGAACTCCTTCGTACACAATATGGCGGCTAGGGTGGTGACCATCTCCATTTCCGAAGCCCAGCAAGTGTAGGAATATGTAGTGTTGCCGTGACGTAAGTATTGTCATAGAAGGTTTTTGTTTGTTTGTTTCCATTTACGGCCATGCGCGTTAGAACGTTCTCCGAACGTCAACGTTCAACGTGTGCGTTCGGAGAACGCCCTTACTTTAATAAAGACAGTATGTTGTGATTTTGAGGATTGAAACTTGTCAAGACATCTTTTATTTAGCTTCGTGTTGTGTCTTGTCTTCCGTCGTTTCGTTATCTTCATCGTCACCCCGCGAGCAAGATCCATTACAGAAGGAAGGCTACCATCCCCTCTTCCTTACATAAGCACGGACAAATCATTAACGATACAGCAGAGGGCTAGTCCACTACTTCATCTTCAATATTACGATAAAAGTGCTAAGAGTGTTAAGCAGAGAAGCAGTATGTACCACTTTTGGCATTACTTTGGTTGGGAAATCAAAGTTGAAAAAATATGCCAAATTCACAATTTCAGACAAAACCTTTTCTTTATAAATCAACATTGTGATGAAACTTGAATTTGACCTTTTGACAAAGTCAGTCCAATAACACTTTGATGCTAACAAACTTTAAGTAAACTTTAATTCTTTTTATGAAACATGCTGAATGTCAGAAATCTACAGTCATGCTTGAACGGTACTGTATTCTACGATGAGATGACAATGCCAGCACCTGCAGCTGCAGCACCTCCTCCTTCAGCTGTGGAATGTGGGCCGACTCCTCCACCTGCTGCAGCTCACGCTCCTTCCTGGCCAGGTCCGCTCCCAGGCTGGCGATCCGCTCTGTGGAGGCATCCACCTGGAAACAGTAAAGGCCACATACATGTGTAGTGTGATACAAGAGAGAGAGAAATCCATTTAACTAATGCATCCTGACACCAGTTGCTTCCTGGGCCTAGCACCCTTGTAGTGCCTAGAGTAGAGAAACATTGGGCGGCAAATTTCCTTGCTGCTTCTGTAGCAGGGTAGATTTTTGAGGAGTTGATAGTTCTTCCCCTTCAAGGAAACACCTCGAACAAGGGACCCCCATGTTACACCCCTTCCAAAAAGATGGGTGCAGCCTTAAACCAAGAAGCCCTTCCCAGGATTGAACCGGGGTCTCCCAGTTAGCAACTAATTGGAACCAGGAGATGAAATGTGAGGCTGCTACCTGTTGAGCTATAGGGACATATCCCTATGGGCCTGGCATGTGTTAATATTGTTGAAATGTTTAATATTCTCGGTTTTAACTCCCTCTTCTAACTTCTGCTTGCCTATCCCCTTGTTTCAACTTGAAACAAAACTATCGCAAACACCTTTTCTCCCTACCGCAAAATGAAATCCCCATGAACTTAAAAGCATTTACAGAACATTACAATTCATCCCACCTTGCTTAATTCAGTCTCTATCTCCCTCCTCTCCCGTTTGTTCTTATTCATCATGTCCTGCTTCAGGCGCTGGGTCTGCTCCAGCTTGGTCTTAGTGTCCCGCAGGTCATCGACCTTCTTCTGCGCTGCGGCCTCCTGCTCCTCGTAGTCCCGCTTCACGCTAGTCGCCATGGCAACCGCCTCGTCTATCCGCTGCTTCATGCACTCGTGGAAGCGTGTGATCTGTGGTGGCGTGGCATAATCAAGAGTGCTAGCTTTAATGTGGATATAACTTATATTGATTGCCCACGATGTTCTTTTAATTCTAATGTTTCCTCTGTATCCTTTTGAGTGATTTTGCTGTAAGTTTCAACAAATTTTGTGACTTTGTCACATGCAAGTTGATATCTATAAAACTGAAACTAAAACTGTTGATTTCCAAATAATTTGTAGTTCTTGTTTTGTAGTTTGTAGTTGACTGTACAAAAGTTACTGTACTTTTTGATGCGTCTAGTCTTGTTTTGAAGTCTGCAGTTGACTGTACAAAAGTTACCGTGCTTTTTGTTGCGTCTATTCTTGTTTTGTAGTCTGCAGTTGACTCTACAAAAGTTACTGTACTTTTTGTTGCCTCTCTTCTTGTTTTGTAGTTTGTAGTTGAATTAGTACTTTTTGCTGCCTCTCTTCTTGTTTTGTAGTTTGTAGTTGACTGTACAAAAGTTACTGTATCTTTTGTTGCATTTCTTATTTTGTAGTTTGTAGTTGACTGTGCGAAAGTTACAGTACTTTTTGTTGTGTCTATAAAGCTTGTATAATCCAGCCCACCCACCCGTCTGTCGTTGAAGGGTGCAGAGCTGAACCCCTCCAGCCCCAGCTGCTGAGCCAGCTTCAGGACCAGGTTGTCTCTGTCCTGGATGTTCTGTTGGTGCAGCGTGGCCTCCTGCTGCAGTTTGCCCTGCTTCACTAGGAGGTCTCCTCTCTCACGCCCGTACCTGGAAAACAGGAGGAACGATTTCTGTACAGGCATCTCTAGGTCAACGCAATAGAGTCAAGCAAAACACTGGTCAGAATGAAGACCTCCTAACCACAGTAAAGAAACGAAATCTGAAGTGGTACGGCCACGTGTCACATTTATCTGGACTAGCCAAAACGATCTTTATACAAATCATGTGACATCATTAATGCATCTGTCCTCGTGTTGGATATATATAATATTATATATGACACTTTTGTGAAGAGTTCCTTCAATGTTTAAGGACGTTTTGACATCTGCCATTTTGAAATAACTGCCATGGAGTGTCAGTAGTTCAGAAATAAAAGACAGAGAAATTTCAATGCTTGATGATTAAATGCAAGGAAGCTTGAGCTACGATTCTTTGAAAAACAAATAGAGACCACAAGTTGGTGGACAATTTTCGTTGCCAGGACATCATCTTCGCTGAAATGAAAACCCTTTTGATGTAAATTAAGATCAGGACTGAATATGCTCCATAGCGTATGATTGTCATCAAAAAGTCTCCCACCTCTACTAATGCCTAGAGTAAAAAAGTTCAAAAGTTCAGGATATGCATATCAAAAAAGGCGGTTGGGTGCTGCTGTCAATCAATTTTGGGTTATGAATGGCCCTAGGGACCGAAAAAAAGTGGTTGTTGGTTGGGTAAAACAGTTGGTTGCTTAGCAGAGGCTATGTAAAATCTGATGCGACTGTTTCAATGTGGTTTATAACTGCAGGTGGTTGGCTACACCAGGTGGTTGGCCGGTCAGGTTCAGGATATATCTGAAAGTGACCTCCCCTGACCTTTGCCCCTCCCTTGTGACCTGGTCCATCCTCATCTCCAGCTGCCGTACAGCATCCTCGTTCTCTTCCACCTGCCCCTGGTGCTCGCTCAGCTGTCTCTTCAGCTGCTCCGTAGAACCTGAAAGGTCACAGGTACAGGACGGTCACACATTAAACACAGGTGATAGATACAGGTATGGGAGGTCACATACTAAACACAGGTGATAGGTACAGGTAAATCTTCCAGTGGATGGTCACAAATCTAACACAGGATAAGGACGTAACAGATCTAGACTTTGCTAATATAAGTTTAGATTTGGCTGCAATTGTTCAATACTGTGATGCCATGATTTCTGTATATTTGTTTTGTATGGTCTGTCCAATATGAGAAGCAGTGGTTAGGCTGATTGTGAGTTTTTCAAGTTCAAATAAAGGCACAACAAAACCGTTCAAGATTTCAACTCTTTTACAGTCAAATTATTTAGTACAGAGTTTACTCGACCAACATTTATCATCAGCGAGATGTCGTGATGAAGAAAGAGTTCAATCATTAAGGAGGAATCCAGGATTGCGTCCTGTAGAGGAAAACAGTACTACTCACCTGAGAAGATGTTCTCCAGGTTATCCCTAAGGTCCTGCATGTCTCTCTCCATCTGTGTCTTCCTGCTCTGTAAACTGCTGATCCGTTTCTCAAGCTGGTGGATCTCATTGGCCTGCAGAAATCAACAGCAATGTTAGACTATACTGTACTTATCTACTGATATACACGTAGCACTATAACTGTACGACTATAATATTGCAGTCACAACTGCCCAAGAAGACAGGGGACAGATAGAATCTGGTCTATGTGGACAGGTGGTCACTATATATAATGTTTGTGTCCATGGGAAAATTTATCTACAGTAAAAATGGTCACACTGGTCAGGTGGTCATATGTAGAGGTAGTCACGAGTACGGGTTTGACTGTATGTCAATAGCAGACTTCATCTCATTATTCATACTATTCTGTGACCCTGCCAGTCAAATAGACAAAAAAACAGCACTGAGGATGTATGGCAATGCTGCATTGTATATATTTGGAATCGCAGAAACACAAACACAGCCAGGCAGACAAGCCAAGATAAAACAGTACTCTGTCGCTTTTGAAAATCATTTTGTCGACAGTGTAAAGTTGTTAGATTTTGAGAGATATAGTTCTACGTCACCTTGGTATTGATCTTGTCGATACGTTCCTCCACTGGCTGCAGTTCCTGTCTGATCTGCCGGATGGACTCCTTGCTGCCCGCCAGCCGACCTTCTGTCTGGGACTGCTGCTCTTTGATCTCAGCTGCCTTTTCCTAACCGACGTAAACAAGAGATGATAAATTCTACCAGCTAGGGCTGTCTACCAGTATACCGAACCTGTAAATTGGTACAGGCACGAACCTTAACCTCAAGTGTACCAGGTCCTGTACCTGCACCTGAACAAACTAAAATAGAACTGGAAACACATTCTTACACTCTAGATAGGAAAATCCTGTCTCAAAGATGATATTTTCATAATTCATCACTTGAATATAAGGAAGACTATTCTTGTAAGTATTCCTGCTTTGAGATTACAAATATGCAAATCCCTATAATAATATTATGAAGATGACAATTGACCCCTCAAAAACAGAGTTGGCCACAGCTGCTGCAACTAATCGTCCAGATTGTTGGGTACAAGTCCGAACCTGTAACGTAATCTGCTGTACCTGTACCTGTACCTGTACCTGAACATTAATTTTGTAAATACACAGCTCTATTCTAAATTAAACTGGGGATCCTAATAAACAAATAGAAAAAGCTATGCAAAAAGACAAGTTCTAGTCAATGGCAACTAGACTATGCTAGACCACATTCTAACCAACCTTGTTCTGCTTGAGGTACTTGATCTCAGTCTGGTGTTCCTTGATGGTGTGACCTTGGTCAAGTTTAAACTTCCTGATCGCCTCCAGAGCCTTGATGTACCTGGAATGGATGATAGAAACAACTCAGATATCAGAATTAACTGTCACCTGAACTACACACATTCTGACCTTCCACAACATGCCTCAAAATACTTTTTTCCCAGTCTACTGCAAGTTTTCAGAAATTTCACATCCTGATGATGCTATTTACGAGCGAGCCTCACTTTTTCTATGCTGCAATATTTTAAGGTGCAAAATTGTTGTTAATATTTCTATCTGCAATCTTCATGTTTTCCTGCAAATTGCAGATGAGTATTCTAAACCAAGCACAATTCTTTCATGAATCATAACTCAAAAACAACCCACAGCAGTGGCAACAATGAACTGTCCCCACCTTGTTGCTGAAAATATCTCGTCAAACTTGGTCTTGAGTGTTTTCCCTTCCGACAGCGGCCAGTTGGAGTCTTCTTGGTGACAGAAGATCACGTTAGTCAGGACTGCTTTGGACACACCTGTGCGACAGCAGGGATATGAAATCCATATGTTACATCGAAGGGCAGTTATACCGGCTATACAGATACAGATTCAGATACAGAATGTGTGACACATTACTTATCAGGCTGGAAATATCTTTATAACATCCAAGAACCGAGTCCAAAAAACCTAAAGCCAAAAACCTGAGTCCAAAAAAACCTGAACAAAGTACAAAATATATTTCTCTATTTTGTTTGATAAAAAAGTGTTTTGAGTCTCCCCTCTGACAAAAAGGCATTTAAAACAAGTGCAATATTCAAATATCAAACACTGGTTTATCTTGAAAGTCTCCCCGAGAACTTTTATGCATGTCAGTATGAATTCTCTATGCTTAATATTGGTCTAATAAAACAAAACATCAACTGGACAGGATCAGGTCCAGGTTCAGGTCCGGACCTGAACCTAAATCTCTGGACCTAAACTTGGACTATTAAGCCAAACCGGTATCCACCCCTATGGGTGCGTATGCACTTTTGTGCGCCTGAAATGGGAGACGTTTTGCTCACTTTTAGCTTGACGTGCACACTACTGGAAAGGGGACCATGCAGTGCTTAGGACGGGACGTTAAGCCGTGTTCATTGTGTCTGTAAGAGGGACTTGAAGGCTCTAGATATTGATACGGAGCACTGGGAGGACCTTGCAAGTGACCGTTCCAGGTGGAGATGCACACTGTCCAGACAGCTCAAATCAGGAGAAGCCAGACTGATGCACAGCGCAGAAGAAAAGCGGACCCGCAGAAAGGAGCTTTTCAGCAGAACTGAGTCAGCTTACAGATGTGATTTTTGTGGCAGAGACTGCCATTCTCGTATAGGGCTGTTTAGCCATAGTCGATGCTGTAGGGCTGCTGTGAATTAGGATTTTACCATGGTCAATACTGACCAACGGAGGCCATATATAAAAACTGTTCATTGTGCTTGTTGATAAAGCAAGGAGGATTTTCCCGGTACAATGAACCTGTATATATAGAAACTACATACATTGTAATGTCTGTCTTCTTTGTCACGACCAGCAGAAGATTAGCTCTTCAGTAAGCTAAACTGGTTCGAGATCACTTTTACTTTCCACCACAGGTGTGGGAAGATCTTACACCTACCCAGTAGTGAGATCATCTCTCTCTCGATCTCGGCACACCTGGAGCTCAGCGACACCCTCTGGCCGTGCTTGTCCCTGGTGATGACCCCCTCCATGGTCTTGAAGTCCACCTTCTTGACCTTCTGCGTGGCCATCATGGACTTCTGCACACTGACCAGCTGACCGTTCACGTCCCTGAACTGTAGACGGATCTGACCCTTCACCTCTGTCTCATGGGCAATCTGTAAAAGAAAAAAAGTCCTTGCTAAAAACTCCATACAGCAACACACTTTAACAAAAAAATACAATTTTGCTGTTTTTTTTGTCATTATCAGGTATATCCTACACCTTGTAAAATGTATTTCATTCTTTCCCTGAATTTATATTGTTCAAAGAAACTTGTCGAATAAACAGTGCAAAGTTTCAGGTTCATGACTGGTACACATCTGACTCCTGCATATTGCATTTACATCTTTCCTAACTCTTAGGAATATCAGAGTTCTCTTTACACAACTGAAAGTAAAATATATGTACCTGCAAATGTTTTTGTACACTGTACTCGTCAGTTTGCTACCTTCCTCAGGGCAATAATAACAATACAGTACCTACTTCTCGCCACTAGGTGGCGCTGAAGTAAAAAGAATGTGGTACAAAATGTGACTGAGTTTGTATTCCCCCAGTCACCGTTCATAACTGCATTTCAGAACTTGACAGGAATTTTGTAAAAAGAAGCTACTCAAACATGTAGCTCTTACCTTAGGGTCGTGTACAAAAGACCCACCCCTGGCACACCCGGGAGGGAAGTCTCCTGTCGTCATGTACTTCAGACATTCGATGATGGTGGTCTTCCCTGCACCATTGTGGCCTTGGATGATCGTCAGGGGGTTAAAGAATTTTATCACCTTCATTAAAATAAAGGAGAAATGACAACTGTCAGTTTCTTGATAATAAAGTAACATATCTAACAACAAATGATCATAAGAAAAATTAACACAACATATGATGTAAAATATCAAACTTGATATTGATATAAAGTCTAAAATACTTGTTTGTACAATATGTTAATGATCTATGTGAGATACTTTTATTGCTGAAGGTGGACAATGAGTGAAAACGTTTATACAGAACATATTCAACACTACGACAGTATGTCATTTTATCACATGCCAGGCAGGGCTCAAACTTTTATGATTGCAAAAAGAATAGAAATAACTTGGAGACTGACAAGTCAAAAGAACATAGGCTTGGTACCATGAATCATAAATTGTAGAAAGGAGAGATTTAATATTTCCATCCTTCCTTTGGATGTCATATATCATATATTATAACATTATATAACATTGAATATAACTATAATTATATAACTGGATCAGAAGGCCCAGGTTCAAGCCCCGGGTAGGGCATCTCTGGACAAGAGGCACATTGAGTCATTCCAAAGACTTTTTAAAAATGGAACATACTTGTGAAACAGTATGGAAGTTAAACACACTCCACTGCCAGTGGACTAGCCCCCTGCTACAGTGATTACACCACAGTGTGGCCCAGGGCTATGAAACGGAGATGGGCACCGCCCTATACATCAATAATGGTGTGGGAGGATTTTTTTAAACTAATAACATTATACCTGTTTATCCTTATCATCTGGGCCGAAGCTGCGGATGCCCTGGATACTCATCTTCACCAGGGATGACATGGTGATGGTTTACTGGGGTACCTGACAAGATGGTTAGAGAAATTATATACTATTGCAGAGTAGTAACTGAGAAGTGATTTTCATTTCATACATCATATCACGATGTCATATTACATCATATGCCATGTCATATCATTGTAAATATATCATATATCATGCACGATGTAGAATGGAACAAGATTAAAATGATAATCACATCATTGATTGCAATTATCATTTAAAAATGCAGAAGGTGCCTCATAATCATCAACATTATACATATCAGCCAATGGTTTATTGTCTCAGTTGCAAACTCAAATTATGGTAACGTGAACTCGTGTTTTTCAATATGACACAAAATGTAGGTGGCGCAAACTTTAATTGAATTAAGAGCAATAAATGACGTGAGGTTTCGGTTCCAATATCATCAGGTCAGAGGTCAACTTGGCCATGTATTCATTTGAATAAACTTGAACGTGACCTCTCTCGGCTAGCAAAAGGAAAGGGAAAGACACCAAATGCTGCAGGAGATCGAAAGCATATACGAGACCTACGGCACGCCAGCGGAGAACAGACACACGGACATCGTCACTCTAGCTGGAATGAGAGAAGACCTCACTGACGTTATCAACACACAGATGTACAGAACATTCTCCCAGTACATCGAGAGCACTCGCAGATTCGACGTGCTCAACTGAAACACATCCAGCAACATGCTACCTCAAGTCACCAAGTGCTAAAAACCTAGCGAGAAATCAACAAGAACTGAAACCTAGCGACCAGCACAGCACCTAGTGACCATGTCTAACGAAGTAATAGACGTTAAACAAGGACAACAACAACAACAACAACAAAAGTGATTTGCAGCACGTCGAAATCTGAGTGTCAAAAACGTGAAAAAAGTCATAAGAAAAAGGAGAGGCCAACGCTATGCATGGGCATGTCACGTCTTGCTTAATTTTTTTCGAAAGGTCTATGGCGCTGCAGCATGCTACGAAGTTACGAACGCCGAATTTACCTTATAATCGCTGATAACCGATGAGATGTAATTGTTACCTTAGTTCCTGGATAACTCAGCAATATTGTGGATAATTGGCAACCTCTGGACTGCTTGTAAAACCTAGAATTTGCTATTTTCCCGCGAAAATCATAGAAAAATCTTAATTTTATTTCCCGCGGCCGCCATTATGAACCTCGTTTTGAAAACAACAGGATCTCTGTTCCAGGTCAGTGTACAACGATATACCATACATTTTAATACTAGTGAAACAAAATCACATAAAAAGTTATCGAACAGTAGGGATAATGATTAAAAAACATACATGTCTGTGTTCATATCGATTTAATCTTGTTAAGATCAATAAAGGTTGGAAAGTTTGGTAGGTCACGTGACTGAACTTCGGACCGATGAGAGGCCGTGTTTAGTCCATCACAAAGCAGACGTTGGGTAGAAGACCATAACTTTTTGAAAATTCTTTTATCGTCGGATTTTTAAATAGCCAATCATCTCTGGCGATTATGCATTCTAATATTTGTATACTATTGGCGTTTTGATTGTTAGAAAAGCCTGATTATCAGAGAAAAGTGCTATCAGAAAACGTCATGACAATCCACCCTAACATCTGCTTAGAGATTAGTGTTGAGTACCCTGGGTACAAGAGTGTGAGTGTTAGAACACGCCTGATATCCGGGCGTTCAGACGATTTTAGGTCAACAAACCAGATTTTCCCTCAAAATCCTCCCGTTTTCCTCCTCAGTTCTTCAAATATGGGAACAGAACCATGATTCAACCATCCAGGAAGACTTCTCTATCGCTGATCAAGTGAAGGTGAGCAAAGATTAGTGTTTAAACGGCAGGTGACCCGGACATGTTACGACTTGAAATTTTCGCCGCGGCTTGTGGGCGCTTTTCGTCGGTCGCTAGCGCGCTGTTCAGCCGAGAGGAACAATCGGCATGTCCGACCGTGTCTAACGCGTTTTACGGTCCATTACAGACGTACTGAAAGATACAGGGGACTGTACAGAAACCAAGCTATTCTTGGTCGTCAACAGGTGCTTGTTGTTGAGCGAATCTTGGTATTTTTTGGCTCCTTGTACTTAAAAATTCTCTAGGCCTCTTCACTGCGTGGGGTTGGCGGACGTTTTGTGAGAAGTTCTTGACTCAAGTACCGCTGAACAGAAGATTTATATAACAACAGTCTTCAGCTGTTTTCTTTGAAATGAGAGACCAAGGCGTCTTCAATGTACCAGCTAGCGTTTATTTTTAGAGCAGGTGCGTTTAGGTTGGGGGAAAATGTTACCGGAAATATGTTTTATATGGCTCTAAAATGGGAACATTGTAAGATGTAAATTGAGAGACTGATTTCATTACAACGTAATATTTTCACGAAGACTTGAAATTAAACCTTCCAAAAATCTTTCCCCCTCTAAATCTTTCCCATTCTTGAATCTCTTTGATACCAAGGAGGTTTCCTCCTTGTGGATACATATATTTTTTAGATTCCGAGACAACTCGGCCCCTGGGACAACTCGGCCCCTAGCCATTCAGGACAACTCGGCACCAAGCTCAGGACAACTCGGCACCTATTACTCAGTGCATGATAAGTGTATTTGGGGCTAGAAGAATGACAATTCTACCGATCTGACAGGCTGATAAGTGGAACAAGAATTTTAAGAAACTAAACTCAGTCCATACATAAGCATTTTTGTATTTCCGTAAGTCTCAAACGTTGCAAGACCGTCAAAAACATGTTGCGGGCCGGCGCGGCGACGCCATTTTGTTTGTTATTTTCGACGCTCTTTCACGAACTCGCTACGCTTATGTTCTGTTATGAAAGTGGTTATAACTTATAACCGATGAAACTAAATGTATAGCAGTTCATTCTGTTTTGTCGGTCAAAGATTTTAACAGTTTGTAGGTTTTCAAAACGCGTCGAGACAACCGAGATGATAAAACTTCCTTATTCATATTCAAACTATCAAAGCGTTCCGGGGAAATAACCTGCAGAGTTTTACAATTTCCTATCTTTTTTAGACGAAATGTTTGGCAGTTAAACATGCTTTATACATCATGTGGATTTTAAAAACTTCCTGTTCTGTTTGCTGATCTATGTCTGTTTTGAGTTTCGGTGCCGAGTTGTCCTGAGCTAGGGGCCGAGTTGTCCCGAATGGCTAGGGGCCGAGTTGTCCCAGGGGCCGAGTTGTCCTGATACCTATTTTTTATCAGAAGGTGTTTATAGTGACCTCCAGGGGCACAGGTGATATTCAACACATGTAAGGTGGATGGATGATTGACACCTGTCAAACACCAGGTGCACCTGCTAGGGGTGGAGAATGTTTTGCAGTATCAAGTTCAAGTGTCAATGCTCTCAGGAAAGGTGCCAACATTTTTATGGTAGATCTCGTTCCCATAGATTTTATCTTTAGAAAGGCCTCGCACAGTCGCTAACTGTTAAGTTTACAGTTTGCAAGCTTCAGATTCTGAAGACCTTTCGGATTTTTCCTTTTTTAGTCTCTTTATCTCGTTGGAATTCCTTCTATGTGGTCTAATTCTGAGATACTAAACTGAAGTACTGTATGTGTCTGCTGTGTCCAGTTTCACCGAGAGGTTGCACCGTAGACCGAGTTTGTGGAAAGAAAAGAACATCAGTTCTTCAGTGGTTAAAGGGGCATATTGTAGAATCTGGTGGGCAAAAACTACAAATAGTAAGAATTTGAAAGATCTACACTAAGGTTCACATTTGTAACTAATTTGTTACTTATTTCCAACATATTCCCGTCATTTTGTCACATTTCCACCATTAATAAACGACGAAAAACGCAAAACGTGTAAAATCTGGTTCATTTACATATTAACTTGCGTCCCGCAAGTTAATATGCAAACAAGCCAGCGTAGAACGCTACGAGAAATCCGAATCGACCGTTATGGTCGGAGTTCGAGCGTCACAGGAAAATCACCACAAGTGAACAAACTTCAGAACGTCGGGCGTTCAATTGCGTGTTCGGAATGTTGGACAAGATGGCGGCCAATTCAAGCGGCGGCGGGGATTGCGTATATAATTTTTTTGCAAGACGTTCGCACGACACTTCAAATTCGCATCCGTACGTGATGAATATTGCTGTGCAGTGTAATAAGGTAGATTCAACTAATGATGTAGAAAAATAATCAAAAACAAAGAATTTTGTTTTGTGTTCATGTCACAATATGCCCCTTTAATGAGACTTTCACCAAGAATTACAGTGTTAGAATTTATTTCAGACAATCATGCAAAGAGAGCATTAGTTAACCCTTCTAAAGCAAGCCATGGATGGACTGGGTGCATATATCAAATTATCTCTGATTGTGGAATGTTAATATTATTTTACTTCTTGTTCACTGTATGTATAAATTGTTTGTTTTCGTATCTAAGTGGACAGACATTTCCCTATGGGATTGTTTGTTGTCCATGGCCCAAATTCACTGACATGTTTGACCCATATTGTCCTGACAGATAATGTTGACAAATTAGGATTTTTAACCCCATTTAAACATGTCACCAGATCATTTACAAGCTTTCGTATTTGATTCACTAGAATGACAGTAAAGTATAACAAAGTTTATTTTAAGGAAATCAAATCTTCTTGATTAGGATAAATCAGATTCAAAATTTGAAAATGTGTATATCATAAATGGTAAGTATGTATACTGTATTAATTTTGTGTTTAGAACTTTCCCCTCTGTCGGTGTCAATGAAGTAAAATGTCAGAAAAAGACAAAGAAGCCAGCTTAAAGCTATAGTTGTTATTAGTTCGAATATCTTCAGTCAGCCATCTGAAAATGTCGTATCCCTCCATTGCAAAATGTAGAATAGATTATTCTGATACCATGCATTAAGTGGCTAGGATTTTTGACATCTCTAGTTATATTTAATCTTTTAGTAGAAAAAAGACAGATATACATTTAGGTACATGTCAGCTAAGAAAATGCCACATAACATTGTATGATAAAAAAACATTGCATGGACCTGTGAATTGCTAGATACATTGTGTCTTGTTAGAATTTTCATCCATTGAGAGAGAAATAATGGCATGATATTTAAATGGCTCAAACAGCTTGTTAGCCTGTATTACCCGTATCATAGCTATAGACATTAACCTGGTAGCAAAAATTAGGTCAAATTTAACAGTTCAGACAATAATTTGGATTGGCTTGGGACCATCTTATCTGCTCGGGGTATCTCTATTGTAATTGTAGAATAAAAGGTAGGACTTTAAACTTTGAATGACCTAAGGCTTTCAATGTGTCAGACCAAGGAGATTTAAAAAAAAAGAAGAGATGGTCTGACTCATACAACTTTAATCAACCTAAGTGAAGAATACAATGTATCTGTTACATTATCAAAGAGATTTATTACTCCTTTGTTCATAATAAACCTCACTGTAAACTTGTAGCCGTATGAAAAATAAAATGTACAATACAGGATACACATTTATGCTAACATTATCCAGGGGCATATCATGTGAAGACTTGATTTGATCCGTAGACTTGCTTTCATAAACAAGGCCACAAAGCCCTCTCGGATATAATCAGACTCAAGAGACATTACTGCACTGCTGGGCACAATAAAGAGATTGGCGATGACAACACACACCTGTCATGTCTGCCATTGTAAGGACATAGATCATTGATGTATCGCACAAGGCAAGGCTTGTGGGGATCCTATTGTTTGTAGCTGCTGTTAAGGATGAGGCTGTATAGGATCTGACAGCTGTTACAGGGCCTAGCATGCGATGTTGTGTACTGTCCATTCCCATGGGAATGACGTTGCATTTCCTATGGATGTTATTCACTGCTTTTTCCGCTGTACAAAGCAGACTGTGATTCAACCTTCACATTTGTTCCTTGTGAGATAGATATGAAAGATGATGTTTGTGTCAGCCGTGTAGCTCCGGAATGGTGTGCGAACGCACGTAACATGCTGTTAAGGCAAGGTTGTTTTTTAACGTCATTGCCAAGGAGAGTTACGCCAAAAGGTCGGTATGAAATATTTCCGATGGTTACATTGTTGTGGGTAATCTGCTAGATTGAGGTTTTGATATGACGAAACATTGAAATGTATGTTTCTGTTTCAGGGTGATGGAATTGCTGCCTGATGGTCATTGCTACTGAGAGTGATTGGTGGCCACACACAGGTAGCAGTCGCCATGGATACGGTTGGCATTGACCTGCAGTTCAGCTGCTCCAGGTGCGGCCACGCACGGCGCTTCCCCACGCTGGGAGCGTTACAGGAACACATGCAGCAGTGCGTCGGGTATGGCGCACAAATGTTCCCCTCCAATCAGGACCAGTCTGTCGTTCCGGCGTCTCTGTCCAGTCCGAGGAGACCAGGTTCGGGGATGTCCTTTCTCAGCCCCGTGTACGAACAGTACAGTAAGGAGGCGTTAGAGCTGGAACGGCAGCTCATACTCGCTAAGGAAGCCGAGCGCCACAACCGGATGAAGAGAGGCTCTCCCAGGGGTTTCGACAGGTATGGAGACTTCACAAATCTGTACGCCAGCTTTCCGCCAGCGAGGTCCTCGGTACGGTTTGAGGACGAGACTTGGGATTCCGACGACCACTACGATAACCTAGTTCAAAGTGACCACTTCCCCTCCATGAAACAAAAATGGATGCCCCTACCGGATCGTTCCATTCTAAGGGATTACGAGCGAGGGCATACGGAAAAACGCGCCAAACATCACGAACCCCTTTTATTCGCAAATAGTAGAAGCTCTGCGCTTCCAAATTCAAGTCGCAGTCTATCCGCCAAGGAGCCGAGACTCACCGCGGACGAGTCTCATGTTCTCCGACAAATGCAGGAGGATTTGAAAAGGAAAGACTCCCTGTTAGAAAAGGCCAGCGAAGAGCTACAGAAAATGACGCTAGAAAGACGGAAGCTACAAAGCGACCTATCAGAGATGAAAAAACAAATGGACGGCAACGTGGAAGCAGTGACCAGTCTGAAGGAAGTGTTGCAGAAGAAGGAGAGTGAGCTAGAGCACAGTAAAAGGTAAGGTTTAAAGGGTTTGATAATGTAAAACTCTTCTTATACATGTACATGTACTTGTTATTGGTTTAGAATATTACTGAATACTGATGCTTGGAGCCTTATGGAGGTCAGTAAAGTGTGCATGATAAAAGGATATGATGTGTACATTTGTCACTCAGAGTTTTATTCTTTCAGCATCAAGACAAATTTATTAAGGTGACATCTTTGATGATGTCTACCTGTAGGAATTGTTTAAGTATGAAAGGGAGAGGAAAGTGGGGGTGTTTGTATTAGCTTATGTTAATCTGCAGGTGTTACGCTGATCAGGTAACAGATTGAAATAATAAAGCCACTCCTATTGTGATAACCTAATCCCTAGGGATTTCCTCCTATAGGCCAATTATCACTAATGAACATATGATTTTTTGCCAGATGAAAAGATAAGACTTTGTTAAAATAAACAGGGTGGTGTCACTGGTGTGACAAATTAGATGCATTTTTTTCATGTCAATAGTTAATGCTGTAGTTCTCTTTTTCTTCTTCTCAATTTTTGCGTTTCGGCGCCTTCGCGCCGGAACGCAATGTCCTGGCTTTTACCTTGCAGGCAGGAACCAGGGAAGCTTGGTTCAACACTGTGTCGCACACAATAAGACCTTATATGGTAATACGTTCCCAAATCCTTGTATAGCCGTTGCCTTATATGGCAAGAGAGCACGAAAAGGCAGGCAGGCTACATTTGCACATGACACACAGGAGGGCGACCGCAAGTAACTGCTACAACTGTTCGGAAATATCATTGCATTGTGGTTTCGGACTTTGATATCCTGAAAAATGACCATATTACATCTATTCCACAAGATTGCAGAAGAAAAAAAATGATTTCGTCAAGAAAACGACCAAAAATCGGCATAAATGATACCATATAGTGAGGTTATAGCATTACGTACAGAGTGACGGGTTACGTATCGCAGCTTGGCCGATCTGGCAACGCGAAGCACTTCGGACCCAGGAGAGCCGGGTTCGTGTCCGTGCATGGATTTTTTTTTCTTTTTAGATATTGAATATCAAAAATATATATTGATATTATATTAATCTATCAATATCATATTTATGAATATCATTTTTTTCATTAATAAATAAAGAAATATTTTATATTTGTTATTTTTAAATATTCATTTAATATATACAAGGCCTTTGTCTTATGAACAGGACTTCATAGATTCCAAACCCGGCATTCGAATTTTTCTGTTCATTGTAATGGAAAATACCGTGCAGCGGCTCCTATGCGCGGTAAGATGATTCTTGCAAAACACTCGCCACTAAACTTCTATCCCCGATGTAAACAGAGGCTCTTGATGTTGTTTGCAAAACAGCGATTCTTTGTTACAGTAGCAAATGCTCCATTGTTCAGTATCGACTTCATTCAGACAACACGGATGTGGAAAGTGGCGCCGCTCGGCACAAAACTATGGGAATTTTCATGAATTTTAGCAAAATTACCCAGGAAAATAAGGAAGAAATGTTGTAAATGCGGAAACCAGAATAATACGGATGAGGTAGCTGTTGATTTGTTTGACATTTGGTAGTCATTTTAGATAGAACCTTAGCTGTTATGAACTTCTATTTCACTTAATTACCATAGTGCTGATGATTCAATGGTGCTTTTTCAAATTTTATGTTTTATTGCGTGCCATGTACATAATTACATTGATAGCTTTTATAATGAGCCTATTATACATTTTACAAATAAGTACAAGTTGTAGGCGAAGACCAGCTTTTTCAAAAGCACTTAAGTTAAGTGACGTAACTTCAAAATTGCTTTCCCCAATCTGCCTTTCTCTATTAAAACAGTACTCATTTCCCAAAATGACAATTTTTCTTATAGACTGAACAGCCCTTGAGTGACTTCCTCTGGCAGATTTTACTTCAAGTAAAGGGAAAAGACAATTCACACTCATAAACGTAGCCGAAACGCCAGCTTTTTTTAAAAGCTCTTGTTTGCTTTATAATTATTGTTAAAAAGAGGAATATGACAAGTGTCTCAATATATTCAGCTATATTCAATTTAGCTATATGTACATTGTAGATATGTAAACCCAGTCAGTCTTTAAGCAGGTTGTGTTCAGGACTTTATATAGGAAAAGTCAGTGATTGACTGCTAGTGCTACTACTAGGCAAGGACACCTGTATTGTTGATGCCTTAAGATATTGAAATGACTTGCGAATCGAATATAGCGTGTCTCAGACCCCACCTGGTGTGACCCATGAACTTGGCTTAATCCATAGACAAAGGCTAAGCACAATGGGGAGTTCAACATTCTTCGATTATATGAAAATTGATATCCTTTATGAGAAGGCAGGTGGGAAACTTTGTCCTAAGGAAGTCTATCTTTTCTATAATGTCTTTCCCACCTTATTGTCCAAAATGTAGGACTTGATTATTTAACTTTGAACATAAAGATTGTTGGTGTTAATAAGACCTTATCAAAAAGCTATTGTTTGAATAATTAACAAGCTAGATTATTCAAGCAAAACGATTGTGTTAGTACTACTACTAGTAAGAGTCCTGTTTTAGCATTTCGGTCAGCTATGTGGGGGCTACGACCCTGGGATTTGACAACAAATACTTCGAACATGAGTTGTCTGTCAGTTAGCGTGTTTGCGCACGCCTTCCGAAGAAAGGCAACGCCTCGCTGAGCCCCCTTCCAAACAAACATCAGGTAACCCTACACTATTGTCCCTCTCTAGACATACCTGCACAACTCCAACTCTACCGGTGTACACACCTGTATATACATGTACCTGGTGGTATTTCCAGCCCTGTAGGTTATACCTGTATAGTTGCTATAGCGCTGCCATGATCAAATTTCAACACCCATCAGCTGTAAAATGACCCCCCTTGAAGTAAAACAGTATCAAAGGAGGTAGCTCTGTTTTCTAATGAAGCCCGGCGGGATCTTTAAGGAATAAATATACACACTTGGTACTGTGTATTTAACATTCAGCATAGCAGCTACTTCTATATCAGTTACATTCTACGTGTGATATGTTAGTGCTGAATCTAACCAGAAAAAAAATCATTTTTGGGCCATTTTGTTCGTTTTATGGTCGACTATGTAGGTAAACAAGGAAAATCGAATTCTTAAACTCGACAATTTTGGGTGAACCCAAAATCACAATGTAGCATAGATTTAAAAAGAGTGAAAATATTAACAACAATAAACAATAAACTCATTCCTTTGTCGGTTAGGAAATACAAAACCACTTCCATTATCATATTGATAACTTTATTACACAACAATTGTACAAGGTACATACGAGTTGTAAAGCAATTATAAATGTATAGCAATTGTGACAGCAAGTGACTTCTATACATGCTTTCCTATGGGAATTAATTAGTAAGAGCTACATGTACATGTACAATACCTAGTGGGTACAAGAACAGGTGCTGCCATTCAGGTTCACTGTTTGACATTTCCATCCACGCACATTAACCGCTTTGAACCCAAATAAAGCAGACTGAAAGGAAAGAGTTCGAGCCTCCAACCTTTACAATGGCTGAAAGATTAGTCATGGTTGAAATCGTAGAGCTGGAACAAAAGTAAACAAGGAATCATGTATTGTTATGATATTATAATTTTTTCAATAATTTTTGCAAATAAGGGAATCATCCTTATAGACTGAGCAAGTCAAAGTATAAGTCCAACGAAAAAAAAGAAGAAATCATAATTGATACTGATAATAACAGTTTATGGTGTACATACTATATACAAGTACATGTACATTGTAACAAGTGTTGTGTTCCCTTAATGTTTCTCCAACTTCCCCCTCATCAATTAGTAAGCATTCCACTTTATGGAAGAAATGAAAAAGATTGTGAAAAATATTTTCACAGAGTATGTGCACATGTATTCAATCTCCAGATATTGGGTAAAACACAGGCCGCACCTGGAGCAAACATCCTCAATCAATATTGTCGACCTACATGTACATGTACACAGTTTTTTTTCTGGTAGCTCAGGTCACACTTTTCACGGATATTTGCTGAAGGTTGAGTCTGACATCTTGATTATGATAAAAATTGTCCTGACCTCACATTTTTTTTGCAATACCGTATGGTATTCATAGTCGTTTTGCAGATTTCTTGTGCATGTATGTGGCTGTGTTACCACTGCTGGCTCGCCGAGAGTCGACTCTCCTTTAAGTATGTAGATGTTTTCATTGTTGTTATACAGTTACATGTATGTAGAACCCCTTGGTTAAAATGCATGAACTATTCGCAAAATATTTGAAAACATCGTCATTTTTCATGCATAGCTGACTGTATCACAGTTTTTATCTCTGACTGAGTCTGAGCTGCCTGTTATCAGCAAAACCCTTCAGAAAAACCCTATGTATACTAGTGCTCTTACAGGAGTTATATTTATTCAGTAGCTACCAGGATTTTGCTGACCTTTATTTGAAAGAAGCCTCTTCCTTATGCCAGAAAAACATCTTATAAATATTTGCTTGATGATGAAATTTATAATAATTATTACATGAGCATCATGTACATGTAGCCTTGTGGTTAGTGTAGTTGACTCACAATCTAGTGGTCCTGGGTTTAAATCCCTAGTAGGCTCGGATGTTGTGCCCTTGGGAAAGGTACTTAACACGATTTCCTGACTCAAGTCAGGTGAAAATGAGAAACTTTAGGGGCATCCTCTTGAATGTGATATAAAGCAGCTGTGGTGTCTTAATTAAGGCAGTTAACCAGTTATGCAATATCAAAAAAATAATAAATACATGTACCAAGGTGGTCCTAAAGGGGGATACACGACATTTAGGTATCTATGCCATGGTTACGAACAAATGTGTTAAGTGCAGATTAAAGATATCTGTGCATGCCCGTAGCCAGGGGGGGTTCGGGGGGTTCGTCCGAACCCCCCCACAGGCTTGAAGGTCCACTTTTTTAGGCTTGAAGGTCCACTTTTTTAGGCTTGAAGGTCCACTTTTAAATGTTCAAGATTTTTTTCAAGGCGGACTTACTTGTATCACCAGAAACGCCACAGAAGCTAGAATGCTAGAAAAAACTTTGTCTCTGATTTTTCCTCTAAATTTCTCTCAAAAACACAGAAAATGCCCTTTCAGAAGGTTCAATTCTTAGAATTTGAAACGCGCGAAGGTCCACTTTTTAATGTACAAGGTTGTTTTTTTTCTAGGCGAACTTATTTGTATCACACCAGCGGAGCTGGAATTCCTAGAAAAAAACTGCTAACTTTGTCTCTGATTTCTCTCTTTAAAATCCTCTCAAAAACACAGGAAATGCCATATCAGAAGGTTCAATTTTTAAAATTTTCCGGGGGGGCATACCCCCGGACCCCCCTAGAAAGCTCGCGCCTGCGGCGCTCGTCTCGCGCCTACGGCGCTCGCTGGTCCCTCAAACATGAAAACGAACCCCCCCATTCAAAATCCTGGCTACGGGCATGCTGTGGATCAGTTTGAACAGTAAGTAAGTACACATAATGTACAGCCAACCTGAATACATTAAGTGCCCAGTGTTTGGCTAACACCACAGCTTGTATGTTACACAATACACACACTTTCCAGGTCAGTGACACAGTAAAGACCTCAAGAGTCTATTCATATTTGGTAAGGATAATTTAAAGAAAGCAGGTGCATCTTCTGAATAAGTTAATAATTATATATTTTCTCTCAGTAGCAGGGTTCTCTTCAGCTTTAGAGTATCGTGGTGATTGAAACCTTAGTCATACCACAGTTATTAAAGATTGACGCTGATTTATTATTCTGAGTGAAGAGGGTGTACTTTTGTGTGAGGTGCATGAAATATTGATAACATGGATGTTAAGTTGTCAGTGTTCAGTTGTCAGTGTTCACCTCTTAGGCAACTTCTGAGAGGCATTCCTGCAAATTGCTTTCAGAAAGCCCATTTTTTATATGTATCATGTAGTATTGTAATTCTTGTTGTGACTTCTTGATTTGTTACATGCCTGAGGATGCAAATTTGATACATTATTTTATATATAATATTGCCATGTATTCAGGCCTCGATTACAAAATTGTGATCGCTGGTGAAAATAATGATACAGACAACTTGCAATTTTGCATTTTGAAAATTCAATATAAATTGGGCATCATGAATCAAAGTTGATAAAGAATCTTTTGCGTATTTGCAGAATATTTTTCAAATCACATATTATTTCTGACAACTTGCTATATCACAGCTAAGGTAAAGTCCTGCTGTATTTTTAGCTATCATTGAAAATAAGAAAGATTTCAAGGCAAAATAAGTGCATGCAAAACAAGAGTCTTAGGACCCAAAATCTCCATGAAACTTGTTCTTTTATCAAACCTGTTCCCCCCATTCTATATCGCTCAATGGTATGACCCCCGGCCAGATGTTGGGGGCTCAGGTTCCACAGTGACCCACTTTCGCTATCAACAGCTGTTAGTAGTGTAACAATGGCCAAAACTGCAAATATAGATTTCCCCATTACTTAGGCAAATTAAGTCTAATTTGCATAATTTGCACTTCATTGTATACAACCCTCTCTAAGCTACCTGCCAAGTAAATAACATGAGAATCTGTCGCTCCTTTCTTCAGTTATTCACCTTTGAAAATATTTACAAACACGCCATTGCAGTTCCAGGGACACATGCCAGGGGGCCCAAAATCGACCTTGACCTTTCTCCTCCCAGCACCTACCCACATACCAAATATCATTTCAATCCATCCACACGTTCTTCAGTTATGCTGATTTTAAGCTTCCGGTGACACATACATACAAACACGGTGACACAAACATACACACACGCGCACACACACACAAACACAATAACTTCGCATGATTTGAACTTCAGTGTGTACATCTCCGTCCAACCTACCAGCGTACCAAATAACATGAAAATCTGTTGTTCCTCTCTTCAGTTAAACCCCTTTAGAACATTTTTACAAATAGGCCATTGCAGTTCCAGGGACACAAACCAGGGGGCCCAAAATCGACCTTGACCATTCTCCTCCCAGCGCATACCCACATACCAAATATCACTACAATCCATCTACACGTTCTACAGTTATGCTGACTTTAAGCATACGACGACACCCATGCAAACGATTTACCTCCTTACTTATGCAAATTCGGTCTCATCTGCATAGTTTGCACTTAAGTGTGTACAACTTGGTCTAACCTACCTGTGTACCAAAGAACATGACGATCTGTCCATCCACTCTTCAGTTCTTCTACATTTAAGATTTTATCAAATACGCTATTGCAGTTCCAGTCACACATGCTAGGAGGCCCAAAATCGACCTTGACCTTCCTCCACCTAACACCCACCCACATACCAAAAATCATTTCAATCCATGCACAGGTTTTACAGTTATGGTGACTTTAAGCGACCGGTGACACAAACATACACACAAACACCAAACGCAAGCAAAACAGTACTCCATGAAAAAGCCTTTTTTCATGGAGATAAATATCATCTATGAAATCAATTTCGCACTGCATTATGTCCTCAAATTCTGTGTAGGCTTATTTCGTAATAGCACCTATGGTAGCTGCAAATTATATGTAAATATGCAGGTAGGTTTGCAAAAGCAATTCAAACCTTCTGAAGTACAATGTACATTGTGTATTACAAAGTATGGTCAAATACAGATACAGTACGCATTTCCTGTACATGATATATGGCTATTGCAGTGTTTGAAAAGGGTGGCAAACATGTAACATATGGCAGGAGGGTTGAGGGTATTAGACACAGCTGCTACATGGAACATTCACACAGTGATGGTTCTCACAGTTTACAGCTACAATGTTTGCAGGCTTTTTTCTCTCCATGTCATTAGCTTTAATACTTTACGTGTTATAAAGTGAATTGCTCATGAATGATAGCAGTAATTTGATTACCATCCAAATTATGCTAGTGGTGATTAGTTGTACTACCAATCCCTTCACAAATCAACTAAATTCTTTTCCTTGTCATCTGTTGCTGTATGCAATCATGTAGTTGTTAAATGATTCAGTTAGGGCATTGAACAACTGCCATTCCCATTGCAATTTGTAACTTGAAAGTGCCTTGTTTCTTCATGGACAGTCCATAACATATCCAATAATGGGCAGCTATGAACAAGTTCTACAATTTAGTTTATCATCTTTTACTGGATGTTACATATACTATTATACTACTGCAGTGGTAGAAATACTTTTTTTCAGTGTTCTGCAATATTGCAGAATGTCAAAATTTTTTTCTGCAATTTGAAAATATTTTCTGCAAATACACATGCCTCCACAGTCCACACTACAACCTTCTCAACTTAATAATGCCTTAGGCTAGTACTTACTTACACTATATCTATAGTATAGCTTTGCAACATTGCTGTAATTCTTTATTCTCTCACTCTTTGATTATCACTACAAAGTTTTTAAGAGCAATACCATGCATGTGTGTAAAAATATTAAATTAATAGCGAAAATTGCAACAGCAAAAGTATATTTATTCAATATCAATATTCCTTTGATCATTTCAGTATGTGTATCAAAATTAACAACAAATTCAACGGCCTGCCTGATAAGGAGGACAAGGATATTTATCCTTGCGAGAAATACGTGTTCTGATGCGTACTATGATTAATAATAAATAAGATCGCACGACCTGTGACACAGCCACGGCCCACAGAAAACATGACAAAAAACGACAAAAAAAATGTAAAATTCAAAACAAAACGCCTTTACGCAAACCTTGGCCTCTGTGTAGTTTTTGTATAAATCTGAAACATTACTATCACTTTCAAACATCGGACTCCGACTTCGGACATTCGGGGAGACTCCAGAGACGGCCCGGTGATGTTAGTTTTTCACGTGAGTGCCCCCCTCCCCACTGTGTCGGCACAGGAGAAATGTTCCGCCTTTTCCACACAAGGCGGTGCTCATTATCTATCCGAGTAGTTCGCAACTTCATCGCTGCCATCTGGGCTTCAAGGACCACGGGATAATGAAGTGGCCACCGTTTCGTTTCTTCTATCATCGCGCCCATGCCCCGAGTTCGAGCTCTGAAGAAATCGCAGCTTGCAACATACTTGTTTACGCTAGAGAAACATCCGGGAATTGTTTTCCCGACCCCGAGATCGTGACCGCGGAGATTAGCGAGGGTTGACGGAAATGCACGAATTTGACATTTTCTCACATTATTCGTCCCCGAAGTTTGATCACGGAAAGTGTCGAAACCCCCCGAAAATACTGACCTCAAGTAGCACCAGGCAGTCGGAACGCACCGAAACGCTGCCACCTCGCGCTGTGGGCTTCAGTTTATTTTATACAGCGCCGCTGGTTTGCTTACTAGTAAGTCTATATAATGTCCTGAATTGAGAGCCATTGAATCCCGAGTCTGATTTTCTTCTGCAAAATTGCAGATTGTGTAATTTTTCTTCTGCAATCTTGAAAATCTTAATGCAATTTGCAGATTGCAGAGGGGTATTTCGAACGCTGCTACTGTATTGATGAAATTAAAAAGCATGTAAAAATTTCGGGCCTGTTGCTTCGACTAAGTTCACCATCTACTTTCCATGTGTCACCCATTGCGTTCTTGTATTGTCTGTAAGTCTGGAAAAAAATTAATTTACACTATAGTATATAAATACTACTAAGATAGCACTGCCATTGCATGAAGTAAATATTAATTTTATTTCCCAGTAAAAATACCCCATGGATGCATATACATTTAATACGCTTTGTCAACAACCTTATATTACACAAGAGGTGAGATTTACTCAAGGCAGAAGTACTGTCAACAAGAAATAGAACACTTCATCATCCTCTTGTCACTTAGTAAATCCATGATTCATCTGAGCCGACACCTTAAACAATACCAGGGATCCATCTCTCTACATGGAATCAATATGAATATGAACTAAATATAGTTCTGGGTGTATACATATTGCATGGTACAAATGTCAGACCAATCTCAAGATGATGAGATTTATTTTCCTTTAATTTGTTTTCCTTTTCTTTTCTTAAAGACTGTACCGGTATGACACCAAAAATCGTCTGATAATATTCAACAACAATGATAGTGTTATTAAAAGAATTATACATACACAAGTACAAGCTTGCACCAAATACTGTTACAGTACATATACTATTTCACCCTTCTCCTTTTATTGAGCATATTGCACCATCAAAAAATCATTCGTCAGACTCAACGTTTTTATTACTAGGTAATTATGAAAGTCATGACGTCAGTGACTGCTTTTTTAGCCCTGATGTACAATATATTATACAGTCTTAAGTGAATGAAAGGGGTGGCAATAAAGTGAGAAAATGTTGCCTCCATGAAAATTAGACATCCAGGTAATTAGACATGCCACAAATAGCAGTTTCTCAAGCAACTGGATATGATTTTGGAAACAGTCACAGGTTTCAAGTAGCATCTGGCCACTACCTTTGGTCAGTGACTCTGAGCAAGATTTGTTGATCAGCAGGTTGCTACTTGAAACATTTGACTGTTTCCAAAATCATATAAGGTGCTTAAGTAACTCATTATTATATTTTGGAAAATGCTATTTCTATATTTTGATAGGTGGTGCCTTTTTGCAAAAGTCAAGTGACAGTTCTAACCTTAAGCTTGTATCTATCTACTGAAAAAGAGTGATGAAGTAGAGGGGAGAATGTGTTTTGATAGGTGCCTTCCCAACTCAACTAAAGTCGCATCACAGAACCTCGTATCTGGGCAACAACGTTCAAACACATCCAAACTGTCACAGAATCCATTCTGAACTGTAACAGTGGAAGTCTGGAAGTGATTGGTATTACACAGCCAGCAGGGCTGGCAGGGGTGTTATCTGTGGTTTCCAAGGTACTTAACAAACCAAACACAACAGTGGGAGGTCATGTTTAGGTGGCTAGAATGTCTGGAATCTAGTGATAGTGGAGCTCAGGGCCTGACCTGAAATTTGGAGGGAGGGAAACCTCTCAGTGGGGGAATCTAAAACATCATGGGACACACATGTGGCGTCCTCATGGGGCTTAGGGTACCAGGAAAACTAAGGGGTAATGTTTCAAATACTGTGAATCCAGACTGAATCCAGTGGTGGCAGACTTAATTTCCGTCTGACTGGCCTGACACTTGCAGACTTCATCCCCTGCAATGCATGGAACCTACAGTTTCACTACCTCATACATTTGTCAAATGATTTTAAACCTTTAGGACTGACATATTTTACATGTGTAAATGTTTTTCCTTGATTATGCAAATAAGGTCCTCATTTGCTTATATTCTATCAGTTCTTCTTCTTTCATTTTAGGCATTATGCAAATTAGGTCTTCATACATTGTGTGAAAATGGTGTTTCATTGCCTTAAGTTATAGTTATGCAAAATCAAATTTCAAAGCGAACAATCAATAATAAGTTCAACTAGATTTTTAATTGATTTATTAATTTGCATAAATCATGATAATTCAGGATAATTGTGAAAACACATAAAATAAATCTATCAACATGTATTTACGGACTCATATTTTTTGTTAAACATTGTCAGCAACAGTACATAGTAATAAGCCTCAAATATCCATATAGCTCATATACATGTAGGTCAGACAGTGCATTTAGATGGTGTGAGTAGATATTTATTACCCGTATGTACAGAATTATGGTGGTATTGTGACCCTGATTTCAGGGTCATGTAATGATCTGATGTGACAAACTCAATCAGGCTCTCAGCCCGGACTCAAGGCTATATAATTGTAATCAAAATATCTTATTAATCTTAAGAACAGTGCTGGTCCAACAAATTAATGTGAGATGGTGTTTTTTTTTTAATCATGTTTTTATTTAGCCCCTTTTCTGTTGTTGGTGACCAATTATTCAGCAGAATCTGATGAATTTGCAAGTGCTTTGAGTATTTGTCTCAATCTAGCAATCCTTAATTTGCTTTGATGGATCAGCATATGAAATATTTGAATTTATTTCCATGATCCAAAAAAGGATAATCATCAGCATCTATCCTGTGAATTGTTTCTTGTTTATACTGTGATGGATGGAAGGGATTTTTAAAATGTATTATATATTTTTTTTAATTTCTATTTTATTAATTTCTTAATATATATTTCATTGCTATTATCTATACAGATTAACCAATTTGTATATGCTAATACTTGTTTGGTTGCATGAGCAACTGTCGACTACAAAAAATTAATGTAAAGTACACATAATTATGATTGAAGTCTTCTGCCTATATGTCCAAAATGTAGCTGTTCTTTTTGCTTTCAATGCATGGCACAAACAAGCAAATGCTACATTGTGTATGAAGGTTTTATCCCCAGCTGTTGCATTATTTTTTACAATATATGCCCTTGTGTACTGTATGTAACACCCCTGAGTCAGTGTGTGTGTCATTGTGTGTGCCATCGATCAGGTAGCCTTGACTGTCTACATCCTTGAAAGGTGATGAGCATTACTCACTCCCGTATGTGGGCTCAGCCTTGAGACAAGCCTGCCACACATGCAACATTACATGTTACTGAGACTCCCAGGTCTTTCTGCAGTACAAAAAGCCAATGGTGGTGTCAACAGATGAGAAAATGTCTCATAATCCAGACATTTATTAGTGATCCATGTCTGTATGTATGTACTCTAGGATAATAATATTTTTTTATAACACTAGTTTTATAACGTCAAGTCAGTGAAAAATTAGGAAGAAATATTTCAATCATGTAGTTACACAGTTCACACAAGACGGTAGAGCTGGACTCGCCGCCCACATACGAGTCCATCGACGTTGAACTGAATGTTCGACAGGATGGAAAGGAGAAGAATAATAATAATCATTCAAGTCAAGATTGTGGCAGTATTTCATAATATGTAAATTGTGCTTTTAGTTTTAGATAGCACAAAACGGCTGCGCAGCATTACAGCAAGGGTATTTTAACCTCCTTGATTACAGCAAGCGCTAAATTTACCAAGTTTTATACAATGTAGTTTCAATTTGTTCGAAATATAGAACAAATTCTATTGTGGAACATATTGTCACCAATTACAGTAGAGGCATCCTTACTAATTATGCTACACCAGGTCATAGACTAGCACTAGTGAGAGTTAGAAAGCAAGGGGTAAGGTGTGACAGGTGGTTTGATCTATGCCCTGGAAGCTGGTGTGCGTTGTCAAAGGTAACAGTGGCTATACTGGATACCCAATACAGATTCATGTATTTCAAAGTGTGAACCACAAACAGGTATATTAAATCTTTGATAAACCATTAAGTTAACATGAATTTCTTCCTGCCAATTGCCTTCTGGTCCACAGATCAGATGGAAGATTTCATTCAGATGGCCACCCAGCAGCGTAGGGATCCAAATCACAGCGTAGGCCGTAGGGACCCCTTACACTCAAACTGTAGAACTCTGAATTAAACCATTGACATGAATTTCTTCCTGCCATGTCTTCAGGTCCACGGATCAGACGGAAGATTTCATTCAAACGGCCACCCAGCAGCGTGGGGATCTAAATCACAGCGTAGCAAACTTCACTACATGTAGCTGGAACACTGAATTAAACCATTGACACAAATTTCTTCCTGCCATGTCTGCAGGTCCACGGATCAGATGGAAGATTTCATCCAGACGGCGACCCAGCAGGAGACGGAGGCCAAGGAGAAGCTGCGGAGCTTCATCGAGGCCCTGACCAGCCGGACGGAGCGCGCCGAGAAGGAGGTGGAGTTCTACCGCAGCCAGTCCTCCCTCGCCAGTCTCAACTCTGCCATCAGCTGCACAACCTCACTTTGTACCAAGTGCCAGAAGAGACAGGTACGGTTATCTTTCTCTTTCTCAGTGAAAAATGTGTAAAACATTAAGGCAAAGTTCTACCGCAGTCAGTCCTCCCTCACCAGTCACAACTGTGCCATCAGTTGCACCACATCACTTTGTACCAAGTGCCAGAATTGACAGGTACATGTATGGTTTAAATCTTTCCCAGTGAAAGATGTGTAAAACATATTGACAGGTATATACTGTAGCTATATCACACTTGGGCTTTGAAAAATATTGTAAATCTTGAAATGTGGTGGTTGTATTTTCCGTTTTAATGGTGATGTCTTACCGCAAAATCATGATACCGCTGTATTTGCCGTGTGATATTATAACTGTACAGAACTGTTTCAGCTGCGTACCTCAAACACAGCGAAAACCTTTTCCTCCTACCACAAAATAAAACCACCACAAAAGTAACATCTACAGCTACAATTTAGATATGATAGCCACATTCTTATCTATCCTATCGGTTTATGTTTCATTACTTTTGCAATTAGCATCAATTTTAATGCCTGAGTTACACTAAGCATAGTCATATCGTAGCTGTGAGATATTGTTTATACATGTATCTGCTTCTATTCTCAGGCACGTATGTCGGCACCTATGGGCATGTTGCAACGTTCGGCCAGTGCCTGCAGCATCCAGCATCCGTCTGACATGGACACCAGCAGGAGACCCAGTGTCAGTCATCATCAAAGGTACAGTACACACTCCAGGCAGCTTGCTCTTACCAGGTGTCATCCTGTATGAGCGCCACCTGTTGACTGGGACTGGTACTGCAATATAGCATGTCAAAGTTTTGAAAAGTGACAGAAGTTAAAGTCCTTCCCACACCATATTGTGTATAGGGTTGTACCTGTATGCAAGCACAGTCATTACCACAAAGCTGGGGTTAGTGCACTGATACTACTGTGTGTTAAACTTCCATAATAGTATATATACCCTTTCCTGAGTGCTAAGCAAAGAAGCTGTCTTTGGTCTGACATGGTTGGGATTCAAACGCACAACTTATTGCATGCAACTTGATTATTATACCCACTAGGATGTTGCTCTAGTCAAGCAAACCTTTTGTTTTGCATAATGACTGCATTAACATCGTACATTGCATCTCCCCCCAGGTCCAGCAGTGTGGACCCAGTCCAGTTGAACGGCGGCCTGTCAGACTTGGTGAAACAGGCGCGTGTTCTACACAGCAGCCAGGGGAAGGGCTCCCCCCACCAGCCCTCCACCTCCCCCCGGGGCTCCAACGACTCGGGGCTGGGGGACAGCGCCAACGGCTCGTCACAGAGCGGCACGTACGCAACCGTCAGCCCGCCTGCACCGCAGTATTATGACAACGACCTTCAAGTTCAACATCCCCAAGGTCGTGGCATGGAGGTGCCTTACAACCGAGCCTTGTCGCCTGAGGAGATTGACGACCTGCAGGCTCAGGGTGTGATATTCCCAGATAATACCCCCAAGAACCAGAGAAGGGCACGTATGTTAGAGAATGGTTACCTGGCCAACAGCTATCCCATGGCATCGCCATCCACAGGGAGGAGGGGAATGGCTAGCGAAAACGGTTACCATGGTAGCAGGAACGGTCTTCCAGATGGAACCCCTCCCTCCCGCAGAAGGATGGCATCATATTCAAATGAGGACAGATATCCAACCAATGGCATGGCATACCCAGTAACCACGCCCCCAACTGGAAGAAGACAGGCATCCCAGTCAGGTTACCATAGCAACCTGACCACGCCCACTGCCACGCCTTTATCTACCAGGAGAATGCAAAACAGTCCCAGTGGTTACCATGGCAATGGAATGAGTCCAAATGCCACCCCTAATATGGCAAGAAGGAATCCCTATGGGAACGGTTACTACGGCAACAGTAGTGGGTTCCCATCACCACAGTCCACGCCCAACGTTCTTAGAAGGTCACAGTTCACAGATGAGGACAGCTACTTCGAGGACAGTTGTCAGGACAACAGTTTCCATGACAACAGCGACAACTACGACCCCAGCAGACAAGAGGTAAGAAATCCTGCCAACAATTCCCGGCAGAGAAATAGCAGGAACCTTCAACAGCAGCAATACCGTCCCAGTGCAATGCCTGGACCTTCGCAAACTCCGGTGGGATACCTGCAGAACCGCAGCAAGAGACCCTCCATGGAGAGATTCGGTGGCAGCTTTGATGACGAGACTCTGACAGAAACGGGTTCCATTACCACGGTAACCACAGAATCAGCGTTCGATGAGGACGATGTGTTTGTGAGTAGGAGGAGCAGTAGGAAGAGGAGTAGGAAGAGACAGCAGGCAGAGCTGGCACGACACAGACAGGACGCCCTGTCCCTGGCCTTCAGCTACCTGGACACTAAGAGCCTGTGTGCCTGTTCCATGGTGTGTAGGGAGTGGACCCTCATCAGCCGACAGCCTGCCCTCTGGAGACATGTTCACTTGGAGAGGGCAAGGGTAGGATCCAAGGTTAGTTCGAGGCCACCTATAAAAGTTGAAGACATTTTGCATTACTTGATCACTGTAAAATCTAACGAAAATCTTGGACTCAACTTACAGGATTGAAGATACCTGCGAGGTATTTGGCAGACTGTTCATTGTGAGATTCTTGTTCAGAGAAAGATATGTTGTACAATGTCATGTTGACTTTCCAACACAGTCTGCCAGACATGTTGTGTAAGTTTTCTACTGTACTACACCTGCATTGATACAAAAGGCAATTGGTCCTGTCTATGTTTGCCAAGACTTCAGTACAAAAATCCTACATTGTAAAAATCGTAAATCATGTCTATTGTTGTCCTGCAGTTCCTGCAGACTATCGCTAGGTGGTGCACAGAGCTGCAGGTGCTGACACTGCAGAACCTGAGGCCCAGGAAGAGGAGGGATGGGGAAAACAAGAAAGAGTACTTCCACAAAACCAGGTACTGAATTATGCTTATTCTAAACATTCAAATCAAACTTCCTACTAATATTCTTTTATACAGATGTTTACTATTATTTTCTGACAATTTCTTGGCCAGTCTATTTGATGGCTGGAATAGTGCTAAGTAAACATGTTCTTTACCTTACAGAGGGAGTTTAGAACCAGGCCTGGAGAAGCTCCTCTCAGCCACCAAACAGAACTTACTCAGCCTTAGGATCAGCAACTGTGGCAACATCCTCACAGACAGGTCAGTGGTGTTTACTGCAAATGTACAAAATGTAGCTTAAAAGCTCATAGCCTAATAGTATACAACGTCAATCAAACCTGTACAAGTGACCACCTCTACAAAAGGACCACCTGGCCAATGTGACCACTTTTTGCTGGTCCCCTAGATAATTTTCCCATTGACACAAGCATTAAGAATCCTTAAAGTTTGTATAGTGACCACCTGTCCACATAGAGCAGATTTTATTGGTCCCCTTAGTCCTGGGCAGGTTTGACTGTATAGCTGAACTTTAGCTATACGTATCCCAATGCATTTGCCTAATTCATATACAGTCAACCTGTTGGGCAACCGCCTGGCGCAGGCAACAACTTTAAAACAGTACTGTCCATTTTTACATAGTGAAACCTGCCCTGTCATGAGAAACCACCTGTCCTCCGTAACCATTTTTTCAGTCCCTTGAGTGGTTGTTGAATCCAGGTTTGTATAAATACACTTTATCTTGGCTCCAGTTTTCTTCCTCTATCAGTCATTGGCTCCTTCTTGATTGTGTTACAATAGAGCGCTGTGGTTGGCCAGCTGTCACTCCCGGCTGGTGAGAGATGTGATGTACAAGAGCGAGTCAGACCCTGTTGGACAGGAGGTCATCTGGGCCCTGGGCGCCGGCTGTAGAGAGATCACATCGCTCAGTCTGGCTCCCATGTTCCCTTGGTAAGTCTTAGTATCTATCATACCCTCTGTAAATTAGTGCTGATCATTAGGTGGATTAAGAAATGCATTTAAGGACACACCATTTTGATTTCTTGTCTTGATTTCTTAGAATACTCATGGTAGATTGGAGTGTCAACATAAAAACAGAGTCTGAGGGGAATGTTTGAATCTTGGTACACGCATAGGAGGATTTATTTTAGGATTCGATTTACAGCTCAAACAACAGACTAACACACTTATTCTGTCAGCAGCAATATTTCTTTCACATAGTTCCGAAGATGACTTATTAAGAACAAACTCTTGTGGTTAAAACATTGACCGACTCAGAACAGCCTGATATTGATGATGCACCTATTAACTAATAGTAAACTACAATATATTATTAAGTAACTAACACCAGTCATCACAATTAAACATGTTTGTTATAACCTTGCTTCACAGTCAGCAGCCCCAGAGATTTAACGACCGGTGCCTGCAGATGATTGGTCAGTGTTGGCCAATGATGCAGCAGCTTACCGTGGGAGGGGTGGGGATCACTGAGAAGGGACTGTCAACCATCGGTCAGTCAAAATCATTAATCTCATAAACATCAGTCTTAAACCTTTGAAGTGCTGGTCAGGAATCATTTGTGTACAAATACTGCTTAAAATATCACAATTACTGTTCACCCTAAGCATTAGCCAAGCAAATATTTAGCATACATGTCAAGTCAAGTCAAGGCCTTTATTTTGCTTCGTGATTTATGTTCAGCCTACACAACCACTTTAAGATGAATATCTCAAACTTTGGAGCACTTTACAGTGCAATGTGGTGTAGTGTACTGTACTGTACTGTGCGATCGTGATGTAAAATACATTTCCTTTGGGTAGATGCTATTTCTTTACTCCTGTACCCTTGTGGGTTTAGAGCACTTAGATTTAGCCTTCAGTTGAGAATTAAAGATATGAATCTACAGTCTAATAAAGAGTCAAAGTAAGGTAGCAGGAGTTAATCTTAATCAGAAAAGAGGGGCGCTGCGCCCTCTTGTTTCAGCCCAGTGCCCCCTTGTCGAATTCAGATTTTAGCCCAGCATACAGCCTTCACTCAGCAATCGATTCTTCCAATTACATAGAATCGCTCCCTCGCCTGCCCCGCCTCTTATTCAATTTTTCTAGAAAAAAACCTGGGTAGTATCGCATCCAAGGGAGTTCCCCACCCAATATAATTGACAAGCTAAGAAATAATAGATCTGATTTGAATGTTGTTTGATGTTGTCCTCTACAGCCAGTAACTGTCCCAGATTACAAGTGCTAGAGTTAGACCACATGCTGGAGATCACCGAGGCCTTTGCTGTGGAGATGTGCAGGAATGGTCTGAAGGGGCTCCGTGTGCTGGAGTTCAGCTTCACCCCCGTCACGCCTCAGGCACTACTACACTTCAACAGTAAGTCAACATCACTGTCGGTGGCAGTCACATCGACTTAAGGCCTAAGATTCAGTGGACATCCAGACATCTGTGGTAGCTTGTATTGTCCTAATCCACTGTCAGCCATTTAAACTATGTGCGTATATGGCCATCATCATCATCATCTTGGCGTGAGAATGTCATGGATGGCCATAACCCACCTCCTCCAGTCCTCTCTGTCCTCCATTGCTCTTGACAGTTCTTCTGGTGTGCATCCTGCATCCTCACAGAGCTGCTGTATGTATGTCGTGTGAGGTCTGCCTACACTTACATGTCCAATTGTTTTGATGCCCACAGGAGGACGTCCCTGACGATCTCTCCTTCACTCCTCCAGGAATGTCCAGCAATGCTATGGTCATATTAGGTTATATTTTGTAGAAATTATTTCATCCTTTGGCTGTAGATCATCATTTTGTCAGAGACTATTCATGTTCAGTACTACCTCTATCTGATAGACAAACCTTTGCGGCATTCAAGCTATATTACATTTTACGAAATATACTGAACAACTGGATATGGTCTCTAAAACAGTCAGTGAATTGCAAAAGACAGTGAACGCTGTCCGAAATGTTCCACTCTCTTAGAGACTTTATCCAGTTGTTTGATCTGTATTTAATTTATTTACCTGGATGTGTAACATTCATCAACACATGTACATGCAAGCCATCTTTTGTTTGTAAGTCAGCATTACAAACGTCATTGTTTCTATGAACATAGCCAGGTGCACACATACATCAACCATTGTTGATTTTGATTGACAGGTAGCTGTCCAAACCTGAGGGCCATCAACATCCACATCAGCATCTCAGACTACTTTGAAGACGTGGAGAATGAAGATGTACAGGAGCTGTATAAAGATGTCATTGTCAAGTTGAAGGTATCAACACTTTAGAAGCCTGCTCTTCTAATCACTTAGGGGTTGTTTTCCTTTTCATGGATAGTATACTCTAGTCAAATTCATAATGATTAGTGCGTTAAGGTTTTATTATGTTTTGTTCAGTGCTATCTTACCATAATCACAGTGGAGAACAGCATCATTTGTAGTTTCACATATTTCCATGTATATACTAGTAGGTTCATGTTTGGCAAGCATCTTTATTATGATATTGTAAAAGAAAGGTACTGACATATTGGAAGTAAAATGTTTTATAGTCTAGATAGCTTACGTTTTTAATGCTAATAGGAAGTTGTTTGGACTAATATCCTAGATGTGTTGTTTAGGATGTGTACATCCCGCACTTTTATTATATGCTGACCGATGAAAAACATATGATATTTATAGATGGCGGCACATTTAGGAGTAAGAAAATCAAATTTTGAAAATGATGACAGTCTTTTCATTGTTTTTCTCCTTTGCAGCAACTGAAGAAGAGGCCAGGGTTCGCAGGACTACTGCACATCAAGTCTGACTACTAGTAACAAGACTGAAAAGAAAATCCTTGCCAGAGACTTCAAACATTATACACAAACCTACCTTCCATCTACTTGTCTCACTCACTAGTTTATTAGAACAAGAAATGTCAAATCTAATTTGAATGCTACAATTATTATTTATAATTATAATATCTCAATGTATTGTTGAACGCAAAATTTAAACTATCAATTTTCCAATGTCACAGAGGGTAAATATGTGTTCTCCAATTAATAAATTGAATTATGTTTGATAACGTCTGAATTCTTGCTGTGGCCTCATGAATTCTGTTCTATATATATGTGGTCAGTATTATACTAAGGATATCATTTATTTATATGAACAATTTTCTGTTAAGGTATGTGTGACCACTGTCTTAAAGTTTATGTAAACAATGTATTCTATGAAAAAAATTATACCTTCTTAACTTATCTATAGTGACTGCAGGCAGTCAGCATGGATTTCTTCAGTTTTTATTTTCTATGTCAGTGACTGTTTTTAAGTCAAATAACAAAGCTTTAGATCAGATGTTTTCAGTATCACATTATTTAACAAACAGTGAAATTATGTACTTACAGTAACAAAGACACAGTAACTAAGATACATGTATATTGTCTATCATTTTGTAACAAATCTACAAGAAAGGTGGACTGTCTATGCCTGTTTTTGCCCCCAAAAATATCCAGGACTGGTGCACTTATTAAGCCAAGGAATTGGAAAATGTAACTAGTAAAAGGCTGCAGGTAAGTAGTAAAACATTACTGGTACAATTTCTGTGTTCCCATCAAATGTCAAAGGAAGATTATAATGTGCCTACTGTACAACACTTCACTACGACTTACAGTAATTGTGGTCTTGCCAGTGTTTTGTAACCCCCAAAATGTGTTAACCAAAACATGTTTTGCATCATAATTAAAACATTGTTGATACATTAGTGTTGTATAATAAAGAAATGCAGGTCCGGTACTGAATACACAGTAGAACACACTGTAATCCCTGTTTTCTATTCAATTTGGATTATATAAAAAAAAGTATGTTCAGATTTGATATAAATGAACCAATGGTATATGATTAATGTGTGTGCCTGTATATGGCTTGAGCAGAATTCTACATGAAAATGTAATGTAAAATATGGAAAATTCATGGCAGCAAAGTAAGAGAAGCAATCGTAACAAATGATATGTTACTGATACTGTAATTTTGACAGTAAAAGATAATTAACAGTACATTTACATGTAGTAGTAACACTCAGTAAGAACAATAGCAGTATTCCTGAATGAGGATTTCTACTTTCTAAGTGTAGTGTATGATTGTACATGATCTTTATAATGACTGTATAATATTTCACCAAATGAGATACAGAACGTAAAATGTATGTTGCAACCATGAACTCACTGCAATGAATTCTGTCATAAATACAGATACTTTGAAATACGATGTCCTAAGTATCTTGTTTGCATAGTTCCTGGTACTTTTAGCCAAATGTTTTGTCTTTCTGCTCAAGACACAGGACCTGTCTTATATTGAGAAAGGAAATGTCCTTCTCTGCCATATTTTGTTTCCCAAAATGTCTTACTGCATTACTACTTGTGACAGGAATTACACCTACATGTACAGCAATATGCCTTAAAGTTTACACACCCTGTTGAATCAGCTTGCGAATGGTAGCTTTCAGTGGTTCATAGTTTTTTGCATTTCCCTGTGACAAAGTTCCCAAACTGTCGATTTTCCACACCCCAGTTTTACGTGAGACCGAGCACATGACAATGGCCTGAGAATAGGCAGCATGGCTCATTTTATCACTGCACAACTGCTTATTCTTGTTGGAGGCTTCAAAGAACCTTAGGCTTGGGTTGGGATACTTGGAAATGTTTGGGGAGTTCCAAGCACTCAGGGTGAAAAACATGTGAGTGACCTTTGAGGGCATTGCTTTGAGCTTAACATTGATAGTGTGATGGCCTTTCCTATTCACACTATCCATAACATCTCCAGAGTGGTATATGACACCACCATGGTATGATGTGTGACGGTAATCAATGACATCCACAAATGATGTACCACTGAAAAGTAAGCATGAGGCATCCAGGTAGTCGCACCCATGGTAAGGATACCCCCAGAACAGATCAAAGATGACATGGTTGAAATGTTCCGGGATGGCATAGAGCATGATGATCAGGTGGACGGTGCTGTGTGGCTGCACTCCGTAGTCACCCATTGTGGCCAGTTGTCCACTGTCGGTGTATGTCTGTAGTAAGGATATTGAAAAACAATTCAGGCACATAACATCATCATTTGATCTTCATACTATGAGAACTAAACTGAAAAAAGATGATTCAATCATACTTGGACAGATCAATATACAGATATGCAATTTTTGGTAAAAGGTTAATACATGCATGTCAGGAATTGTTTGCAATGCAAAAACAGTAAATGTATACATAAAAGTACTGTACAAGTATATATACAAAAGTACAAAAATGTAGCTCATGGAAAAGTGCTTCTACATGTAAATGTAAAAAGAAATTGAGATGAAACTTGAAGAATGAAGATAAGATGGCAACAAAATTTCAACATATATTTGCAGTCTTGTTTGTGTACCTTCAACTCCACTTCATTGTAAATGAGTCGCTGCTTCTCCACATGATGTAGAAGCCTTTGCTGTATCCCCAGTTTTATCTGGTAGATTGTTGTTGAGGGGTTGTAGGACAGACTGATACTCTCTCCATTCATCATCGCCACAGAGATCTTCTGAACCCCTCCTGATGCTCCTGCTGCAGCCTGTAGAACAAACAGATTGAGGACACCCACATTTGAAATATTTCATTTGCAAATATTTCATCCAGTTTCCTAAAGAATCTTTCGCTCAGTGTAGTTACTTAGAGCTGATATTTTTACTGTTAAGGAAGTAAAAATATTTTATTGGCTTACATGATACAGTCAAAAAGATAAGGTTGCCAAAGTAAGCTAAGACATGAGGGCCTGCATGCCCCTTTTGCGTAGAGCGTAATCGGCCGTTTGAATTTTACGTAGAGCGTTGCCGACCACTCCATAATTTAGCGTAGAGCATAGGGGGGGCTTTCTGAATTTAGCGTAGAGTGTAGGAAGGCTTTCTGAATTTAGCGTATTACGTAGCCGGCCCTCCGAATTTAGCGTAGAGCGTTGGCGGGACACCGCCCTCCTCCCCCTTCCCCCCCCCCCCCCCCCCCCCCCCATGCAGGCCCTCAGACATGTGCAGTGAGAGTACAACTTTGTGTAGACACATGTATACTATGGTCCTGCCATACAACAAACAGACCATTGGCTTCTCATATACATTTGTACATGTATTGGAAAACCATATCAGGAACAAATGTACATACCTTGCCTTGCCTACCTGTACATACATACCAACATTTTTTAAATCAATCCCAAAGGGATCACTCCCAAGTCTCTAAAACTCTTTTTAGGATCACTAGGTTGGGAAACACAATTAAGCTTCTATGAAAGATTTCAATAGTGAAACTATTTCTTGCTTACGGTAGTGTAGTCCACAGTGGAAGTACTGGTGTACTCAGCAAACAGCCGGTTTACTGTTGCCTGGAATTCCTTCAGCCGTGCACAGTCACCAGGTACTTTCTCCGGGCAGGTAGGGTGTGGGCATTTCTTCTGGTCCTCAACAACTTTGATCAGACACTGAAAATCAGGGAACACGATGAAACATATGAAGGCAATGAATATCAAAAACTTGGACAGTATGATGACATTAGATTATCAAGTAACATGGATAAACAAGTAAAACATCATAGTACAGTAAAATATCAGTAGATGAAATCGGCAGTATATTATCCATCTTATTGTTCGAAACTCATTTAAAATCATAAAATGAAATAAATTCTGTAAACACTAGAAATTAGAATACAGATAAGTATTCAGAATATTGACATAACTACATCATTCAATGTTAAATCATTACTACATGAATCACTTTTACTAATGTAATGTACATACCCTGAAGCAGTGAAGAGGTGGGTGGCGACATGTGTCCAGTATTGTGACTGAGGGGAACTCCTTTGACAGTTTCTCTGTCTTACAACCAAGACACTTCATCTTTTCTAACTTTACACAACTTCTCTAAGATGGCCAGAAATCTGAAGGAAAATTTTTAAAAAGATAATATATTGGTGTAATCCAGTGTGCAATATTAAAAATGTCAGGGTTGACTGTGCCAAAGGAGCAAGTTAGACAGCCAGAGAATTCAAAGTACATGATGTAATAGCTGGTCCTTCAGTATAATCTTCAATCAGATGTTTGGGTACAAAATTGTAACGTTTTCTGAACCCATGATAATGTGCTGTAGAAAGCCTGACAGTCAAAAAACGTTACTATTTTCCACCCCAACATCTACTTGGAGATTACCTGAAGTGTGGCTCAGAACAAAGTATTAAAACTCGTCTGATAGCTTTGTTTTGAATTACAATCAAATAAACTAAGCTTCACATGCATGGAAAAGGTGCAACCCTGTCCCCTTTCACACCCTCTGTCCTACTGTAGTACACTACCTTCAAGGCTTGTCAGCTTACTTAATTTATGTACCAATGTATTAGAGGGAAGAAATTACTGTATATGTAACGTTAACGTTACAGGGCATTACAATTCGTTTAAATGATGAGGTGGTATGGCGATATTTAGGGATGGATAACGTTACCAGCCTGAGCCAATATATAATACGGGACCCCTTGGTGAAAAAAAACTAAAGAATCGTGATACGCCATATGCTGTTTAAATTAACATACAAGAACCCAGACAATGAACGGGTGTTTACTTACGAGAACGAGTCCAGGGGGCAAAACTAATTATGGTACGCTCAAACATGACCATGAACTCTATACTGTTATGGATGCGGTACCTTGCCTTCCCGGTCGGCCTGGATAACAGTATGGATGTGTACCCGGAACCCGGAGCAGCACAGGGGTGTTTATCACTGTGACGTGGTTTAAAATACTCATTGCCCTCACAAAGGAGTAGAAAGAGGAACTTGAAACGTCTGTTGTCAACAAGTTTCGTACGAAACCATTACACCATCCTTTGGGAATTCATAGGTCACGGCGGTCAATACACCCTGCGCTACTATTGGTCCACGTCACGGTTACCGGGGCGTTCAGTTTCGGTCACGCGACTAGCAAGCTTCATAAATTATGAAAAACTGAAAAGACTCAGGCAAGCGTCAATTTTATCAGACGGTACAGCGCCCGGATCAGAGCTCGAACATCGCAATCGCGTCCAGATCACTAGGGGACAGCAAACCCGTCGGTTTTCTCTGTAGTTTTGGGATCTTTTGGGGATCGGGAGACTTCCGTGAAGTTTGTAAGAGTAGCGCAGGAAAGTACAATCACAAGGCGATGGTGACCGAACTGCGACCCGCTGTGCTGAGATCGCGGGATTAGCGAGCCATCTTCTCGAGTTTTGAGCAAGTACGTGGGCTTTTTGTGTGTCCTAGTAACGTTTTGTACCATCTAACATCTCTGTTAGTAGTTTTTAAGCAAGGAAGGTTCATGTAAAGTAAGATTTTTGATACTCACGGTTGCCTGGTGGGTAACAGCTTTTGGCAGTCTGCAGAAGTCCCTCCGTCTGTTGTCAGAGAGCCGGGCTGTCTCCAGAGCGGGCAGGGTTTCCTCCAGGGAATGGTTTGGCGGGAAACTTCTGACCACGTGCCTGGTGTCTAGGGTCACAATCAGCATAAAATGTGGCTTGATGATATGATGCAGTTCTTTCTACAAGAAATACGACCTTGGCGATGACTGACGACGTCTTTTATGATCCATCGACGTGGACAGTAATACAGTAATGTTATAATTTGTATGACTCCATGATCCACTCCTTGAAACTGAATGAAAGTAACTTTTCTATCAGCTGTCTATGTTGGTATAGTGGGTCAGTCGGCTTCGAGAAAGATCGCCCCGGCACACCATTCCCCTTTCTTTATAATAGTTGACATCAAAATCATCAAAGGGTGCCTTTGTTCCTGTTTTGCAGAACCAGTCGGGGGCGTGAGTCATGGCTGACGAACAACCTTTGCTATCCACTGATGTGGAACGTGATCAGGTGAGTAAAAGTCCAGGATGTGAAACTACTGAGTCATCTAATAGTGTTGCACTTTGTTGTATGTTTGGCATCAGATCAAGTTTAACATGCTATTAATGCGATAAATCGGCCAACCTGGAGAAAGCACAGTGTAAACTAAAATGACCGTTCCATTAAATAATTGAGAGGGATTATTGATATTATTTCAATATATGGTCTATCGTTCTAGCCAAGGAGATTTTTCAACCTCCTTGGTCTGATATAACTTATAAGAAAAAAATGGTGAAAACAAAGACTTCTTTAAATCCTGAGCAAGACTAAACTTTGTATCAAATGGATGTTAAAAATAAAATTTCCATGGGCGGGATTCGAACCTACGATTTTCAGTTTACAATGCGAAATTGCTATACAAGAGGGTTTGCATGGGGGGTTCTGGCAACGCTTAATGGTAAATTCAGGCCGACTGACAGTGGTAAATTTGGGACGGATGGCAACGCTTAACGGTAAATTCAGGAGCTTCGCAAAGCTATTCAGGCGGTGTTGACAGCAAAGGATCGGCGTCTTTCGGCGACATGGCATTGAAAACAGGCTGTTACGTATTTAAAACATGATGACAAGCACCAAAGGGGAGGGTTCAGGGGCATGCTCCTCGGAAAATTTTGAAATCTTGGCCCTCTGAAACGCTATTTCTTGCATTCTGAGGGGGAAGTTTTGCTGGGAGAGTATTTTATATGACTATTTGTAAAGAAAAATACAGTGTTTCAGTTTGACTTTTTTTTTTGAGGGCCGTCACACCCTCCAGACATATTTTTCGCCGGAGCCACGACATGCTTCCATGGAAAATCTTAATATCTTGACACCAATTTTCTTGTTGTTATAGTACATAAAGAGTTTCAGGGCAAGCCAGCACACAATGCTGGCCTTTTGTGGTAATATGAGTCGGAGTTCCGGAGCCTCGGAAGGGTGATTTTTATTATTTTTAGAACAGGCGAAAAATCAATGCGCGCATGGATGTCATCCATAAAATTAAGATCGTGTGGCCTTATTCTGTCAATATCATAGATTACCTTTGTCACGTATGCTATATATGTTATATTTTCTCTCTAGTCTTGCTTATACCATAATATTGCTACTACCGTCTGTCGCACTTAGAATGAACGTGCACTCGGGCTAGTGCTAACATTTTTCCAGGATAGTAGATTCATTATGATTACCCTTTATACAACAGCTATTGTTCCTTTGCTTGAAGAGAGTGTAGGTAATAATACACTCGCAGAGGAAGGCTCGTATTGAAACTGTAACTGGGGGTAAGTGTGAGAATGTGTCCTGTCACAGGTGTTGCCGTGACGCAGGTGTTACCGTAGAACAAGCTACATAGAACGCTGTTTGTTTGTAATTGTTCTTACTGGCCGTCTTCGCAGCCGTTTACGTGATCATACGAGAACGCGTTCGTACGTTCGGCGTCAGAACGTCAACGTTGAACGTTCACATTCTCCAATCACAGTCACCTTTGAATAAAGACAGTTTACTTTGAGAGGAGGATTGAACGTGTCCAGATGTGTTTTATTTGTCTCTGTGTCGTGTCTTGTAAGCCGTCGGCCGTCATCTTCCTTACGTCGTCAACTCGTCAGCAGTATCCGGAACACTAGGGAGAACACTTCAACAACATCTACCACCCATTCCCTACACTAAGAATATAAACGTGTGCAAGCAAAAAAAAAAAACACAACGGCCGCACCGTATGCATCAACCCTTTGGTAACAACCCTTTTGTTGATTCAGTAGAACGTCACTCAAAGTCAATCTCACTCACTGTCATGGCAGCTTGTGCATTATTCATAGCAATACTATTATTGATATGTCCATGTGTTCCTGGTTGTGTTCTAATCAGGTGCAAACTTTGAGGAAAATGTCGCCTTCAGTCCAATATCACCCACAATATTTAGACAGAAAAGTGTTCCTCACAACCCTTTGTTGTCTGCTGCCTGTTTTTGATGATTGATCACACTTGGAGTCCATTAGCAGGTTAGCAAATTAGAAATTTAGTAAGTTGTCTTGCAAATAATTGTGTTCAGCAGGAAGCAGATGTGACATTTGTCTAATAAACCAGCGAACAACCATGTAGTGTGATTCTCCCACGACGCCCCCATGAGACTATCTCAATAAGGGACGGAGAGTTTTTGACGTCGTCATCTTCTAATGTATGGTTATCAAAGCTTTTCTGTTCTGAATACTTTTAGTCTAGAAAGCCCCGTGTGGGAGGAGCTTCCCTTTTTTCGCTTAGAAAGGTCGAGGCCATGGCCTAACTATTAGGTATCGCCCATACTATACACATGTAGGTGTTTGTAGTGTTTCTTTCTCCTCCTCCTCCTGTCAAATCTTCAAATCGATTCATCTCAATCGTCCCTGAGCCAAATAAGCTGAAATTTGGTATACAACGAAGTAGAGTAAATGCATACCCAGACATTTTTTTAATTTTTAAGATAAATGCCTTTAAAACGATTTTGTTGAGGTTTTTCTGACCAAAAATATACATTTTGGCCTCCAGTGCCTTAGTATTGAAACCATAAGACCTGAAATTTGGTGTAGTTGTGCATTGGATATTTACCCAGATGACACTATTATTATTTTTTGCATACACACATACTACTTCAAGATTATTTTTTTTGTGATTTTTTTATTTGAATTCTTGGTTATTTTCCAGTCTCGATTCATCTTGGTCGTCCCTGAGCCAAAATGACTGGTAGCTTTGAATGGCAGTAAGGTTTGAACGAGTGCACACTGAGGTGTTTTGTTGAACTGGCGAAGTGTCGATGGTATTAACCCTATCCAGACTGGGCTTTTTTGGGATATCTGGGACTGGGGGGGGCTCATTCGGCCCCCCCCTCATAACTTCTGAACGGTATGACGTATCCTTCCCAAATTTGCAGGGAGTGATGTTCCTGTAAAGTTTTATAATTCCTAGAATTTTGGTGACGTCATGACGTAATATGACGTAATTATGACGTCATTGATGTGATTTTATTGGCTAAATAGGGAATTCCCGTAATATCTAATTGTATTAAACAAAATAGTATGAATTGTTGATTTTAAGGTATACCAAGACATATAACATAAATTGTAACTACGTTGACGCGTAAATGACGTCATTAAATGACGTCACGTGTTTTTAGCGACCCCTTGGGATCCGCCATCTTGGATCGGCCATTTTGAAATTTTCAAAAATACTTTTTTTGCACTTATGACCCCAAAAAACACTAAAAATAGACTAGAAACGTTAATCTAAATGTTTTTGGTAAAGAAAATGCCACGTAGTGACGATTTTGAAGGCAAAAAAGCCTGTTGATACCTAAAATAGTGTAATGGTCCGCAATCTTGGATTTTGACCGATTACGTAATCAAATTAGCATAAATTATGAATATTAAATCATGAAAGTTACATCTAATTACATATGATGCTATACATGTATGATAACTAGTGTGGTTGAGCAAGAAAACCTAAGAAATATCATTGTTTTTAAAAAATCAGTGATTTTTGCGTAAAATGCCTTTCAGAAACCCGTTGCCATGGCAACACGAAAAATGATAAACTTATACAATTATCATAATATTGTTGCCAACTAAATTTTAGGAAAAGTCACCAAGTTTGGTAGTCCTAGCGTATGTCGTTCGGCAGTTATACGATGTCAAAGTTGGCGCGGGCACTTTTAGCCCCCCCCCCCCCCCAGTCTGGATAGGGTTAAAGCAATGTCCAGGGCGGTGTAAACACAGTCAAAAATATGTACAACGTGCTGGCGGCGGGCGTACTATATTCAATGAAATTTGCCGCTGAAAATGCGTAAAATAGCTTGAGTAGGGCGTATGCAGCGTACCAGTTTAAACAAACAATACGTCAGAAGCTGTACAACACTCAAAATTATGGTAATGTCGCTGAAGATACGCGGCGGCGCTCGACTGTAATTTCACAAGTAGAAGCTCTTCCAATTACGAACGTAAACACCACAACCTAAAGGTCATTAGCCCCACGTGCACTTGGCGTGTGGTTGACAGGATAGTTGTCTTGCCGGTGGTGCGTTAATTTTGAACGGGGGAACATTTTGAATTTGATTTCGGACAGGGGTGATTACACAAAAGTTCATAGGGTTTCAAATTGGAAGAGATTCATTTCTGACTGGTCTTCAATTCAATTCTTTATTCAAATACCAACATTGCAGACATACAACAAACGTTAGCCTGGATCGCGTTGATATTTACAATGGTCATTACATGGTCTTACTTTATAATAATTAAACATTATTTTGGAATGCTCCATTTTTGCATTAGAACAGTGACTGTCGCTTTTTGCATGCATGGGGAGGGAAATGGGCGATACATGTTGCATTTGCTTGTTCTAGTTTATATTAGTTTATATCAAATGGATGTTTAAAAAGATAAATATAACTTCCCAGAGAGAGAATCAAACCGTAGCCTGAGTGTCATCCTCCGTAGTAACTGCGCATGCTGTCTCAATCTTTTCGCTTGTTGACCGCGCAGGCCCAGGCTCTGTGGTTAACAAGCACAAAGATTGAGCCAATGGTTACTATGTACAATGTACAAAGGATGGTACTCAGGCTAATCAAACACACATCTACAGATTGGAATTACTATACATTACTGCCGAGCTTCCAACTTCCGAGCTTCCAACTTAGGTCACTGCGATGTCGATGTCAAGGAAAACAATTTCCAGATAAAACCCATCAAACACTATGCATCCATGATGGTCATGTGACCAGCTTTTTTGTGTGATACAGAATACACTGTGTAGCAACAGACTGGTTATTGACGCAGGCACATAAGTACAGACTACCCCCACTTTTTAGCCTACATGCATGTATATACCGCTAGGTTTGGTACTCTTGTTAAAAGCAGCTTTTAATAAAGGGGCTGCCAATAGTAAGTTTTTCATGGACTAAAACTCAGGTAGGTGACTTTTGACAGCCTCTTTCTTACATTAATACCATGTATTAGAATAGGAAAGGTGATTACGAGTCTTTGGCCTGCATTCTCTGATTAAGGTGGGTGTTAAGCTGTGGACCTGTGTAAATGTGGTTGCCATTTAGTTGTATTAAAAAAACAGCGAATGTAATGGAAACTTTTTTTTTCTAGGGACAAGATCTAGAAGGACAGAACAAAGACGTCAAGTATCCACCAGTAGAGACTTCAACCCCCGCTGTAGAGTTTGAGCAAAGGAATGAAACAGAGGACAGAACAGAGCAGAGCTACCCAAACAATCCTGTAAGTCGATACCTTTAACATAATTTGCGATTTAAAATTTTGCCAACAAGAACCAACCTGGAAGTCTATTAGAACTGGAGTCTAATCTCAGTAAAGAATCATTATTTTTCCATGCACATGCAAGAGTGAAATGCACTTGGCTAGAAAACAACATTTTGGAACTTCACACTACAGATGCTGTTTTTACACCTTGACTTAGACACATGTTTTGTGACAATGATGATGGGTGATAGAAATACTACTGTAATGTTTGTACAACCAGATGCTGCAGCACCGCGTATAGATACAAAATACAGATGTTGGACACAGTCTAATAAAGATGCTCAAAATGCATGTCTATCTGATGGGAATACCGCTGGAAGTTTTCCTAGAACATTGTTGGTGTGCAGGGTGTGTTCTTTGCTGGTCACATCTGAATGTCAATTTATCAATGATATGCATGTTTGTAGTCAGAAAAAGTATCTGAATTGAGTATTAGATTCAGATTGCGTATAACATTGGGTAACATAAATTCGGGATTTTTCCGATAATGGTTGACTGAAATCAATCTAGCAGAACAATAAACCATCCTTTTTTTCTATTATTCTGTCAGTATCATGTACTATCTCTGCACTAATCATATATATGGTACATTTTGTCTCTAGTCGTGCTGACACCTTAATATTTCCACTTGAAACTACCGTCCGCCGCACGCACAATGACGGTGCTGTCGGACAGGTGTGAACATTATTTCGGGAGAGATGATTCGTCTTGAATATCTTACCGCTAATTACATTTTATACAGCAACTATTCGTTCCATCATTGGCTTGAGGAGAGTGCTATGGATATAGACGTGTCCAAGTAAAAAAAATACACGAAAAAACGGCCGTACCGCACACACATCAGGCCTTCGGTAACATCCCGTTTGTTGAGTCGGTAGAACGTCACTCAAAGTCGATCCCCACCGTCATGGCAACGTGTACATTATTCATGGGAAGTTAGATGGATGCCGTAGCAATGGTTATACTACTATGTCCATGTGTTCCTTGTTGTGTTAGGAGCAAACTTTGAGGAAAATATCGCCATCAGTCCACTATCACACGCAACATTTAGACAAAAAAGTGTTCCTCACAAACCTTTGTCGTCTGCTTGACGAGAGGATTCTGGGTAATAATATGGCGGTGGGAAAATACATGTGCCGTAGGTTGTAGCAACAAAGAGGAGTTTTGATGATTGATCACACTCGGAATCCAGTTGCAGGTTAGCAAAAGAGATTGTAATAAGTTGTCTTGTAAATAATTGTGTTTAGCAGGCAGGAGATGTGACATTTGTCTTATAAGCCAGCGAACAACCGTGCAGTGTGATTCTCCCACGAAGCCCCCAGATTATGTCAATAAAGGACGGAGAGTTTTTGACGTCGCCAACTTCTAATGCATGGTTATCGAAGCTTTTCAGCCAGTGTTCTGAATACGTTAGTCTATCCGGTTTGCATTGCTGGCGTTATAACTGATTTTGCATCTAGCACATATCCCTAAAATACACTGTTTCAAAAAATGGCTAATTTAAGTACACCGCGAATTTATGTTAACCAACGTTACATGTAATACTTTAGTCACATGAACCCTAGATTGAAAAGGGGGAATATGTTTTTGTAGGATTAAGAGTAGCATGCTAAATTATTCACCTGATTCGTTCCAATTAGGTTGTAACAGATGGTCACTTTTCATTTATTTCCAACAGATCACTATCTCTTTGATAATGAGTTCGCTTGGTTGACAGTTGTTACACTTATTTACAGGACCAGGTGATGCAAGGACCATCTGAGGTATCACAATTGAACAAAACAACTAGTGATGGTGAAGTTCCTGATCCAGGACAGTTTAGCCATCAGGAACATGCAGCAAGACAGAAGGCTTTTGAACAGACAAAGGTAAAGATTTTGATTTTATGTCTAGTAGACATTACTTTCCCAGCAATAATGTCATTTTCAGAGCTGATGAATAAATATATACTTATAATCTTATATATATATTTAAAGAAAATATATTTTACATAATATATATATATGATATATATACAGTGTTCGAAATAACCACCTGCAGCCTGCAATTTGCAGAAAGATCATACAATATGCAATGAAAAAAAAATAGAAATTTTGTTTTCTGTGAGCCGTGGCTGTGATTTCTGTCACAGGTTGTGTGATCTAATTACGCATCAGAACACTTATTCCCCGCAAGGATATAATGTCCTTTTTCCTCCTCATCAGAACTAAAATTATGAAAACAGTTGCAGTCAAACCTGCCTAGGCGACCACCTCTTCATCGCGACCACCTGGCCATGATGACTGCTTTTCTCGGTCCCAAAAACTTTCCCCATAGGCACAAGCATTAAGCTGCCTGCCCATGGGCACCACCTGTCCAATGCGACCACGACTGGCACAAATTGGGACCGCACAGAGCACAAACCCTACCCGTGACGATCGCCTCATTTTCAAGCATGTGGAGACATCGGATTTTACTGTCGGATTTCGCAGAATCAAAAATCTGTGGAATAGCATTGATTCCTTCATGAAGTGTTTTGATAAAACGTTCACACTATAAACATTGTAAATACAAAGGTTTGTGAATACTTTAATATCGATGTTGTTGTGCCCATTGTAATCTTGTAGTTCACTGCAGGCTTCTTGTTCAGTGTCATGATAGGTGTCACCCCCGACATCAGATAATGGTATGACCCAGGATGACCCAGGGGGCATAGAGGGCTTGGGCTGGGAGAGGTCTGGAATCAGTTACAGAGGAAGTTGACCAGAGATGGGCCCCAACTAAGGAGGTTGCTTGTGCTATGAGTTGAATAAATGTAGTCTACAGAGATCCTTGCGTATCTCCTGATGTTTGAATGAACCTTCGATTCGTGTTAGAATCGTAATAATGGCGTTGTCGGCTTGACGTCCGGAGAAACGTGGAAGACTTGTGTTTGGCTGCAAGATCGGAGAGATGTGGACTACACGTGGCATGGGGCCACTGGGGTGTGGAGGCCAGGAGAAATCTCAAGTTTGGAAAAGTGTTGACTGTTGACCTAAGACCTAAGCCTGGAGCTGTAAGTGTGAAGAAGAGGATTCTTCATTGTTGGCAGCTGGAATTCAAGGCCAAGGGTGGTTCTGCGTGGAGCAGGTAGCTGTAAGTGTAAAGAAGGGGATTCTTCACTGTTGGCAGCTGGAATTCAAGGCCAGGGGTGGTCTTGAGGGGCAGCTAGCGGACGCTATGCTGTGTTTGTGACGGAGGTCAGAGCCGGGACCTGAGGGCAGAAGCGAGCGGGGAACCCGTGGAATCGTGGTAACTGCCTTGGTTGCTGAAGACATCCGTTGTGTGCTTGCAGAAGGGGCAGGTAGTGGACGCTATGCTGTCTGTGACGGATGTCGGGGCCAGGACCTGAGGGCAGAAGCGAGCGGGGAACCCGTGGAATCGTGGTAACTGCCTTGGTTGGTGAAGACCGTCCGTTGTGTGAACAGTTCGATTGTCAAGTTATCCCAAGGACTGGAATATTACTAGAAGTAGGACAGTCAGGCGGGTTAAGTTGATGAGTTGTTTGAGGACTGGCCTGTAGCAGTTAACAGTTGGTAGCTTTTACCTTGTTCGTCTAACTTGATTTCATAGTAGAACTTTGTGTTATAGTAGGCTCTGTGACCTAGTTTCATTTCTGTTTATATAAGTTGTGTTTATGTAACCCATCCTAGAACTGAGAAGCCACAAACGCTAGTGACCAGCTAACATCTGGTCTTGCTTAGGGTGGAATTTCTTCCAACCCAGTAGGGGAGGTACATTACTGTTCATAGTGGATGTATGTAAAGTGTACCAGTGTTGCTATGGTAATTGTGAAAGTCACCCATAATTAGGGCTTGCTGTTTGGTGTAGACAAGTGTAGTGTCTGTTGGTCTCAACTGCCTTGACTCGTGTCGTCAAGTCATAGAGTTTGGGCAATGGAAACGGGAGGAAGGTGTGTTTGGGTACTAAGCCAGGCCTACCCGGGTCAGGGCGGATGGTCCGTGCCTAGTGCCGAGGTAGGGGCGTTGACACAATGGTTCGTCCCAAGATTGTGCCAAATCTCGGAAGATGACGAGAGGAAGACTGGAAGAGCAAGGGTTGGGGGTTTGTGTTGTGGTAGACAGTCCTAGAGATGTAGCGTACACACCAGGAGCAAATTGTCGAACTGTGCTGACATTTCAGTGAGTCTATTACAAGTAACAGTAGGATGTATCGATAACATGATATGTGTTTTGTTAGGTTAGGTTAGAAGATAACTGATGTAAAAGATAGTTATCTTCCTGGGGGAGGTGTCATGATAGGTGTCACCCCCGACATCAGATAATGGTATGACCCAGGATGACCCCCTACCCAGGGGGCATAGAGGGCTTGGGCTGGGAGAGGTCTGGGATCAGTTACAGAGGAAGTTGACCAGAGATGGGCCCCAAGGAGGGTGCTTGTGCTATGAGTTGAATAAATGTAGTCTACAGAGATCCTTGCGTATCTACTGATGTTTGAATGAACCTTCGATTCGTGTTAGAATCGTAATATTCAGTTTAAACTCAATTTTCAAAATGATTACGTAGTACATGGCGTCAAACAGTCAGATTTCACAGAAATTACTATTTATTTCTTGTATTTTCAACAAAAATTTGTCTGTGTCTTAGTAAATTTTGCCAAAAATGGCATGGCAGTGGGCAAAATATATCGGGCGAGACATGTTGATCCCGACACCATCTTGCAATTGGTTTCGGCCTGAATTGGCGTACCGCTGACCTTTCTAAAAGACGACGCTTCTGTGTATGAACATTTAGAATACTCTCGTTGTTGAATAAAATTAAGATTCTTATTACTCCGGAAAGGAGGATGACCTCCTTCTGGGAGTATTGGAAATGCTTTTGTTTGTGCGTTCCCAGCTCGAACTCACATTCCCGTCGTCGCATTGGTGTGTAACTTTGCAAACCCAGGTTGAGTGTGATGATGCACGATGTCTTTGTTACACCGTATAAACTGGTTTTATTGTCAATGCAATATCGTTATTGCACCCCTATAATTAATGGCATGTGCCACTGCCCTCCCATAGAGACCATGCTTTAAATCCATTCCGCATCTCTGAATGTCATAAGCAGATACAGGTTAGATCCTTTCGCAACATGCTGTGATCGTATAGTCACTGTTACATTGTAGAATAGACAATGTGCATCACCACACACAACCTAGCAAACGATATACCACGTTACATACCAATGGGGCAACAGGAATTGTGAGTTCTAGTTGTGAACATGTGCAGGAGTGACCTCCTGTCTGTGTATAAGTATGGCCAGTCGCAGCGCACATGTCCGCACTGGTCGGGGCGGTGCACTTTTACGCACAGCGATTTTTAATTTCAAGGTGGCCGTGTGAAAATGGGAAATCTCTAGACCTTCAAACTTACCACACTTGTAGTTTGTAGTACGGAGGCTGTGACAATGTAAAAGGTTTACGCAGGGGATGAAAGATTGTTGAGATATGTCTCTCAGAAAAGTGCCCGCAGGTGGCCGCGAAGTCACTTCCAGTTTGCCTGGAAACCATAGCATCGGGGGCTCCCCGATATCTCTATGGTGCTGGGAGTGATGCCCGCCCGCCCAGACAGCTAAATAGCCCGTTCGGGGTATGGGATTACAGCCTTGGGTTAAATCAGTTCGCCCCCTAGGAAAGTGTCACAAGATGATAGGACTGGCAGTTCTAATCAAGAAATAGTGCTTCATAATAAAGATTACATACAATGGACGAAACCATAAAAGTCTGGGGCAATTATTGACAATTATCAAGTATATGATGGCTCATCCCTAGACAATTAATCGCCAATACAACAAAAAAACAGGATGGTAATTCCTATAGAAGTGAATCATCAGGGTCTGTGATTTCACACCTTACATCAAGATCCATTTCATGCATTTATCTTACAACTGGCAGGTCACTAGCAAAGGAAATTAACAAACACCTTACTCACAATGTATGTACACACTATTAATACTTCACGGAGAATTGTGTCCTACGGACTATTGTTTTCTTTAAAATTTCCATGAATCTCACAAACCTTTATTGGGCGCTGCTTGCTTGTACTCGCCGGCACTGTGCTTGTTTACATTTTGGAATTACAGAGATTCAGACCTTTGCAAATCTTGTGTGTGATGATCACTTTCCAAGAATGTTGATGTCAAGTTGGTATACCATATTTGTGTGTTGGTGGTCACCTATTGCAGCCACCTGTCCACAGTTGTAATTTTTTGTCCGTTTCTTGGATTTTTCCCATTGACATAAGCATTAAGAATGCAGGCTTTAAAATTGTCACTCTCTAATGTGGTTGCGGTCACATGATTTCTGGTCTGGCCTTATTACGCAAACACTGCCAATTACAGTCACAGCACGCGGTCGGTTCTCAATCATAAAGCGGCCAACTTTCCTGTCCTGATAACAATAGCAGCCGTAACTCCATGCCAGCCCATACCTGGTTTACAATCTCAAACAAGATTGTCAACATAAAAAGATGTTGCCATGGCGACGGTGGTCTCTGTTAACGTTTTCGTTTTAGCCCACATGCAAATAAGGACCTCGCATAAATCATATCAGTCGATCACCTTCTCGACCAAAATAACACAAGTTGTCCAATGTATGAAAATCTTGTTTTCACAAAAAAAGATATCGTACCATTTCCTCATAAATTATGTAAATGAGGCCCTCTATGCAAGATTTGTTTCTAATAGTGGCCACATTTACTTAATAGAAGCTTATTAACTTTTCTGTTATTAAGCGGAGTTAATGATCTGAAACCCAGTGCGCTAGTGAAAGTGTAAGAGGTCAAGCTGTGTTGGGATGTCCTCATGTCCGGCAGGAAGTGGTCAGTGAGTCAAGCTCAGGAGTTAAGTTCTGAGAAAGTACAAGGAATATGGAAAGATGAGGATAGCAGGATGTGACTCAGAGAATGGGGCAATCCAGTATTGTCAAGGGAGCTACGCCTCCAGGATGTTAGGGAATATAAGTTGAAGAAGAGTAAAAGGAAGTCACTTGTCCAGACTCCCAACACAGTGACAGGATCAGTGGTCAGAGATTTCCCACTCCGTCAAGAATAGAAGTGGATAACTGAAGATGCCTCGAGCATTAAGGAACAGAGTCCTTCAGCGCCTGGAAGCGCATAACCATTCGCCAGGCAACAATCATCCCCCGGACGAGACTGAAAGGGAGGAACTCCGTCGCCTCAGGGAAGAGGTGGCTAAGTACAAGGCTGCAGAGGAACAGCAGAGACAACAGGTGGGCAGCCAGCAACAACTCCGAGTGGAGACCCAGCACCAGGTGGGAAACCAGCAGCAACAACGCCAGCCAGTTGATACCCAGCAACAGGAGGGCAACCAGCAGCAACAACGCCAGCCGGTGGATACCCAGCACCAGGAGGGCAACCAGCAGCAACAGCAGGGGGAGAGCCAACAACGCCAAGGGAACAACGGCCTTCTACAACGCCAGCCACAACCTCCAGGCCTGAGTCAAGCAGAGGCAGCAGCATGGATGGCAAAAGGTGTAGTCAATCAATTTTCTGGGGTAGGGGTAGCAAGTAACTCGAGCACAAGCAGCATTCTCCCTACAGTTTCTGGGGACATAAAAAGGAAGATTTGGGCTAACCAGTACATCGCCCTGGAAACTTTGTTGCGTTCAGATGAACATGAACCAGAGGGAGGGAAAATGTTGCTTGTGTTCGACCCCACCTATCCTAGCAACCCCATGTCACTAAGCAAGAAAAGGCCCCCTAAGATTGCCAGCTGGCAACAGTGGATTGAGGCGTATCAGGTATTGATGTTTGTGATGCTAGAGAACACGCCAGGCAGAGCTAGAGAATTAGTAGGCTATCAATGTCTGATAATGGATGCGGCAACAAAATTCCAACTCCCAGCTTGGCTAAAGTATGATGAAAAATTCCGAAAATCGGCAGCAGAAGACCTCACCAGAAAGTGGGATCAACTTGATGTTGAACTCTGGGTGGTATGTTTTACACGGCCACCCAGAGCACTCTGTACTATTTGTCAGTCACCCAGCCACTGGGCGAAAGAGTGCCCAGCAAAAGCAGCAAATGCAAAATTTGTCTCTAGCATGTCCAGGCCAAAACAAGGCCCGGCAGAACCAGGATTCTGTTTTGGCTACAATTCCCCACGGGGATGCCGTAGGGCCCCCTGCTGGTTCAAACACAGATGTAGCCAGTGTGATGAGAATGGCCACGGCAGACACAATTGCCGGGGCGTCTCTTCTAGAGTGACAGGCAAAACTGGTACTTACAGCAATTAATCGTTGTTACAGGTCCTCCCACCAAAATACAACCGACGAACCCCGAGATGTGTAATTATAACACTAAGTTGGTGACTCCAATTAGAATCAAAGTATTAGTAAAAGAGTTATTGATGCACCCCAATAGACAGTTAGTTTCCTACATTACCAAAGGTTTCAAAGATGGATTCACAACAGGATACACAGGGCCTAGAGCCCCCCGTGTACCTAACAACCTTGTATCATGTAAAATGAATCCTGAAAGTGTGGAGGAGAACATTCGGAAAGAGCTTCAAAAAGGCAGATTGGTAGGACCTTTTGAGCATCCCCCGTTTTCAAATTTTCAATACCACCCTATTGGAGTGGTTCCTAAAAAACATAGCAGTGATTGGAGGACCATTTATCATTTGTCTTACCCCGAAGGGAACAGCATCAATGACTCAATTTCAAAGACTGATTTCTCTGTGAAATATGTAACTATAGATGATGCAATCGCCATGTTGAAACGTCTGGGCAGGGGAGCCTTCATGGCCAAGACAGATATAAAGTCAGCGTATAGAGTGATCCCACTGCATAAAGACGAACATGAGCTCTTTGGTATTTGTTGGAATAATAAATATTTCTACGACAAATGCCTACCCTTCGGACTAAGGTCGGCACCTTTCATATTTAGCACGTTTTCAGATATGTTAGAATGGATCTTAAAGAACAATTATCAAATACTAGAGATTATCCACATACTAGATGACTTCCTATTGGCGACAGCAGGGCCCAGTGATCAACAATGTAGACAAGAGCTCCAAACACTCTTGCAGGTGTTCCATGACTTAGGGGTCCCTATAGCAGATGAGAAAACAGCAAAGTTTTGGTATTTATGGGACTTGAATTAGACTCAATTGCACAAGAAGCACGCTTGCCTTCAGACAAACTGCTGCGACTAAAGAGTAGTTTTGTAGACTGGGGGTCACGAACTAGATGTACTTTAAGAGAACTACAGTCTCTGATAGGCGTGCTTAATTGGGTATGCGCTATCATCCCAGCAGGCCGAGCTTTCTTGCAACGCATGATAGCACTGACAAGGGGGGTTAGACTACCTCGGCATCGCATAAAGTTGACGTCAGGGTTCAGAAAAGACCTAGCAGTATGGGAGACCTTTGTAAAAAAGTGGAATGGCAAATCTTTCTTCCTGGAGGAAGACTGGGAGAGTCGAGACAGAGTAGAGATCTATACAGATGCATCGGGGACAGAAGGCTTTGGGGGTTATTGGAAAGGACAGTGGTTTCAGGCAAAATGGCCAACACAGTATAAACTCACCAGCAGAAAGGCGGGGCTAAGCATTGAATGGCAGGAACTCTACCCCATTAGAGTAGCCTGTGCCTTGTGGGGGACCCACTTTCAGAACAAGAGAGTGACAATTTGGTGTGACAACGAATCAGTCGTCTCCATTATCAATTCAATGAAGTCTAAAGTGCCCGAAATCATGGCATTAGTCAGACCAATTGTAGCCCAGTCTTTAGATCTGAACTTTGTCTTAAAAGCAGTACATTTAGCAAGTGAAGAGAACAGCATAGCTGATGCCCTATCCCGATTTCAGATGGACAGATTCAGACTACTGGCCCCCCAAGCTGCCCCAGTTTCTTGTTGCATCCCTGCATCACTGATGCTGACCTAAGAAGGCGAGCTCAGGAGTATTTCTTGGCAGCTCTGAAACCCAAGACAAGACAAACCTAGTCATCAGGGGTATCACAGTTCCTCCAATTTTGCATTAAACATCAACTTTGGGATGAACGTGGTAATATTCTACCTGCCTCTGAGCATACCATAGTGTACTTCATTCTTTCCTTGACCCAGACAGTTTCATATGGCACAATTAATGTGTATCTAAGTGCAGTGCGTAATTTGCATTTGGAACAAGGTTGGGAAAATCCCATTAAAGAATCCTTTCTCATTAACCGCATTGTACAAGGGATCAGAAACTCTAAAGTTCAGAAGCCAGTGACAGTACGCTTACCGGTAACACTCCCAATTTTGCAAGGGCTGTGCAGCAAAATGGAACTCATCTTCCAAAAACAACCTATGATAGACTAGTGATGCAAGCAGCATTCCTGGTGGCATTCTTCGGCTTTTTGAGAGTGGGAGAATTCACTTGTGATTCATGGAAACAATTCAAACAAGACCTCCACTTACATTATGGCAGGACATCACTTTTGTACCAAATGTGTATCAACCCAACTATGTCCAAATTCTCATTAAGGGCTCAAAAACTGACCCAGGGAGAAAAGGGGTACCTATTGTGTTGGGTCAGACATACACAGCTTTGTGTCCAGTAAAGGCCATGAGAGAGCTCTTCTTATCAAGGTGGCACAAACAGGGCCCACTGTTTAGATTCAGGAGTGGGGCCTTTCTGACTAGGGTAAAATTGACAAAAATCATGAGAGAAGCATTGAATATGTTAGGAATCAATGCCAGCCAATATGCCTCCCACTCCTTCAGGAAAGGAGCTGCAACAACAGCAGCAGAAAAGGGCCTTCCATCATGGCTGATTCAAATCTTGGGAAGGTGGTCATCGGAGTGTTACAAGTTATACATCTCGCTGGCAACTGACCGATTAAAGAATGTAGCAGCTACCATGTCAAATACAATGTGATTATGTGATGGGGGGAAGGTACCAAGTGAACTTGCCACCTTGTGGGCGAACTTTGTGCAGAAGAGAGCACAAAGACCCCCCATCTCACTTGTAACTCAGAGAGAGATGGAAATGGGTAGCACTGAAGACCTGGTACCTTGCCCCCTTTTTCTGCCACAACAAATGGTTTGTCCAGTTGTCATGTTTGTTGAGTTGAGTTATGTTATTAGGATAAGATAGGAGACAAGCTGGGTGAAGGATAATTAATAGAAGCTTATTAACTTTTCTGTTATTAAGCGGAGTTAATATGCAACAAAATATGCAGCCAGACTGGCGTAGAAGACCACCCACGGCGGCGATGACCTCAGACTGGAAGCTAATTGAACGAATTTCTTCTCAAATTGTATATAACATCATTTTCTGTTGTCTTAATGTACATTTACCCGGCATCATCATCGTTCATTAAAACAACAGGTATTGCATACTCGTATTCTACAATGTTCTTATTGTGTCTTTTTATTCTGTGGTATCAAAACATCATTCTTTTTTGTAAGTGGCGAGGGCACCGTGAGAAGTCGTCGGTAATTAACTCTAAGTCTAATCGGCTTTTGTATCATTGTAACCACCAACATCAACATAAAATACTTGTTCACTTAACAGTCCCCGCAAAAATAAACTCGACAGAACTCAGCTTCTTTGATGATATCTCCATTTTCTGCCGACAGAAGTTTGCTGACTTCAAACCAGGATGGCGACGCACGGCAAGTAATTTTTGTACATTCTTCCAACTTTCGACGCCTCGTTTTGTATAAATTCAGTCACTGGACTAAGAACCAAACGTAGAAAGATATAGCTGCTTGTAGAAGTAAATTCCATCCTCCAAAAGTGCGTTAAATCCAACAAACGGGGAAAAAAATCCAGCGGAATATGTACCGACTGAACAAATGGTCTGTAAAAGTTAACGGTCAAATCGAAACTACCGTTCAAATTTGCGCATGTGCAGAAGGTGAAAACATACTTTTCACACCTGGGAAATGACCACAGGTGGAAGCGTCGGGTGAGTAATTATTTTATAGCCCGTCAGACTTCGTTTCTGACGTTTCCAGCGGCCAGGGGAGGTCGTTTCAGCCACCCCGGCGTCAAACTAGCAAACGGGCAGGACGACTGGATGCGCGCCGTCGTATTTGACAGGACAGACGCACTGGGACGGTCTTAGACGCACTAAGATGCTCTTAGACGGCGTCAGACGGTTTCTTTTTCACAGAGGTAGGACTGTCAATATTGCGACATGGAATATTTTGTAAGTTTAGTTAAAGGTGTTCATGACCAAGCATAGATTATGTAGCTGTGGAAGTCATTTGAATAAACAAAATAGTTCATGGGGATATGAGGTCTCTGACCTCTTGTTATGGTTAAGCTTTTTGTCAGCCCCCCAAGAAGTTACGAAACTCCTGGGTATGGTATCGTGCTGTCAGCAATATGGTGATAAAAACTCGGCCTCATTGGCATAATCAACTAGAAACATGTATAATTTGTCAGTTAATTAACATCACTTGGCAAAGGTATGAGGTTGTGGAACTTGCAGTTTTGGATGTACAATGTAATGGACTCCTTTATACAGTCAAACCTGACCGAAGCGACCACCCGGGGGACCAAGGAAAAGTAGTCGCGTTAAACAAGACAAAGATTAGTGGTCACCTTGAAGAGGATCGACTCACAACATGTTTCTAAACTGAGGTGTTAGTCAGCGGTACCAAGATTTGGGTGCCAATTATTCCACAAATTTCCAGCCTTCAAGACAGTCAAGGTCTTAAAAACCATTCCGTCATGGGCAGCAAAATCCGATGTCCCCACATGCTTTCAGCACAAAATGAGGCGGTCCCAAATTGTGCCGGCCGCGCTCATCACATTGGACAGATGGTCGCCTTGGGCAGGCCGCTTAATGCTTGTGCCTACATGTGTATGGGGAAAATTTTCGGGTCAGAGAAAAAGCGGTCGCCTTGGCAAGGTGGTCAGCTTGAAAGTTGACTACTTATTTTGAGATAGTCACAATTGCAAATATCCTGAGCATAAAGTTACCCTTAGCTGTATGTATTGTAATATGTTATGATTACAAATATCACACTGTTAGAAAAGATGATGGTGTAACATTTATGTGGTTGACCTATTTGGCTTTACAGCTACTCCAGGTGGATTTTTTCTTGTACATTCCGGACCTCGAGGGCTACTTTACCAGTGATGCTGTCCTGTATGTCTGTGAAAATGGACAGAGAAAGGACTACAAATTAAAGCCAATTATTGACAACATCTTGTGGACAACAAGATCCCCTGTGCACTTGCCAGTTGACAGAGACACTCGCTATCAATATGGCGTACACTACAAAGCCAAGGAAAACTTCATCAAGACAGTTGGGAAGGCTCTTCATATGATCAAAGGTGAAGAAGCTTGCTGGAAGGAGGAAATGACATGTTCAATTCATGGCACAGAGAGCATACACATGGATATCTTTCAGATGCCAAATGTTCACTACACCTACAGAGAAAGTATTGAGTTTCGTGGGAAGCTGTTCTTCACAGAACGTATCTTCAATGGTGTGGGAAATCTGAAGGACAGACTGCTTGAATGGGAATATCTTCAATTCCCTAATCCAAGCTCTACACCCAGGGAGCAAAGGAAGGTAATTTTGGAAACAATCACAAAATTATCTAAGAGAGCAAGTTGGACGCAGCTATCTTTTCTCTGTGTTTTGCTTGGAAAAATGTCACTACAGAGTGGCTTCTACTTGGAGAAGCTTGACTTCACCAAGGCTGATGCTAAGTCACTTCTTCAGGGTCTGTCAAGTTCAAGAGCTGAAGACATTCCATCAAGCTGCATCAGTGGTCTGCAGGTCATTGTGCCACAATTGTTGACTGCAGCAAAACAGGAAGAGCCCTGGCTCTGGCTTCTCATTAACTGCAACAAGCTCTTTGAAACCAGCTACCTTCTGCAGCAGGCTACATCAAAGCAGTTCAGAGAGTGGTCAAAAAAGCATGATCCTGCTCAGTACCTTCAGCACTCAAAAGTTGCTGTGTATAATCTGGTTCAGCTACACTGTCAAGGAGATCCAAATTGCCATCGTCTAATTGAAGCCTTACTGAGGGAGGCACCCGACATTGAAACAAAGATTGCCATTTGTGAATTTGTTGCAGAACTGCATGCTAATCACAACATCCAGAATGTGCTAGATGATTTGGAGAGCAACTGTTTAAAATGTATTGATACAGTAATCAAATCATGCAGGGAGCCCAGGCACATAGAGGAGCTGTACCAGCTGTGGACAGTTGTACATGTCAGCAGAATGGGTCCACTTGTCCAAGAGCAAATAGCAACAGCAGTTTCACAACTGGCATCCAAGTCCACTCCAACCTGCTCACCAAACCAGATCAATGAACTTAAAATAATGATGACAGACAACAAGCTCTTTTCAAGAAAGAAGGTGGTAGGTCTTTTTGCAGCTGTTGCAGCATCTACAGATCCATTTTTTCAATCCATGTTCCTTGTGCTAGCCCATGACAAAAAGATGAGCCAAGAAGTTGACAAAGAAGATGCAAAGGAATTGTCAGTGATGTGGCTACGGACTGCCATAGAAGCACACTGCACCACAAGCCGAATGTCCCACAGAACCTCTGCTGTAGCAAGCGTAAACATACCAAGGGCCTACGAGGATCTGCTAAAGATGATGGCAACTGCACTTGTAGGTGGTGACCAAACTATTGAAACAGCCCTGGGAGATGTTGTTAAGGACTTCATCAGGAAGTTTGGATGGAAGACGCTACTGGAAAAGTGTGAGGGGATGAAGAAGATGACAAAAGATGCTCAGGGCCTGTATAAAGAACACCTGGAAGAGATGATCAAGCAAGAGGGAAGTGCTCAGCTGTCTGAGGATCTGCTGGAGATAGCCTACAGTATTTGTGACATGAAGCCCACCAAGGGGTCAGGGGGTTTGGATATCAAATACAGGTGAGAAGCATTTTACTATTGTTGGAATATTATAAGGACACTCAAGGAATCTTTTGGCCAGATGATTTTAGGATTTTACACCATTGTGAATATTCAATATTGGGATCTTTCTACAGTTCATATAGTTTGAATCCATATTGCAGTACAAATTCAATTACTTCCTTCTTCTAACTGTTTCATTGCTTGGAATGTTGTGTTGGATAAAAATGTTAGATTTGCAGATTACAGAATGGGTAAGCCATTTTAGCATTAACTTAAAGTATTTTTGTTAAATTTCTTTCAGTCTGATGGAAGAGCTGTTGGTAATTTTGATGAACTTCATGGATTTGCCTGAGAGAAAACCTGACCAAGACCTCACAGTCAACCTCCAGTTCCTCTTGAAGGTGATAGAAGAGTCTCGATTTTGGCTTGTCATACTCAATGCAAAGGGATTTACAACTCAACTACATAAGCATCCAAGATGTAAGGCAGTCACTAGTGTTCTCATAGAGTTTGGAGAACAGTTGCAGTCAGGACACATAAACATCCAACTATTTCGAGCAGTAGATGAGAAAACCAGTGATGTGAAAGCTACTGATGTGCTTGCTGTACTTGTTGATGCAACAAGAAAGCATGAAAAACAGGGAAGCAAAGCAAAACTAACAAAGGATATGCTGAAGGATATCAACAGGCAACTGGATTCACACAAGCAATTGCTTGATAATACAGATAATCTGCTGAATGTGTTCACCACTATGGTGGAGGACCTTATCAAGATCAACGACATCTCACACCTTCGGGGTGACCTCCAGAGACAGAAGAAGAGGTTTAAAGAGGACAGAACTTTAATGGTCACAGATTTAACTCAACCTACATACTTGGGCAAGCTGTATGACCTGCAAGAGCCAGCCCATCGTCTGGATGGCTTCCAAAAGTCATATGTTTTCAGAAATGTTCTTCGAAAGCACTTTGCAGAGATGGATTGGGAGGAGGATGAAGGAGAGGATGATAAGAGCTCTGAAAACTCAGAAGAGAACAAGACAGAAGAGAAGCCTCCTGCAGCCTCAGGTGCAGTTGAAACAGATACTACCAGTACTCATGTATCTACTCCCCCAGCCATCCCAATGGTGCAGTTTGTCAACAGTCTGTCAGAAGAGGTTGTAGACAAATTCAAAGAGAAATGCCAACCACTCACTGAGTACAACCCAAAGATCCCATTGGAAACTGTACAGTGTATGTTTGCAGGCATCACTGATGCTGATAAGATGGAGACAGAGTTATCTCAAGTTGACCAGTTACTCTGCAGTAAGATTCCTCTTCTAAATAGGAAGGCTCTAAAAGAGTTTGTGGAGTTTCCCAAAACCCAAAAGAAAGTGCACAACTTGTCAGCTGCACTTAAGCTGTTCCAAGTCTCAGTAGAAAGCACCAGTGACCTTTGTACCGCCTTGCAACTCTGTGAGAAAGGAGTTGTACAGGATACCTCTTTGAGTGAGCTTCACCGAGCCGTGGACAAAGTGGAAAAGATCATCTGCAAACTATCAGAGGAGGACAATGACATCGTAGAGCAGTTGAGCAGATCATCAGAGCTTCTGGCCTTTCTTAGAGATATAGTGGAGGAAGACCTGAGGAACCTTATAGATGCTGTGGAGGAACACTCTGAGCAATTTGTCAATGAATCCACTGTCTCAAATCTTATTGATGTAAAGAGGTACTTGCAGCCACTACTGAAGGACAACTTTGACAACAACCCAGAAAGGTTCATCCAGAAACTTCAGCACTATAGGGAGCTGTCCATCAGAAATCTCCCAGAAAAGATCAATGACTGCAGCATTAATTTCCACAGTTTGAAAGGCCTCTATGCGAGTGTTGCCAATCGAGGAGAGATGACAAAGGAAATAGCTCACAATGCGTACATGAAAGGTCAATACACTTTTCATCTGAACACCTCCAGTACATGCAAGGTGACCATGTCGTATGACAGGGGGAAAACAAAGGCTAGCCACTCAATGTCAGACCTTCGTGACTTGCGCAGCAGGGCCTTGCTCATTGTTAACTCAGATAAAGGCCTGACAGGCCCACCTGAAGAGGTTCCACCGGCCTCTGAATCGTCAGCAGAACTGTCTCACTTCATCAAATGCATAGATCTGGCCTCCAGCATCGCTGTGTCCTGCGAAAGCCTCCATTCATCTGGGCACTTCAAGTACAGAACCTTTCAAATGTCTGTTTCAAACATTGAGGAACTGGAAGACTTAGATGCAAGGTTGAGGCACGAGTATGAAAACTGGCAAGAAACATTGAAGAAGGCCAGAAGAGAGCACTACTATCTCAACTACCTGTACTCTGATCAGCTCTGGATCCTTGATGATTTCTTCAATGGGTCCCCCATTACACCCGACTTGAGTTCACTCTTCCACTTTATTCATCCCTCAATCAGTGTGAATGAGGATTTGAGGAAGAAGTACACATCGCCAAAGAAGGGAGATGGTCCTTACAAACGACTCTGTCAGATTGGCTCAGCAATGGACAAGATATGTGGAAATCTTCAGGCTCCAAAGAGACAAATGAAGGAGAAGCAGAAACAACAGTCACCCAGTACAACACCCTCGAGTATATCCTCTCTGCGTACAAGGGTCCAACCTGGTAAAGTCTTTGTAGCAGCACTCGATGTTGGGAGCTCACAGGTTGTAAACATCATCATGAATCTGTATGAGAGTACAACAGGTAGCTTCCCAGAACCACATCAGATCATCATATGCAGTCCAGACACAAAATGGGAAGAATTACACCTCCTTCTCCAAAGGTGTGTTGGCGCTCCAAAGCAGCCTGAACTGGGCAATTGCTTGTTTTGTATTGCTAACGTGGAGCTCCTACAAAGTGACATACAGTTCAGGCTTGTGGATGAGATCAAACAACTGCACTCATTAGACAGCCCTTTCCTCATGGCTTTGGTATGCAGAGGAGGCACGCATCATCCAATCTTGGATCAGTTTTCACGCCTTACCCACAGGATCCAAGGCATGAGCGACGTTGCTATGAGGCAATGCTTCTCCAGGTTATGGCCAAGTGTAAAAATGGTGACATCAGACATCCCTGGATTGGGAAAGACAGAGTTTGTTCAAGAGCAGGCAAGCAAAAAGGGCATGGGAGTGCTGTCATTTCCTCTTGGAGGTACAATCACCAGAGACTACATGGTGAAACGATTATCCAACCTCAAAATACAGCCATACCAGGTTCTGCACCTGGACATTTCACCTGTAGATGACCCACACCTGTTGGATGCTTTCATTTTTGAGCTCATCATTGTAGGTGCTGTACATTCTGGAACAGATTTTGTTCAAAGACCCACAGAGTACATCATCATGGAAGTGGCCAACACCCTGAATCATGCTCTACGCAACACATTAGTAACAAGCATGTGCTTTGAAAGGGTTCATCTCAAGTGGGAGAACTACCAAAACTTCATCATCAGTCCAGAGGTCAACAGCCCAGTTCAAGTTGTTTGCCACTACCTGGATGCCTTGGACAGAGCAACCATTGATGAGACAGACATACCATTGTCAGGGCCAAAGAGGGTCACTCCTCTCCCTGCCAAAAGGTGTAAAGATCTTTTGAGAAAGTATTTCTCAACTGGTGCCGACCTTTCCTTCACCATAGTTGAGATATTCTTGTCTGTTTTGGCAGACCAGCTGAAGAAATTTTCAGCCAGTCAGTACTTTCGCACTGCAAATCTACGCATCATGTTGGGAGATAAACAAGAGCACCAAGTGCGAAGGAATCTGTTCACAGCCCTCCTCGAGGTTTCAAAGGAATTTGCATCCCGGTCAGTTGTATCCTGCCGCAGCAGTCAGTCATCTGCAATGACAAAGGAGCAAGCTGTACAAAAGCTGAAAGAAGCTGCAAGCACAACATCGTCAGCTATGCAAATGGTCAGTCGAGTAGAAGGAATGATTCGTTGGGCAGACAGCAACCATTTGATGGTCATCTTTCACAGCCAGGATGCACAAACTGTATCTGCACTGTACAGGAGCCTCCAACAAGTCCCTGTCAAAATACAGGACTTGTTTAAACAGCAGGTCAACCGACCTCTTCCTGAGTTCTCAAGTTTGACACAGGGTGAGTTGCAAATGATACTAGAGCGCATTGCTCGAACTACATCTTACCAGCTGAAGAAAGAAGGGACTGGTACACTTGACAAAAGATATGCCCTAACACCAGACAATCTGTTGAAGATGGCACTTGTCATTATGAGGGTGAGGGCTCGCATCCCAGTCATCATCATGGGAGAGACAGGCTGTGGCAAGACAAGCCTCATCAGGTACCTTGCCAAAACATGTGAAGTCCCATTCAAGGTCCTCAGCATCCATGCTGGAGTCACAGAAGATAAAATTACAGCCTTTGTGACGGACAGAGCTGCAGAAGCAAGGAAAGATTTGTCTCGTGAGGTTTGGGCCTTTCTGGATGAAATCAACACCTGTGACCATCTTGGACTAATCAACGAAATCATTTGTCATCATTCCATGCTTGGAAAGAAACTGCCAGAAAATCTTATCCTGTTGGCAGCTTGCAACCCCTACCGGCAACGGGAAAGTTCTCAGCTGCATACAGCTGGGCTGGAGGGCAAAGTCAGCTTCGATGAATGCTCCAAGCTTGTATACCGTGTACACCCTCTCCCTGAGTCAATGTTGGACTATGTCTGGGATTATGGGACTTTGGACGAGAAAGATGAACGGTCCTACATTACGAAAATGGTCACTGGTGTGTTCCCTCCTGAATCTAAAGTCAAGCCAGCCATGCTCGTCGATCTCTTGGCTTTGTCACAAAATTTCATTCGAAGGGTGGAAGGGAACCAGTTTGGTGTCAGTCTGCGGGATGTCAACCGTTGCCGTATCCTGATGGGATGGTTTGTGAACATGCTGAACACAAAAGGAGTAAAGGCTCTTTACAAACAAAAGAGTTACTGGCCAAGCCTGCATCGTACTTATCCATGTGATGATGTTGATGTACGAAGTGTCATTCTTACACTTGCACATTGTTATCACTCCAGACTTGCTGATTCAGAGAATCGTGTAAAGTACAGAAAAGAGCTGTCAGAAGTCATGAGGCGACACAACATTACTGTGACTGAACATGAGATAGAAGACGTCATCCATAGAGAGCAGCTAGATCTGCTTAAACGAATGGAGCTACCAGAAGGTACAGCCAAAAATGGAGCACTATGTGAAAATGTCTTTGTCATACTGGTGTGCATATTAAACAGAATCCCCATCTTTGTGGTAGGAAAGCCAGGCTGCAGCAAATCCCTGTCAATGCAGTTGATTCGAAGCAACTTAAGAGGTCGGGATTCATCCAATGAGTACTTTAAGAAACTTCCACAACTCTATGTTGTCTCTCATCAAGGGTCTGAATCATCAACCTCAGAGGGCATTATTAAGGTCTTCGACAAGGCAAAGAAGTACAAAGAACACAATGAGGGAGGTGTCCTACCTGTGGTGCTTTTGGATGAAATTGGTCTTGCAGAAGAATCAAGATTCAACCCCTTGAAAGTCCTACATAGTCTCCTTGAGCCAGCTGAGGACGAGTTCCCAGACGTTGCTGTGGTGGGCATTTCAAACTGGGCTTTGGATGCTGCGAAGATGAACAGGGCTGTTCACTTGTCTCGACCAGAACCAGACACAAAAGATTTGTACTTGACAGGAAAATCTCTTGCAGAGGCTGCACTGGAGACAGCATATCATGGTGACAAACAACTGGTTAGGGCACAAGAAAAGGCCCTGGAAGCCCTTGCTGAAGCTTACTTTGAGTATGAGGAAAAGCAAACACACAAAAACTTCCATGGTCTGCGTGACTACTATTCATTGATCAAGTGCATCTGTTTGCCAGAACATGTCAATACAGGTGCTGTTGTCATGACCCAGTTCAACCTCAAAGTCTTGAAGCGAGGACTTCTCAGGAACTTTGGTGGCCTCTCTACTGAGAGAGAAACCATCATAAAAACCTTCCAACAGAAACTGAGGGCCCTTCACATTGATCTTGATGAGGATGCAGAGGACTTTGATGTAAAACAGCTGATACAAGACAACCTACGAGACAAGCAGGCTAGACACCTCATGCTCATCACCAGTGGTGACTCAGCCGTTGGCATCCTAGAACAAATGATCAGGGACTCAGAAGATCTGTACTGCAGAGAGCAAGTCACTATCTTTGGGAGTCACCTGGATGACGACCTTTCCGAAGACTATGACTACCGTACTCTCAGCCGAATCATCCTTTGCATGGAGAGAGGATGCATCTTGATACTGAGAGATCTTGACAGCATCTACGGAAGTCTGTATGACATGTTAAACCAGAATTACACAGTAGTTGGGAAGAAACGAAACTGCCGTGTTGCCCTTGGAGCATACAGCAACCCAATGTGTCAAGTGCATGAAAACTTCCGATGCATTGTGCTGATCGACCAACAGAAAGTCAACTACTCAGACCCACCCTTCCTCAATCGCTTTGAAAAGCAACTGTTGAGGTTTTCTGATGTGATCAATCCCCACCAGATGTCTTTGATTAAGAAGCTTGAGTGTTGGGTTGATGGCATCTCAACAATACCTGGACAGCAGTTCACCAAGGAAGACTTGTTCATTGGGTTCCATGACGACACTCTTCCTTCCCTAGTGTTGTGGCACAGCAATCATGGACAGAATCTCAACCAGAAGGAAGTACTGACAGGTTGCAAGGCTGACCTGATGTGGATAGCATCGCCAGATGGCATGCTCAGAGCCTCTAAGTCCAGCCTGGCAAAAACAAGCTTTCCTGACATTGTTAAGTTGCAAGAGGAGTACTTCAACCAACCAACTCATAGAGGACTACAAAAGTTCCTTGAACACATGTTACGCGGTGAAGGCCCAGTCCCAACCGCAGGACAAGATACCACCACAGAGTCTGGGGAACATCCTGACATGTACTCCATGCAATCTCCATTGCTAAAGCTTGTGATTCACACCTTCAGTAATGTCCACACAGATATAGAAACTTGTCTGGAAGATTTCATCAAGAGCCATAATGGTATGGCTGTGAGTGAAGGTTTGCAGGTTGAAAAATTGAGTGCATTCAAATCAGAGAAGCAGCTGTCTTCAACAATTCAGCACTTCTGGCTGGAGTCCAAGGCCACTCTCCTGATATTGCAGTGCTCACCTGCCTTGGATGGTGCTCACATGCTGTTGGCAAAATCACAGCTTGATCATTACAGGAATGAGTACATCAAAGCTCGTAAAACGACTGGAAGCCTTTGTGACAAACATGTATGTTTACTCATTCATGTAGAACAGGGAGGAGAGGTGGAAGAAAACCCTTGGCAATTGAACTTTCTCTGTGGTTGGCAGCAAGTCACCTTAGACAGCATTGAGGAACCAACACTTCCGATCAAGGAACTCCTCAGCATGACAGTCAGAGAAGTGCTTGAGTCTACGGTGCGTCCTTTTGCAGATGTGGCAAGAGAACAACTGATGTGGTGCTTTACTTGCTTCAAGTATAGGAATGAGGGACGGCCAGTGGAGGATATTTTGAAGCTTGTCAGTGACATCTCAGACTCATCAGTTCTAATGGAGTTCCTGAAACAACATGTCTACACATCTGCACCATGCTTCAGCGAACAACACATGGAAGGCGATGCTGACATTTGGCAGGTCCAAGTTGCATGTGACCGGCAGTTGCTTCACAGCTGCTCTGGACTACAGACTGCAATGCAGCAGTTTATTTCCCTACAAGTAAGACAGCCCCTGGCCAAAGCTATCTTCCTCATTGAAAGTCAATCTGCATGGGAAAGCTTCTTCAGTGGATCACCCGAGCAGCAGTCTGTTTGGATTGATCTTGCACAAAATGGAGACATGTTGAACTTTGATGGCTGCCCAGAGCCATGTGGACCAGAATCGTGTGACCTGCCAGAGGTCTATTTTGATCTCAAGTTCCCCTTCAGCCTTCATTTTCTGGCACAGCTGGAGAAACAGAAAGATCTCTTCTTCGATGAAACGAGACGGCTACAACAAGATGAGGACAATCTTGATGAGGATGGTTTTCTCAAGCAAAAGGAAGCAGAACTACAGGTTCATCGATTTGTAGATATTGTTGACAAGTGCATTCCTGATGTCTTTCAAAGGTCATCGCTGTGCAACCACCTGGACCTCCTGATTGATGATTTCTGCAACCTTATGTCAAAAGACCATGGCTCTCTACTTGAGACTGCACTCAGAACTAAAGTGCTGGGATGGGCCATAGCACAGAAGACGATCATCTCAAAACCAGACTCTCCACAATTGACCATCACTGATGTCGTCACCTGCTACTGGAGAAACAGTGAGCTGTTTTCAAATGAACTTCAGCTCATCTCATCTTGTGTCGATGTCGTAAAGTTGGATGTCCTTGACCTTCTAGCCACAATGATGAGCAGTGAGTCAGAGCCAACAATGGCAGAAGAGAAGGTCATTGAAGTGCCACTGGAATCACTTGATGACTCTGACTCAGAATCTTTCACAGAGGAAGCTGAAGCGGCAGCCATAGAAGCCACAGAAGTGCTCAGTGAGCAAGACCCTGAGACTGTGAAGGAAGAAGACATTACAGTCATCCTACTGACTGATGAAGAGACAGTGACGTCACCACCAACTCTGGATGAAGGTCTTTTTGATACCGAAGAAGCTCTACATGTAGAAAAAGAGAAGCTAGTTCTAGAAGACAGTGACCAAACACCAACTGAGTCTAATGATGGTGAAGAAGAAAAAGAAGAAGAAGAAGAAAGTCACGAATGCTCAGACGATGGATTTGAAGAAAGTTCAACAATATCAGAGCGTCTTGTGGAGGTGTACTGCACAGCCATGCTACCTGAGAAGGCTCTCATTGACTCCTGTGGTGGTCTTAAGGCATGGCACGCAAAGGTCACTACACTGCTCTCACTTGCTGCAAAAGTGAGTAGAGACACACCGATGTTCCATTTCCTTAGGCTTTGTAATGACTTTGCCACAACACTAAACCTTGATTCAGGAGGAGTCTCTGTCATGAATAACCTTGCACAAACAGCAAAATGTGAGGGAGACAACTGTATGAACTCACAGCCAATGTTCTCCTCAGTTGTTGAGACAGCCAGGAAACTACAGAATAGTGGAAAGATATCTTCAAAACAACTACAACAGTTCCTTTGCTTACTATTTGGAAGGTGCTTGGATGCAAACCCAGACACCATTCTTATTGACAGTATCCTGAATGACTTAAGCAAGCTACCTACTGGATCCATCAGATATGCTGGTCCAGTTCTCGATCGCATCCTCTATTTTGAGCAGGAGAGTCATCAGACACAGTCGAACTATCCTGAACATCTAGGTCTGTTCCAAGAGATCATTGAGGACCAGGACCTTGCATTGGAAGAACATCCACCCCTGCAGTCCTTAAACATCTGCCTGCATTCTTTACAATCAACGGCAGGGTTTGACTCACATCTTGCTACCCTTTGCAGTGACATCATCCAGGACAGATTTTTCTCCCCTATTGCCCAACATGCAATGGAACTTGAAACGGCTGACAACCATATGTTTGATGTTCTGGTCAGGGCTGCAAAGGTCATAAGGGAATCAACCAGTTGTGACTTACAGTTTATCTGTTCTGTTGCATTCATAAGAGCTTTCCTAACAGGAATGGCTGGAGCTTTACAGGAAATGTTGGCTACACAAGAACAAGGAGAGGAGATGCAAATGCCAGAACACCTGCTTCAGGAAGTCAACACCCAACTTTTCACTCCATCACCAAAGGAGGAGCCAACTCTGTCAAGAAAGGCATCCATGGTCTTGTTCTTTCTGAAACAGCTTCGACCAGATTGTGGGTTGCTGGGACTACGTGATGTGAGCAAAGACCTCGGCCCAATGTTGCCTGCCTTGCTAGAACTAGAATGGGAAAAACATGAACTGGAGTCCAGGTTTCCCTTCGGCCCACTGAGGTATGCCACAGGCTATGAAGATGCAATGAAGGCACTAGCGCTCCTGAAGGAGAGAGATGATGGAGAAATGAATGCACTGATACAGAAGGCAAAGGGATGTGAAGAAACCAGATTCTCACTCTTGGCAACACTTTATGACTTCTACTTCTTGGTGCGAACAGTGCGGCCAGCTCGTGACACCGAGAAAGCTGCTGCCCAGACAATTGCAAAGATGATTTCTGACTTTCCAAGACCATACAAACAGGCCCTGTTGTGCACTGTAGGAGAGCAAGACTCCAAGTTGTGTGTCTCAGAACAATCCAGCTTGGATGACATACTGAAGAAGTCAGTTATCATGCACCTCCTCTGTGCCCTAAGCTCCAGCCTGGCACAAAACATGAAGATTCAGTCACCCTTCCAGCAGTATTTGACCAATCCAGAGAAGTTAAATGCACCATATGTACTAGCTATTGACAACAATGATGATGACCCACCGGAAGTGTATACAGCCGCAAACCAACAAATGTGGGATGAAAAAGCTACTGTATGGTCTTGTTCCTGTGGATTTCTAGTTGCCCAACAATCACTAGCTCCAACATCTGCTGAACAACAAATGGTATGCCCTGTTTGCAAGTCTCCATCTGTTTCCACAAATCACCTTGAAGGAAGCCAGCCTAGCCAGTCCTACATCCAAAACGTCAGCTCAGGGGGCACTGTAACTCAGCAAACTGGGTATGTTGTTGCTAGCCCTGAAGCTCGAGGGGGAAAATGGTTCACCGTTCGCCAGCTGTCTCCTGCAGCATACCGTTGTTTGCATCTTTTAGTCCATGGATGCCTACTGGCTAGCCACTATGCAGAGGTCTGCAAGCCAGAACAGTTGGGAGAATTCATCTTCAAAGATCATGACAAGGGTCAAGAGGCCATTGATATTTGCACAAAGTTTGTAGATGTTGATTGGAAAGCACTGGGTGAAGTTATCTCTGGTACAAGTGAAGACGTTTGCCGTCTGCTACATTCTGTCATCCAGCATACCAACAGCTTGCTGAATGGATCCCACAAAAGTGGACAGAACACTTGTAATACTCGTGAAGAAAGGGAGAAGTTGGAGGAAGAATTCTCTGCTTTTGTAGACAAACTGGTCCAGACGATTCCATCATCCCTTCGAGAGCAGCAAGTTTCTGCCTTGTCTGAAGATATTGACATTGAGCAAGGCCCCAAATGTCTGGAAATTAAAGTAGAAGAGCTTGAGAGAGGGGTTAATCGTGAATACCATCATGATCATGCCTTGAGGCTCTTCCGTGTCACAGAGATGAGGACATTTGAAAAGCTGCACTGTCATTTCATGAATGGTGGCAGAGATCTGCAAGATGCATACCCCTTTCTGGGATTGTTCTTCTCAATGCACGAACAGCTTCCTTACATAAAGCACCTTCATCCTCTCCTCAGGTGGACAACGATAGTGAAGTCACGTCTGAGTCACAGGCTGGCAAAGGAGAAAGCAAAGGACATGCAAATTTGTGAGTTCATCTATGACAGTAAACTGACAAAGCAGGAAAAGGAACATTTGAAAAAGTCCTTCCAAGAGTTCAAGGAGGCTTGGCATCAGCTACATGGCAGTGGAAAGGCAGTTGATGAGAGATTTGCCACTATGCCGCCAATGCATGAAGAGCGTCCCATCACAGAATGCCTGCTTGACCCACAGATTCCTGACAGTCATCTCCAAACTGCCATCAGTGTCTTGTACAATCTGCAGAACAAGTTCCTCACCAATGTTGCCAAGCTTGCTGCCACCACGACCTGCCCTGCAGTAAGCTTCTTGGTTCGAGAACAACATTCAAGTGTCATTCCACAAGTCTCCATCCTCGATGTCAAAAAGAAGGATGTTATCCACTACACATGGTCAAATGAGTTCATGAAGCACTCAGAGTGTAACACAGAATATGGCCTTGGACGGCAACTGTTCTTCGACTTCAGCAAGATTGAGATGGAACTGGCCAACACCTTAGTGCTGGGCAAAGCCTATATCAATGACGAACAGGGCTTACCAAAGTTTGCATATGCCAACGAACTGTTTTCTGCTAGTGCAAGCATTCTGCATGACATATGCAACCACGTGCCCCAAGAACCACTTGCAACAGACACTGTCAACGCGCTGCGGGAAAGAAACGAGAGTGACCGCATCGCAAAACCACTGCTTGAGCACATGGAGGTCGTACTATTCCTGCTAAAACGGACGAAAGGGAAGCCATCAGAGCCTCTTGTGGACTATACAAAGAAATGGTTGTCCATGCTAACAAGCCCCTTTCCTGCCCATCTGCTGCCAGAACCACACAGTGCCATCCAACTCAAAAACGTTGTGCATTTGTATGAAACGCTAGAGGACATGATGGCAGATGTCACCATAGAGTCCCTCCATGACTGCTTCAGACAGAAACTGAAGTCTGTGATGCAATCTAAGATGGAAAATGCTACCACAGAAGAGTTGGAGCGTGCTGTAAAAGTGACTCGACAGTTTGTCTTCCGCTACATGTCATCGTCTGACTCAGCTGAGAAGGTCAAGCCCGGAAGTCTCCTACTGACACACTTGGTGAATACAGGACTCTGGACAGCAGACCAAAAAGAGACGAGCGAGGACACAGCAACGACCACCCCATCAACGTTCATGGGCCAACTGAATGTGGAACATGTGTATGCTGCCTTAGAGGCCATGACAAACACCATTGGGGTAAGATTATCAATTAACATTGAATGGATCTTATGTGATTAACACACATGTACATATGACCTCTAGACAACTTGGAGGCTAAGAACCAACTACTAATCAAGTTAAGAAGCTTGAAGTAAAAAAAAGTTCACTAATTGTAAAAAATGTTGTCCTTAGTTCTTGGTTAAAAAATTTGGAAAAAGAGACGAATTGATTTTGATCTGCAGAATATGTTAGTAATTTGCCAGATTCAAAATGTTACTGTAGAATATACAGTATATAGAAGTGATTAATAAGTAGTGGACTTGCTAGTGCCAAACCAAGTGAGCAAACTGGTTACACATCTCAGCCTTCCCTGGCCCTATTTATCCAACAAAAGTGCTGAATTCTTGGTTATTCTATTAGGACCGACGGCAGAGGGAGCAGAACATGTTCCAGTCCTTTACTGCCAAGAAGACTCACCAGACACCAAACCGCCGGGCAACAAGGAAGAAGATGAGATACTCTAACACATAATGGGGTAAGTGCTGACAATAATATCAAGGCACATTTAAGACCTAGAATATAATTCATTAAACCAAAGAAGCTGACTCTCTTTTAAGGACAAGCTGTGACATAGATATGGTTCAAAGTTTATTGCAAATACATGCCTGAGGCCTAATTGTAAGTACAAGCAACACATATAATATTGAGAAATACAATGATATTAAGGGCTACATCCAAGAGTTATGCTACATTCTAAAATGTACATGGTGCTAATTTGATATGTTACACTGTTTAAAAGAAGTCATGTTAACCCTTTATCCCTGCTGTTATCATTGATTTTACCTAGATTTTTGTGTGAGGTGTTTGTGCAGCAAATGACAGCAGGGGCAGTTGGTGTTATTGGGGCAAATTTTGTCCCATTTTTTCCACGTGTGGAGGCTCCAGCAAATAGTATTAGGTCTTCTTTATGTTTTCTCAGGATGCAGTGCTGCATAAACAGGCGAACTGAGCAGAGAAGATGTGAGAGCACCAACCCAACCCAACCCCTCTTACCAGATGCTATATATCACATTAGGTTTTATATCATTTGTAATAGTTTTGTTTGATGTAGGATCATAGTTAAATACCTTAAGTCTTATATGTACCACAATTAAGTAGCAATGTATTGAATGTGACTGACAGAGTTGAATTATATCCATGAACAAATCAATAACCTATACATCTGATATATCGTATACATAATACATCTTCTAGCTTGCATGATAATTCCAACATGTCTAGCAGTAACGTGTTGTACACTTTGAATAAAGTTTTTATAAGAGTCATCCCGACTATCGATAATTGTATGCTCACTATATATTGCAATAATTACACGTGGACCAAGATTCATGTACATGTAGGCTGCTACTTTGTCATATTGGTTCACCAGAAAGTATGAGATTTCTATAGTGATCACAGTGAACACTTCTATGGTGTGCAGTGTCTGTATAGAGGGTTTTTGTAGTGTTTTAGGGTTCTTATACAATATTCTACAAAAAGAAAGGAAGGAAATTAGTTCAAAGGAATGTAGACAATATATTTTGAAATATCACTTTCAATCAAGTTTTAATGTAAGGTAGAATACACATCGAAATTATGATTGAACTATATGTATGGTGCATTTTGACTTTGTTTCATGCTTGAAAACATTCCAAATGTTATTTTTTTGCCCAAATCAACAGATATATGATGAGCCTTTTGAGGTTGAAATCTTCAACATCACAGCGTTGTTAATTGATATGGTGACCACTTTCTATCTTGCAAAAATGCAGAACTAAAAGATGCACAAACTAAAGGTCAGATGCATCCTGGGAAACTGAACAATCAACTGCATTAAGAATCAAGTCTAGCTTTCAGTTTGTTATATGTCTATGTTATGGTAGTTTAGTTTAGCATCTATCTTACAAAATTACAGCATGCATATTAAGTAATCTCAGTCTTATTATAAAAGGCAAAAGTCAAGGTGTGTAACAAAGTTAAATCATGATTGTACCGGAAGCGGAGACACCTTTAAGGCTCACTTTACTTTCTATTAGGTTAATACTTTTATCTTTTGGATGTTGTGTTTTGCATTTGATTTTTTGACAAAATAAAGCTTGTGCATCATATGTCACAAATATGAAGCCTGCATTTACTATTATTAAGCCAAGGCAGTTTGCTTGTTATGCAAGTAAGGTCCCAAGTACCATAATTTATCCAGAATTACATCAATTGCAAGTAACAAAGCTATACCCTTCAGGAACCTATAATTGAAGCATGTCGTCAATGAGTATGCAGATGATATCCAAATTTATATATTTTATGTCCAGTGATATTAACCTTCAACGTTACTTAACCTACATGTGTCACAAGTATGAAATTTTCATCATTTACCACGAAGAAATTATACTCATTTCTCATTTAATATGCAAAATGTTATAGAAAGCTGATTGGAGACCCATAATCAAGCATTCGTTTTGTGGCCACAAACCAAATGTATAATCTTATACAATCCATCAATAGCTTCTTATGGTGTTCATAATCATACACACAAACAGGCCCCAAAACATAACCCCCTAGGCCAACCTAGTTATGTGTATTTACATTTCTTTCAATGTCGAACAATCTCTCTGTCTTGTTAACGTTTACAATGTATTTTGAGCAGGAAGACCATTGGGTAACAGACACTTGTAATTCATTTGGCTCTCCAATGAGATTCCGTCAATCTACCATGACCTTATTACTGATTGGTTATCAAATGTGATACTACAGCCCAGTTCCATGCACTGGATGCTGATCAACTATTCACTCGGACCAAAGTAACACATGTTAAATTGAACTTCCTATTTCCGAGCCATATTAAAACATATTTTCAGTAACATATTCCCCAAACTATATGCACCTGCTCAAAAAACAAACGTTAAGAAGCTAGCTGGTACATTGAAGACCTTGTCTCCCACTTCAAAGAAAAAAAGCAGAAGGCTGTGGTTATAGAAATCTTCTGTTCAGTCATACCTCCTTTCTCAGACTCAGATATTCCACTAGTCTGCCTCATCCTTGGTACTAATTGGCTATCAGATTAACCAATCATCCGAGTCCTTGGCACTGATTTGCTATCAGCCATCCATGTCCTTAATGCTGATTGGCGTTCAGCTTGATCAATCATCCTTTTCCTTGCTACTAATTGGCTACCGGCAATCCATGTCCTTGGTGCTGATTGGCTATCAGCTTGATCAATCATCCATGCCCTTGGTGCTGCTTGGCTATCAGTTTAAGCAATCATCCTTGTCCTTGGTGCTGATTGTTTACCATCTTAGCCAATCATCATAGTCTTTGATCCTGATTTTTCAAATCCTGTTACACGAAATCAAAACCACTTATTTTGGGAGCTGATTGGTCAGCTCCATTATTCTATCTAATATAAACATTGGAAAATGATATTGCTTGTTTGGTCTCGCTTAGCCAGCAGGGCTGAAGTTCATGTTCGTAACAGTCCCTTCAGACCTGTTGTTGCCCAGACGGCACCAAAGTCGAGGAGGCGAGACCAGTCACCGTCCAACAGATGGGAAAGACAGACAACCAGGTTCCCCTCAACAGGCACAATGTTCTGGAACTTCAAACATAAATCACTTTCTGTATAACAATATGCATGTTGAGAAGGAACAACAGTACTGTATTTGTATTCAGTATATTCACCCAAACTTAAACATTTTCCAATATTTGCTGTTGAGAGGAGGGATACATGAAATGCCCCCACACTACCTATATCCACCTGGTATCAGATAAATCTTTGAAAAAGGGTCATCTGTCTAATGGAAAAGGTGTGAAGACTTCTGTTCTCACCTCAAACATTTTGTAGATTTTACAGGATCAGAGGCTCTTAATCACCGCGAGAAATGTAACCAGTGCTTTCATATGTACACTGGTTAGAGTCTTCATTTTGTGATCTTTAATTAAGGTTCTTCTTTTGTAGACTGTTGTTGTCCATGTTGCAAACTACTGACCTCACACCTCATCCACAAAATGTAACATTATATCTGCCAAGTCATACAGCAAAAAGTAATGGAAATGTAGAGATAGCCTCATCTGTTACATGTCCTAATCACAATCCAACCAATGCCGCTGTATCCAAGTCTATGGTAAAGTAGAGACCTAGGTCCCTGAATTCAAATTTTATCATCCGTCTATCCGTTTCTGGGTTGTTCTGCCTATAGTACTGGCTTGAGGGCCAAACAGATGTATGTTTTAGGTGAGACTATATGACAAACTTGAGAATCAAGTCATGCTCAAATTGAGGTACATGTAAACAGTATGCATCTCAATCATGAAAAAAGATCATGATTTCTTTCCTTCCTGAAAGTGTATTGAACCAGTCATACCCAACATTTCCCTCAATATGGGCAGCATACGCTTATATTACAGTCTTATATTACACTCTACACTTTCAGATGGTGAAGAGAGCAACATACCAGGTACGCCTACATTAAGTTTAGAAAACAGTCAACTACAGTGAATATTAAACACCTTGCAGTCCAACACCCTGCACCACACCCCCTCGACTTTCAACGACTCTGGGGTCTCCCCAGGGGGCTGACTCTCCAGTGCTACTCATGTCCCCCATATGTTCCTTTCTTGGTTTTTCTCTTACTGGAAGGCTGTCCCATTAAAGCTTTCAGAAGGGGTGTTAAACTCAGATTCTAAGTCAGAACTATGAAGAACAGTTTTTGGAGTATATTTAGGACCTTCAAATGAAAGAGGGTAAAACATAGTTTCCCTAAGCTTCCCCTCCAGGTTTTTATTGGGATATCCGGATTGGGATACGCCAGACTCAACTTTCTCAACATCAAAAAGTTGGAGAGAATAATTGGAAATTCCAACTCGTCAGAGAAAAGCAAGAAGCCCTGGAAGAAAACCACTGTGTGTGACGCTAGATGTAAACATTTGATAGAAGAAGAAAGAACAAAGAATTGGCGATACTAAAGGTAAAAACTGAAATATATTTAACAGCAGAAAGAGACTACTAACAGTACTACAAGAATGAAGAACAAGATTGAACGATGGTTGGAGCTTTTGACTCACATTTTCACACTTGTCAATGGTGACAGAAACAACGGAAGCAGATACGAGGTGGGAGGGGGGCCCCGTGCACCTCAGTGTTTAACAAAACTTTCTTTTTGCAATCATCTTAACTCTCGATCAGTGTATAACCAATCCTCTTACGCTGTAACCATCAAGACTTAGTTCAGAACAAAACCGAAGAATTGTTAACTAACGTTAACAGTTTAGAAGAAAACCGATGGAAACAAGGGTGCCGAAAAGCACGAAAGAAGGCTAACCTTACCTCTTTTCGGCCTGCACGTGCTATATGACCTGTAAGGGGAAATTGTCGTTCATTGTATGGCTTTACTTGCCGCTGAGAACTGTTTTGTTGTCTATATTCTTGAGAGAGGTCCTTTTGTGCGGCCGCATCTACAAGAACGGCTAACCTCTGAATGATTCGAACCTGTAAACAACCCAGGTCTGTTGCTTAGCAACTGATGTCACCCCGGATGACCTCAAGTTCGTCACTTGCTCTAGAACGCGGCATGGCATGAAGAAACAACAATTTAGCGTATTTCTACGTCTATTCAATCTTTATATTTAAATTCAACAGGGATACGCGATACTCAAATGCAGTCTACGACTCTTTGTCCAGTCGTGGCTCCCTCATAGCCTAACACAACAACAACGTTATTAACGTATCAACGTGATAGTAAGATATTAAGTAACGTTACCACAAGAAACGTAGCGATAACTAACGTGCGCGTTCCTGTTGCACAAAACGGTTGGTTGCCCAAAACAACTGCATCTATCAGCCGCCAAGCCACGTCGAGAGTTCGAGGCAGTTTTATTTTCCTTCCGCGAGAGAAAGTAGTCCGTTCCATGACTCCGGGCGTCAACACCCCTTACAACAGAGCTTGTCGCTGGAGTATATGACCGTGTATCTTCCTGTTTTCAAGTGATTTACAATTTTCTAGCCTCCTTTTGTACTCCTATAGATTTTTTTAACTGTTAGTTAATCGCTTTCCAGTAAAAAATACGACCCGAAATCAGGTGATTTTCGTGTAATTTCCCCCCTTGTTTTTCACCTGTTGTAGATTTCAAACCAACAGGAAATCTAGTGTGTGTGAAGGAGCAAAGATTCTTCTTTCTGTCAGTATATAACTTCTTATCGATTTCGAGGGCGAAATGCAGATGCCCCCAATCCGCGCGAGGCCATGTCACACGGAGCGGTCATTTTGTTTCCAGAATAGAACGCACCACTCGTTAGCCGCGCGCGGCCATCACAGCAGATTATTTTGCATTTCATAGCAAGGATGTTCCAAGCAGAGGTTGTGTTTCGGCTTGTTTTTGACGTCCCTTTCGGCGTTTTTGTCGGGCTTTCTATCTAGCAACATAAAGAAACCGTGACAAAATAGAAATCCACTGCAATCTCTTGAATATAGCGATCATCTACAGACTAATGCACACTTTATTAGCATTATTTAACGATAACGTTATATTTTTGTTTTTGCTACCACTCTTCAAGGATAGGGTCAACGACCCAGCCCAGACGGCTGCAACCATGGTTACTGGTAAACAGCAGAGATCCTGTGGTGTTCAATTACATAATGTAGCAACCAGCATTTAATACAGATCTGGAGGTCACCATACATATGAATGTGTTTGATCAAAAATATGAGAGCAGTAGTTTGCAAGACTTGACCACGTGAAGTACACTATGTGTCTGGTTGCAAATCTTACCTATCTGGTTATTTCTCATTGCGTTAAAGTATGATACTAACAAGAGACATATTAAGGGTTTTACTATGAAATTATCTGATCCATTTAATCAAGAAACTCTAGCAATACCAGGATTTACCCTATATTCAATCATCATATACTTAAAGTCATACTCCGCAGACAACAGTTAACTGTGTATGAATATAAGAAATAAAAAAAAGAGTTATTCTAAAACTCTTTCTTCTCTGTCCTATACCTTAATCTAATGTATATAATAAATACCATTGCTACTGTCCAAAATAAATATACAAAGAGGCATATATGTTGAATTCATGCCAAACTTTATTGAACAAATATGTGATCTAAAAATATCAATGCCGAATTGGAAACAAGACTTGCAATCTCATCTCAGGTATCTGTTGCCAAACATCTGACCTTTTTTGGCCAGAATGATATAATTCCAATGTCAAGTAGTAATAAAATTCCAATCATGCCGAAAGATTTGATTAACTAAAACAGCTGTCTGATGAGCATCCACAGCAGAACATCAACCTGTATAAAACAGATAATATTTCACATTATTTTATGAAAATTTGAGTATCATATAAAATTCCGCATTCACAATGATTCAAGGCATGTTATCATATCTAAATTACATCACTCATTATCTCAATCATGATATATTGCCAATCAAAAAATTGAAAGGTATGGACAATGAGCTGCAAGAAGCATGTCCTCAGCTGATCTGGGGTCGAACTCCACCTAATGCAAAAACAGAAAGCGTGTTAATTTCTGTTTGTCATACTTACTGTTCTTTGATTATCCATATCACATAAGTATAAAACACTCACACTCATTCACCATCCATTCAGCATCCTTATTTTACTATCATATTAAGATTCATATATCAAATTATCATATTACATTATATCATTAAAAAAATTACATACAGATTTATATTATATCATATATTATCATATCAAGAATTATTCATAACCCACAGGTGAGGGACTGCTGGAATAAGGAAGATGAGTCAGAACCTCCAACCTACACCCGTACCAAAGTGCGGGGTTACGCCTTTCCCGTCAACTCGGGGATCTGTGTGATGTACCCCTTGTTGACGTCAGTATGTCCGACCTTTACAGGGGTCAGGCGCCTCTAGCTACCTAGGGGGGGCGATGGTATGGCTAAACCTAGCAGGAAGAAGGTTCTTGGAAAAAAGGAGAGAGGGAGAGAAAGGGGGTGAAAAGAGTACAGAAAAGTCCAGCTTCCCTCACCTATACCTATCGGACAGACCTACTTCACTAATTATTACCCTTAGTCTACATCAGAAAATTCTGAATCTGAAATATCCTCTAATAAAGATAAACTACCACAATAAAAGTCATCTATAATATTATGATAGTCCTGATCATTATCACTACTGCTACTAGTATCTGAATCAGATTCCGTGTCTGCATGATCCTGACCTACCTGAACTTCCTCAATACAAATAGAATTTGAACAATCTAAACACCTACATCCAGGGCCACATACCTGTCCCTTCTTGAGACACTTACACCTTTTACTGGAGCACCCACTTTTACATTTACACCCCCTGATTAAGAAATCAACTGTCTTCTGAACCTTTTCAATATTTTCTTTGGAATCCCAAATAATCATTAGATTGCCTTTTTCTATTTCCCAACCATACCTATCTAATAATACAGAAGAAAAATCCTGCTCTAAAGCCTGAGCCCAGGTAAGGTAAACCCAACAGGAACGTAACCAATGGAACCAAAGGGACTGAAATGAAGGTAAACTATTATCTTCAAACTCAATTCTTTCAAATATGGCACCTCTAATATTTTGTAACCAATTTTCATGACTACTTGAATTAGTCCCCTCCCTCATTTCTCTGAACATTTCAGCTGGAGATGAATACTTAAGAAAAGCTGAACGGTGTTTTTGAAAGTAAACACTACCAACTAAACGGACAAAAGCCAAGAACCCTGAATCTTTTTCTGCACAAGAAAGAGAACCACTAGTTGGTACAGAAGTTCCACCAGAAATGAATTCTGAAAACTGAAAGAAAGTTTTCATAAATGATACCTTACCAAGACCAACAAAGAAGGAAACATAATCACATCCTGTGGTAATAAACAATGACTGTAATATGTGGGGTAGTATATTTCTAGAAAGGGAGGCAAGATCAGGGTCCTTGTACAAGCAAGATACCAACTCATTCACATCCAGACATTGCCAATTTCCAGGATCAGCTTTTTGCAAAATCACAATTCTTTTACCCATCTCCCTCACAATAGGAAGGCCCACATGATACGTGTCCGTATCAGGTGAATAAATCAATATATTTTCGTATCTGCTTGAAGCAGCATGCAGCCAAACACGAGTGTCACTTTCCTCGTGATTGGACCTACAGTCTGGATATGGAGAGATGCCATCTACAGAGGAAACAAAACACATGTCTCTTTTATCATCTATAAATGCCCCAGCTGTGAAAACTTTCTGCAGCTGCCTCAAAAAAGGTCTACATAATGTAAGTAAAGAACTACACAAATAAGAACATAATAGACGTTTGTTTGGACGCAAGGAAATGAACTTTCTCCAGTCTTTTGGGGTGAATGTGTGATCGGAAACTGAATCAAATAGTACTAAATTGTCACTTTCTACAACAGAGTCTCTTCTACTTCTTTCAACATCTTTTGCACTAAGGCCGTTTCTATGTGGATCATCAAATACAATGTGGACTTCATTACAACCTGACTGGAGTAAAGGCAAAACCCATTTTAGAAACAGAAAATGTGAATACTCAAGAAAGGTTCTATGCTGACCCAAGGGGGCTGTGTTGATCAAAAACATGCCTTCTAAAACAGAACACTGGGGGGAAAAGTTAGCAGGGTACATTTTGGTAAAAGCACTAGGGTATCTAGACTGGAAAAAAGAAGTAGCGGCTGATTTAGCTCCCTTGTGGGGAACACCATCAGCATCACATAAAGCACGAGGCAGCTCCAGAAACTGACCTAGCTGGGGCAAATCTAACAGGTGGGCTATCTCAGATAAGGGCTTATTTTGATTTTGAGACCAAGAAACTGCTCTACGATAACATTCTAAGACTATCCTCTTATCCTTTTCACTTTTTGAAATCCTAGACTTAGTCATTTTTAAGTGAGAATAGGTTCTTAAAGACTTACGTCTTTGAGGTGCTTTATTACCTGGGCTGTTAAGGATCCTGAAACTAATAAATGTGTCTAATGAGGCTGTACCTATTTCCCTAAACTTAAGCAAGTCCTCCCTTTGAATATCAGAAATAGAAGCTCCTGTGAAGGGTTGGGCCAGGCGTCTATCTTGCACAGGAAGAGAAGAAATGTGGGCCTCTACAACTTTGTTTGCATAATAAACAATATTCTGCCTCTCCTGTTCAATAATGGTGGGACTTAGGTCATTTTGAGTTCTAAGGTTAGACTTAACAAGAATCTGTTGTTTTACTTGCTTAATCAATCTAGCTCGATATGGTAAAAACAGAACAAGATCTTCAATGACAAACTTATTGGGCCCTGTTATAACTTGTTTAGTGTCGCGGTTTATTAACATTTCATGACTCTCATCTAATGCTACACTTGAATAGTTAACAGCATTGATACTGGTAACGAATCCTCCTTCTTGAAAATATCTAAGAATATGATCTGGACAAGACAATAAATCAGAAAGATGCAAAGGTATAATTCTAGAGTATATTACATGGTCAAATGCATGGAAAATGGGTGCCATCTTTTTGTATGCATACAAACGCAAATCCCAATTCCCTGATCTAATCGCTATGTAAAGAGAAATGTATGCCATAAAATCATCATGAACAAATCTATGCCAAAACAAAAATACTTCATCACGAGCACATGCACTAGAACAGAATGCAGCAAAATCATCCTCTATACCTTCTAAGTCAATTTTCAATAATTCTTGTCTTCTTACAAAGTTTTCTCTACTGAAATCTGGGTCACCAAAGTGTGGTTCAGACTCTAAAAATACTCTTACCTTTTCAATAATAGTGTCTGCTGAAAAAGAACATCTTGATGAACAATGATCTGTACAGTTCCTCCTATGTTCAAGAAAAGATTCAATTTGGCATCTATAGAAGGCCTCCCATACTTGAACCAAAAATTTATGAGTACGTTTAAAGTTCTTACACAAGCCAACTGAAAGTAATGTCTGTCCTTTTATTCTACCCGAGGCTACCTGTTTCAATCCTCCCTCCCAATAAACTTTCATTAATGCATGCTGGTAATTTTTCAAAGTATGCCAATCACCTGGAAATAGAATTAACCAACTTAAAGCGGGGCCATACTCCTGTTTCAATTTAAGAAGGTGGTCAAAGGTTTTTGCATCCCCAACAACAACTAAGTATTCAACATCACGTCCAACATTAAAGGAATTGTAAAGGAAATCAAGAGCTTTTAAAATTGTTTCCTTACAGTCAGCATTTTCATTCATTATTGACAAGTAGGCAATATTAGATTTTTCTGTGACAGGGTCCCTTTCTAAAAATAGTTTACATTTCAAACCAGGTAACTTAGGAGAACAATCTTTTAGATCTGATACACATCTTTCAAGCTGATAAAATAAAACTTCAGAGTTAAATGCATGTGACGCTTTAATTTCTTTCTCAGATATGCTAAACTGTTCTAAGGTGAGGGAACTGGGGGTAGATGGGATTATAGACTGAACACAAGATGGGGGTGTAAGGGATAAAGTACCCTCAATTTCCTTCGGACACCTTTTTCTTTGCCTAAACTTTGAAGTTAGTTTTATCTTTTTAATCACAGGCTCCTCAATTTCAGTTACATTATCTACACCTACAGAGATATCTTGACTAGTAGTAGTACATACAGATGCTGAAGTTGGCCTAGAAACAAGAAGAGATTTAGGTTTGGGTTGGACGGCTTGAATAGAAGTACCATTCCACCCACGGGGACTACCTGTCACAGCTGCATGGGGGCTACCACTATTTATATTGTCTATGGAAGCTACAGTAAAGGAACCTTCTGTCAAATTATAGTAATTATCTTCCAATTTCAATTGATCTAACATGCAAGCAAGAAATCTTTTATGAGAATCATTTGAGCAACATACTCCAAGACGATTTAACAGTTGCATTAGATCATAAGACTGGCTATAAGAATGAATCAATTCTGAATTAATCATATGGAAAGGATAACTGCACTTACCCTCAGACACAATAAAGAAAATAAGGAAAGTTGCAAAAAGTCGTCTTAAAAACTTGGAGCTATGGCTAGAATTATCCTTAAGAAATGCTAAATAATGTTGATTCATATCAAATGTTTCAAAATCAGACATGGGAATTTCAGATTTTTGCATAGTTAATACAACAATAAAGTTCCATACAACAGGATTTATTTCTTTTGAAATTTGCAAAAGGTCAATTTCATGCAAGGAAGTTGGATTCTTAACATACATATCAATAAATTTTGATGATTCTTTATGAATCAAATTATTCATGTACATTAAAGAAGATAGCAGGCTAGAATTAAGTATGTCTTTGTTATGATCATCTGCAAACATAGAAGCGACAGTAGACTGAATTGACTTTAACTCAAGATCACGCTTGAAAGTATTTAATCTTGCAGTATATAAAGCCAAATGGAGGGATTCAATTAAATCACATTCTCTATAGTATAACAATAAACCTAATTTGTTGGATTTACTTGAACTTTTGTGGATCGAAAGAAAGTTTCCCAGATCACTCAATAATCCAACCAGCAGCCATTTAGCTTCAAAACAAAATGCATTAGCTTCATCACACTGTTCTTTATCTTTAAATTCCTTAATTAGCATTTGAATATTTTCTACATATAAATCATAGGCATCAACAAGAAGCAGAGATTTGTTCTCCAAAAACATTTCACCTACCTTACAAGAAACTTTGTGCAAAGCTAATTGTGGTACATTTTCTGGGCTATGTTTTAAATCAAATTCTTTTAACATTTCTAATCGTTTTTCTAGATTTTCCTCACCCTTAACAAGATTACCTGATCTATATAAACACTGATAACAATAGTTACATAAAATTGAACCTTCTGACAAATTTGAGTCGGCCAATTCTAAAGCTGATTGTGGTATATCTAATTTGGGACAGAATCGTTTCCTTTTATGGGACTTTATTACCTTACAACAATGTACACATTTATCTTCATCACAAAATCTATAAAACTGATAATAATGAAATGTACACATTGAAATAGAATTTGGTAAAGTGCTAAAACCTGCTGCTAAGTCTGAAATGGAGCTAAGATAAGACATCATATCATCAGCTGAAACATACTTACGTTCATGGTCGGCCAATGCATGGCACAAACCAAAGTCAGACATAAAACATTTTTTTTCTGGCACTGTTTGAGAGAGCTTCTGTGAAGTGTCAGTTGGTGAATTAGAAACTGGAGTTTTGGCCTGTAATCGTCTAAACTTACGCTCACAAGAACGGCAAACACAGTCAGTAATTGAAAGTTCTGTATTATCACTTACCCAATTTCTAAGTACTTCATTCCATCCCTGTGGATGCCTATACTCATCAAATTGAAATGTAGATGGTTTCTTACAGTAGGCACATGCTGTGAAACATGGCCTATCTGGATGGAAATTAATAGTTTTACCACCCCCACGACCAAAAAATGTTACAGATACCGTCTTACCATGTACTTCTACAATCTTATTTTCATCACCGAGAAAACAACCATCTAAACTAAGGTTTTTACATGAAATACTGAGTCCACATACCTCACTTACCATCTTTTGCAATTTATACACCTGAATACATTTGCTACTTGCCTGTACAGTAAATAACTTGCCTTGGAAATTAATAAAGAATGCATAGACTAAACTCTCTTCAACATCACACTTATCTCCTCTCTCCTCCTCACTACTCTTACCTGGTACATCACACTCATCTCCTACCCTGTCCTCACTACTCTTACCTGTTACATCACACTCATCTCCTACCCTCTCCTCACTACTCTTACCTGGTACAACATTACACTCATCTCCTACCCTCTCCTCACTACTCTTACCTGGTACATCACACTCATCTCCTACCCTGTCCTCACTACTCTTACCTGTTACATCACACTCATCTCCTACCCTCTCCTCACTACTCTTACCTGGTACAACATTACACTCATCTCCTACCCTCTCCTCACTACTCTTACCTGGTACATCACACTCATCTCCTACCCTGTCCTCACTACTCTTACCTGTTACATCACACTCATCTCCTACCCTCTCCTCACTACTCTTACCTGGTACAACATTACACTCATCTCCTACCCTCTCCTCACTACTCTTACCTGGTACATTACACTTATCTTCAACCTTCTCCTCACTACTCTTACCTGGTACATCACACTCATCTCCTACCCTGTCCTCACTACTCTTACCTGGTACATTACACTCATCTCCTACCCTCTCCTCACTACCCTTACCTGGTACATCACACTCATCTCCTACCCTGTCCTCACTACTCTTACCTGGTACAACATTACACTTATCTCCTACCCTCTCCTCACTACTCTTACCTGGTACATTATACTCATCTCCTACCCTCTCCTCACTACTCTTACCTGGTACATTACACTCATCTCCTACCCTCTCCTCACTACTCTTACAGGTCACAACATTACACTCATCTCCTACCCTCTCCTCACTACTCTTACAGGTACCTACCTGTTTAACCTGTTCTACCCACCCTGAAGGATTAATGGGCCCACTATATAACATTCTCACCTCTAGCTTAGTAGCTACTGGGTACTTGTCCCTCCTCTTACCTGTTTTACCATTAACCTTCTTACACCTAGTCTGTCCCCTGCTAAACCCTCCTGATACAGCTGTACTCTCCCTGCCCTTCCTAAGCTTACAACTACTCCACCCTGTAGGACATATTACATAATGTACATTTTCCTTATGACAATCAATCCCTTCCACAACTTCACCTTTATCTTGAGCTACTTTAAACTGACACATCCTTCTACCACTCGTCCTCTTCCACTCCCTTTTACTCATTAGAACCCCCCTGGTCCTGAAAGGACCCTTCCCTGCACTAACCCCCTCTACCTTCCCTGGGACCCTCCTAGGCTTAGGGACAGGCATACCCCTTGCTGGGGAAGGACCCTTCCCTGCACTACCCCCCTCTACCTTCCCTGGGGTCTGTCTAGGCTTAGGGACAGGAACCTCCCTGGCCCTGGAGGGACCCTTCCCTGCACTAGCCCCCTCTACCTTCCCTGGGACCCTCCTAGGCTTAGGGACAGGCATACTCCTTGCTGGGGAAGGACCCTTCCTTGCACTACCCCCCTCTACCTTCCCTGGGGTCGGTCTAGGCTTACTAGTAGGGACAGGAACCTCCCTGGCCCTGGAGGGACCCTTCCCTGCACTAACCCCCTTTACCTTCCCTGGGACCCTCCTAGGCTTAGGGACAGGCATACTCCTTGCTGGGGAAGGACCCTTCCTTGCACTACCCCCCTCTACCTTCCCTGGGGTCGGTCTAGGCTTACTAGTAGGGACAGGAACCTCCCTGGCCCTGGAGGGACCCTTCCCTGCACTAACCCCCTCTACCTTCCCTGGGACCCTCCTAGGCTTAGGGACAGGCATACCCCTTGCTGGGGAAGGACCCTTCCCTGCACTACCCCCCTCTACCTTCCCTGGGGTCTGTCTAGGCTTAGGGACAGGAACCTCCCTGGCCCTGGAGGGACCCTTCCCTGCACTAACCCCCTCTACCTTCCCTGGGACCCTCCTAGGCTTAGGGACAGGCATACCCCTTGCTGGGGAAGGACCCTTCCTTGCACTACCCCCCTCTACCTTCCCTGGGGTCGGTCTAGGCTTACTAGTAGGGACAGGAACCTCCCTGGCCCTGAAAGGACCCTTCCCTGCATTAACCCCCTCTACCTTCCCAGGGGTCCCCCTAGGTGCTCCTCGCACTACCCTAGACCACTCTCCCTGTCCCCGGTACTTCCCTGACTTCAGTTCCACTCCTGGATGAGCCCTCCTCCTTCCTCCATCTGCCTCCAACCCCGGCCACTCCTCATCCCTGAACACATAGCGGTCCTCACGCTCACAGCTGCGACGGTGCAGCTGCAAGTAGAAGTTCAAACGGGCTGAGAGATACCGAGCAAAACTCAAATTACCAGCTCTACTCAAATGCAAACCATCAACTGAAAACATGGCCCGGTCAGCCCGGATACCATTGTCGAGGAAAAACACACCCTGGCTTGAACACAGGCTAAGCAAATGAGCGTTCAACTCAAGGCGCCTCCTGTCATAGACCTCATAGTCAAACCTAGGCAGGACGCTAGAGATGACAACAGAGGCTGACGGGAAGCGGGACTTGGTAACAGAAATAAGAGAACTGAAATCATCAAGAGTCCGGCTGAGTGGACGGTACATGGGGAGATTATTGGTCCCCACATGCACGAACACCACATCCGGCTCAACAAAAGGATGACGTGAAATATCAGAAGTCAAATCATATACTGAAGCTCCAGGGTGCGCATTAAGGGAAAATAAAATGTCAGGAGAGAAGGTGGCATGATTAGACAGATATTTACCAATCGAGTCACTGAACGCCAGGATGATCTGAAACAAGAAATGAGATACATCAATGCATCATTTTTTCTAGATTCAGGACACATAAAGTTACCAATATTAATGTTGTCTCAAATATTTTTTTTGCAATGTATACAGTATAGTATGTATTTCATCATTCTATTGCTGCTTTATTGCAATTTACAGTATGGGCGAAAATATTTTTTGGAAAAAATTTGCTACATAGTAAGCCACCTGCGTTCATGTTGCAAACCTGATCATACTACCAACCATGAACCTACGTTGTTATGCAAGTTTGTTTTTCTTTGCCTGACAACGTCAGACATGTGACTGTATTGGCGGGAAATTATGGTCCCGAGCAGGCCAATTTGTTAACACATTGAACGATATTATAACGTTATCTTTCACAGCTAAATTCTCGGCTGTTTTCAATCAAAATCCCTCCCAGCACACAGAAAAACTCAGAATCAAAATATTTGTCACGTTATGTCGACATTTTACATCGAATCATAAAGGTTAGATCCTCGATAGCTGTCAAATTTACAAGAAATACTCGCGACAAATCACATGTCACACGTTTAAGCTGTAAAAACGTCATAGAACTCGCACTACGAACGTCATCGTGTAGGCGAAAATCGCTCAAAAAAGGGCCCTAAGTAGACATGGAATTTTAAACCTACCCAGATTTCAAACCAACAGGATTTTCACATGGGATATAGACGAAGGTTAAACAGTCCTGACGCACTATCAATTGATAACAGAATCGAGGGCGAAATGCAGATGCCCCCAATCTGAAAATCGCCGACATTTTAACTCTTTACTGTGCTGCCATTTTGCTAATTTCACTATGTACCAAATTTGATCATGAAACTAGTTAAAATCCTTGTAAAACCGCACAAAAATGGATTTAATGGAGAGCACACAGTAAACACGTCCGTCACTTACCGCCATGGTGTCCAAGAGGCCGGATGTCGTCATGAAATCAGCTGTCAAAGTCGGATGAAATTTCATCGGCGGCGCGAAGGCGGCGCGGGAAATTTGAGTCGGCGCATACTATGGACCGCGGAGGGATACATAAGAAAATAAAAACTGTTCGAAACGCGTTCGATTCACTGCGTGGCTTGGCGGCTGTCTATGAGAAGAAGTAACGTTAACAATAGAAGATATCAAATTCGAAGTCTCCGCCTTCTTTCATTCATATCTCCGCAAAATCGTCTTTGTCAACACCTGTCCGCATTTGTTGAACTGCCATGTACTCTTGAAACTGGCGACAACAAAGCAACAAAGGCACAAAAAACAAGCCATGAAAGGAATCCTACGTCTCTTTGTCCTTACGATTGCCTGTAGACTTGAAAGAGAATGGGGTTCTTTCTTTTCTGCCATTATTTGTAGTTAAAAGTATCTTACTGCTCTGAACTTGCACTACTCTTGCGCAAAGGATTCAGCTTCCTACCAATCATGGCGCCCAGCCTCACTGTAAACAACGTTGTTGCCAAGCGACCATTGTCGGGATGGCACCAAAGTGAGGCAGTTTTGAATTCAAACGTGACAATCATTTCGTCCTTTCCTTTTTTTGATAATTCTGTAGTTCGGGCCAAACAGAGACGATTTGAATGGCACCACTCTTTCAATATTTCAATGGGGTGAACATGATCACTAGTTCTAATTTTGCTATTTGCAAAGCGTAAGTCAAGATTAGCCAATTCTAAAAAAAATGCCCAGTTTTACTTTCCTTATAAAAACCTGGCTTGTCAGTATCAAGACTCAAATTCTGGAAGAAAGTTTGAATATACATTTCAGAAACTGGGTTGATGAGAAACATCGAGCGTACGAGGATTGGTCAGAATAAGTCACGTGTGTATAGTTATCCACACTTTGCATGCATTTGATATAGTGAAGCACTTTTGTACTTATCTGCATGAAATAGACCCGCGCCTTTTCCAGCGCAATTTGTCCGCACTGGCGAGATGTAAACACAGAAAACGTGACTCACTTTGGCTGATGGAAAACGACATAATACTTGAGCGCTATCATTCTCCACAAATACTCAATTGCTACTTTCTACGGTAATTGACATCTTAATGATTTTATACCTTTTTCCTACACAAAGTAAAACATCGTTTCCTTAGGCTCGTTGCCTTTCTTTGTGTCCACTTTTCTTTCACTTACGACATGTTAATCTTAGTCTCTACCAGACTAACCGCGCCGGCTATAGGGAGAACATTTGCCGGGGGACAATAGCCATGGAGGGTAACATTCGCATCATTGGATCCTATCTCCGTAGCCGACTCCCTTCATACAATTGACTCTATTTGGCCAATTTCTACAATTTTCCCAGCGACCCGCGGAGGCTGATAGAGCCTATATTAATCTAATTAAGCGGCTGGCAGGATCGTTTATTTATCTCTCGCGAAGCCTCAGTTCCACAGGTGTTCCACAGCTGTGACAAACACACAGCCACTAATCATAAGCTCTCGCATATTAGATACTTACAGCAATGCATTGAGTACTCACATCGCATTGTTTGAATATAGTCCAACATGTGCTCTCATGTTTACTGCTCATGCGTGAGGGCCAGGGCCGGTTACATTGAGAGGAAATTCATTCTCCTTCCGGACACCTTTCCGGAGTGCCCCTTTGAGGAATTTGTGAGAGAGATGATACAGGAGCGCCGGCACAGATGGTTGAAATTTTGCGTCGCAGGTAATAGCTACGACCTCGTGCGAGTTGTCACACGTAGCTACGGATATGGTCGTATATTGTATATTGCGCTAGTTTTATCCTTCTACATCCTAAAGTCTTAGTATAAGTCCCATCAATAAGTACTTGTGTCTGTAGATAGGCTTCAAATAACCGCGTTTAGTTAGAAAGACTATGTATATTCTGTACTCAATTCATAGCTGTGTTATCAATAGTCCATTGTCTACCACTTACCTAAAAAAGTATATCCTATCTTAGTTACAAATCATAGAATCCAAAGTTGGCTTTTAGATTCTTACTGAATCGTGATTCTTACTGAATCGTGGTGCTTTCTTTCTCTGCAGGTCAATGAGGTAAATTAGGATCATAATAATAACTTTATTGCACAACAATTGTACAAGGTACAAAGTATGGCATTCACTGGTACATAGATAACATTCTATTAGGCTAATCCGTCTATCTTATACAATATGGTGTACTAGTCTATCTTATACAATATGGTGTAGAAGTATGGGATGACAATGGGATTTTACAATTATTGGAGGAGTCTCTAACGTCTAGACATTCTTTGATATATTTCCCAATGTATATAGTCAAGATACTGTCTAAGAATTGAAACTTATCATTACGCTCCATTGTTCGCCTATTATCCATGTCTATTCCGCAGACACAAATGAGGACCTGATGAAGAGGCTAAAGAAGATTTTCGACTTCCCGGAGCTCCAGGCTGCACAAGTAGAGTAGGTTATGATTAAGCAGAACAGCTTTATTCCATCGTTATGAAAGGGGTGTTTAGAGAGAATACTTATACTGTTGTAAATCTTGAAACGTTCGGGAGGAGGGGGGGTATTTTTACGTGTTGCGCGATGAGCTCTCCACCGAAAATTCATGACCCACTGTACTACTGTATCACAAGATGTTTCAAACGTGAGCTTATGATTTTATTAAAACACAGCTGAAATTCTTTTTCCTCTTACCGCTAAATAAAACCATCGTATTTACACAATGAACCCCGTATCACGCAAGGTACCAGCCCGACCACCGGTCGGATCGCCCCCCCCCCTTTCGATTCAGACACCGGTCACTTTACGTTATGTTATGTTCTTACTAAATATATCATGTGTTTTATCAGGGGGGGGGGGGGTGACATCACCGTATCCTACACCCATATGTCGCCCAGTTGAAACATTAATGGCTCTTGGTTAATGTGAACGTGCAGGCGTCGGCACATTGGCGCACCAAATCCGTAGTGTGCCCTGACAGATTAGCCGCAGCGGCTGGGTGGGCGTCAGTCCACCGTCAGGGAAGGTCATGTAAAGTGCCTTTCCTAAGGGCACAACGTCGGGGCATAGTGAGTATCGAAGCCTGGACCTATTGGTTCTGAGCCCAACACTCTGACCGTTGCGCCACACCGACGCCCGTATAATAATAGTTTATTGCAAATTCATGCCCGCAGGCTAATTGCATGTTGACAACAATGTCGAAATACAAATGTAAGGTAAAACAAAGGTATACATGAATTCAAAATCATTCTATATTGCTATTCTACAGTAAGTTTCTATATCTACGGTACTAATGCGGGGTTTGATTTCTTCTCTGAAAGCAGTGGAAAATAAAAAGTCCCACACTTTCAATGATGAGTGGGTTGGAAGATTTTAAAAGGAATATGAGTTTCTGTGTATTTCTTAATTTAGAAAAGTTTTTGGAGATTTCGGATACTTTCGTGAATAATCTGTTTCTTTCGGTTTCAAATTCGGGACATTCGCATATAAAATGTATTTCATTTTCCACTGCTTTCGTTGCACACTGTTTACATGTTCTGTCCTGGACCGGTAGCTTTTTGTATCTCCCTTTCTCTATTTCTAATGGGTGCGCGCTAATTCTTATCTTACATATTGCCGCACGTTGGTCAAAGTTATTATGATACAGATAATTTTCCATGTCGTAGATCGTTTTTACGTTTACCAAAGTTACTTTCTTGGTAGGGACATCATAGTGGGCAGGAAAAGGGGCACAGGGATCCGACAAGTAGAAGACATCCTCCTACACGGCTGGGACATCAGGGACAAGTTTCGTCTGAACCAAGCTGTTTTCCTCACCGTGGACAGGGGAACTTCAGACGACACTGACTCTTCTAGCCGTTCTGTATGTCCCTCGCCCTTCGCGGAGCATCCCGACCCTGCTGCCGCAGCCGATGGATCACCCTCTCAACTGTCTCCACAGACACCAGGCCAGGTATTACGTGAGCACGAAGGTTTGTTGTCGTCTCTTCCCTTAGCGTCCATTGTATACGAAGACTTCTTCTAACAACAAGAGCTCGGAGACCTCATATCTCCATGATATGAACTATTCTGTTTATGCAAATAACTTAAACATTTACATAATATATGCTTGGTCATGAACACCTTTAACTAAGTTACACATGTCGCAATATTGACAGTCCTATCATTTACCACTTTGATTAATTATGGCGCTTTTGCATTAATTATGCAAATTATGAATTTATTTGCATAATTGGTATCTGTTGATGATCCCCTTGCCATAAACTACATATGTTACATGTATTTGAGTCTTATAATGCAAAACACTGCAAATATGGATTTTCCTCATTAGTTATGCAAATTAAGTCCCAATTGGCATAATTTGCACTTCATCAAAATCATATCTCCATTTTCCATGGAGATAACTATGTAATGCTGATGCGTGCATCTCTGAACGTGTAGTGCGTAGTGTGTGTGCAGTGTATAGTCTGTAATGTGTTTTGTCTATTAATTACCACACATCTTCAGTGACGGTTCCAATAAAGGCTAAAAACTTCTTGAAAGCACCTCATATAATCCTAATATAATTCTCTCTTCCGTGTTCCTAAATTTTGGAAATGTATCTTCGTAGTAGTGCAAAGTTTGTCAAATTATTGCCCGTCTTCTCTGAATTGTTACAGTTTTGGTACCATTTTTTGCAGTTTGCTGCTAGCGGCGTGTGGATAATGTCTTCCAATGGGCGCTATATTTCTGTGTGAGGTTAAACTGACATCGATTCGTGTCAAAATCTTGTCTTAGGAATGCTGCAAAATCTCTCTTTGCAAGACAAAACCTGGTTATTAAAACTATCTAATCAGTAGTATGTAAACAAGCCTTTACACAAAATTCATCCTAAACCATTGTATGTTCCAGACGCAGAGGGTGTCCCTGCCGAAGATGGAAATATGGTTGAGTCTGTCATCTCTTCTTGCCCTGGTCCAAGCGTGAGGCCTCAACTTTCTCAATTGGCAACGACGCAGCCGTCTCTGCAGACATCACCTCAGCCGTCTCAGCAGACATCAACTCAGCCGTCTCTGCAGACATCAACTCAGCCGTCTCTGCAGACATCAAGTCAGACGTCTCTGCTGATACCATTTCAGCAGCCTTTGCAGACATCAACTCCGTTGTCTGTACAGGCATCATCTCAGTCGTCACCACTGATATCAACTCAGTCGAGTCAGCAGACCCCATCTCAGTCGTCTCAGCAGACCACAACTCAGTCGTCTCAGCAGACCACAACTCAGTCGTCTCAGCAGACCACAACCCAGTCGTCTCAGCAGACCACAACTCGGTCGTCTCAGCAGACCACAACTCAGTCGTCTCAGCAGACCACAACTCAGTCGTCTCAGCAGACATCACCTCAGTCGTCTCAGCACACCACAACTCAGTCGTCTCAGCAGACAACACCTCAGTCGTCTCAGCAGACCACAACTCAGTCGTCTCAGCAGACACCATCCCAGTCGACTCAGCAGACATCACCTCAGTCGTCTCAGCAAACATCGCCTCAGTCGTCTCAGCAGACACCATCTCAGTCGAGTCGGCAGACACCATCTCAGTCGTCTCAGCAGACATCACCTCAGTCGTCTCAGCAGACACCATCTCAGTCGAGTCAGCAGACACCATCTCGGTCGTCTCAGCACACATCACCTCAATCGTCTCAGCAGACACCATCTCAGTCGTCTCAGCAGACATCGCCTCAGTCGTCTCAGCAGACACCATCTCAGTCGAGTCAGCAGATACCATCTCAGTCATCTATGCAGACATCATCTCAGACATATCCAGCTCTGCAGATACCATCTCAGCAGACATCACCTCAGTCGACTCAGCAGACACCGCCTCAACAGCCTCTGCAGACACCGCTCCAACAGCCTCTGCAGACACGGTCCCAACAGCCTCTGCAGACACGGTTCCAACAGCCTCTGCAGACACCGTCCCAGCAGCCTCTGCAGACACCGTCCCAACAGCCTCTGCAGACACCGTCCCAGCAGCCTCTGCAGACACGGTCCCAGGAGCCTCTGCAGACACCGTCCCAACAGCCTCTTCAGACACCGTCCCAGCAGCCTCTGCAGACAACATCCGGGCAGCCTTTGCAAACACCGCCTCAGCCGTCCTCTCCACAATCGGACGAAGGTCTGTAGTTTTTTTTATCCTCCATGTTACAATCCCCACAAATATGTAGACAATGCCTGTGTTCGACGAGTGACAACCATGATCTTTTCTTCTACATGACTCATTTCTGTAATGCTGTTCATAGCGATAAAACGATTCCCAAACATATGGCCACCCAAAACCCCAGATGGATATAGAATAAGACAAGCTGACAGAGGGTCAAAACCTGCATCACCTCTTTCTTAAATCAAATTTGTAAATATCCACCAAAAATTAAGACCATAGTATGCCCAGGATAAAAGATACAAAGGCGGAACTTCCGTCTGGTGCAGTACCAAGATCACACAACATTGGGCCCTATTAAAAGTAGACCTTAACCCTCGTCTTCCCAACACCTACGCACATATAAAATATCCGGAAACACACACACACACACACACACACACACACACACACACAAACACACACACACACACATATACACACACACCAAATGCAATACCTTCATTTTTCCTGGAGGTAACAGTTCGTAGTGCTTGCTTATTTCGAGCCTTTACAGTGTGTAGTCGTGATGGCTTCATGTTGTAGACTCTAACTTATCTGAATATTACATTGCAGATGAAGACACCACCATGTCCTAGGACCGAGCTATTCTTCTTCTCGCCCATCAAACAACGTTACTGCTGTCGCCGGCAGGTTGTCATTTACCGGCTATTCAACCATAATGGTGGTTTTATTCTGTCAACCAGTTTATTTTCTTCGTGGACGGACTCATACGCCAAAATGACGTAAAAACTACCCCATATGGTAGGAAATAGTTTAAACATGTTAGAAGGCATTGGCGATATCCATGGCCAATGATTCATAAGTCTGATTGACTCATTTTATTATCTCCATGAAAAAAGGCTTTTTCATGGATATACTGTTTTGCTTGCGTTTGGTGTTTGTGTGTATGTATGTGTCACCGGACGCTTAAAGTCACCATAACTGTAGAACCTGTCCATGGATTGTAATGATTTTTGGTATGTGGGTGGGTGTTAGGAGGAGGAAGGTCAAGGTCGATTTTGGGCCCCCCGGCATGTGTGACTGGAACTGCAATGGCGTATTTGTTAAAATATTCAATGTAGAAGAACTGAAGAGTGGATCGACAGATCGTCAAGTTCTTCGGTACACAGGTAGGTTAGACCAAGTTGTACACACTGAAGTGCAAACTATGCAAATGAGACCGAATTTGCATAAGTAAGGAGGTAAATCGTTTGCATGGGTGTCGTCGGATGCTTAAAGTCAGCATAACTGTAGAACGTGTAGACGGATTGTAATGATATTTGGTATGTAGGTATGCGCTGGGAGGAGAATGGTCAAGGTCGATTTTGGGCCCCCTGGTTTGTGTCCCTGGAACTGCAATGGCCTATTTGTAAAAATGTTCTAAAGGGGTATAACTGAAGAGAGGAACAACAGATTTTCATGTTATTTGGTACGCAGGTAGGTTGGACAGAGATGTACACACTGAAGTGCAAATCATGCGAAGTTAGTGTGTTTGCGCGTGTGTGCGCGTGTGTGTATGTTTGTGTCACCGTGTGTGTATGTATGTGTCACCGGACGCTTAAAATCAGCATAACTGAAGAACGTGTGGATGGATTGAAATGATATTTGGTATGTGGGTAGGTGCTGGGAGGAGAAAGGTCAAGGTCGATTTTGGGCCCCCTGGTATGTGTCACTGGAACTGCAATGGCGTGTTTGTAAATATTTTGCAAGGAGAATAACTGAAGAAAGGAGCGATAGATTTTCATGTTATTTGATATGCAGGTAGGTTGGACAGCGATGTACAAACTGAAGTGCTAATTATGCAAATTCATACTGAATTTGCATAAGTAATGAGGACTATCTACTCTATTGTGGGCTTTGAGGTCGCACCATCTGTTGGTCTCTTATCTAGGTCAACTATTTCCCAGGTCCCAACAGCTGGTGGTCAAACCACAAATGGGAACACTACCAAACCTGTATGTGGATACCCTTTGGCACATAAAATAAAACAACCAGCGGCAAAAACAAACAACTAGGGCAAATAAAACACATCATATATAAAAACAAATTTCATGGAGATTTTGGGTCTTCGGACTCTTGTTAATGATAGATTGCTGCAGTATGATTTTGCTTCTCTTGCTTCGATTCCTTCCGCCGTTAACATTTTCTTTGGGCACATTGAGGTACATACTTCCAAGAACTACACTAAAGATGAAAACTATTCAACCGTTGTGAAAACAGAGGATATGTAGATTTGCTTGGTTCCAACTATTTTATTTTCTTGGTTTTATTTTCGCGAAAACTTTATCCCCTATAGCCTAAGACGTGTAAATGATCAAACGGTCACCTTTGTATATATGGTACTACTAAGGCCTACATTCTACAGCCATGCACCAAGGGTCAGAGTATTTACATATATCTGTAAGTTTGTTTGTTTTAGTCATTTACTAATTTATACTGGTTAGTGTACTTCACATCCTTTGCTTTTTTTAAGTACTTCAGACCCGATCATGGAAGACGTCGGATCCACAAATCATTTCAGGACGATATGTTTATTTTGAGATTCTATATAGTTTGAATAACTTTATTGTGATGCACTTAAGTCCACAAGGGGGCAAATCTTCCAGTGCTCTTACATACATAGACAAACATAAACAACGTTTTTTACTGAAGTCTATATCACACGTCAGGAGACAAGAATATGGCCATCCTGAATCCCGTGATGATACAACATCTCCCAAATCAGTATGAAAACAATATATTTACATATATGCATGTTGTTTATATATTTGTGTGTGTGTACTTATACAATATATTTTCGTGTATGTAGTTTCGCGCGCGCGCGCGTGTGTGTGTGTATGTGTTTGCGTGTATCTGTGCGCGCGCGTGTGTGTGTGTGTGTGTGTGTGTGCGTATATGTGTGTGTATACATATTCCATTTTCTAGTAAATTTAGTGGAGGGGGTGAATTGTGGAAGCTTATTTCTACAGGTAAAAGTGATTTCATTTGTACAGGTGTTGAGTTGGACTGGGGTCTTCAGGTAACTAGACGAAAAAACATTCCCACTGAACAAAGCACCACAAAAGAACAGCCCGCTAAAATCTAACAAAATTACTAAAGGTTTACTTAGATGGAAACAGTCCTATTTCCTGTCACCGACTGCTCCGCCAAGTTGGTGTAATTGTACTTTTTTTTCTGTGTTAGATGCTCGCTCGACAAGTTCACGATAAGATGGAGAACACTGCTTCCTTGCGCCCGCTGACGGAACTGCAGTTTACCAGTTGTAGCTGTGAGTTGTTTATCAGCGGATGGCAGAAAACCGATGAACATCGGTGAGGGGAATCCGGCATGCCGCTTATCCCCGTGCTGAAAACACAAACAAAACTAATATCATTAAGATTCTTTGCTAGTTTCACGGCACAACCAACAGCGATGGTGATGTAAAACTCAGAAGAGGAGTGAGGGAGGGAGGGAAATAGTAGATGAGTGAAAAAGTAGGTGAGTGAGTGAGAGTAAGTGAGTAGGAGAAAAGTTCAAATGGCAACTAAAGCTGTTCCATATTCATTGCCATAAAATCAGGTTCACATGTTGTACCTGAAGAGATTTGGCATATGAAGTAGTTCTTGATGTCACACCGCATGTTGGACCACTTGCCATTTAGGTATGCGGAGTACAAAACGCAATCGCCTGCAACATCCAGCGCTGCCTGGGCCCACGAGTTGTAGTCACCAAGTGCAGAGCCGTCCACCCACTCAAAGCTTCCTTCTCTGCGCTGACGGTGCAGGCCGAACCAGTGAAATTTGTAGCTCACGGACGTGGACAAGGAGATCAGGAAGGCGTCGGTTTCAGCGTCTCGGGGCATGGCGAGGGTGCCGCCATCTTCACGGCAGGTCTCTGCCGCATCGCTGAAGGTCTTCTCTGTGTTGAAAGCCTTGTAGCAGATTCCACGCCACATTGTGTAACCACCGGGACAAGATGCTGTAAGAAAGATTTGCATCAGCACACAACATATTGGAAGGGCTGAAATTTCACAACTAATTCTTGCTAAAAACTACATCTACATTTGGCGGACTCAATTGACAACATTTTGCATAATCTGTGTTTATCCGCAAAGCTTTACAGACTTACACTTTAACAAAACACCAACATATGACAGAGAAACCAAATTAAAGGAATGGAGAAATTAATAAACAACTTTCGGCACCTGCATGTTCAGCGTGTCCGGTAGGGCTTGGACACTTGGACATCCCTGTTGGACCGGGCGGCCCGACGGGTCCCATCAGCCCTCGGGACCCAACTGGTCCGGGCAGCCCGTCCTTTCCCACAGGGCCAGCTGGCCCCATGGCTCCCTTTTCTCCCGGAGGTCCAGGTGGCCCTGATAAGTGCCATAACAAATTAAAGTCTGTTGGAGAAACACGTTTTACATGAAAAAACTTAAACGGGCACGATTCACATTCGTCCTTTTCAGCTGAGGAATTTTGAGGTTTTGAGGAACTTGCCTGGTGTCTTGCTCATCTCGTAAAGACGCTGCTCCAAGGCCGCACTCTGGTTTCGCTCGATGTCCAGCTCGCGCTTCAAGGCGTCGACGGTGGTAGACAGTTGAGATATGTTGTCCAGATCGTGTTTTAAGGCGTCGAAAATGATGGCCAGTTCCGATATTTCCTAGAGACCGTCCAGGATGTGAAATTTTCATAAAATACCACAATACAGAAGAAGGCTCACAAAACTACTTAAGACAAAGAATGAGAATACTGTTCAACAGTTTCGAAAAAATGTTTTTAGACATTATAGTGTTTACCTCTTTATTGATGAACGTCAAAGGGGGGAGGCCCACAGCGACCAAGCTCAGCAGCACGGCTATGCCGGTGGCCATGCAGCTGCGGTGGGAGCGGATGAAGGTACAGCTGCAGAGAGCATGGCGGCCGCTTGCTCCAACCGGATACGCGCGGCCTGTTAGAAATAGATCTTTGATTTTCTTCATGACAAAGGTGACTTGAACCTCGTATCATATCGACATAAAAGTTTAAGGAATGTGGGGGTGAGGGGCGTTTAGTCGTTTCGATAACACTTTCCCCAATACAACTTACTTTCCCACAAACCCCCGAAGTTCCTGGTACCAAGCGTTCGCTGATGTGAAAACAGCGCGCTGAAGATGCGTACATAGTGAATGTCACTCGAAGTCCGAAAAAAATGTAATATATTGCTTCTTACTTGCTGACAACAGGATTAAGGTGGAAGCAGAAAATATTTTTAAAACTATTCTTGAAGTAAAGATCCGACAAGTAGGCGGAAGAATTGATTTCCAATTGTCACAATTGTCACAATTATATATATATATATTGTTTTAATGTAAAAATCATATCGGCATTGTGACAATTGGAAATCAATTCTTCTGCCTACTTGTCGGATCTTTACTTCAAGAATAGTTTTAAAAATATTTTCTGCTTTCACCATAATCCTGTTGTCAGCAACTAAGAAGTAATATAAATAACAATCAAATTCAAACATTATAATTTCCCATTTCATAAATATCTTTGGTACAAACACTAAAATATATTCAGCAGTCTTTAAAGACAAACGACAAAAAGAATCTACCATTATAATTTCCCATTTCATGAATATCTTTGTTACAAACACTAAAATATAATCAGTAGTCTTCAAAGACAAACGACAAAAAGAATCTACCATTATAATTTCCCATTTCATAAATATCTTTGTTACAAACACTAAAATATATTCAGTAGTCTTCAAAGACAAACGACAAAAAAAGGGATCTACCTGCAGATGGGCTCGTTGCGTCACGTTTCACCGCCTCGGCTTCTTCGTATGGGTCTGAAGATGACTCTTGCCCTTCCTGCTGATCGTCAGAAGCGCTAGAACCACCCTGATGGACAGGAGGGGGTCGGGGCGGCGGCCCGCTGGTTTGGCCGCTACCGAGCCACGAGGAAGGGGTCCGGACAGTCTCTGCTTGCTCGTACATTTGTGCTGCACTGTGACATGCGAAGAGTGGACAGTCTACAACAGCCGAACCAAAGATACATAACATCGTTATTAGTCTGGAGAAGCGCACGGCCAGCGTAATGTCCTTGGGATGACGCGGTGCGAATGAAATTTTGTTTTTCTGCAAGCGGCAGACAAATCTACGAGATAACGAGGTCAGCCCACGCACTGCGAACTTTTCCAAATATACCTGAGAACCCTTTTCTAACAAACGGGCCAGACCGATGGTTTTATCCGGCCTACAGACGGTAGACTCCGCTGTCAACGTCTTTTGATGGGAAAATGATATAAACTTTTTCTGTACTTAGGAGAACAAGTGATGACCTTTAACCCACACACTCCACTTGCAAAATTAAGTAAAGTAAAGGTATTTGATTGCCTTATTTCAGTAAATGGCGAGGCTGGGGCAATTTCAAGCTTGCAGCCAGTAGAATCTGAGGTCAAAACAATTTTATGGAAAATTTATATCAACCTTTATAACCTGTACTTGATTGAGAGAACAACTAGTTGATGGCCTTTGACCCATCAAAGTGTGACATGGCGACAGTACAATACACGTAGGAACCTGGTAACGTTCCACTATAGCCTCCAAGGTCACACCCGGACCGAGGGAAGTTCCATCAAATAAGCCATGTCACTGTTTGAATTGGGCATGCGCAGTAAGATGCGTTGTGGGTAAATTGTTACTTCAGTATGTTTGTTTATGTAAGCGTGCAGGGCACATTGGCAACCTTGGGGCGATATGTTGACCCTGGGTAAACAAGATCAAAATGAAATGAAATGTGAAAGGTGGTGGCCCCTAACTTGTGAACAGTTCTTGTCTAGACGTGTTTTGTCGAAGAGCCTTCATCTTTGACTAAGAATTTAGCTGTAGTATCTTGGGCAGCCATACACCTAGGATGAGGGTATTTACATATTCTTAAGAATGGCTTAAGGATTGCCAGCATACGTTTGTATGTTTGGTTATCTTAATTGATGCTGGTTATGAGTTCTTCACAGATATCCATTGTTTCACACCCGATCTTGAAAGACTTCCACAAATCGTTTCACGGCTATACGTTTATTTTTTGAGATTTTAGACAGTTTGATCTAGTTTATTGTGCTACCTTTAATCTTCCAGTTTTCATCCATGTATACACAAACAAAAACAACTTTATCTTACGTAAGTCTACATCACATGGCAGGAGCTATGGAATAGCGTGATGATATCACATCTCTCATATCAGTGTCAAACAGAATATTCGTATACACTGTATATGGATGTTGTATATACATTTGTGTTTCTGTGTGTGCTCATACACAATATGTTTCTCGCGCGTGTGTGTGTGTGTGTTGTGTATAAATATATATATATATGCACCTATATGTATATACATATACTCAGTAACTTCTATGTAGCAGGGTGAATTGTGGAAACTTATCATTGTACCCTGTGCAAGTAAAAGTGATTACATAACAACCAGGTGTTGAGTTGAACTGGGGTCTTTAGGCAACTAGACGTGTTTAACAAAAAATATCCCCACCAAAAAATGACCACAAAGGAACAACTCACTAAAATCAGATAAAGGTTTACTAAGATGAAAACAGTTATATTTGATATTACTGACTGCTCCGTCAAGTTGGTTTAATTGTCCTTTTCTTTTGTGTTAGATTCTCGCCCGAGAGATCTGCTTCCTGGCGCCCGCTGACGGAACTGCAGCTGCCCAGTTGTAGCTGTGAGTTGTTTATCAGCGGATGACAGACAACCGATGAACAGCGGTGGCGGGAAACCGACATGCCGCTTATCCCCGTCCTGAAAAGATAAACGAAACTTCTATCATTTAGATTCTTTGCGAGTTTCACGGCACAACCAACAGCGATGGTGATGTAATAAGAGGATTGAGTGAGTGAGGGAAAGAGTAGTTGAGTGAAAAGGTAGGTGAGTGAGTGAGTGAGAGTAAGTGAGTAGGAGAATAGTTCAAATGGCAACCAAAGCTATTCCATATGATTTGAATTCTTTTCTAGCCTGACGAATCGCGCTCCTAGTGGCCAGCCGGTCATGTAACCGCCATCCCCTGCATCTTGGGTGGGGGTCAGTAACCTCCGGCCGAGAGTTTGTGTAAATACAGGCTAAATTATTACCTTCGCCGAGAAGGTTATGCAGAGGGTAGCGTTTGTATGTGTGTGGCTGTGTAAAGAAGCAGAATAACTCGAGAAGGCCTGGGTGGATTGTCTTGATATTTGGTAGGTGGGTAGGTCTTGATGAGACATGAAAATGATTAGATTTTGGGTACCCTAGCAGCTTGTTACGGTACTGCAGCGGAACTTCCTGTTTTGATATCTCGTGTTCTGGACATGCTATGGAGCTGATTTTTGAGTCGTAGATAGCTCTTTGGACAGAGAGTAAGTGCTATAAGTTTGGCCCCCCTGGCGTCTTTTTTGGAACTGCAGGAGCAGGTTTTGCTTCAGACTTTGAAAGGGAATAACTCAAGAAGGGCATGATGAATGGCCATGATTTTTGTTAAGTAGATAGCTTGAGTGATGATGTACATGATTAGATATGTATTATGCAAATCAGTATCTAATTTGCATAATGAATGAGGAAAGTTTGTACATCCGCCAAATTCCAGGATAGGACTCTAGAATATCTGACACATGTAACTGTGGAAGAGAGAAATATTATAAGATATCAATTATGCAAATGAAGACCTCATTTGCATAATCAATGAGAAAATACTATAACTCAAGATGGGGTTGATGGATGGTCATGATTTTTGGTATGTATATAGTTTACGTGATGCTTTGTATGATTAGACAAAAATTATGCAAATCAGATTCTAATTTGCATAATTAATGTGGAGATTCTTTAAATTCGCTGTAATCCATGATATGACTATTGAAATACGTGACATTTGTAACTGAGAGAGAGGAATGTTGATAGATAGGAAATATGCAAATGAGGACCTAATTTGCATAATTAATGAGACGCAACTATTATACAATACTGGTAAATGACGGCAATTTCATACTTGTGGCCTTTGGAAGATATGTGAATGTCAACATTATTGAATCAAGTTAAGCTTATAAATACCTCATTTGCATAATTGATGATAAATGTGAGCATAACCTTCTTTGCTAAGCTCATACTTTGGACAACCTCTGTTATTTGGGTGGAGAAGACGATCAACTGGTATGATTTATAATTGATGAGAAAAACTCTTAATACGTCAGTCATAAAGGTTAAAATCATTTGGCGAAGGTATGAGGTCGTGGGACTCTAGTTTTCCATAAAATCAGGTTCACATGCTGTACCTGAAGAGACTTGGCAGATGAAGTAGTTCTTGATGTCACACCGCATGTTGGACCACTTGCCATTTAGGTATGCGGAGTACAAAACGCAATCGCCTGCAACATCCAGCGCTGCCTGGGCCCACGAGTTGTAGTCACCAAGTGCAGAACCGTCCACCCACTCAAAGCTTTCTTCTCTGCGCTGACGGTGCAGGCCGAACCAGTGAAATTGGTAGCTCACGGACGTGGACAAGGAGATCAGGAAGGCGTCGGTCTCAGCGTCTCGGGGCATGGCGAGGGTGCCGCCATCTTGACGGCAGGTCTCTGCCGCATCGCTGAAGGTCTTCTCTGTGTTGAAGGCCTTGTAGCAGATTCCACGCCACATTGTGTAACCACCGGGACAAGATGCTGTAAGAAAGATTTGCATCAGCACACAACATATTGGAAGGGCTAACATTTCACAACTAATTCTTGCTAGAAACTACATCAACATTTTGCGGACTCAATTGACAACATTTTGCATAATCTGTGTTCATCCGCAAAGCTTTACAGACTTACACTTTAACAAAACACCAAAATATGACAGAGAAACCAAATTAAAGGAATGGAGAAATTAATAAACAACTTTCGGCACCTGCAAGTTCAGCGTGTCCGGTAGGGTTTGGACACTTGAACATCCCTGTTGGACCGGGCGGCCCGACGGGTCCCATCAGCCCTCGGGGCCCAACTGGTCCGGGCAGCCCGTCCTTTCCCACAGGGCCAGCTGGCCCCATGGCTCCCTTTTCTCCCGGAGGTCCAGCTGGCCCCCTGGCTCCATCCTCTCCCGGGGGTCCAGGTGGCCCTGATAAATGCAATTACAAAGAAAAGTCTGTTAGAATACACAATTCAAATGTAAGACGATTCACATTCGTCCTTTTGAGCTGAGGAATTTTGAGGTCATCAGAACTTGCCTGGTGTCTTGCTCATCTCGTAAAGACGCTGCTCCAAGGCCGCACTCTGGTTTCGCTCGATGTCCAGCTCGCGTTTCAAGGTGTCGACGGTGGTGGACAGTTGGGATATGTTGTCCAGGTCGTGTTTTAAGGCGTCGAAAATAATGGCCAGTTCCGATATTTCCTCAAGATTGTCCAGGATGTGAAATTGTCATATAATACCAAACTAAAGAAGAAGGCTTACAAAACTTGATATCTACTTAAGAGAAAGAATGAAAATGCTGTTCAAGAAAAGAAAAGAGAATGGGGAAGATTCTTTTAGACATTATAGTGTTTACCTCTTTATTGATGAACGTCAAAGGGGGGAGGCCCACAGCGACCAAGCTCAGCAGCACGGCTATGCCGGTGGCCATGCAGCTGCGGTGGGAGCGGATGAAGGTACAGCTGCAGAGAGCATGGCGGCCGCTTGCTCCAACCGGATACGCGCGGCCTGTTAGAAATAGATCTTTGATTTTCTTCATGACAAAGGTGACTTGAACCTCGTATCATATCGACATAAAAGTTTAAGGAATGTGGGGGTGAGGGGCGTTTAGTCGTTTCGATAACACTTTCCCCAATACAACTTACTTTCCCACAAACCCCCGAAGTTCCTGGTACCAAGCGTTCGCTGATGTGAAAACAGCGCGCTGAAGATGCGTACATAGTGAATGTCACTCGAAGTCCGAAAAAAATGTAATATATTGCTTCTTACTTGCTGACAACAGGATTAAGGTGGAAGCAGAAAATATTTTTAAAACTATTCTTGAAGTAAAGATCCGACAAGTAGGCGGAAGAATTGATTTCCAATTGTCACAATTGTCACAATTATATATATATATATTGTTTTAATGTAAAAATCATATCGGCATTGTGACAATTGGAAATCAATTCTTCTGCCTACTTGTCGGATCTTTACTTCAAGAATAGTTTTAAAAATATTTTCTGCTTTCACCATAATCCTGTTGTCAGCAACTAAGAAGTAATATAAATAACAATCAAATTCAAACATTATAATTTCCCATTTCATAAATATCTTTGGTACAAACACTAAAATATATTCAGCAGTCTTTAAAGACAAACGACAAAAAGAATCTACCATTATAATTTCCCATTTCATGAATATCTTTGTTACAAACACTAAAATATAATCAGTAGTCTTCAAAGACAAACGACAAAAAGAATCTACCATTATAATTTCCCATTTCATAAATATCTTTGTTACAAACACTAAAATATATTCAGTAGTCTTCAAAGACAAACGACAAAAAAAGGGATCTACCTGCAGATGGGCTCGTTGCGTCACGTTTCACCGCCTCGGCTTCTTCGTATGGGTCTGAAGATGACTCTTGCCCTTCCTGCTGATCGTCAGAAGCGCTAGAACCACCCTGATGGACAGGAGGGGGTCGGGGCGGCGGCCCGCTGGTTTGGCCGCTACCGAGCCACGAGGAAGGGGTCCGGACAGTCTCTGCTTGCTCGTACATTTGTGCTGCACTGTGACATGCGAAGAGTGGACAGTCTACAACAGCCGAACCAAAGATACATAACATCGTTATTAGTCTGGAGAAGCGCACGGCCAGCGTAATGTCCTTGGGATGACGCGGTGCGAATGAAATTTTGTTTTTCTGCAAGCGGCAGACAAATCTACGAGATAAGGAGGTCAGCCCACGCACTGCGAACTTTTCCAAATATACCTGAGAACCCTTTTCTAACAAACGGGCCAGACCAAGGGTTTTATCCGGCCTACAGACGGTAGACTCCGCTGTCAACGTGTTTTGATGGAAAAGGATATAAACTTTTTCTGTACTTAGGAGAACAAGTGATGACATTTAACCCACACACTCCACTTGCAAAATTAAGTAAAGTAAAGGTATTTGATTGCCTTATTTCAGTAAATGGCGAGGCTGGGGCAATTTTAAGCTTGCAGCCAGTAGAATCTGAGGTCAAAACAATTTTATGGAAAATTTGTATCAACCTTTATAACCTGTACTTGATTGAGAGAACAACTAGTCGATGACCTTTGACCCATCAAAGTGTGACGTGACGACAGTTCCATCCTCCAGGAATCCGGTGACATTCCACTATAGCCTCCAAGGTCACACCCGGACCGAGGGGAGTTCCATCAAATAAGCCATGTCACTGTTTGAATTGGGCATGCGCAGTGAGATGCGTTGTGGGTAAATTGTTACTTCAGTATGTTTGTTTATGTAAGCGTGCAGGGCACATTGGCAACCTTGGGGCGATATGTTGACCCTGGGTAAACAAGATCAAAATGAAATGAAATGTGAAAGGTGATGGCCCCTAACTTGTGAACAGTTCTTTGTCTAGACGTGTTTTGTCGAAGAGCCTTCATCTTTGACTAAGAATTTAGCTGTAGTATCTTGGGCAGCCATACACCTAGGATGAGGGTATTTACATATTTTTAAGAATGGCTTAAGGATTGCCAGCATACGTTTGTATGTTTGGTTATTTTAATTCATGCTGGTTATGAGGTCTTCACAGATATCCATTGTTTCACAACCGATCTTGAAAGACTTCCACAAATCGTTTCACGGCTATACGTTTATTTTTTGAGATTTTAGACAGTTTGATCTAGTTTATATGTGATACCTTTAATCTTCCAGTTTTCATCCATGCATACACAAACACAAACAACTTTATCTTACGTAAGTCTACATCACATGGCAGGAGCTATGGAATAGCGTGATGATATCACATCTCTCATATCAGTGTCAAACAGAATATTCGTATACACTGTATATGGATGTTGTATATAACGTTGGGTAACATAAATTCGCGGGGTACTTAAATTCGGGATTTTTCGAAAATGGGGTATTTAGGGATATGTGCTAGATGCAACATCAGTAATACCGCTAGAAATGCAAACTTGACAGACTAACGTATTCAGAACACTGTCTGAAAAGCTTCGATAACCATGCATTAGAAGTTGGCTACGTCAAAAACTCTCCGTCCCTTATTGTCACAGTCTGAGGGCTTCGTGGGAGAACTAAACCACATAGTTGTTCGCTGGTTTATAAGACAAATGTCACATCCGCTTCCTGCTCAACACAATTATTTACAATACAACTTATTAGAATCTCTTTTGCTAACCTACAACTGGACTCTAAGTGTGCTTAATCATCAAAACGCCTCTTTGTTGCTACAACCAATGGCTACGGCACTACGGTGAATTTTCCTGCCGCCATATTCGTTACCCAGAATCCTGCTATTCGGCAGACGACAAACGTTTGCGAGGAACACTTTTTTGTCCAAATGTTGTGTGTGATAGTGGACTGATGGCGATATTTTCCTCAAAGTTTGCTCTTAGCACAAGCAGAAACACATGGACATAGTAGTATTACCATTTCTACGGCATCCAGCTAATGCCCCGATGAATAATGTACAAATTTCCATGACGGTGGGGGTGAACTTTGAGTAGCGTTCTACCAACTCGACACACGGGTTGTTCCCGGACGCCTGATGTGTGCGGTACGGCCGTTTTTTTTGTGTATTTTTTTTACTTGGACACGTCTATATCCATAGCACTCTCCTCAAGCCAAGGATGGAACGAATAGCTGCTGTATAAAATGTAATTAGCTGTAAGATATTCAAGACGAATCTTCTCTCCCGAATTAATGTTCACCCCTGTCCGACAGCACCGTCATTGTGCGCGCGGCGGACGGTAGTTTCAAGTTGAAATATTATGGTGTCAGCACGACTAGAGACAAAATCTACCATATATATGATTAGTGCAAAGATAGTACATGATACTGACAGAATAATAGAAAAAAGGATGGTTTATTGTTCTGCTAGATTGATTTCAGTCAACCATTATCGGAAAAATCCCGAATTTATGTTACCCAACGTTACATTTGTGTTTGTGTGTGTGCTCATACACAATATGTTTTCTCGCGTGTGTGTGTGTGTGTGTGTGTGTGTGTGTATATATATATATATATGCACCTATATGTATATACATATACTCAGTAGCTTCTATGTAGCAGGGTTACTTGTGGAAACTTATCATTGTACCCTGTGCAGGTAAAAGTGATTACATAACAACCAGGTGTTGAGTTGGACTGGGGTCTTTAGGCAACTATTTAACAAAAAAACATCACAACCAAAAAAATGACCACAAAAGAACAGCCCACTAAAATCCAATAAAGGTTTACTGAGATGAAAGCAGTCATATTTGATGCTACTGACTGCTCCGTCAAGTTGGTGTAATTGTCCTTTTCTTTTGTGTTAGATTCTCGCCCGAGAGATCTGCTTCCTGGCGCCCGCTGACGGAACTGAAGTTTCCCAGTTGTAGCTGTGAGTTGTTTAACAGCGGATAACAGACAACAGATGAACAGCGGTGGCGGGAAACCGGCATGCCGCTCATTCCCGTGCTGAAAAGATAAACGAAACTTCTATCATTAAGATTCTTTGCGAGTTTCACGGCACAACCAACAGCGATGGTTATGTAATACTCAGAAGAGGATTGAGTGAGTGAGGGAAAGAGCAGATGGGTGAAAAAGTAGGTGAGTGAGTGAGTGAGAGAGAGTAAGTGAGTAGGAGAATAGTTCAAATGGCAACTAAAGCTGTTCCATGTGACTTGAATTCATTTCCATAAAATCAGGTTCACATGCTGTACCTGAAGACACTTGGCATATGAAGTAGTTCTTGATGTCACACCGCATTTTGGACCACTTGCCATTCAGGAATGGGGAGTACAAAATGCAATCGCCTGGAACATCCGACGCTGCCTGGGCCCACGAGTTGTAGTCACCAAGTGCAGAACCGTCCACCCACTCAAAGCTTCCTTCTCTGCGCTGACGATGCAGGCCGAACCAGTGAGCTTTGTAGCTCACGGACGTGTACAATGAGATAAGGAAGGCGTCGGTCTCAGCATCTCGGGGCATGGCGAGGGTGCCGCCATCTTCACGGCAGGTCTCTGCCGCATCGCTGAAGGTCTTCTATGTGTTGAAGGCCTTGTAGCAGATTCCACGCCACATTGTGTAACCACCGGGACAAGATGCTGTAAGTAAGATTTGCATCAGCACACAACATATTGGAAGGGCTGAAATTTCACAACTAATCTTGCTAAAAACTACATCTACATTTTGCGGACTCAATTGACAACATTTTGCATAATCTGTGTTTATCCGCAAAGCTTTACAGACTTACATTTTAACAAAACACCAAAATATGACAGAGAAACCAAATTAAAGGAATGGAGAAACTAATGAACAACTTTCGGCACCTGCTTGTTCAGCGTGTCCGGTAGGGCACTTGGACATCCCTGTTGGACCGGGCGGCCCGACGGGTCCCATCAGCCCTCGGGGCCCAACTGGTGCGGGCGGCCCATCCTTTCCCACAGGGCCAGCTGGCCCAATGGCTCCCTTTTCTCCCGGAGGTCCAGCTGGCCCCCTGGCTCCATCCTCTCCCGGGGGTCCAGGTGGCCCTGATAAATGCAATTACAAAGAAAAGTCTTTTAGAATACACAATTCGAATGTAAGACGATTTACATTCGTCCTTTTGAACTTAACTGAGGAATGTTGAGGTTTTGAGGAACTCGCCTGATGTCTTGCTCATCTCGTGAAGACGCTGCTCCAAGGCCGCACTCTGGTTTCGCTCGATGCCCAGCTCGCGCTTCAAGGAGTCGACGGTGGTAGACAGTTGGGATATGTTGTCCAGGTCGTGTTTTAAGGCGTCGAAAATGATGGCCAGTTCCGATATTTCCTAAAGACCGTTCAGGATGTGAAATTTTCATAAAGTACCACTCTAAAGAAGAAGGCTTACAAATCTCGATATCTGCTTAAGAGAAACAAAAGAAAATACTGTCCAAGTGTTCACCTCTTTATTGATGAACGTCAGAGGGGCGAGTCCTACAGCAACCAAGCTCAGCAGCACGGCTATGCCGGCGGCCATGCAGCTGCGGTGGGAGCGGATGAAGCTACAGCTGCAGAGAGCATGGCGGCCGCTTGCTCCACCCGGATACGCGCGGCCTGTTAGAAATAGATCTTTGATTTTCTTCCTGACAAAGGTGACTTGAACCTCGCATCATATGAACATAAAAGTTTCAGGAATGTGGGGGCGGGGGGCGTTTAGTTATTTCGATAACACTTTCACAAAAACAACTTACTTTAACACAACCCCCCGAAGTTCATTGCGCCAAACGTTCGCTGATGTGAAAACAGCGCGCTGAAGATGCGTACATAGTGAATGTCACTCGAAGTCCGGAAAAAATGTAATATTGCTTCTTAGTTGCTGACAACAGGACTAAGGTGAAAGCAGAAAATATTTCTAAACTATTCTTGAAGTAAAGATCCGACAAGTAGGCAGAAGAATTGATTTCCAATTGTCACAATTGTCACAATTATATATATATATATATTGTTTTAATGTAAAAATCATATCGGCATTGTGACAATTGGAAATTAATTCTTCTGCCTACTTGTCGGATCTTTACTTCAAGAATAGTTTTAAAAATATTTTCTGCTTTCACCTTAATCCTGTTGTCAGCAACTTAGAAGCAATATAAATAACAATCAAATTCAAACATTATAATTTCCCATTTCATAAATATCTTTGTTACAAACACTAAAATATATTCAGAAGTCTTCAAAGACAAACGACAAAAAGAATCTACCATTATAATTTCCCATTTCATAAATATCTTTGTTACAAACACTAAAATATATTCAGCAGTCTTCAAAGACAAACGACAAAAAGAATCTACCATTATAATTTCCCATTTCATAAATATCTTTGTTACAAACACTAAAATATATTCAGCAGTCTTCAAACACAAACGACAAACAGAATCTACCTGCAGACGGGCTCGTTGCGTCACGTTTCACCGCCTCAGTTTCTTCGTACGGGTCTGAAGATGACTCTTGCCCTTCCTGCTGATCGTCAGAAGCGCTGGAACCACCCTGATGGACAGGAGGGGGTCGGGGCGGCGGCCCGCTGGTTTGGCCGCTGCCGGGCCCCGAGGAAGGGGTCCGGACTGTCTCTGCTTGCTCGTACATTTGTGCTGCACTGTGACAGGCGAAGAGTGGGCAGTCTACAACAGCCGAACCAAAGATACATAACATCGTTATTAGTCTGGAGAAGCGCACGGCCAGCGTAATGTCCTTGGTATGACGCGGTGCGAATGAAATTTTGTTTTTCTGCAAGCGGCAGACAAATCTACGAGATAACGAGGTCAGCCCACGCACTGCGAACTTTTCCAAATATACCTGAGAACCCTTTTCTAACAAACGGTCCAGACCAGACCAAGGGTTTTATCCGGCATACAGACGGTAGACTCCGCTGTCAACGTGTTTTGATGGAAAATGATATAAACTTTTTCTGTACTTAGGAGAACAAGTGATGACCTTTAACCGACACACTCCACTTGCAAAATTAAGCAAAGTAAAGGTATTTGATTGCCTTATTTCAGTAAATGTCGAGGCCGGGCCAATTTCCAGCTTGCAGACCATAGAATCTGAGGTGAAAACAATTTTATCGAAAATTTATATCAACCTTTTTAACCTGTACTTGATTGAGAGAACAACTAGTTGATGGCCTTTGACCCATCAAAGTGTGACATGGCGACAGTACAATACATGTAGGAACCTGGTAACATTCCACTATAGCCTCCAAGGTCACACCCGGACCGAGGGAAGTTCCATCAAATAAGCCATGTCACTGTTTGAATTGGGCATGCGCAGTGAGATGCGTTGTGGGTAAATTGTTACTTCAGTATGTTTGTTTATGTAAGCGTGCAGGGCACATTGGCAACCTTGGGGCGATATGTTGACCCTGGGTGAACAAGATCAAAATGAAATGAAATGTGAAAGGTGATGGCCCCTAACTTGTGAACAGTTATTGTCTAGACGTGTTTTGTCGAAGAGCCTTCATCTTTGACTAAGAATTTAGCTGTAGTATCTTGGGCAGCCATACACCTAGGATGAGGGTATTTACATATTCTTAAGAATGGCTTAAGGATTGCCAGCATACGTTTGTATGTTTGGTTATTTTAATTCATGCTGTTTATGAGTTCTTCACAGATATCCATTGTTTCACAACCGATCTTGAAAGACTTCCAGAAGTCGTTTCACGGCTATACGTTTATTTTTTGAGATTTTAGACAGTTTGATCTAGTTTATTGTGATACCTTTAATCTTCCAGTTTTCATCCATGCATACACAAACACAAACAACTTTATCTTACGTAAGTCTACATCACATGGCAGGAGCTATGGAATAGCGTGATGATATCACATCTCTCATATCAGTGTCAAACAGAATAGTCGTATACACTGTATATGGATGTTGTATATACATTTGTGTTTGTGTCTGTGCTCATACACAATATGTTTTCTCGCGCGCGTGTGTGTGTGTGTGTTTGTGTGAATAAATATATATATATATGCACCTATATGTATATACATATACTCAGTAACTTCTATGTAGCAGGTTTAATTGTGGAAACTTATCATTGTACGCTGTGCAAGTAAAAGTGATTACATAACAACCAGGTGTTGAGTTGAACTGGGGTCTTCAGGCAACTAGACGTGTTTAACAAAAAATTTCCCCACCAAAAAATGACCACAAAAGAACAACTCACTAAAATCAGATAAAGGTTTACTAAGATGAAAACAGTTATATTTGATATTACTGACTGCTCCGTCAAGTTGGTGTAATTGTCCATTTCGTTTGTGTTAGATTCTCGCGCTATAACATGGAGAGAACTGTTTTCTTGCGTCCGCTGACGGAACTGCAGTTTCCCAGTTGTAGCTGTGAGTTGGTTAACAGCGGATGACATACAACCGATGAACAACGGTGGCGGGAAACCGGCCTGCCGCTTATACCCGTGCTGAAAAGATAAAACGAAACTTCTATCATTAAGATTCTTTGCGAGTTTCACGGCACAACCAACAGCGATGGTGATGTAATAAGAGGATTGGGTGAGTGAGGGAAAGAGTAGGTGAGTGAAAAAGTAGGTGAGTGAGTTAGAGTAAGTGAGTAGGAGAATAGTTCCAATGGCAACCAAAGCTATTCCATGTGATTTGAATTCTTTTCTAGCACGACGAATCGCGCTCCTAGTGGCCAGCCGGTCCTGTAACCGCCATCCCCTGCATCTTGGGTGGGGGTCAGTAACCTCCGGCCGAGAGCTTGTGTAAATACAGGCTAAATTCTTTTCCATAAAATCAGGTTCACATGCTGTACCTGAAGAGACTTGGCATATGAAGAAGTTCTTGATGTCACACCGCATTTTGGACCACTTGCCATTCAGGTATGGGGAGTACAAAATGCAATCGCCTGGAACATCCGACGCTGCCTGGGCCCACGAGTTGTAGTCACCAAGTGCAGAACCGTCCAACCACTCATAGCTTCCTTCTCTGCGCTGACGGTGCAGGCCGAACCAGTGAGCTTTGTAGCTCACGGGCGTGTACAATGAGATCAGGAAGGCGTCGGTCTCAGCATCTCGGGGCATGGCGAGGGTGCCGCCATCTTTACGGCAGGTCTCTGCCGCATCGCTGAAGGTCTTCTCTGTGTTGAAGGCCTTGTAGCAGATCCCACGCCACATTGTGTAACCACCGGGACAGGATGCTGTAAGAAATATTTGCATTAAAGGCAACCTAAGCTTTATTAGGGCGTTGAAAGTCGTATTTTCAACATAGATTTTCTAGTGATTTCTATCCATTGTTAGTTGCCTTATCCAGAATACTTCCAGTATCATCCCCTAAAATCGCTTAGGGTACCTTTAACTTGTAACATATTGAAAAGACACCAGTTTCCTACCACCTTTTATATTTATTGTTTGTTTTCAATTAGAAAGTACAGCACATCCCTTTTTCGTGGATTCAGCGATTTTCTGAAAGTAACATTTTGTATCATCTGCGTTTATTCTCGAAGATTTACTTATCATCATCATCATCATAACATGAAAACAAATGTGTGAGAAATCAAATGAAAGAAATGGAGAAGTGAGTCAACTTCTTTCCCCACTTTAGGGAATGAGTGTCTCACCTGCATCTTCAAACCGCTCGGTAGGGCTTGAACACTTGGACATCCCTGTTGGACCGGGCGGCCCGACGGGTCCCGTCCGTCCTCGGGGCCCAACTGGTCCGGGCGGCCCGTCCTTTCCCACAGGGCCAGCTGGCCCCATGGCTCCCTTTTCTCCCGGAGGTCCAGGTGGCCCTGATAAGTACAATAACAATTTAAAGTCTGTTAAAAACACGAATTATATGTAAAAATTCAAACGGGCATGATTCACATTCGTCCTTTTGAGTTAAGGAATTTTGAGGTCATTGGAACATGCCTGATGTCTTGCTCATCTCGTGAAGACTCTGCTCCAAGGCCGCACTCTGGTTTCGCTCGATGTCCAGCTCGCGCTTCAAGGCATCGACGGTGGTGGACAGTTGGGATATGTTGTCCAGGTCGTGTTTTAAGGCGTCGAAGATGACGGCCAGTTCCGATATTTCCTAAAGATTGCCCAAGATGTGAAATTTTCATAAAATACCACTCTAAAGAAGAAGGCTCACAAAACTTGATATCTACTTATTATTATAATAAGAGAAAGAATGAAAATGCTGTTCAAGAAAAGAAAAGAGAATGGGGAAAATTCTTTTAGACATTATAGTGTTTACCTTCTTATTGATGAACGCCAGAGGGGCGAGTCCCACAGCGACCAAGCTCAACAGCATGACAATACCGGCGGCCATGCAGCTGCGGTGGGAGCGGATGAAGCTAAAGAAAGAACGGCGACCGCTTGCTCCACCCGGATACGCGCGGTCTGTTAGAAATAGTTATTTGATTAATTATGTTCATGACAAAGGTGACTTGAACCTTGTATCATATCAACATCAAAGTTTCATAAATGAAGGGAGGGGGTATCGTGTCTCTCTCTCTCTCTCTCTCTCTCTCTCTCTCTCTCTATATATATATATATATATATATATATATACATGTGTTACGTTTAGTTAACAGTGCCCATGGATAAGAAAACTCTCATTTATGTAAGACTCATATCGGTATAGTGACAATTGTTGGAAATTCATTCTTCTGCCTACTGGTCGGATCTTTACTTCATGACTAGTTTTCAATATTTTCGGCTTTCACCATAATCCTCTTGTCAGAAACTAAGAAGCAACATAAACAAAAGTTCCACGACCTCATATCTCCATGAACAATTCTATTCATGCAAATGACTTACACATTTGCATAATATATGCTTGGTCATAAACACATTTATCTAACTTACACAATTTATTGCAATATTGACAGTCCTATAATTTTCGCATTAGATGAATTATGGTGTTTTTGCATTGATAATGCAAATTAGGAATCTATTTGCATAATTGGTATCTGTTGATGCTCCACTTTCCATAAACTACATATGTTACATGTATTTGAGTCTGATAATGGAAAACACTGCAAATATAGATTTTCCTCATTAGCTATGCAAATTAAGTCACAATTAGCATAATTTGCACTTCATTATGTATAACTCTGTCTAAGCTACCTGCATACTAAGTATCATATTGACAGTCGTATAATTTTCCAATTAGATGAGATATGGTGTTTTGCATTAATTATGCAAACAGACACACCCAAAACAATATCTCCATTTTTCATGGAGATAATAATAATAATCAAATTCAGGCATTATGATTTCCTCCACAATACGACAAGAAAAGGGATTTACCTGCAGACGTGTACGTTGCGTCACGTTTCACCGCCTCGGCTTCTTCGCACGGGTCTGAAGACGACTCTTGCCCTTCCTGCCGCTTGTCAGAAGCGTCGTTGCCATGACGGACAGCTCGGCTTGAACCACCCTGATGGACAGGAGGGGGTTGGGACGGCGGCTCGCTGAGTTGGACCCCCGCCTGGGCTGACTCCTGCTGCGGCCACGCACCATGTAAAGACGGCGGCAAAACTTGATCCTTGATTGAATAGTACACTCTCTCGGCGTCTTCGTACGTGCCTGAAGACGTGCCCGCCCCTTCCGGCCGCAAGTCAGAACCGCCGTTGCCATAGCGGCCATGCCCGCGGGAACCACCCCGATGGACTGGAGGGGGCTGGGGCGGCGGCCGGCTGCCGGGCCCCGAGGAAGGGGTCCGGACAGTCTCTGCTTGCTCGTACATTTGTGCTGCACTACAACAGGCGAAGAGTGGGCAGTCTACAACAGTCGAGTCGAAGATACATAACATCGTTATTAGTCTGGAGAAGCGCTCGACCAGTGCGGTGATTAATGTCCTTGGGATGACGCGGTGCGAATAAAATTTTGTTTTTCTGCAAGCGGCAGACAAATCTTCGAGAAAGCGAGGTCAGGCCACGCACTGCGAAATTTTCCAAATATACCCGAGAACCCTTTTCCAACAAACGGGCCAGACCGATATGGTTTTATCCGGCGTATGCTTCGGTCCCATTTCCAATCCGGGGCCCGGCCGAGCAGTTTGTGGTAAAGAAAAAAAATATAATGTAAAAGACAACAAAAGACACAAAACGTAAAAAAAAATTACTCCTAACCATATAAAGTGTATTTTCTTGATAGGCATTTTTTATTTGTCGTTTTCGCAAACAGCCCGGCCGGTCCCCGGATTCGAAATGGGACCGAAGCATTACAGACCGTAGACTCTGCTGTCAACGTTCTTTGATGGAAAACTGTCAAATCAACTTGTTCTGTACTTGGGAGAACAAGTGGTTGATGACCTTTGACCCATCAAAGTGTGACGTAACGACAGTTCCATCCTCCAGGAATCCGGTGACATTCCACTATGGCCTCCAAGGTCACACCCGGACCCAGGGTAGCCTGAATTCAATCAAGCCTCTTGTGACCGCTCGCGGCCCTATAACCACCTCGCAACCCGCGGGGAGGGGAGAGAAACCCCCGGACAGCTGGAGTTTGCGTTATACAGACTAGACCCAGGGGAGTTTCATCAAATAAGCCATGTCACTGTTTGAATTGGGCATGCGCAGTGAGATGCGTTGTGATGTTACTTCAGTATGTTTAAACCCATTATTCTCTACGGCTCTGAAATATGGGGTTCGTTCAAAAGTTCAGATTCCTGTCCAATTGAATCATTTCATTTGAAATTCTGCAAACAAACATTGCGTGTACCTAAGTCTGCTTGGAATTAGGAAGATACCCCATACAAGTGGAGGCTTCGCTAAATGCCGTCAAATATTTCCTCAGAATTCGCCAGAATGTGCCAGCCAACAGTTTTCAAGCAGATGCTTTCTCCTGGCAGTTAGATCTAGACAAATCTGATGTTAAATGTTGGGCGACAGGAATACGTAAGTCTTTAGAGGAGAGCGGGTTTGCTTTCTCATGGCATCTTCTAATTCAGGGGTGCCAAAGAATACATACGAATTTTACGGAATACATACGAATTTTACGGAATACATACGATCCATTACTAGAAACATACGATCCGTACGGAATACATACGATCCATTACGCAGAAACATACGATCCGTACGGAATACATACGATCCATTACACGGAATACATACGATCCGCACTAATTTGGAGAAATGTCCTGATCACGTGACATCGGCGGCAAATTCAATATGGCGGACTCGGGATAACCAGTTCTTCGTACGATATCTTGGCTTATAAGAGCTTAATAATGACGTATCCCATCGGGATAAACTCTAAAAATCTCAAGCTGCACTAAATTAAGACTGATGTAGGCTTAGACCAACTAGGTGGACCAGACAAAGCTAGATTCGGTGCTAGCGTGATGGCCAGTAAATTAATAAGGATCGTATGTATTCCGCGTAATGGATCGTATGTATTCCGTACGGATCGTATGTTTCTGCGTAATGGATCGTATGTATTCCGTACGGATCGTATGTTTCTAGTAATAGATCGTATGTATTCCGTAAAATTCGTATGTATTCCGTAAAATTCGTATGTATTCTTTGGCACCCCTGCAATGCCATATAATACATATGCGTTACAACTTGTAAGTTCCATTGGCCAGCGGATAAAAGACATTTACTTCCAAACGTTTTTAAAAGAAATATCGGCAACAAAGGTGGGGCTGCCAAAAATAAGTTAGGATCATATAGATCATTTCAAACTACATATAAGGAAGAAAAATATTCAAGTAATGCAAATATGAGGACAGGAATGCAGTCACAAAACTAATTATCAGCTGCCACAAACTACATATTGAAACGGGAAGACATACCCGCACCCCTTTAGAACAACGTTTATGTAAAAATTGTACTTTGGATAGAAGTCATTTTGTGGTAGAATGTAGATTATATACCCAAGAAAGATATGAACTGTATAAGCTTGTACAAAACCTATAAATTTCCCTACTTCACACATTTAAGTACTGTACAAAAATCCATATTCATGATGCGACTAGACAAACCTCCGATTGAAATATGTCTGTTCTTTTATATCTACTACACCAAAAAGCAAGGAGAAGTAGAATTTATCTAAAGATAGTCATATTCTTTTTGTATCCGTTAACTGAACTTGTTATTTTGTTTTGTTGTGACCTGTACTTAGCCAAGTGTGGCAGAAATGTGCAATAAAGGTCTTCATTCATTCATTCATTCATTCATTAAAGAACGTTACTTTGTGACAACAGAAAGTATTCAAGAAAATTGAAAGTCTCTCTCTCTCTCTCTTGCCAGATTCTCTGTTATTTGCAAACACTGAAAATGCTTTTGTGGTGATGCCTAGAGGGAACAGTGTCACCCCTTAACACTATCCCACAGGAACATTTGTTTGTCTATCACAATCTCCGTTAGATCTAATCAGAAGTTAGCGTTAATCTTCATCAAACATAGACGCGAATCATGACTTTGAATACGCAAGTGCAGCGTTACACCTAATCATTATTACCCTACCGTTACATTCTAATGTTCAGCAAATCTATATTAGGGGCCTAGGGGTTGGGACATACAGTGTTCATAGATAATATTCCTTCATTTTAGCTAACGTTCTTTTTAATTGACTCCGCAAATAAAAGAGTGATAAGCTTAGAGCAGAGCTCACTGTTATAGACCACTAATGTCTAATGCACATAGTTATTAGGATAAAACATGTGTATAATTTAGTCTTACCACACGCCCCTCCTACCGTTATAAGTCGTCGAGCAATTGTGACGTGACGGTTAGAACACACAGTAATACATGTTATGCTATCAAAGGTTTTAGTTAATAAGTAACATCACAATACTTTGACTCCGGATGTGTATGTACCCCGGTGCACAGCCGTGTGACGTGTTGAAGAAATCCACACCCGTACAAAGTTCGCATTCAGCAACACCAACTTACAGGGCAGATTTTTTATACCACCGTCATAATTTTCGTACTCACAGCAAACAGTCATCTTCGGCACAAGGTAACGTTAACCAATGTGTTCTCTTTTTCGCCAGTGTTACTCCAACTGTGACATTTGAACGGCTTATGAACATGCTAGTTGGTAATTGAGCATTGCATGTTTGGCTCGAGTCTGGCCAGTATAATAGCAGCCAAACTACAATGGAATATACTACAGTTGTTAGTCTATATGGGTAAGCAGTCACATGCGGTATATTAGCAACAAGATATACTAGAAATTCTATGTATGATCTCAATGTTGGTCCGTTCATTGATGCTAATCTATCCCAAGGTTAATAGTTAACAGATAAAGTCGCCGCCTTGCGAAATAGCTGTCATCTGCAATCACTTGAACATCAATGGCTTTCAATGATTGAGAGCAAACATTTAGACTTAGCGTTAATTTATAGTTAAACATAGTATTATAAGCGCAAGAATGTTCCATTTTCGAGATTTAGGGAGTTGCCACGATAGACGGCTTTGTTTACAAACCTTCAGGGTAGGTCAAGGAGACTTCAGCTTCCCTCCTGATTTCACTTCAATTTTCTTCGCCCAGTTAAAAATTGTCTTCAATCCACTCCTCTTAATTAAAAAAGATCTTCCCGGCTCTTCGATCTCCCTAAAATCCTAAACCTAACGCGTCTCTACTATTCTGGGCTGTAGGAATGCAGGTGCCAGGTACACAGTTTGCCGGACGAAACCAAAGCAGTGTGGGGGACACAGATCGAGGCCGTCCGATGAATTCGACTCACAACTTGGATGGAAAACTGGACATTTTCAGGAAACGTTTGTCTAAATTTTACACATCCACCCTGAATCACATCAAGCCTCTCGTCTGGAGCGAAAAGTTTTCTCTTGATCTGTCTGATATACTTTTAGAGTTTGAAGGAGTCCCAATAACGCAGGGGGGTGAGGATCAGGGTGAGAAACGACGATCTTTGTCTTCCATCTTTGAGTTGTACAAAAAAACACAGAAATCACCACGATGTGTACTGGTAGAGAGTCCATTAGGGTCTGGGAAATCTACCTTGCTAGCATCAATTGCCGTAAATTGGGGACTGAGCCAGAGAAATTGGGCTGAAAGGTTCGATTATGTTTTCCTTATACGTCTCCGGGAGGTTGAGGATGGAGAATCCATGGAGGAAATAATTCTGGACCAGTGTTTGCCGTCAGAAGATGAGGACATTCACCGAGAGGTCATTGACCACCTGTTACACAAGAGTAAAGCTAAAATCCTGTTCGTACTCGACGGATACGATGAGCTACATGCAGGATGCAAGAAGAAGAATGGGACTATTCCTAAGTTGCTCTCCGGAAAGATTTTCAAGAAGACTCATATACTCGTCTCATCGCTGCCCTCTAGCGGAATAGAGGAGAACTTCAAAGTGGAGCAACGCGTATGGGTGTCTGGCATCGCGAGAGAAAACGTCGCACCCTGTATCGAGCGATATTTCAATGCATGTTCGCGTCCAGAACTTGCCCTTGAACTTCAATCAGCCCTCCGAGACGCATACACAATACCAGAAGACCTTCTCAAATCACCCATATTCCTGATGTTGCTGTGTTTGGTGTGGGAAGAATCCCTGGATGCGTACAGGGTGTTGTCCAATAGAATGACGTTGACAGGTCTGTACAAAGAGATGCTGACTAGCGGCGTCAGGCGGTACTGCAGGTGGAAACATATTGACATGCTCGACGACGACGATCTTCCACAGAATTTGTCCGACTGTCTGAAGACACTTGGCCAGGTGGCACTAGAAGGTCTAAAAGCGCACAGTAGTCATTTTGATGTGAGTGAGGTGACGCCCGATGGCCGAGACATTGACTTTTTGTTGAGGTTAGGAATGGTGTCAAGAGTACCCCCCGCTTCAAAACGCCATCCTCGAGAACAGATAACTTTTAATCACAAAACCATGCAAGAGTTCCTCGCGGCCAGGTACATTGCGGTCTCCCATAGCTGTTCACAGACCAAAATACAAGAGCTGATTTCCACCATTGACGACTCGCTGGAATACAAAACTTTACTGCAGTTTCTGTGTGGTTTTAACGAGCAGACTGCCATCGTGGTATTCCAGCAAGTATGCAAGCTGTACAATTATTTTCTCAAAGGCTATAGAGAAGCCTATTATGAAGGTACCGTTGTCGGTGAAACAGCAAGAACCTACGGTGACTACATGATTATGTGCCTGCTCTCTTTGCGTGAGAGTCAATCCAGGTATATCGTTGCCAAGGTGATGTCTCCAGTATTTCACTCGATCAATCTCAGCCTCTGCGCCTCCTGCCGACTTAGTGCGGCACTGAAGTATCTGCTCCAAGTCGCAGGCAATGACGTTAGGCAGCTGAAAATCTGTTTCCTGAATCCTGGGGACGACGCTGCCGCCAACTACGTGACGTCGTTACTATCGCGCTCTTTCCCTCGTCTTCAGCTTGATGTCCGACTGTTCGACTGTCAGGTCGGGGCGGATAGGATGGGCATTTTGGCTGTGAGACTCAGAAGCGCCCCCTGTCTGCAGACGTTGTACCTGGAGGGCACGCATCTTGACGACGAAGCCGCTGAAGCACTTGCGCATGCGCTGTTTTATGTCCCTCTACTAGAAGAGTTGGAACTATCAAACAATCAAATCGGTGACCCAGGAATGACAGCTATCTCCAAAGAAATTCACAACGTACCAAATTTGACATTCTTTGGTATAAATGACAACGACATCGGGGATGCGTCCATCGTTGCCATGTCAACCAGACTGAAACACCTTCCCGCTCTCCGGGAGCTGCGTCTTGGCGGGAACAGCCTCTCAGCGTCAGGCATCAGGACGTTCTTCGCGGTCATTCCGAACATGCGGAACTTGGACACATTGGACTTATCGTCGTCCAGTAAAGACCCCGCCAGAATGGACACAAAGACAGTGGCCTCCTTAGTCCAGGCCTTTCCAAGACTCACGGCACTTGTTATACTCAAGTTACAAAACTTAGCCATGAAGAAAGCTCAACTTGAGAAGATCATGAAGGCTGCCGAGGAACATACCAAACTTCACAAGATCTGGTGTGTATTATCTATAATACAGGGGCCAGGGCATACCTTTAGCCCTTAAGCTGCCAGTCCCGACTTAACTAGGGATACAGAAATATGCCTTCTGTGCTGGACCCGGTTATAACCGGGATAGGGTATTCCCCAGAACAAAACAGCTTTGCGTGCGTGTAGCGCGCGAAGCCGGGAAGTTAGGGGAGTTAGCGCAGCCAGGTGTTTCGCGGGTTTCGTGAGGGAGGTCAGGGGTCAAACATTTTTGATTTTTACTTGGCTAAAAAACCTGGCAGCTTAAGGGTTTTAATATATTTCGTAAAGCGTAATCAGCTGTTTTAATTCTACGTAATGAATCGTAATCAGGCTACTTTAATTCAACTACAAGCATGATGAGATCGGTGGTGGTTGAATCTAATATAGTGTGCCACAGACTCATAAATTCGTAATTAATGACCCCAGGGCAATTTGATATTCATATACAGTTATATCGGAGACACAATTGTATGAAATAGAATCCACAAATGTGAAGGAAAAGTCATTCAATAATTCCAAATCATGGCAAATGCTTCGCTCAAACTTTTTAAGTTAAAGGTATCTTCTTTTGTCCCGTTAATTTTCTTGTGATGAGACTTCTTATACCAATCTAATGTAAATTTCTCCATAATTTTTCAGTCTCTGTTATGATCAATCCTATGTCAGTTCTGTACATCTCGACAGCTGCGTATGTGTATTTAGGGGTCTAATTTGTGACAAAAGACAGATGTAAAAATAACTCTTTCTTACTTTATGTCTATCTTACTTTCATCTCAGGTGCTCCAAGAACTTGGTTGCGGACGTCTCAAAAATTCTCGTACAGTCCAGAATTACACGTAACTAATATTAGTAATAGTATGAACATTAGTTGGCACTATTTAGAAGTTTGTCATGACTGATACGCGTGAGACGGTGCAGCGTATGTACCCAGACTTGTAGCGTCTGTACCCCGACCTGTAGCGTATGTACCCCGACCTGTAGCGTATGTACCCCGACCTATAGCGTATGTACCCCGACCTGTAGCGTATGTACCCCGACCTGTAGCGTATGTACCCTGACCTGTAGGGTATGTACCCCGACCTGTAGCGTATGTTCCCCGACTTGCAGCGTATGTACCCCGACTTGTAGCGTATGTACCCTGACTTGTAGCGTATGTACCCCGACCTGTAGCGTATGTACCCCGACTTGTAGCGTATGTACCCCGACCTGTAGCGTATGTACCCCGACTTGTGGCATATGTACCCCGACCTGTAGCGTCTGTACCCCGACTTGTAGCGTTTGTACCCCGACCTGTAGCGTCTGTACCCCGACTGGTAGCGTATATACCCCGACTTGTAGCGTATGTACCCCGACCTGTAGCGTATGTACCCCGACCTGTAGCGTTTGTACCCCGACTTGTAGCGTATGTACCCCGACCTGTAGCGTATGTACCACGACTTGTGGCGTATGTACCCCGACCTGTAGCGTATGTACCCCGACCTGTAGCGTCTGTACCCCGACCTGTAGCGTCTGTACCCCGACTTGTAGCGTATGTACCCCGACCTGTAGCGTATGTACCCCGACTTGAAGCGTATGTACCCCGACTTGTAGCGTATGTAACCCAACCTGTAGCGTATGTACCCCGACTTGTAGCGTATGTACCACGACCTGTAGCGTATGTACCCCGACTTGTAGCGTATGTACCCCGACCTATAGCGTATGTACCCCGACCTGTAGCGTATGTACCCCGACTTGAAGCGTATGTACCCCGACTTGTAGCGTATGTACCCCGACTTGTAGCGTATGTACCCCGACTTGAAGCGTATGTACCCCGACTTGTAGCGTATGTAACCCGACCTGTAGCGTATGTACCCCGACTTGTAGTGTATGTACGCCGACCTATAGCGTATGTACCCCGACTTGTAGCGTATGTACCCCGACCTGTAGCGTCTGTACCCCGACTTGTAGCGTATGTACCCCGACCTATAGCGTATGCACCCCGACTTGTAGCGTATGTACCCCGACTTGTAGCGTATGTACACCGACCTGTAGCGTATGTACCCCGACTTGTAGCGTATGTACCCCGACCTATAGCGTATGTACCCCGACCTGTAGCGTATGTACCCCGACTTGAAGCGTATGTACCCCGACTTGTAGCGTATGTACCCCGACTTGTAGCGTATGTACCCCGACTTGAAGCGTATGTACCCCGACTTGTAGCGTATGTAACCCGACCTGTAGCGTATGTACCCCGACTTGTAGTGTATGTACGCCGACCTATAGCGTATGTACCCCGACTTGTAGCGTATGTACCCCGACCTGTAGCGTCTGTACCCCGACTTGTAGCGTATGTACCCCGACCTGTAGCGTATGCACCCCGACCTGTAGCGTATGTACCCCGACTTGTAGCGTCTGTACCCCGACCAGTAGCGTATGCACCCCGACTTGAAGCGTATGTACCCCGACTTGAAGCGTATGTACCCCGACTTGTAGCGTATGTACCCCGACTTGTAGCGTATGTACCCCGACTTGAAGCGTATGTACCCCGACTTGAAGCGTATGTACCCCGACTTGTAGCGTATGTACCCCGACTTGTAGCGTATGTACCCCGACCTGTAGCGTATGTACCCCGACTTGTAGCGTATGTACCCCGACCTATAGCGTATGTACCCCGACCTGTAGCGTATGTACCCCGACTTGAAGCGTATGTACCCCGACTTGTAGCGTATGTACCCCGACTTGTAGCGTATGTACCCCGACTTGAAGCGTATGTACCCCGACTTGTAGCGTATGTAACCCGACCTGTAGCGTATGTACCCCGACTTGTAGTGTATGTACGCCGACCTATAGCGTATGTACCCCGACTTGTAGCGTATGTACCCCGACCTGTAGCGTCTGTACCCCGACTTGTAGCGTATGTACCCCGACCTGTAGCGTATGCACCCCGACCTGTAGCGTATGTACCCCGACTTGTAGCGTATGTACCCCGACCTGTAGCGTATGTACCCCGACTTGTAGCGTATGTACCCCGACCTATAGCGTATGTACCCCGACCTGTAGCGTATGTACCCCGACTTGAAGCGTATGTACCCCGACTTGTAGCGTATGTACCCCGACTTGTAGCGTATGTACCCCGACTTGAAGCGTATGTACCCCGACTTGTAGCGTATGTAACCCGACCTGTAGCGTATGTACCCCGACTTGTAGTGTATGTACGCCGACCTATAGCGTATGTACCCCGACTTGTAGCGTATGTACCCCGACCTGTAGCGTCTGTACCCCGACTTGTAGCGTATGTACCCCGACCTGTAGCGTATGCACCCCGACCTGTAGCGTATGTACCCCGACTTGTAGCGTCTGTACCCCGACCAGTAGCGTATGCACCCCGACTTGTAGCGTATGTACCTCGACCTGTAGCGTATGTACCCCGACTTGTGGCGTATGTACCCCGACCTGTAGCGTATGTACCCGACTTGTAGCGTATGTAACCCGACCTGTAGCGTATGTACCCCGACTTGTAGCGTATGTACCCCGACCTATAGCGTATGTACCCTGACCTGTAGCGTATGTACCCCGACCTGTAGCGTATGTACCCCGACCTGTAGCGTATGTACCCCGACCTGTAGCGTATGTACCCCGACTTGTAGCGTATGTACCCCGACCTGTAGCGTATGTACCCCGACTTGTAGCGTATGTACCCCGACCTGTAGCGAATGTACACCGACTTGCAGCGTATATACCCCGACTTGTAGCGTGAGGACGACCTGAACTGAACTGAACTGACTGTAGCGTATGTACCCCGACTTGTAGCGTATATGGTCTAACACGGCAATTAGGCCGTCCCATAGGAAATAACGTTAAAACACGAACCTTTCATGGCCGTAATTCCAATAAAAATACAGAGTTGCCGGAGATGTTTTTTCCTTTTTATTGCAAGCACACATGATCTTTAGAGAATGAAAAAAATGTCACCAAAATATAACCCGAGGAAGCGATATCTAATGGCATTTAAATCTGAAATTACCTACCAGCCGCAAGAGGCTCCGTGGTGCCGATAGAGCCCGACCGTAGTACTCAGGTCTAAAAGGCGTGTAAGTCCGACAATCGCTTGGATGCCGAAACTTTCCTGCCTTATCCTTTCGGACATGAACAAGCTTCCATCTCAAATGCTTTGTATATCAGGTGGGATCGATCGAAGGTAATTTATGATCGACTGAAACATATGCCTTTGGGGCCCAATTATCTTTTGAGTCCGCACTCTTTGGGCATCAACACGCGGAGTAATTCAGGCATGAGACTATATACCACGACTTGTAGCGTATGTACCCCTACCTGTAGCGTATGTACCCCGACTTGTAGCGTATGTACCCCGACCTGTAACGTATGTACCCCGTCTGTAAGATGTAAGATTTGAAAAATAGCCTTCGGTTTTTTTTTAGGAGACATCGTGCATATAAGTTTGTCACAGCCTTCTGTGAACTTATCACGGTGGCCAATGACCCGATTCTGTAGGATGTAAGATTTGGAGAAAGAGCGTGCCTACTTTTTGAGGACAGTGTGCTTGTAAGTTTGTCACAGCCTTCTGTGAATTTGTAATGGTGGTTAATGACCCGTATCTGTAAGAAGTAAGATTTAAGATTTGGAAAAAGGAGACAGCGTGCTTGTAAGTTTGGAAGGAGCCTTTGTTTTTGTCAGCGTGCTTATTTGCCATGGTGGCTAATGCCCCATGTCTGTATCAACCTTCTGTCAAATTATCTTTTTAAAAAGCCTTTGTTATGTTTTTAGAAGACAACAGTGTTCGTTTGTGTTTCTGATGAATCCCCTTGGGTGCAATATAAGTAGTTGTCACCCTGGCTGTATAACTGTGGTTTTACTTGTTGTTACAGACATCACTGAAGTCGGAAAATGTAAGATTCCCTGTAAGATTCCTAAATGTGCCTTGTTTCTTGATGTCCAATTCTACGCCTCTACTGGTACAGTCTTGCGAGCGTCTTACAAGGATTTAACACTTGTGACCGGTTGCTTTAAGGAGGGGGCATGTTAAGATTATCAGGTATGGTAGGGAGCATTACTTTTGGGAGGGGAGGTATAATGTCCCAAAGTCCTTAAGCAGGGTAGGAAGACATGTATGTCTACTTGATAAGGCCTCGGGGCCAAATACAAACTAAGGTCGTTGACGGAAGAGATGCAACGTTGGACTTACACAATACAAACGCATGAGCGACCCAGGAATGATAAACCCACGTAAAGGAGAGATACTGTAAAATGGGAAATGTTTGCGCTGGTTTGCGCGGTGACTGATTCAGAGCAAACTGAAAAGTACCTTGAAAATTGCTAGTCTTCTGCGTGCCTTCTCCCTTGTTTCAACAGTGAACACCTTATTTTTCCCTTCCAAAAAAACTAAACCCCCGAAAATCTCCGCTTATGCAGTATACTTATCGACCGCTTCATCTTTCTCGCTCTTGAACAGGATAATTGTAATTAGCACACAGGGTGGTCTGACAAATGAACTATTCGATGTCACCCAACTAGGCGTTTCTGGCAGACAGTCATTTCGACTAAACAATGAGCGAGAAAGATATAGCGGTCGATATGATGGTGCACGATGGTAAATGTTTAAACATTAAAACAGCATTACTCAAGTTTGATCCAAAAAGAGTTTTTCTGTTTTTGTCAGAAAGAGTAACCGGTCTTCAAACAAAAAAATTACCTTCCCCCAGAAATTCATTAAATGCGACAATCTGTCCTGTAGGATTTTTATTTCACCCGAGACTTTCAGATGACGTGTTTTTTTTTAAAACAACAAAGAGGTTTTGCAAAAGGCTCCAGCCAATTACGAGCTTTAATGGATCAAGTCATCGTCTACAAGGTCACAGACAAGATATCAGAGGTCAACGCTTTTCAATGCCAAAACCAGTGCCACCAGTCAGACAGAAGATTCCACTGTCCTTGGTTGGATAACTGTGTACAAAAGTGTTATCGGTACCATCCTTCTATATGTTATCTTAGTTGTTAGACACTCTGGTGCCCCGCAGGTAACTATTATCCAGACTTTTCTACACTTGACTCGGTGCACTTTTTTCAGTTTGGTCCCTTATTACTGGATGGAGACAGCTGAGCGACCAAAATTAGACTATGGCATTTATAATTTTCATTATGAATCGCGACCGTCGAGGGCATGATTATAGATGCAGTGGTCTGTCATCAACTGTTCTATTGTTGTTACCTGATGCGAAATGACTTGATGAGCGAGGTGAATTTGTTTTCTTCAGGCCCTCACATGAGGACAAAGCTCTACACACAAATAGTGCTGATGCTTCTTCGTTTCATAGGTCAACGCTCGAAGCAGCCTGGTTGCCATCTGATTATTACCGGTGCCCCTACACTCGTTTCCCCCACAAGATCAGCTATGGTATACGTAGCGAGTGTAAGTACTGAGGTAGTGAACGGATATCACCTTGGTTACGTTGTACTTCGAAGCCGTTTAAATTAAATAATTAAATGCGGAGCGCGTGCTACACGAGCACCCACACACTCTTTTACACACACACACACACACACACACACACACACACACACACACACACACACACACACACACACACACACACACACACACACACACCCATACACACACACACACACACACACGATTTGAAATGATGGCTGGCCTCCAAGTGCTCAGATTTTCAATGAGTTCCCACCACACAACGACATCACACTTTTGCTCCATGATGGTCGATATGCGATGGGATAGTGTTTTCTAAACTTGCTATGGATAGAAATCAGAAAAAAAAAATGATTTTGAATATATGACTTTCAGCGCCCTAATATTGCTTAGGTTGCCTTTAAGACGATACGGTACCAATGACCCAGCATTGTAGATCTTGCATAAGACTTGTATAACACCTTGCACAACACCTTGCATAAGATCTTGCATAAGGCTTGTATAACATCTTGTATAACACCTTGCATAAGACATGATGTAACGTTGCTATTCTCAGACACTAAGTTCGTTTTTCTAACAAAACATGACATGACATAACATGACATGACATGACATAACAACAAATAAGATAGAATCCAAGAGAACTAACAAGAAAATCCTATTTGTCCAAACCTTTACATGTAAAAATATATATATAAATTCATGTATAAAATGGAAATCAACTTTGTTTATATCTAACCAATTTAACACTTTTATCCACAGTCAAAATAATTCGAGGGAATTATCATCATTCCTTGTGCGAACTAAGAAACATTTATTTAAAGATCAGATAAATTATTGCTCATTGGATGTTTATTGCAAAATCAAGATTAAATTGCAAGATCTTACGCAAGATGTTGGTGAACACGTTCTTATGACTTGCTTGCTTACTTGCTTATGTCGTAACCTTCCAGTCACGAGTCGAGATGGCAGCCCAAATGACTAATTACGTGTATGACGTGCGGAAACGTGCAGGTATATTCAAATGAGCCTGGTATAAAAGGCCACGCCTACATGTAGTTTTTAAGGTTCCCTCAAAAGAAAAAAAACATAGGTAAGAAGGCATCATGCCAGCACGTCCACAGCAAAGCATAGATCAAGATCTTCCCTACCCATATGCAAATGAGGTTATAAATAACGCACGCTATAAGAGCCGGAGAGAGCGCGCCGCTTCCCCCACACCTTCGGCGACAGGACGACCAGGAAAACCTACCCCCGTATCAACAACTAGAACTTGCCAACTTTTTAAAGTGAGTAAACAATTACATCAGCTAAGGTTGCTTTTCATTTTCTGTACTTAATGTACTAGTTGAAATGGGAAATTTATATTATTCACTTAACCCTATCTAGACCGGGGGGGGGGGGGCTAAAAGTGCCCGCGCCAAGTTTGACGTGGTATAACTGCCTAACGATGTGTGTTAGGACTACCAAACTTGGTGACTTTTCCTAGAATTTTGTTGTAATTTTATAGTAATTGTATAAGTTTGGTATTTTTGTGTTGCCATGAGTAGTAGTTAACCAAGGGACCGAGTCAGGAGATAATCGACCCCGCTGGGCGATGTAAACGCCCCCGTCAGAGATCGACTATCGCCCTTAGCCCTCCTTACGCTTCGCTCGGGACCGTTCGCACACGCTCGGCTTGTCGGCCTCGCTCGGAACTCGCACCCGCTATCGTGTTACCATAGTGATACCAAAGTACTTCATTTTGGGTCACGCTCAGAATTTTGGCACCAACCTGGAAAGTTATGCACGGGCGATCCTACGAGAATTCCTTGGCCTACTGCCTATGGGCATACCACGAAGTCACTTTGACGGAGAAGAGTCCGTTGGTGTCCCCGATCGATTCGTATCGCGTTTGAGATATCTCCTTCACTATCACTGGATTTCGAGGCGAAAGTCGTACAACTTGTCCGCTTGTGTCACGCAGACAAGTACACGGTATACTAGCCCTCAAACCGAACAACAAAAGGAGGAAACGCGTACCAAAGCGAGGTATGGAAAATACCAAGAAGAGACGTACACAGCGAACCAGTGTCATACCTCTGCTTGGAGATCCCGTATGGTCCAATCATACATTTTTAGGAAACAGAAACAAAAGCAGTTTGAACGTGGCGTGAGTCGTCCACAAAACATGTTAGAGCCGCCTTATTTAGAAGTGTATAGCACAGTGAGCGATCTTCCACTTCTAAAGTATACTGTTGTCGGCCCAGTAAAGATATACAATGATAAGGTGATTAGTGACACACCTATTTATAGCTCTAAGCTGTTTCCATAGCTCGCGAAACTGAACATGGAACGCATTTTACTCTTCAAGAGGAGTTTTCTTCTTTTTTATCACACCTTTATGTCTTCCAGTTATGGGCAATTGAACAATCGTTGAGCAACCAAACATTTTCACAGATCCGTCAACTGTCTTATTATAATCGCTAAATCTATAATATCCAAGATCAACGACCATGTGGAAGTGTAAATGCATATAAACCTGTAGCGAGGAAACTCATAGACGTTTATGAGATATTAGTATATCTTACCATGTTCATTATGTTTGTCATCACCAGAGGTTAACAATGTTTTTGTTTTTTATTGGACATCGGTGAAATTCGGTGCCTTCGCTAATGTCATCCAGAAATTTTACTTACTGCGGCCCTATCCTCTTTCTAAAGCTTACCGTTTCCAGCCCATTACAGATTCACTAAAGCTAAGGGGTTATTATTGGCACACCCATTGGCTAAATCTCTTTTCTATAGCTCGCTAGACTGGGCATTGAGTGCATTTTACTCTCCAAGCAGACGTTTAGCCCGACCGTGTTTTGGATGATTTTTTAGGCGTTCCGTGTCGGCCTTTCTATTTTGTGAATTTGTTTTAACATTTGCCAGCAAAACAACGCATCAAAGGATGTCCAATACAAGCCAGGACCTAACATCTGCTTGGAGAGTATCATTTCGTCTAGACAGTCAGGTAAACGCTAATTACCCCTCCTTAGATATATCCTGGCTTATAATTGTGAAGCTGGCCTACAACGGCCCAGAAGGACACTTTCGTCGTGTACACCACCCAGTGAGCTTAGCGCTGAAAATACAACGGCAGTATGATTTTGCGACGGCAAAACCAAGAGAAACGAAGGCCTGTCACAGCAGTATTTATTTATTTATTTTGATTTACCACATTTTGTGGAAGGATTGACATAACGGGTGAACTATCACCTTTTCAAGATGTCATCCCAGACCGGACTGTAATATTTGGACCATCGCACACCGTGGCATGCCCCTACTCTTTTTCGAAAGGTGTGGTGGGTTCTTTAACGTGCGCGGGGTGTGGCTCTCCCCAAACACGGGACCTCCATTTAACGTCCTATCCGAGGGACGTCCCTATGTATACACTTTCTATGTCTAAATGATTACCTTTGCCAATTTCAAGAAGGTCACTTTTTTCGGCATCGTTTGTGTATATGTTTATATGTATATTTATATGTATATGTGTATGTATATGTATGTATGTATGTATGTATGTATGTATGTATGTATGTATGTATGTATATAGATAAACAGCACATTTGAGGAAGGCCTGGATGGATTGTCTTGTCTGAGCGTTGTACAATGTCTGCGTTGCACAGCCTCTGAATCTGTGCTGCATAGCCTCTGCGTAAAACAGCATCAGCATAAAACAGCCTCTGTGCGTTACATACCCTCTGTGCGTAGCACAAAGAACACAGTCATGATGTACGATTTGACTTTTCAATTTCCGACCTCAGCAGTGATGGAGACGGAAGAGCAGGCTCCGCTGCTGCGGAGGGACTCCGACGTGTCCCCCGCCGCCGGGCCCGTCGTGCCGAGGCGCCCCTGGAGGCAGCTGGTGATGAACGGCTCGATCCTGCTCGGCCGGGAGTTCTGCTACGCTCTGGAAGCCGCCCTCGTGCTGCCCGTCCTCATGACCATCGGCATGCCCAGGGAGTTGTACAGGTCAAGTAATGTTTTAGCGGTATACCTAAACAACTCACCCAAATACTTAAAACTTGCTGCATATTTTTTATTCATATTTACTTAGAGAATGTATCCAGATCGTCACATATAGTCCTTGCCCCGTGCACACTGCATATTAGAGACGGGTGAGTTTGGATGAGTTCGGGTGAGGTGTTTAGGCATATCCATATTTGTGCTATTCAAGTCAAGCAAGGAACTGAGCTATTAAAAAGTTTGATATAACATAAGAGCAAGGGATCAGACAACATTTGATGGCCCGTGTAAACAAAGGAAAGGTAATGCTAACAGTATTTCCACCCAGCAGTCTGCTTAGAAGATACCAGGTAGTCTTACTAGCAGGCCAGAACAGCAATATACTAGCTACTGTCATGATGAAGATGTAAAACAGCAACAACGGTTAAAGTTGCACGCTGGCACTTGTTGTTTTTCCGCTCGACTTCAGACATATCCACAAGTGTCATTGAATCGTGGGTGTGCATTTATTACAACCTTCGTGAAAATTGGATGTTTTGTTTTGGTTCTTTGTGTTTGTGAGATTGTGTGTGTGTGTGTGTGTGTGTGTGTGTGTGTGTGTGTGTGTGTGTGTGTGTGTGTGTGTGTGTGTGTGTGTGTGTGTTTTTGTGTGTGTGCGCGTGTGTGTGTGTCTGTGTGTTTTTGTGTTTGTGCGTGTGGTTGAATGTTACCGGATACCAATTATACACATGTGGACCTCAATAGGAATTTCATACTTGTGACATGTGGAAGTAAATCAAATACATACAAACCCAAGCAAGGCCATGGGGATGTCGACGTCATTTGCATAATCGAATCTATTTCCCGGAGGTACATTTGCATGAAGTCTCAAGATTAAACCATTATTGTTGTAGCGTCGTTTGGCTGATCCCGCCGGTCTTTGGGTTCATCTTCGTCCCTCTGATCGGCTCGGTGAGCGACCACTGCCGCTGCCACTGGGGACGCCGCCGTCCCTTCATCTTAGCCCTCGGTCTCGCCATTATCCTGGGCTTCGCCTTATTCCTGAACGGCGATGCCCTCGTGAATCGTAAGTCACTTTATAACTCTTTTTGATGACGCCTCCGGGGTGTAGGCATTCTTTTTTATTATAATTTTGACTACTATAGTTCCCTGTCGGGCTGAAAAGACTACGTATTCTTACATTATGGTACCTCCGTGAAAACACAATAAGGAATGAAGCAAGAAATTCACTAAGAAATTATTAGTTAGCGGCCCTAGATATTTTATAAAGTTGTGAGAGCTTCGATTTCTTTTTCTTAAAGTTTTGATTTTAACAAGCTAACACTACTCCACTTCCGTAGTCATTGCAGGAGACTCGAGCAAGAGCCGCAGAAGAGCTGACCGAGACACCATGCGGACCGCAACGCTGGCCGTCAGCATGTTCGGCGCCGTCTTGTTCGACTTCGCCGCAGACTCCATCGAGAGTCCGATCAAGGCTTACCTGCTAGACATCTGTGTGGAGAAGGATCGGAGGAGGGGTCTGGACATGCAGGGTGCACTTTCAGGTATGTGTATCTTCCTTTGTTGTTTTTTTGTCATTATCAGGGCAGATTTATCCAATCCGCTTACACAGTGGGATGGACGGCTAACTCTATTGATCTGTCGTGACTTGTCAGGGATTTAAACTCAGTACCTCCAGGTTGAGAGTAATCTATTCTAATGGTACGGTCCCATATTTGCACCGGTGCCCGTTGTTCAGTTCGGGCCCAGAAGCCAGGAATTTGTCTCGGTGGACTGCCAGGTACCCGTGGTACCTCACGGTATTCGCACTATTAGCTCACGGGGTCTTTTTGTTACTGGATCCCGTGTTGATTTTAAGTCCGGGCTAAAATGATTCGAGGCCCCCGGCGGGGCCCTAAAATTGCCCCGCAGCACATTGGGCCACCTAGGGGTCATCCCCAGGGGGGGGGGGGGGGAACGATACCTTCCCACGCGCATTGCTTGCATACCAATTTGCATACATTACGCGTTTTCCCGGGAAAACGGGGTGAAAACAAAATGGCGGGCATCTGAGTGGTGGCTTGGACAGTAGAGAACGTTTACGAGTCATACGGAAGCAGCAAGAAATGTTAGGTAAGTAAATTTCTACATTTTGAAGTGCTAATGGACTTTTGTAGAGCTGGAGATATGCTGGGGTTTCTCAGACCCGTGGAAACTCGATAAAATTCGAGGTAATCGTGGACGGTTTTCTCCCGTGCGATGATAGCTATGTTGAGGTAGAATGGCATATACGCACCTCAAAATGTGGCGCTCTGGTTGAATATAATACGGTGTTTTTTTTTAAAAGACTGCTGATTATTGAACTATCACTGGGTCATCCCCGAAAGTGCAAAAAACATCCCGTCAACTATCCAGCGGCCGGCGCGGGGCCTCCCTTTCCAACTGGTACCGTAGCATAACCACAAGTCTATGTCGTCACCTCTAGTATCTGAAGGGTTTTCATTATAGTTGAAAAGGAAAACTTGGCAGAGCTGCGAATGCTTGAAACGTTTACATTTTAAAACATGCTAATGGGATAGGGAAACAAACAAAAACTCGTCGTCTTCATCATCATTGCTGTTGTTGTACGTCCAACTTTTATCTTTAGGGTAAAACGGCTGAAACTAAGCTTTTGCGTTAGCTCGTAGGTAATGCGGCTTTTATTTTACTTGTTACTCTGACGAAAAGGATGTCAACCTTTTTTTTTACACAGGTTTAGGTGGCTTTCTTGGCTATACGACCGGTGCAATCGACTGGGTTGCCCTTGGTATTCCTCCAAGTTCTGAAAATCACCTGATCTTCGGCATTTCGTGCTCCATTTTCTCCCTGTGCCTCCTCCTGAACCTCTGCAGCATACGGGAGGTACCACAAGCCGAGCTGAAAACGAACACTTTGAAAAATGTTGACCAGCAGTCCGGGAGGCAAGAGCCGGCGGTGCACCAGGACCCACAAACCGTCATCGCACTGGATCCAAAACATGGCGTCATGTTCATGAGCGATGACCTGGATGTACTTCCTGACGTCATTTCCTGTGACGATGGCCTGCAGAAGGTGCTGGTGGTCACGACCGTCCTCGGAGGAGGCGACCGATCTGATGACGGTTACGGCAGCATCTCGCATTCGGAGGAAAGCAACAGTGAGACGGCGGAAGACTCGGATACTACGGAGCTGGCCCAACGGATGTCCATCACCGCTTACTTCACATCCATCCTTCGGATGCCAAAAGAACTGGCCTGCTTGTGCGTGTCAAACTTTCTCGGATGGGCTAGCTTCCTGTCCGCCATGTTGTTCTTCACGGACTTCATGGGCCGGGGTGTGTACAAGGGGAACCCGGGCGCACCTGCGGACAGCCCTGACAGGATCCTGTACGACCGAGGCGTCATGGTCGGCTGCTGGGGACTGACCATCAACGCCGCTTCATGTGCTCTCTACTCAAGTAAGGATTTCAATATACTTTGATGCTTCTTGACAAAGACACAAGGTTTGGGCCTATCCTAATGCATTACGATTAAAACTAACGCCAAACTATGAGGGGTAGACAGATCTACAAGTGAAATCATAATTTATATGTATTAATTGTGCCTGAGGTATGCGCGAATGTGTGTCTACGCACGCATGCAGGGCCAGTTTGTGTGTGTGTGTGTGTGTGTGTGTGTGTGTGTGTGTGTGTGTGTGAGAGAGAGAGAGCTGAGAGAGAGCTAAAGAGAGCGTGAATTAGTACACGCGCATGTGTGTGACTCAGTGTCACACACACACACACACACACACACACACACACACACACACACACACACACACACACACACACACACAAACACAAACATATACACACATATGTACCTGTGCGTGTGTTGACCTCACAGACGAATACCTATACGGTTAATACCTTACATGGATTCTAGTGAACACCTTCAGGATACCTGTGACCTACTACATTTTGTACTTTGACTACCAGCACAGCTACTGGTGTGGTGACTGCAAGAAAAAGTCTTCCTCTGGCTCTTTCTGAATCACCTGGTGTTTCTTGAATCCTTCTTGTGCTGAATTTAAGGTTTGCTAAATCTTAATCTTCTTTTACTATTGCTGAATCTGACAATGTCACCATTCCTTTTTTTAAATGACATGAAGTAGTCTAAGATTCTTATCTCTTTGGACGTATATTGTATATTTTCTTATCCATCTACCTTTGCATTTTGAAACCATACTTTATAAAAATACATTGTCAAATTAGAAGCGACTGTAAGGAAACTGTTTGTACAGCCTAGTCTACTTATTCATTATATTTACTATCGTCTAGTCCCCTATGAAGTTATGTATATAAAGAATAAGTAGTAGAACAAAGTGAAATTTCAGTAGCATACTAGACTAATGCTGAGCGTTGAGTCAAATTCTGTCAAATCAAAAGCCTTATTAACGTATATAGCTTTATTGGTGAACTATATCAGAAGCTCATCTAATGACCCCTGAACTGATCATTTTTGCCGTTGTTACAGTGTGTTTCGGACGGATTGTTCGCCACCTGTCGTACAGGACCATGTACGTCTTCGGCTACTTGGTGTTTGGAGCAGGGATCGGCAGTATGGCCATCATCGCTCAGCTGACGGAGGCGCGATGGGAGATCATCCTCCTGTGTCCGGTCATGGGGATCATGTACGGCACCCTCAACAACATCCCGTACAAACTCATCTCCCGGTACCACACTAGTCAAACGGTAGGTACACGGTGCCTAGTACACGGCACCTAGCGTGCGTAGTTCAGTGGTTAGCGGCCATGCCTCCGGAACTATTATGTATCAACGTTGAACTGTAATTTTCAACACGGAGACAGGGGCCGCCATAAACTTTTTGCAACTTGATCCATTGCTTCCGTGTCATACATGTATCTGCATAAACGTGACGTCACAGGAGCAATGGATTGCTCATACCTTGACCAAAACACGAGTCTATCTGTCGAAAATATGGGTTAGTCCAATTATTGTGTGTGTTGGAAATTACGGGTCGACTTTGATACAGAAATGTTCGCGGTGATTCTATGTTCGCGGTTTTCGCAGCAACTGTTTCACCGGGAACTACTGACGCATGTATGTTTTTCCTATGTTTTTATCATGTATTTGCAATTAGCCCACGGGCATGAACTTGCAATAAACTTCTTTGTCTTAAAACCACCGCGAACATCTTTGTTCAATACTGTAGCAGTATGTGACTAGAGCGCTGCCGCAAACTTAAAACCATGCATGCAAACAGTGAATTTTCGCCTTAGGGCTCTGTCGCACTTGTGCGTATATGCAAGTCCGCATGAGTTGCGTATCAACAAGTTTATGGTTAGGTTAATCTTGTAGTTGAAGAAGCAATTTTTGTTTGTTCGATTATTACACTGTCAAACGATGGGTCAAAGTAGAAAACAACTTCTTCCCTGCACACTTTACATAAACCGAAAAAAATCCATGCGCAACTCATACGCACTTGAGTATACGCACAGGTGTTTCAGGGCCTTTAGCGTTTACTTAAATGTATTGACAGTATTTTTTTTTCCTCACAGTACGTCCTGAGCGGTGTTGACGGGTCAGAGCGCCGCGGCATGGGGATCGACTGCGCGCTGGTGTCCTCGCAAAACCAGCTGTCTCAGATCATCATCGGCGCCAGTATGGGCTCCATCGTGGCCGCCGTGGGCAGCGTCATCTCCGTGACGGTGTGCTCGAGCATGCTGGCCTTCACCGCCTGCATCGCCGTCGCCCTACTGGTCCACTACGACGCGAACGGACGCGACGAGGACGAAGAACCAGACTTCGAGGATGTGCTGTCCAGTATGTGATCTAAAGATAGATAGTTTAAAAAGGGAAGAGAATGTCTTAGTTCTTTAATTTTCCAAGATAATTTGCGAGACCATGAGGGATTTTCAGCCTGTTACGTCATCTAGGGGTGCATCAAAATATCTGATAACTACTATATAAATACGACTTTTTCCGTTGTTTGAAACCCAAACCTGCTCTCTTTATTTTCATAGTGCACGCAATATTTTAAACATTTGTATTGATTGAATGGATTGATGTACCAAGAGTCCATTTCCAATAGTTCTCACAGTCACGTAAAAGTGTAATATGATAGCTACTATAGCGTTCACTGTAGTTGTACTCGAAAATATTCGCAAACATTCGAACATAAGGCAATATAACTCGGCAGTGATATATATTAGAAAAGGTGTTGTCTATATTGGCTGATTACAATCTTATATTTCCAAACTAAGCTCCAAACCTGATGTTCCAATGTTATAGTGTACTCAGACCGTTGTTATATATTTGCGTTGATATTTCTACACATGTATCAGTATATTTACCTGTAGGCTGAATTGTATCATGACATTTTACAATTTGAACTATGCAGCATTAGACGATGTTCGTGCTCTATGATGGCTGTCTTTTAGTCTTATTATGCGACCCCAAGAACAATAATTTTGTGGTAATAGTTTCATATGATACTTAGCCAGAATATAGACAAGTATACAGGTGTATGGTGTATAGACTTTTAAGGAGTTACATGTATAACTATGATAATCATATACGTTCACGTTGACCAATGAGAAGGCTGTATGTTTCCGTAACCATCAGTCATTATTGATCGTTATTTACCATTTGGTGGCCAAGTGTACTAGAGCTGGGCATGTTACTTCTAACTTGACCTATGACCCGACGAAACCTTCATAACTTAGTCATATGTTATGCAGAACTTGTCTCACTCGTATGTAAGTTCGATATTTGATAATGGCTATATGATAATTACACTGATGTTCCGCTGTATACACCTCAAGGTGAATAGCTAACCCTATAACATACATGTGTATGGAACTCTTTTAGCAATCAATGCTAAATGGAAATGAGGGTCTGGTAATAAAAACATGATTATGGTGCTCTGCGTTGTTTTCAAGCTTGATGCCAGAAATAAAGTGAAATTCCTACAAATGTGATATTATGAGCATATGTCATTTGCTAATGATAATACATACATAGACACATATTTTATGCATATGAAAAAGAATGCATTTCCTTACGAGAACCGCAATCAACGGGTAAAAGATACCGGACGAGATCCCATAGAACAACATGCACGCCACGAGGGCCGCGTATGTCTGCGCGTGTGGTATGGCGATGTTGCATATTCCCAAACCGACACAACCTGCCATTTAATAGTACAACTTTCTAACGGGTAGTCTGTCTGATAGCCAGCCGTTTATTGGTCTGGCCAGGCTTCGACAATGCCTAGAATTGACGGAAGGAACGGCTCGGTTTTCTCCACCCCCAGAGCTTGAGCGTGGGCAACCAGGTGCACGAAAATCATCGAATTCCCCAACGTTAATCCAAAAAGGGACAAGCCGTAAATAAGGAAAGGTAAACTTTCCAACAAAGTCATGTCAAACATCTTCAACACTTTTTGACAAAATGGAAGGATGGCTTTGCACGTCTTCGACGAATCTGAGGACTCATCGTCTTCATTTACGGCTTCTTCGTCTTTGCTAGCGTCTTTAGGACGTAAGGGCCTTAGCAAGGCACCACAGAGGCAGCCGTTGAGTGCAATGGCAGCGAGAATTAGAAGTGCGCCTTTCCACCCGAATTCGTCGATGAGGAACTGGAAGAACGGCGAGATGATAAACATACTGACTCCGGTCCCGCTGATCGCGATCCCTTTGGCTGTGGCTTGGCGCTTGTCGAAGTATTTTCCGATCATTGCCAAACTTGGGGAGTACGTCAGAGAAATCCCAAACCCTGTAAGACACACGACCGCTATAATGATTCAACCAACTGATTCATAAATACAAATACGTTTTCGTCCCCTTCAAGAAATACCTCCTTGTTTATGTTAGATTAGAATGGCACAACGTGTTGCTTTTAGAATAATTGCAACGTATGAAACAGCGAACGTAATTGAGTAACTGACGAAAGGTAGCGAAATCAACCTGTAACGTCAGATCTTGTTGCTTGAGTAACTTTTGTGTAATGAGTATAATTTTGAGTTGTCAATTTAATCTTCAAACAGATGTTTGAAGGCAAAATAGTCACGTTTTCTAGCTGAAGAATGCTTGTGAAGTATAAACCTTACGATTTTTCCTAGATATAGCTGCTTGAAGAGATCCTTCTAAGACCACTGTCTTACATTTATGCCTGAATAGTTGTATTTGCCACAATGTGCCTTTTATAGTCATCCAAAGAATCAAGACCGCCTTCCACCACCTTCCCAGGGCAATAGGGCGATACTGACTGGTTCTATTACAAACTGTCTTTAACAAACTTTTTTAAATATCTTCGAAAAAATAGTAATAAAAAGAACGCAATACTGAGCTATGAAAAATGATCGTGCGGTTCAAAACATGTCTAGATCTGTTTTTGCCCTGGATTGACTTGAATTACAGGAAAGATTGTGTGCATACTTTCAGGATCACATGTACATGTGGTATTGTGCATACTGCAGAGGTCAGTATGATCGGCAACTGCGGGGGTCAATCTTTACGATCATGATAACCAGCGATTTCCGTAAAACAAAGTCTTTGCCGTCTTCGGTATACCAAGCAAACAGTCGTAACACGGCGTATTAAAACGGCCGCTAAGGTGCCGCGCCTACATCGGTAAAAACTTACGCACGGCAAAAATGTCACCAGCAGAGTGGAACTGAAGTTATTTTCACGAAAGTCCTCCTTCTCTTTATCTAAAATCTTGTCAAGATTGCATTATATATGACTTAAAATCCTTTACTTATACATAAATTGCAGATGTCACAAAAATAGGAAATGTAACGTTACATACTTTTTCCTACTCTCGGTCTTTAAATTTACATGGGAAATGACAATGCACGCACTCGTTTATCGGCGAACACAATGTTAGCAATGTGTCGCTATGCCTCCGTGTCTTCGACGAAAATTACTGAAGTTCACATGGTATCCGAGTTGTGTCGAGTAAAGGAGATTTTTATGGATACGCTTATGTATACAATTCAATGGAAACTTGTGTTGTCGGTGGAACTTTCGATAACAACTTAACATTGGAAGGTGTATTCGCCGTGCTGTTGAATAAATCTCTCATCCCCGTGAATATACCCCTTTCAAATACCGGCGCCATTTTGAATCTAGCGCGAGCGCGCGTGGTTCGAGCGCGGGAAAAGTAAACACCCGGTAAAGACCACGGCAGCGGTAAAGCTAAACTATGGCGTCCACGATAGATAGCAGCGTTGAGTCATCTTCGGCGGCGAGATGCTCTCCTCCTCGGTAAAATCCATCGATTTATTTGCATGGCACAAGTAGATGATATTGTTGTGGACACCTGGACTCGATATCTGCCAGTAAAATTGTGAATTTCTGCTACTTTTCCACAGTTCCTGCCAGGATGTTGAACGCGCGCTACAGTGATAGAATGCCAATATGTTTCCCCCGCGTGCTTGTAGTTTCCCTAATAATGTTAGCTAAAGTCGAGAAAAATCCCACAAAACATACACTTTACTTAGATTTCAACATGCGCTTGCGAGATGAATGCAAACGAAGCACGGACACTGTAGCCACCGACGATTTCATGTAGCCAAATTACGGATACGAGTGCAGACTTTGCTGATTGGATATGCAAAGAAGTTTCTAATTGGAATGATCCATATGAATTTATTATCTCCTCTTTTTAGATTACATATTTTGCAAATATCGAAAGTTGTTACAGAAATTCCTCATTAATCATGCAAATAGTGTTCAAATTCACAAAATGTGTGTCTGATAATATTCACCTTTATCTTAACGTTACATGTGTCCCTAGCTTAGATATTCTATCATTTGTCACCAATGTATTACAATTTCAAATTGTCATATTTTACATCATTCATATCAATAAATGTTGCTATTGAGCCTTGTTACCTTTCTCATGAGAATGCTATTCATATCATTTAGCACAATTGAAATATAAATCTTCCTTATTGATTGTACAAATAATGCATCCATTTCGTTGGTCATCATTAAGGTCACTTACAGGTCGAAAATTATGAGAATTCATACGTCTCTTCTTGACTTATCCTATGTCATGGACATGTGCCAACGCATCAACTAAATCAAGTCCTTGACTAAATAAAACACTTTATCCTAACTGGTAGAAACGTAAAGATAGACCTCATGAAGGTAAACATTCTGCATTTGCTCGCAAATGTTGCCCCTCTAGTTGTATGTATATTTATTTGCTTTTAGACTGATTGTAAGACATGCTTCACTTCAGCCAATGTAGGCTGCTACTGTTTGTTGTGTCATGGGACGTCAATAAACCATTCATATATATACTAAAAGCTAATGTTTTTCTTTATAAGTTATATCTAAGAGACTGATGTTTGAAAGCGTCTCAATTGACCTTTTCAATTATTCATTGCACAAAATTGGTTTAACTACCAGATCAGCATGACCTCCTGCATGACTTTTATTTGGCATTTTAGTCTTTCCAGGTTTACATTTTAACTTGATTATCAATGTATAAAATAACGTTTAGATCTTGGCATTAGTAGTGTAAGTAAAACGTTAAACTCGACATATTTAAATATTCATATACTTGAACGTAGGATAATCATTTTGTATCCCATTGTTTGTTGTTTGCATATATAGTAATGTAGTCGCTGTACTTTTGTTGTGTCAATTAAGATTTTTTTTAAGATGATGATGACGTCACTTTAGTAAGCCACTTCCCTGTTCAGACCTTTGTTAACAGGCTCAAGTAATTGGAATGGTATGAAAACGAGTTCCATTTAGAGGAATAGCATCTGCTATGTAGCGAAATGGCTGCAGCGAACCGACAATGTAGCGAACCGTACGGTTATCGTGCTTACCTGCAACGGCCCAAGCAGTATAATAAGGTTGCACCTGTAATATAATCAAAGGCCAACTCAAGACCGCTGGGAGCATATAACGCATATAACACGAGTAACTGGTTAATCCAAGTGTAGGTTGAGTACCGAACTAGCGTCCTAACTAAAAAGCTAAACGGCTACTTTTTAAAAAGTGTTCAAACCAACGTATCAAAAGATGCTCCGTATCAATGTATATGCTCACCAGGCCACTACTGTTTAGCTAGATAAGCAGTTTAACTCTCTGTGACCTCTATGTGACCGAGGCATACCAGTCACTGACGCCATTCTTACATGCAAACATGTTCGAGGTGTTCGGTCAGCTGGGGACATCGTTTGCTCGGTTGGATTCAAACAGCTTGCTTATGCGACTAGGGCTTTCACCTACAGCCTCCAAAATGACGCCATAGCACCAAATGGTAGGGTCATAGTTCCATACCGGGGGCCGGCCGGGCTGTTTGATTTGCTGGGACTAAAAAAGCGTGTATCAACATAACTGCACCAAAAATATAATGATCTGGACTAATGTGTAAGAAGTTACATTGCACGGTGCAACATAAAAGTAAAGCATGATACATACCTCTGGATTTCTCTGAAGCCCAACTAGTGGCAGCCTCACAGTTGAGCACCTGGTTCCAATTAGTTGCAAGCTACGAGACCCCGGTTCAAATCCTGGGAATGGCATCTCGTGTCAGGTACCTTTACTGTAAACAACTCCCGACCTTGCTGACAGGTTCTGGTTAGAAGAGGCTGACTGTTTGTTAAACCGGCTCAATCCGGTTAAAATCTGTTTAAAAAAACTTGCCTGCGATGCTGGTGTGTTACGCCTAATGGCGGTTATACCGGCTATATAGATACAGATACAGAAAGATCATGGCCGTTCTGACTGGTTCACTTTTGCACTGCAGCAGGTGTCGCTAGCACAGATGTGGTGATAAAGTGAATCTTTTACATATGTAAACATAGATCGTTAATGCCGTATTCACAATGCGGTCACAAACGTATATCAGACCCTTTGCATAAATGTTGTTAAGTGCCAGGTAACACTAATAGCAACAATTATGAAGAATAAACTCTGACAATCAATTCTCAAATGTTGCATAACAAAATGTGAATCAATTTTTTTTGCACACAACAAACCGAAGTGTTTTATTCACGCCGGCGTTTCGATAACTGTCACCTACCTAATGGCAGTTCTGACCCCACACACACACAGACACACACACACACACACACACACACACACACACACACCATGATGATGATGTAATTTCATAGGTCAGGCTCTCCCAGGCCCAACCAAAAACCATGGCGCTTGTGACGTCAAGTTCATCAAATGATCAAATGATTATGCCTATCATCCAATCTAACTTCAAATCTTCGTTAAGTCTTCCTACTATGTTTTTGCAAGACTAATTGACAAAGATCAAAGTCCATTTTTGTTCCCAAACTAAGTTATCAATGCTATGCGTTTACGAACAAGTATCCAGAAACACATTGAAAAAGAATTTACTCGGGGGGTTATTGGTACTCGGGTACTCGGGGGGTTATCGGAAAATCAAATAATGCTCTCTGATGCAACTGCTGCCTAGTCCGAATTCAATGTCGAGATGCCAATACAATTATGTAACCTTTAACCCCAGAAACGCAGCGGGGGAACAAAATCTATGGAGTCTCAAATAAAGCTAACAGAGAACAGAATATGTACAATCTGGCAATCAGTATTTCTTTTTTAAAACGTTATGGGTCAATAATACCAGGCGGTTAAATATCGTCCTTTTCCGTACTGGTCTTGAGGTAAGACCACATATCACGGACTTGTTTTAATGCTGCCATTGTTGCGCTACTTTGTGATATGTATTTTTTTTATGACAGGTAGAAGCTTGTAACACACCCCATATGCTTTGTTGAAAGCTATTTAGATATCCGAGTAGTTTGATGATGGGGTTTCTTTCCTCTTTCTTTTTCTTCAAACAGTTCTTTGATGTGCATTTTACATCCTACAATGTTACGTTATCATTTAATGCCATAAGCGCATTAGCGTATATCTTTAGATGGGTAACACCCATAAAGAAAAAAAATAGGTAGATGCAAATAAATATTTCTATGTTTTTAATTATAAAAGACACTAAAACAAACGATTAGCCCTACCTGATCCGTAACATGATATTACAGATATCACGAATGTAAGATTTATCATGTATTTCTATAGTTTGTGGTTGACCGTACGAACGTCACTGTGCTTTTTGTTGCGTCAGTAAAGCTTCTGTTTTGCTGTTCGGTTCTGTGATATTCACCTAGGATGAGCCTTGCCACACAGTTATGGTGTATTCGGAGGTTGTTTGAACTACATCGATCGCAAGGAACGTCGAAAGAAAAGTGAACAGCATTGCACTGTTGACTCGCCATTTTGATCGGAGTCAAGTCAGACACCAAGATATCTAAAACAATACACCACAGTGACTTCAGTGCAATTGTTCCATTTTTAGAGTTTACGAAAGCACTCTATAGATGAAAATGACGCCATCTTTGTCGCGGTAGTACTTGGGAACGATGTCACGTGCCACTTGTTCCCATGATCCTTTGTCCTCCAAGGCCACCATGGCGGGCTCCAGTTTATCCTTGTACGTCTCCACGGTGTACAGAAACTCCTCCCGCATTGCGATGCAGATGAGACCACCTGAAACACGAGTGCACGTGCATTGGTATGATACATATATATACAGACGAAGCCACTTAATTGCACCTCGGATAAACGCACCTTCCATTTAATTGCATTGACAGTGAAGTTGATAGGAATCGTATGGGAGGTCCCAGGCGTGTCACCCGTAATCAGTAACCAAGTTAGTTTCAATTCCTAGTTTCATGGCGGTACATGATTTACGTAAATCGACAACTGCACTCTACGTAATGTAACACAGAAACTGTTATCCCATGAGTGGCATGACGATGTTTCAGAATGCCTCCCCTGTATAAACATTACGTGTGTTGTAATGCGGTAGATCGCATGGAAAAATGAAAGAATGCAAAATCTTTTAAAACAGGTTCGTAGTCATTTCTTTATTTTCAGCAAATGGTCAATAAATAAAGTTAATAACTGAATAATTATCTCCATGAAAAATGGAGATATAGTTTTGGGTGTGTCTGTCTGTGTGCGTGTGTGTGTGTGTGTGTATGTGTGTATGTTTGTGTTTCCGCACTACTGTAGACAGCATAACTCCAGAACCTCTTGATGGATTACGCTGATATTTGGTATGTGGGCGGTTGTTGTGAAGCCGAAGTTCAAGGTCGATTTTGGGCCCCCTGGTATGTGACCTTGGTACTGCAGCAGAAATTCCATTTTTGTATCTTTTGACCTGTATGTGCTATGGTCTTGATTTGTGACGTAATGAAGACGTGGTGTAGGTTTGGGCCCTCTAGCAGCTTCCTCTGGAACTGCAGGGGCGTCATCGTGAAAATCTTCTAAGGAGACTAGATAACTGAACAAAGGAACAATGGATTTCCGTGATATTTAGTACATAGGTAGCTTAGACAGAGATGTACATAATGAAGTGCAAATTATGCTTATTGGGACTGAATTTGCATAACAAATGAGGTAAATCTATATTTGCAGTGTTTTCCATTATAAGACTCAAATACATGTAACATATCTTCTTAATGGCAAGTTGAGCATCAACAGATACCAATTATGCAAATTAATTCTAATTTACATAATTAATGCAAAAGTGCCATGATTCATCTAAGTGGTAAATGATAGGACTGTCAATATTGTGACATGTGTAAGTTAGTCAAAGGTGTTCTTGACCATGCCTATATTATGTAAATGTGTAAGTCATTTGCATAAACAGAATAGTTCATGGAGATATGAGGTCGCGGAACTCTTGTTTCGTCTGTTTTCTTTGTGCTTGTGTTTCTGACTAACAATACACCCCCTCGCCCATGGTGGTGCGGTCCAGCTGGGCATTTCGCATAATTGCACCAGCCGGATAATTGCACAAAAAATGCTGACAAATGAGTGGTGCAGTTAAGCGGATTCTACTGTATATAATTCTTCCAAGGGTGTAAAAAAGTGACCTATTCATCTGAACTGCAGCCAGTATGTACCCATATGAGTAATGAGGCTGTTGTACTGCCTTATAGCGTGCTCGAGGCACCTCCTCGTATAATGTGAATACTAATAGTCGCTAATGGAAACAAATGAAATGGCTTTGGCCAACGTATAGACTAAACATATTCCCTTAAGGAGGATGGAAAATGCATGTACGCTGTCATGTCTGCATGAGTTTTTATTCAAGATTTGTTTTTAAAAGTAATGACTGGAATCAGACTATCTTCAGTAAAAAAATTAAAGACATGCACCATCTACTGTATTTACGTCCTGAGAAAGAACTTTTGCAGTAGGTATTATAATAATGCCTCCTATCAATGTTTACCGAATTTCAGATCAATGATTTACCCTAGTATCTATTGTATTTTACTGTAACTCCTGCCAAAATGACTGTCATTGTGTGGTCAACATTTAATGTTGATAAACCACGTGCATTAATTGATCGATTCATTGCAATACTTATCAACCAACAAGATTTTTTTTATCTTACCTGGTTTAACGATGCGAATGAGTTCCTGGAAGCAGTCGTCCTTCATGTGACCTTGACTGAACGCCCCGCAGCAAGCGATGGCGTCATAATGACCTGGAATGCATAAAGACATGCGGATTATCGTTAATTTTGCACATGAAGATAATCACTATCAGCACCTCAGCTTATTTCTATTAAATCAACAACGCTTTATTATTCTAGCGCAAATGATGTAAATCCCTTACGTATCATTTGAAAACCATCATGATCCTCACCGCGTTTGGAAATTTTGAAAACATATACTAGATAAGGAAAACATCAGATTTTGTTGTTGTGTGAACCAAAGGTAGACATTATGGTGGAAACATTGTTGACAAAAAATTAATAATATTGTTATGTAGCATAAACAGAAATGACTTTATGACAACCACTAAAAATGCCTTGTTTCTTAAGACTAGTTCATATTTCATTTAGCCTTCACACTTACCGTCCTCTATGTCGAGGCGCCGTGGTCCCAGGAAGTCACAGATGTACCTGTGGTACAGGTTCCTGGACTTGGCGATGTCTAACATACCCTGACTGCCGTCGATCGCATCCAGGTTGGTATAACCCAACTTGATCAGCTGTAAGACACGAGAAAAGAAGCTGAATTAGAACGATGCAGATACATCCGTGACTCCTGGCCCTCCACTTCACGTCGACAAGCTACATGCAAAAAACAAAACTTAGCAGTGTTAAAGCAGTGACGACGTAATGGCGACTTAGAGATATTTGACATTGCCTTACCTCCATCGCACACAGGCCTGTTCCAGCGGCCACATCCAGGACCCGTGCAGCCTTGTTCCCCGACAGGACCTCCGCAAGAGCCTCGGCACACTGGCGGGGGCCGTTGTAGTTCAGATCAAGCAGGTCCTGCAAATACCACGGGAGAAAATTATCTTATCAGTGGGTATAAAGCACCCTTAGCAAAACTAATCTACGGTGGCCCACAAGGACAGTATTGCCGCAGAAATCTTTTATTTTGGCGACGAAAGTAGTCCTTGTGGGCATATGTACTAATAATTGTATTCGTTTACCGAAGCGCATTTTTACCATGTTGAGCGTCTTACTAGACTCAGCAAATTAATTTTTTCAGTCAATAGTTTTAAAAGCGGAGGATTGATATTTCAATTCAATTCAGTTTAATGTATTGATTCATCAGGAATTTAAATCTACAAGGATGATCATCATTCATAAGAACAAGACTTAATACAAAAAAAGAACGACAAAAGTAGCATTTAAAAGACTCTATAAACTTAAAATTTCCTCTAAGACATCTCATTCTGTAAATGGTTTGTCACTAGATAGTTACTTAAAGGACACAATAACACGTGTGGCATCATTATGGCTTCAAGCTTTATCTATGCCTAATCTATCATCGGAAAAAAGGTTATCAAAGACACTTGCCATACCTTGTCGTACTTTTCCGCCCAGTTATCGTAGAACCTGAGGACTTCGTCGCTGCTCATGCCAGGTTTCTGCGACCGGTGGCAAAAGGCATCCGTAGTTTCAATGTCTGCCATGTTTTATTTCCTGAAAATCTGTGGACGATAAAAAGAGGTCGTTTCCACCGAGACAGTGACAGAATTAATGGAGTTTTGTCTGTGAGCGCTCTGTTGGAACAGGCTCCATTCCCGTAGGTCCACGGTTACATAAGAGATTAAACAAACGGATCTTAACAGTTACGACCTTTGCTATTTGTCAATAATCACACTGGTCATACAAAATGAAAAGATCAGCATTTTATGAGTGTATCATATACAAATAGGACGAGTGCTATGTCACGAGGACAAAGCGGTCGTGACACGTGTTAGTACAGTCTAATTGCCCTGTGTACATTCAAACATGGACCCTGGATAAATGATTTAAAGGTGCACATGTACAGGTCACTGGGTTAAGTGTCATCATTGCGCATGCCTTTACAAGTGGGTTATTTTAGGCCATACTATGTGGCATAGAATAACACGCAAGTTGCCAAAGTCTCATTCAGATAACGCTGGCGACGAATAGATATGGTCTGCATGGGGGTCCTGACAACACTTAACAGTAAATTCAGGAGGCCCGACAACGCTTAACTCTAAATTGATTCTCTGGCCTTGATAACCCTTGACTATTGAAGGTTTTGCTAGCAAGTTCATTGAAATGTTGCACTGTATTACAGGAGTGTTCAGAAGAACAAGGTAGCTGTGAACATCAACACAACGCTTTGACCTTTGAACAATCTGTCGTTCGACTATGCGATTCGACGATTTCGTTGGCAATGCTCAAAACGCTAAACTCAGAATTTCAAATAACGTCGATTAATCCATCGGACCAATCACGCTTCAGGAATAGTTCACCGACAGCATTTAAAGGCTTCCAAAGCGTTTTATGAGGCTTGAAAACTAGAAATATTCTAGTTGCTGTAATCTTTATGAAATTGACATTTAATGCCATTGTCTATCACATTTTTGTGGGGATTTCTTATCAAAAGTGCTCAAAAGCGGCACAAAAATAAGCAACATGGTGATCTTTTAGTTTCACGCGCCTAGTGTAAATAGACCGATACCATAGCCCCGCCCACCTCCGTCAAAACGTAGAAATACAAAGTTAAAACATAAAAATGCAAATATTTGACGGACATGCAATCACTCTCTCATAAGCACATTGGTTGAACCGCTAATTGTGGTGAGCAGTCAGGATCAGTCTATTAGGGATTGGATTTTCCATCAGTTCTCACTACACAACGACATTGTATCTTTGCTCCTTTAATGTCGATATGCAATGGTATAGTGTTATTGAAGCTTACTATGAGTAGGAATGACTAGAAATTTGAGTTTTTCTTATTCAAGTTTCAAGCCTCATAAAATGCCCTGGATGCCTTTAAAGTTGAATTAGAGCAGGCCGGCTACGATCAACGGTGAATTGAAATAGCTCGCTACGCCTCACGGAAAAATGTATCCAGACCCTTAGATATAGCACACGGTGGTGAAAGGTGATGATGTAACGAGGTGACGTAACCGCAAGGCTAAAAAGAGGGTTTGTGTGTAAGCTAAGTCAATAGCTATTGAATGGCTCTGTGGTCAAAGGTTATGGTGGGTTGACGTGGCGTGAGGCCGAAATGTAAATCGTCTGATCAGCATACTAGAGGGCCTGCAAAAACTTTGCTATGGAATTTTGTCATTCCTCCAAACTCTCTGTCAAAGACATAACTTACTGTAAAGGGAGAAATGTTTGCCAGGATTCAATTTCACGGTGGGGATAAAAGTGAGAGTTTTCTTTCATTCTTTAATTCGCGGTTAAAACAAGGGGGTAGGTGAAAAGAAGACAAAACAAAAATTCTCGTCGTGGTTTTAAGTTTGCGGTGAAAAGGTCACCGCGAATACCGCGAACAAAATTCAATCGCGAACATTTCGAGTTTTACAGTATTTCTATGTACCGTTGCCCCCTACATTCATGCAAAAGTTGACGGACAATTCGTCTTTGTAAATCAGCAGGTTGTAGATTCACTTGACCCAAAAATCGTTTATTTCGCGCTTATCTCAATGGACTTGCAACAAGTTGCAACCGAGCGATTTGACATTTAGCTCACCGAAGTTCATTTATAAAAAAACGTATCTGTTTGCACTTTGTGTGTTTTGTGGTCTCTTATGTCACATTGGTACATTTTGAACGGTATTCCCATTATGAAGTCATGGGTAACACAAATCCAATGTTGTTCGCAGCGAGGTCGCCAATGTGTCGCAGTCCAGTGTGATGCACGCTTTACCTTCGCCTAGAATTCTGTAATGAGTTTGGTCGACTTTTTGCTAAACCGCGACTGAATCATGGTACAGTATAAATGTGAAGATGCAAGACTGTTGGGAGAATGTTGAGCGTACAGATCTTGACAAATCTTTTAAAGCCCTTCCCGTTTTCTAGATACTGCACGTCAAACACGGTGGAAGACGAAACAGATTTTATTTTAAACTGTCCCTTCTACGATCACGAAAGAAACAGAAAATCTCTTGATGCCTCTCAAAAGAGGCTACTGAAAAGAAAACTACTCTCCTCTTAACACTACAGACAACGTGGGATCCTTCACCCTCCACTGTCTCAGAAAAAGAGGCCAACCCCGATAGGTTAGAATGTAGCGTCAGCATTTACAGTAGAGTAGACACATGTTTAAATTTTCTACAGTATTTGTATGTTATTTTCATGTTACTTGAAATAAGCCCACTGGCACGAATTTGAAATAAACTAATTATCATCATCTTATCATCTTTCAATGATTTCCAGGGTCTTCCTATCATTAAAAATGAGTTTTGATCACTCGTCGGTTGCCAAGCGGTTTTTACGTCCTTTGGAAATTGCCCGAGAATGACCAAATACTAACAAACCAACACGAGAACTTGTGTATATTTTTCTTCGGACAATACTAGACCTGCATACATTCCTAAAACGAATCAAGCCTAGGTAGCATTACATAACGCAGTCACTGTCACACACACGGATGCAGGCTACTTACCCGTCTCACGACTGTCACTTATGCCACCGAAGGTAAGAGGTGCTGGAGGTACACTGCGGATGTCCGTGTCGTTAGCAACTAGGAAGCAGAGTGTCGCAATCACATCGTTGGTAGGCTTACATGGGATTTTGTGCGCTAGTTGAACAAACAGCTAGCACACGTGTATCCCCGTGCTGTCTGCATCTTCGGGTGCAAAGGTTACTTTAACCTTTAGTACACTGAAGTAGCCGTTTGGCATCCAATTCTCTATTATCTACAGGGTTAGGTAGCGGGGAGAAGGTTAAATATCACCCATCGTTCCGGAGAAACTACGAACTGTCACTCAACGTTATGATTTCCCTTGGACTTGTGCTCTTAAAAATTGTTGTAATTATTTGTCAAAATCCACATCGTTCTCTTTTAGTAACTATCGATCATTTCTGGTGTAACGTTACTTCTGTTTTCTTGTTAAGTGACGAGTCTTATTTAAGTTCTTGAGTGCTTCACCAACTCTTTTGTTTGTATGAAACGTTATGTGTTAGATCGTTGAAAAAACGTATTTGAGCTCCTGTGACACAATATCAAAAGCAATAAAGCTTAACGTCTTTGGAAGTATGTCATCTAAAAAGGCCCATGCAACATTGCTGAAACATCGTAGAATAGTTGATTAATTACAAATCCCACCATGTACTTTTCCCATGAAGACTGAATTTGCAAAGGTTAATAACGATTCGCTCTTTAAACGGCAGTGAAATGTTACAGATTTTTACTTTAACAGTTTTATAGAAGAAAAAAGAAAGAAAGATATAATAGTTACTATTCCGATTCTTGAACAAACGCAATCTTTATGATGTCTCAGCGGTATGTCAATTAGTTATGCACCAGGCCGAGCAAATATTACCTCACTATACCGTTAAAGTGGCATGTTTTTGCGTGCTATCGCAAAACATAAATCCAAACCAATAATATCACAGAATCGAAGGTCGGCCGAAGATGTTTGGCTGCAAGGGGAAAGTGTGATGGAAATTTCCACAGTCTGCGAGGGTCCCGAGGGGTTTTACAGAATACCATTACACATACTTTACATCACTCCTCCGTCAGACCCTCCCAACTTGTTTGACTGTCATATTTAATCAAACTATCATTTATCGACCAGAGTATGTTAGAGCAAAGACCAGGCAAAGTATTCTATTGCACAAAATTATCATCATTACACCCTTTGAGATCCTTTCCTACCCAGTAATGCCAGGGTAGGTGAGCATAACCTTTGTTCCACATATCTCGGGACCGGTCAGTAGCGATTGTAGGGGATGCAAAACTATGAAATTATCATAGCTTCTTCAGAAAATATCAAGATATCAAGGACTTTTCACTGTTAAGAAATGAATACGTTACAGTGTGACTTTCACTATTACAGTGTGACCTTCTTGATGAAAAAGACAAACAGTAACGGGATTTCCTTGAGTTCACCCGGGACACCAGACCGCGCAGAAGGCATCCTACCTGCCCTGTCAAACATGTTTACCTAAGACATTACAACACTAGTAACTTTAATATGACAGAGTCAGAGCGCTGTACATAGCATTTATAAACCAGACAGGTAACCGTCCATTACCATTTATCCGCCGGGGGAGTAGTGATTACGAATTACGCAACGTTTTCGCCGCCGATTACGAATTACGCTAAATTCTCAGAGCTGATTACGACTTACGCTAAATCATGAGGCTTCTCAACAGGCTTCAAGACTTAACACAAGATTCAACTATCTAGTTCTGTTTCAAAACTACTGATGTTGTGTTGAATAACGTATTTTGCGGACACCTCCTTGAGAGGGGTCTGCATGGGGGCGTCTCCAGAACGCTCGACGCTACATTCCGGAGCTACATATGACGCTAAATTCAGTCAGCCTCTCTACGCCCTCCTGTAAATTCTGAGTCAAAACTCACACACCTAGCGGCTGAACTCTTAGCCTGCGTCAAAGCTGGTGATATTTAGCATCTTGGAGATGACTTAAAAAGCACCTTAATTTAGTTCTTTGCATTAAACGCATGAGTGATAATGACGAAGTCTAGACTAACGTGAGGTCACACGCAATGACTTCTGTATCAAATGAAGTCTAACCTGTTTGTTAACTTATAATACGTAGCACTATTGAACTACGACCTTTCACGTCACATCTGTCATGGGCGGCCACATTTGAGCCCGATAAATATCACAGTTTGCTTATGAATGAAGAATTTTTATGGTGGAATTTTCTATTTTCGTCACGTCCTTTACCTACCAAATCAATTACTCCACCCCATTCCTACCCCACCTCGACACGTATGTGTATTTTTCCACCCGTTTGTTTGAGCATAACGTGTGGCAACTGAAAACCAGAAGAAGCATTCAGTGCGAGAAAGCCTATCAGAAAGCGTGGACAACTGTTATGGAGTTAGCAGCAACAGCAGTACATGCCTTCTAATATGAACAAAAAGTGTAACTATAACATATATGTATATACATTTCTATGTCGCAATGCAAACATTTATCAGAGATCTAGAATGTGTGCAGTAAATGTATTCCCACCTGTAAGGCACAAATCGGACGTGAATGTTAGAGATATCTTACCGATGATCCGCCACGGTATTACTCTTGCATGAAATGAAGCAGAACCTGTCTGGTCGCTCTGGAGCTTATTGTGAGTCACCTCTGACATGAGAGTGACACGCTATATGATAATGAGGGGCGGTCGCTGGTGGATTGGACCATTTTGAAATCAGCCTAGTAGACGCTTTACTAGCAATTTATGGAATACGATTTACGTTGCATAAAGGTAACTGTTACGGTTTACGTAGAAAGAAAGCGACCAATTACGTGTTACGGCTTATGTACTGATTACGAATTACGTTGATTTGGGGCGACTGCCTACGGATTACGAAGACGAAAAGAGCTGAATTACCCCTTACGAAAAAGGGCATGCAGGCCCTCTTTAAAAAACAGTGGGTTTCAGAGATTTCTAGTGCAGCGTCATCCCCCCTCCCCCTCCCCCCAGGTATGCACAGTTTAGATATACAGGAGTGCGCTATACTGGAGGACGTTGGGTTGGAGATAGACTATGTAGAATTTTAAAGATAAAGAACGAATCTGTTTACGTTCTGTGTGTTTAGTTGTCTTTTGAATCATACTAGTAGACCTGGCCTCATATTCTAATTATGAAATAAAGGGTCACACAAATCTAATTTTGGTTGCTGTACGGTCGCTCAGCGATCGCCGTCTAGTGGAAAAGGGGTCTAACACGGTGCCTCTGCGAAAAACATCAGCCTTGCAGGCAAGCGATATCGGCCAGGTTACATTGACGACCCGACGATCTGTTACACATGCACATTGTTTGAGGAGGTGGAGAAACCCGTAGTTCATTGAAGCAGCATTTTGCTGGATACATAAGCCTTCTGAGGGAGCGTACTTTAAAAAAAAAACACAGAACTAGAAGGCTAGACGTATATGTTTAACAAATAACGTTGCAGATGTTATATTTTCGCCAGCATTTTATACATGGACAATTCATCCACACTCCACAGATACAACTGAACCGAACCATCCCTAACAAGGAAAAAGAAGTAGTAGTAGTAGTACGCAGTGAACGCGGGGGAGGGGGGCGTGCCAAGTGCACATGGTACAGGGTCTATTTGTCCAACAGGAATAGATGGCCGTTTAAACCTGCCATTTACCATACAAATATAAACTTATATAAAATTACCGCCATATAATCGTGAGATATACACGTGTAAAAAACATCCCGTAAAGAATGGATGTTGTTCTAAGATACAGTTCAAAGATTCACTAGATGTAGTACAAGAAACTGACAAGTGATATTTCCTTTTTATGTTTTTATTGATAGAAGCAAGTTCCCCAAAAGCGGCTTGTGTGCTACAAGCAAATATTAAAGTAAGATATTGATGATTATAAACCAGCACCAATAGTCGACATTCTACACTTGTCTATTACAATATATTTCGAGTTGTGCTTTTCAGCTATAATCTTTTCCATTCATAAATGAGAATTCATTTATTGATCGTTGATCTATTGTTGCCCCACATGTTAGTTCCATCTACAAAAATATAGACACCAAATCAAATGTGAAAGTACGTTTTACATAGGACGATTGTCCAGTGGTGCTGTGTTCTTCAACGTTTAATCGTCACCAAACTTTTCCTCATGGTGTTAGACCTTTTGTGAATTGTATAAAATAACGTAGTAAATGTATTATTAGAATGTTTGTAAATGCATGTATGTTTCTTTGTACTGTAAATATATTTTAACAAATTGTAAAGATCTCATATTACAGCTTACGTTAAGTGGCGTTCTTAGTTAGTGGTCTATGTTTTTATATCTTTGATATTTGTACAATTTCTAATCCCCTTTGATATTGCTATATAGATGAATAAACTGATGGCTTTTTGGATATCTATCAATATATATGCTAGCAGTTATTGATCACCGCGATATAGCAACTGTTAAAAAATAACTAATAACTGTCAACATTATCCCCCATTGTAGAGCGTACATAGTGATTATCAAGCTCAATATATTTCATGGATAGCTAAGGAAACTAGAAGGATTTTCAGCTCCAAACGTAGCAGGTATTTTTGGCACATGGTAACGTTCAGAGAGAAATCCCTTTAAGTTGTGTTATATACTGATACAAAAGTTAGCAAATAAGCAATAGAAATTTCTGGGTCTGTGGCTTGGATCTGACCGTTGGGTTCAAAAAACAACATTATGGAAGCGTTACTCGTAATAAGGGGGCTCAAGGTTCTACTTGCGCATGCGCAGCAAAATACATTGTGGGCAATATGTTATAGGAAGCCCCTGAGACGTAAACAAAACACGTCTGGACATATGTGAAGCATGATCCAGACAAGAACTGTTTACAAGTCAGGTGCCTTCACCTTTGACATGTAACCTACGACGCATGCGTGCTTAGAACCGTGACCCTCCTTATGATTACTAATCACCGCTTATCACCAGATCCACCCACCATCCGTCTCGGAACACTGACACATCGATGGTTTGTCTGTTTTCTCCCCCCATGTCATTAGACAAAAAGCAAATTGTCGTAGGCATGTAGATCAAGCTAAAGCGAGAGTCGAGGACAATATCATGGGGAGGGGGGCAGTTCAGATCTATGAGGTTGCTAAAGTCAAGGTTTTCGACCATCTGTCTGTAATTCGCGTCAATATTCTGCAGAAAGGTGTCATAGTACGCTCGTTCCCGGTTCTTTTCAATAAAACTCGTGGGCAGTTGGTCTGAAAGAGAAAAACACGAAATTATATCATTTTCTGTTCTTCATAATAAATCGACATATTGACCGTGCACAATCAAATACTAGGTATAAACTTATCATGCCATTATCTTACTCATTAACGATTCTTGATATCAACGCCATGCAGGCTATTATTTTTGAGTGTCTGCAATGTAAATAAAGAATTGAATTATGCTCTTTCGGACATCGGATGGAGCTAACAATTATGGCAGTGCCTTGCTTTGACAAGACAGAACGAGCTTTTCTAACGGTTTGATCTGTGGCATAATTTTTTTCTAAAGCCATGTTGATTTGATTACATGGGTGACATCCTCCCGGAACCTCAAAATTGATACGAGCGTGCGAATAAAAAAAAAGTTTAGCAAAAACAGTTGCCTTCATTATGAAATTTACGTGGTCAGGAAGGTTGAACAAACGACTGAATTAGTATCGTTTTCCGATATCTTTTTTTACAACGTACGGCATACATCTGACCATTTTGTTGCTGCATTGTATGATTTACAATATGGTAGAAAACGTTTTGTTATTTTTGGAATCGGAATAAATTTTGAAATTGATGCGCGCGCGCGGATGTCATCCATAACATCAAATCAACATGGCCTAACGAAGACGTAACTCATTTCCAAATGCATGGGAACTACACATACCGGGCAAACCACGAGAAGGATCGAAGTTACGTATTTCCGGCAGGAGCAGGCCTGTGTTGGGGGCTTCGGAGTCTTGCCTGTACTGTAGCACCCAGCGGGGCGGGGCGATGACGACGTCTTCAGTGTCCTGCAAGTCCCTAACACGGACTCCATCCTGATTACGTAGCTCCATCAGTGCTCTCCTAAACTGTTTCAGTTTAAGGTTGTACTTTCTCAAGTTTCTTAGGTCGGTTGACAAAAGGTAGTCACGCATTCTTCGATAGTCGAAGACTGAAAAGGGGCAAACGGGCAGATTCAATCGGGCTTGTCCTCTACGTGGCTGAGATGTTTATAGTAGCTATAAAGTGCTCAGTGTTTATAGGAGTTATAAAGTGTTCAATTTTTGTAGTAGATATAAAGTCTTCAATGTTAAGTAGATGTAAAATATTCACTGTTAATTAGTAGATAAAAAGTGCTAACTGTTTATGCATACGATTAGATATGGGAGAGAGTGAAAGTGTGAGTTTATGGTAGATATGAAGTGTTCAGCGTTTAGTGGATGTAGGGTTTTCACAGCTTATAGCAGATATATACGTTCAGATATTTTCACTGTGTAGTAGACATAAAGTGTTCACTGTTTGTGGCAGATACGAAGTATTCTACCACGGTTGTTTTTAATCATATACGTTAAATTACATCATATATCTTCCGAGATTAACTCTCTAGTTGAGCGGTAAAAACTACTTATGGAGAATATGATAAAGAACGAAATATTCTTGTCCCCCGACAGTCAATTTTATAATATTAACGCAACAATACTCATACTGCAAAGACAGCGTACCTGTATCGAGATCTGGGGGTGTTATGTCGGGGCAGACTGAAAAAAGACACACATGATACTTTAATCCGAAAATAATTTTATCAGGTTGGTATAAAATGGGATAATGGAGTTTTTTTCTTCACAGCCGGGAATGTCTCTCACCTGCTTATGTTTAGATGCCTATTACACATCTTCGTCAGAGCTTCTGACTGGAGTGTTGCTTATATGTGTTCTCGCCGCAAAAGCGCCACCTATAGCGGCGAGAAGCAGCACTCCAGTCAGAAGCTGTGAAGAAGGTCTCTGATAGGCGTCGAAACGTAAGCAGGTGGGAGAAATAACTGGTTGTGAAAAAGAAAACTACAATATTCCATGATCATACACTGCACTTTCATTTTTGGAGGGATGCATTATAAGAATGTTCACCTTGAATATTCACCTTGAAATCATCTCCATATTCTTTCAAATATAGTTTTCTCTTTTAAAAACAACGATAAACATTGGAATCATCATACTAACGGTCGGAATGCCACACACTAGGTTACATGAATAAGATGTGTTACTTTTTTTTTTCAATCTACAGTTTACACTTTGCTGATGGTATATGGCCCGACCGCATGTGGACGATCAACAACCATTGACATTTCCATTTAACATCTTTTGGCATCAGTGCCATCGGCCATCCTACAATGCGCTTGGTTGATCTTCTATCTAAAAGTAGAATGTAACTTCACTTACCTATCATCCTGGATGTTGTTGTTTTTTCTGGAAAATAGGTAAAAAAAACGATATCGATAAATTACAGTAAGATTTGCTCATCTGTTCCCAACAAAATTTGCATTTGATCTGCACACCTTTTCACAAAGAAACGTTGAACCCACCTTTTTTTGCATACTGCAAGAGCAAAACAAGATATAGCCTTTCTGTGAATTTCTTGTTTTATCCATTTTAAATTGACTGAACTCATGTGGGACACAACAAGACAAACCAACACAGATACCGAAAATGATACCGCCGTGACAAAAAAGATCTTCGAAACAAAAGTGTAAACTGACGAAAACACGTATCAATGTTTTTCCACAGCTAAAGATGTCTTGCAAGGTGACAACTGCCATTCACAAAACTGTTTGCCCATTATCTATTACGGTTTGGGCGAAACTACTTAACCTGAACAGAATATAGCTTCACTTACTTGTTGGTAAGGGTGGGGTAGTTGTCTCTGAAAAAAATACATGAAATAAGGTATTGATTAATTTCAGAAAGCCCTTATTCGTTTGCCTCTAATTTAGTTATGTTAAACGGATATCAGACTTGCGATATATACATGTGATATAGAGAAGAACATTGATACATCTAAATGTCGCAAATAAGGTCGCCAGAGAGACAGAAGCACAAAGTCTGGAACAAAATTGGCCCATGCAGTTTTCAAATTGGCCCCATCCGCTAGTGGGCGCAACCCTACACCACTTAATCTCTACCGTAATAGCTATCTACCACTCAAAAATCACAACCACAGCACGAGATATTAAAACTGGACCTTCCGCTGCATTACCTTAGAAATCCACTAGATGGCCCATTATCGAAGTTAGAGAGAGAGAGAGAGAGAGAGAGAGAGAGAGAAACGGCACCGAAGACATATTATCAGTTTCTTTGTTAAGGTACTAAACAAGCCTTTTACCTCCACAGACCATAGGGACAGGTGGTTCGCCTTCTCTCCCGTGACAGATGCAGGTTGTACCATCTTCTGTGAGGACGGTCCCGTCTTCGTAGTACTCTCCGTTATGTTCGCAACCTGGAACATGGAGAACAAAATATGAAAACCGAAAGTTCTGCTGCATTTCCTTCAATTAAGTTCCTTCAATGTAAACAGTGGGTTTCTTATACCAACGGTTATAACAGACTTACATCCGACTCCAAAGTTATCCCAATTAAGGATTTCGCCGTTTTCAGTACACGCCGCACCGCCTCCATTACAGTCTGGCGTCTCGTATATTGTCGTTCCTGGAGGATACATTTGGCCACCGTACTCACAGCCGGGAGGCTGGGTTGTCGACAGTTGTGTGGTGGTCAACGTTGTTAATGGATTGGTTGTTGATGGTTCTGTAGAGGATGCCAGTGGCTTGGTTGTCGGCGGTTGGGCTGTGGATGTGGCATTCGCTAGAATGACAAGATTGAATTTCACTTGACGTGAATGTAGAAAAGACATAAAGCAGTGCTATCTTATCAATTCTACGGCAAGAGAAGATTGGTACAATAATGCAACAATGCTTGCACGAACTGTTACCTCCGGGAAGGGAAGGAGGTTCTCCGACGACGGAAGTACTGCTTTTTGGCTGTGTATGTGTGTTCGCACCTCGAACGCAATCATTTTAATGGAGTTGTGTGAATTTTGGTATGTGGTTAGTTATTCAGATCCCATAGAAACATGGCGATTCTTGGACAGCGAGCAGTATTTTCAGGTACTGAAGCTTCACAGGTCAACACCTACTTCCTGAAAGTAGTGTTGCATACTAGTAGTAGTATTCCAACGACAACACTTTTCAATTAGTGGCCAAATCCGATGTATTGATAAACACCATAGCTGCATGCGTACCAATGGACAATGCATCGTTGCTGTGTTTTTTTCTGGAAGAGCTGCGAAGCAGTGTGTGTAAGGTGGGGTTAAGAAAAAAAAACTAACAAGACTTACACAACATAACACCAAAGTTTTAGGTAAACAGGATAACATGAAAAAAATTTCGATAGCGAGATATGTACATAACAGATAAGTGACATGCCTGACTGAAAGGTATGAAAAAATCAAAAGAAAATACCACAATCGTGCCCACAGTGAGGTACTGCAGCCATACGTCCAACCCACCATTTGGCAGAGAGCAGCTGTCCTCGGAGAGTCGTGGACAAATCGAAGCATCCCACTCAACACCGGCGGCCAGAGCTCGTTCCCCACATGTAGCGTTGATCTCATGGCAAAAAGAGCGGCATGGAAATCTGTAAAATTGCATGTTTGTTACATCCATAGAAATCAGATTGCTACAGTTGCGCAAGACAATATTTATTAGAACTTTTCGATATACTGGATCGGTTGGATTGAGACCGAGGTTCTTATATTTTCCTGTTACATAAAAACAATCAGTGACAGAGTACATTATTTCCATTCCACCATACCTCCAATCATTTTATAGATAGTTTTCAACTTCCCAAAATACTCACATTTGTCCTTTAGACGTACACTGGGGAAAAAAAATCGAGCACAAAAAGAAATTCAAGTCTGGATGACAGTCACTGATTGAGTCGTATGTTGGGAACACTGTCGGGGCAGCCTGAAGAGCAAAGTCTTGAGTTGGCCACTGGAAGATGTTCGGGAAGGATGTTTGGGAGTACGGCAGGCCCATGCAACCGCTGTACTGGATGGGTTCGCACTCTAAAGTAGATTTGGGAAAAGGAAAATACCGATAGATGAGGAGATATACCACATCATGAAATGTTGGAAACGGCATTCGCAGTAAATGATGCGTTTGATATTAGCATACGTAACAGAAGGAGCTGGAAAAGGAAAGTGGAGGAGGCTGATACTGGAGGCTACCATGGTCCCCGACCCTTAGGCATGAGGATCGGACCAGGTAAAGGTAAAGGTAACAGAAGGAGCATTTGCATAATTCTTTAATCCTTGACGAAGACATGGTTTTTAAGTACCTGCTGCCTGTTCGACCAGAGAGCAGGTCGGATCGTTGCCCTGGTCAGGAAATACGTCGCATGAAAATGATAAACCCAACCCGACAGGTGAGCACTTAGCGTCTATTTCCTCGCAGAAACTCCTGCAAAGCTGTATCTGCAGTTAAGAAGAAACACTACATGAATCAACCTAGCCCCACAAGTACATGCTAGCAATGTCGCACCACAAGTACATTACAGTACATACAAGGACAGGGCGGACCACACAAATTATATCAACTTCTCAGTTACAGTTTTCACTCGCAGTAATTGTTTCTCTTACCTGCGTGCCATTGTCACATTGAGGCAAAAACATCCTACAAAATGCTGTATAGACGCTTGGGTAGCAGCTTGTTGAAATGTTGCCCAGGTTCGATCCAAAAAATAGGTACTCTCTCGAAGTGATCATCTGCTGGAACGACAGATGGCCAAATGCGTTCGGGAATGACATGGTATTGTACCCGGTGAGGGGTTCGCATATGCCTTGGAATGCTTGTGGAAAGGGTTCACATGCACCTGTAGAAAAGGAACATAACAAAGATTGATATAAAGATCAATCTAACTCCATCTGATTCCTCCTATAACTACACAAATAATGATCTAAGTGTGAAATTAGCGTCCAGCCAATATTGTTTTCTGGACACAAATAATGTGTTGGAAGACCAGGACAACGTGATGATAAGAAAACTAACTTCCACGACCTCTTACCCTCGCCAGGTAATTTTTCTTATTACAATGTTATTAGTAACTATTGGAATCACCTAATGTATATGATATATGACTTACAGTGCTCACAAACAAACTTTTGTAATTAATCGTAGGGGGAAACTTCTTCAGAATTGTAAAAAAAAAGGTACTGCGTCAAAACACCGAATGACCTATCATCATGCATTCGATCAACCTTACAATCTAACAAAGCATCCTTCTCTTCAACATGTCAATTTTTTTAGTTTACCGGATGTTGGCTCAAGACATTCCACGTCATCCCTGCTCGGCAGATCTTCACAGCTTCTTGGCCATTCCTCACCGATAGCTTGCAGGGGACCTTCACAGCTGGCTCGAACTTCATCACACAGTTCTCGGCATGGTGGGGTCTGAGCAATAAACAACATTATCAAGAATTTTGGAGGCTATATAGGAATTCCCTCTTTATTTACCATTAACTTTAGGTAGATGAACTTTGTGTGATGATGTAGTGGATGTGTTAAAAGACAAAGTCATGTGAATAAGACATCTTACGGGAACGCTAGGTCTGTCTTACACGTTGAAAGTTCCATAACTCACTTGCTGGTCATCCTCGCACTTAGGAAACAGCGTCGTGCACACGAGGAATTCAAATGACGGATGACATCCCGATGCTCGGTTCAGGGCAAGCGCAGCTGGTAAAGACGCTGTCTGTGTGGTTTGGTTTAGGTAGTTGGGTAGAGATGTGTTCTCATACGGCAAGAGATGGGTGCAAATGAACTCTGCTGAAGGAGTTATAGGTTGACATACACCTACACAAATGAAACAAAAATACAAATGATCGTCAGACCAACACTTCAGACACAATATTGTTTTAGCCTTTTATACACGTAATATGTCTAATACATGTTAAGTACTTCTTTTCTAATTATCCACACGAAGCACACTGACTAAATGGAGAAAAGTCCCTCAACGACAAAGTTACAGTTAAAAGAGATGGCAAAAGATGACTGTATTCCATTGGCTTGAAGATAATGTAGAGCATATTATTTGAACTAAATGCAGCAGGATGACTTCTCATCGGTATGAAATACTGAAGATAATAAGCAGAGATTGCTAAAACACTACCTTACCGAGGGGTTCATTACTGCTACAAACTGCCGGGTACTCGTCGGTGCCATCAGCACAGTCCTGAACTCCGTTACAAAACTTGACGTATGATAAACACTCGCGGCTGACAAAGCATCGGAATCCGGTACATTGCTCTGTTCAAGGGGAGCAGAAAGACGTTAACCAAGTGAAACATTCAGGCAATACAGTCTTTAGATTCAATAGCCCCGAATTCTGGTAAGAATACAAAGATGTGTCCTGTTCACAATTAATGCTGAACGCTAATAGACAGGGCAAAAGACAATCATCTCATTGTCTCTTGGATATTCAAATTAGCAGTCTTTTATGCAGTCCCTCGGTGTAGGTTCCTTTTTTTATACATACAAAACGCCTGTCGATTGCTGACCATGACTATCATTGTAATGAAGCATGAATAGACAATATATAATGGCAAACGTGGAGCACAGAAAGGGGGGCCCTCCCAAAACAAAAAGAAAACTGCAAGAGCGTGTTATTTTCGCACAACTAGTTGTTTTAATCTTACCAGCGGTCGTCCTTTGCCCTTGAGTTGTGCTCGCAGATACTGTAGCTCTTGACGCTGGAAAGAGATAAAAAATCGTCGATCGCACGCGAGTAGTGAATGCCATACTTATGTTTTAATTGTATGTGTTCGTTTATGCTTCAAATATCATGATAACGTTCAAAAGGAAAATCTATCTGCGAGTAGAAGTGATCAACAGATCATTCAAAACTGCTTTAATCTTACCGGTGGTTGTTGTTGGCCCTTGAGTTGTGTTCGCTGGAGTTGTAGCTCTGTCCGCTGGAAAGGAACACAACGGTCATGCGCGAGCAGGGAATATCAAACTTAAGTTTGAACTGAACGTTTTTGGGTAAACATCAAATATTATATATGTTTATATTCAAATGGAAATCATATCTGAAATTAGAAGAGATCAACAGATTGGGCAAATAAAATTATACACTGTTAACATAATGGAAATTCAAATAAACAGGAAAACATGACAGAAACTTGACAAAAATCTGTACATAAAATACACAAATGAAAGAACCTGACCGATAGTTATGAAACAATTAAACCAAAGAGGTATCTAAATCATGCCAACAATTAGATACTGCAGCCATACGTTCAACCCACCATTTGGTAGAGAGCAGTTGTCCTCGGGGAGTTGTGGACAGATAGAAGCATCCCATTGAGCACCGACGGCCAGAGCTCGTTCCCCACATGTAGCGTTAATCTCATAACAGAATGAGCGGCATGGCGGGCTGTAAAATAGCATGTGAAAATCGGATTGCTACAGTTCCATAAGACAAAGTGATATTTGTTAGAACTTTTTCGATGTATTGGATGGGTTGGACTGAGACCGAGGTTCTTATCTTTATTCTCCCTTTTAAATATAAATAATCATTCACGCTCCGCCATACAACCAATTATTTTATAATAATTCTCAACTTCCCAAAATACTCACATTTGTCCTTCAGACGTACACTGGGGAAAGAAAACCGAGCACAAGAAGAAATTCAAGTCCGGATGACAGTCACTGATTTGATCGAATTGTGGGAACACAAACGGGGCAGCCCCAAGAGCCACGTCTTGACTCGGCCACTGCAAGACGTTCGGGAAGGATGTTTGGGAGTACGACAGGCCCATGCAACCGCTGTACCGGATGGGTTCACACTCTAAAGTAGAGGGAAAATAGGAAATTCAGATAGTTTAAACTGTAAACTTCTAGATAGACAACATAAAGATGATACATTTGATCTTTGCATACGTAACAGACATTTGCAGCATTCTTTGATCCTTTAAGAAGACATGGTTCTTCGTACCTGCTGGCTGCTCGACCAGAGAGCATGTCGGATCGTCGCCTCGGTCGGGAAATACGTCACATGAAAATGGTAAACCCAGCCCGACAGGTGAGCACCTTGCGTCCATTTCCTCGCAGACACTCGTGCAAAGCTGTATCTGCATTCAAGAAGAAACACCGCACCGCATGAATCAACCTGCACCACAACTACCTGCTATTTCGAGTGAATACTGATCTAATGCATGGATTCGTACATGCATATCATGCATCAGGACAGATACAAGAACAGGGCGGACTACACAAAATATCTTAGTTACAGTTTTCAAAATCGCAATAACTGTTTTCACTCGCAATAACTGTTTCTCTTACCTGCATGCCATTCTCACATTGAGGCAAAAACATCCTACAAAAGGCTGTATAGGCGCTTGGGTAGCAGACTGCCGAAATGTTGCCTAGGATTGATCCAAAAAGGGAGTACTCTCTCGAGGTGATCATCTGCTGGAACGACAGATGGCCAAATGCGTTCGGGAATGACACAGTATTGTACCCGGTGAGGGGTTCACATACGCCTTGGAATGATTCTGGAAAGGGTTCACATGCACCTGTAGAAAAGGAACATAACAAAGATTGATATAAAGATCGACTTGAAGCCCTCTGATTCCTTCTATAGCTACACAAATAATGATCTAAGTGTGAAACTGGTGCCCAGTTAATATTGCTTTCTGCACACAAATGATGTGTCACAAGACAGAACAACGTGCTGATTAAAAACTAGAGTTCCACGACCTCATACCTTCGCCAAGTAATTTTTCTCATTTCAATGTTATTAGTAACTATTGGAATCACCTAATGTATATGATATATGACTTATAGTGCTCACTTACAAACTTTTGTAATTAAGCGTAGGGGGAAACTTCTTCGGAATTGTAAAAAAAAAATCAATATACTCTGACATAAGATATTGCGTTAAAATACCGAATGACCTATCACCTTGTATTCGATCAACCTGCACCTGTGAGGCGCTACAGGATTACAATCTAATTAAGCATCCTTCTCTTCAACATGTCAAACTAATAAGCTTACCGGGTGTTGGCTCAAGACATTCCGCGTCATCCCTGCTCGGAAGATCTGCACAGCTTCTTGGCCATTCTTCACCGATAGCTTGCAGGGGACCTTCACAGCTGGCTCGAACTTCATCACACAGTTCTCGGCATGGTGGGGTCTGAGCAATAAACAACATTATCAAGAATTTTGGGGGCTAAACAGGAATTCCCTCTTTATTTACCATTAGCTTTAGGTAGATGAACTTTGTTTGATGATGTAGTGAATGTGTTATAAGACAAAGTCATGTGGAGAAGACGAGCAATCAGGATCATAATGCATCTTACGGGAACGCTAGGTCTGTCTTACACGTTGAAAGTTCCATAACTCACTTGCTGGTCATTCTCGCACTTTGGAAACAGCGTCGTGCACACGAGGAATGCAAATGACGGGTGACATCCCGATGCTCGGTTCAGGGCAAGTGCGGCTGGTACAGACGCTGTCTGTGTGGTTTGGTTTAAGTAGTTCGGTAGAGATGTGTTCTCATACGGCAAGAGATGGGTGCAAATGAACTCTGCTGAAGGAGTGATAGGCTGGCATACACCTAAACAAGTAAAACAAAAATACAAATGATCGTCAGACCAACCCTTCAGACATTATATTGTTTTAGCCTTTTATACACGTAATATGTCTTATACATGTTAAGTACTTCTTTTCTAATTATCCACGAAGCACACTAACTAGATGGAGAAAAGTGCCTCAACGACAAAGTTACAGTTAAAAGAGATGGCAAAAGATGGCTGTATTCCATTGGCTATAGGATAATGTAGAGCATATTATTTGAACTGAATGCAGCAGGATGACTTCTCAACGGTATGAGAGATTGAAGATAAGCAGAGATTGCTAAAACACTACCTTACCGAGGGGTTCATTACTGCTACAAACTGCCGGGTACTCGTCGGTGCCATCAGCACAGTCCTGAACTCCGTTACAAAACTTGACGTATGATAAACACTCGCGGCTGACAAAGCATCGGAATCCGGTACATTGCTCTGTTCAAGGGGAGCAGAAAGACGTTAACCAAGTCAAACATTTGGGCAATACAGTCTTTAGATTCAATAGCCCCAAATTCTGGTAAGAATACATAGATGTGTCCTGTTCAGCATTTATGCTGAACGCTAATAGACAGGGCAAAAGACAATCATCTCATTGTCTCTTGGATATTCAAATTAGCAGTCTTTTATGCAGTCCCTCGGTGTAGGTTCCTTTTTTTATACATACAAAACGCCTGTCGATTGCTGACCATGACTATCATTGTAATGAAGCATGAATAGACAATATATAATGGCAAACATGGAGCACAGAAAGGGGGGCCCTCCCAAAACAAAAAGAAAACTGCAAGAGCGTGTTATTTTCGCACAACTAGTTGTTTTAATCTTACCAGCGGTCGTCCTTTGCCCTTGAGTTGTGCTCGCAGATACTGTAGCTCTTGACGCTGGGAAGGGATAAAAAATCGTCGATCGCACGCGAGCAGTGAATGCCATACTTATGTTTTAATTGTATGTGTTCGTTTATGCTTCAAATATCATGATAACGTTCAAAAGGAAAATCTATCTGCGAGTAGAAGAGATCAACAGATAATTCAAAACTGCTTTAATCTTACCGGTGGTTGTTGTTGGCCCTTGAGTTGTGCTCGCTGGAGTTGTAGCTCTGTCCGCTGGAAAGGAACACAACGGTCATGCGCGAGCAGGGAATATGAAACTTAAGTTTGAACTGAATGTTTTTGGGTAAACATCAAATATTATATATGTTTATATTCAAATGGAAATCATATCTGAAATTAGAAGAGATCAACAGATTGGGCAAATAAAATTATACACTGTTAACATAATGGAAATTCAAATAAACAGGAAAACATGACAGAAACTGGACACAAAATCTGTACATAAAATACACGAATGAAAGAACCTGACCGACAGTTATGAAACAATTAAACCAAAGAGGTATCTAAATCATGCCAACAATTAGATACTGCAGCCATACGTTCAACCCACCATTTGGTAGAGAGCAGTTGTCCTCGGGGAGTTGTGGACAGATAGAAGCATCCCATTGAGCACCGACGGCCAGAGCTCGTTCCCCACATGTAGCGTTAATCTCATAGCAGAATGAGCGGCATGGCGGGCTGTAAAATAGCATGTGAAAATCGGATTGCTACAGTTCCATAAGACAAAGTGATATTTGTTAGAACCTTTTCGATGTATTGGATGGGTTGGATTGAGACCGAGGTTCTTATCTTAATTCTTCCTGTTAAATAAAAATAATCAGTGACTCAGTCACATCATTCACGCTCCGCCATACAACCAATTATTTTATAATAATTCTCAACTTCCCAAAATACTCACATTTGTCCTTCAGACGTACACTGGGGAAAGAAAACCGAGCACAAAAAGAAATTCAAGTCCGGATGACAGTCACTGATTTGATCAAATTGTGGGAACACAAACGGGGCTGCCCCAAGAGCCACGTCTTGACTCGGCCACTGCAAGAGGTTCGGGAAGGATGTTTGGGAGTACGACAGGCCCATGCAACCGCTGTACCGGATGGGTTCACACTCTAAAGTAGAGGGAAAATAGGAAATTCAGATAGTTTAAACTTTAAACTTCTAGATAGACAACATAAAGATGATACATTTGATCTTTGCATACGTAACAGACATTTGCAGCATTCTTTGATCCTTTATGAAGACATGGTTCTTCGTACCTGCTGGCTGTTCGACCAGAGAGCATGTCGGATCGTCGCCTCGGTCGGGAAATACGTCACATGAAAAAGGTAAACCCAGCCCGACAGGTGAGCACCTTGCGTCCATTTCCTCGCAGACACTCCTGCAAAGCTGTATCTGCATTCAAGAAGAAACACCGCACCGCATGAATCAACCTGCACCACAACTACCTGCTATTTCGAGTGAATACTGATCTAATGCATGGATTCGTACATGCATATCATGCATCAGGACAGATACAAGAACAGGGCGGGCTACACAAAATATCTTAGTTACAGTTTTCAATCGCAATAACTGCTTTCACTCGCAATAACTGTTTCTCTTACCTGCATGCCATTCTCACATTGAGGCAAAAACATCCTACAAAAGGCTGTATAGGCGCTTGGGTAGCAGACTGCCGAAATGTTGCCTAGGATTGATCCAAAAAGGGAGTACTCTCTCGAGGTGATCATCTGCTGGAACGACAGATGGCCAAATGCGTTCGGGAATGACACAGTATTGTACCCGGTGAGGGGTTCACATACGCCTTGGAATGCTTGTGGAAAGGGTTCACATGCACCTGTAGAAGAGGAACATAACAAAGATTGATATAAAGATCAACCTAACGCCATCTGATTCCTCCTATAACTACACAAATAATGATCTAAGTGTAAAACTGGTAACCAATAAATATTGTTTTCTGCACACAAATAATGTGTTGGTAGACCAGAACAACGTGCTGATTAAAAACTAGAGTTCCACGACCTCATACCTTCGCCAAGCAATTTTTCTCATTATAATGTTATTAGTAACTATTGGAATCACCTAATGTATATGATATATGACTTACAGTGCTCACTTACAAACTTGTGTAATTATGCGTAGCGGGAAACTTCTTCAGAATTGTAAAAAAAAAAAAAGATATTGCGTTAAAACACCGAATGACTTATCATCATGCATTCGATCAACCTTACAATCTAACTAAGCATCCTTCTCTTCAACATGTCAATTTTTTTTAGTTTACCGGATGTTGGCTCAAGACATTCCACGTCATCCCTGCTCGGCAGATCTTCACAGCTTCTTGGCCATTCCTCACCGATAGCTTGCAGGGGACCTTCACAGCTGGCTCGAACTTCATCACACAGTTCTCGGCATGGTGGGGTCTGAGCAGTAACAACATTATCAAGAATTTTGGAGGCTATATAGGAATTCCCTCTTTATTTGCCATTAGCTTTAGGTAGATGAACTTTGTGTGATGATGTTGTGGATGTGTTAAAAGACAAAGTCATGTGAATAAGACTAGCAATCAAGATCATGATGCATCTTACGGGAACGCTAGGTCTGTCTTACACGTTGAAAGTTCCATAACTCACTTGCTGGTCATCCTCGCACTTAGGAAACAACGTCGTGCACACGAGGAATTCAAATGACGGATGACATCCCGATGCTCGGTTTAGGGCAAGCGCAGCTGGCAAAGACGCTGTCTGTGTGGTCTGGTTCAGGTAGTTCGGTAGAGATGTGTTCTCATACGGCAAGAGATGGGTGCAAATGAACTCTGCTGAAGGAGTTATAGGTTGACATACACCTACACAAATGAAACAAAAATACAAATGATCGTCAGACCGACACTTCAGACATAATATTGTTTTAGCCTTTTTATACACGTAATATGTCTAATACATGTTAAGTACTTCCTTTCTAATTATCCACACGAAGCACACTGACTAAATGGAGAAAAGTCCCTCAACGACAAAGTTACAGTTAAAAGAGATGGCAAAAGATGGCTGTATTCCATTGTCTTGAGGATAATGTAGAGCATATTATTTGAACTGAATGCAGCAGGATGACTTCTCATCGGTATGAAAGACTGAAGATAAGCAGAGATTGCTAAAACACTACCTTACCGAGTGGTTCATTACTGCTACAAACTGCCGGGTACTCGTCGGTGCCATCAGCACAGTCCTGGACTCCGTTACAAAACTTGACGTATGATAAACACTCTCGGCTGACAAAGCATCGGAATCCGGTACATTGCTCTGTTCAAGGGGAGCAGAAAGACGTTAACCAGGTGAAACATTTAGGCAATACAGTCTTTAGATTCAATAGCCCCAAATTCTGGTAAGAATACATTGATGTGTTCGTTTATGCTTCAAATATTATGATAACGTTCAAAAGGAAAATCTATCTACGAGTAGAAGAGATCAACAGATCATTCAATACAAGCTGCTTTAATCTTACCGGTGGTTGTTGTTGGCCCTGGAGTTGTGCCTACAGTTGTTAACGCTGGAAAGGAACAAAAAAGGTAGCCGATCATGTGCGGGCAGTGAACTTGAGTTTGAACTGAATGTTTTTTTGTGAATTTCAAATATTATATATGATGATGTTCAACTGGAAGATCTATCTGCAGGTAGAAGAGATCAACAGATCGACAAAATATGGAGTTAACTAGAATTGGGTGAATCAAATTGTGCAAAAGAAGTAACATATCAATAGAAGCATATCATGCAACCACTGTACCGGATGGGTTCACATATCCTAGAATGAATAAAGGGCAATGGAACATTCAGGTAGCTAAAGCTTGCGATGATATTCCACACACTGTGTACGAGGAAATTTTGGTCATGACCAATAGATGACACGTTTGGTATTAGCATTCGTAACAGAAGGGGCATTTGCAACATTCTTACAGCCTTTACGTAGACATTGCGTTTAATGCCCGTTGGCTGATCGAAAGGAAAATAAAGGCCCCCGATTAGCAAATGATCGATTAAAACATCATCACCACAACTAAGGTACACATGAACATCAGGTACAGATGAAACTATTCTCATTCGATCGTCAACACTATAAATTCAAACTCAATTAGCTATTTCACGGAAGTTTGTGTTCTTCGACGTCTTGTTTTGTTACCTTCGCGACGAAATTTCGTCGAGAAGGTTATTTTTTATGCATGTCTGTGTGTCTGTTAGTGAACAGAATAAGTCGAGAACGCCTGGATGGTTTGTTGTCGTAGTTGGTGTGTCGGTGTGTATGTGGGAAATCTCAAGATGATTAGATTTTGGGCGAAGTGTTTTGCATAATTAACGAGAAAAGTGTAAAAATGTGTTATATTGTATGCTGAAGTATGTGTACGTGTTGGCTGTGTTGTTTCAAGGCGTCATGGATAGGGGTAGGGGTCCTGAGGGGCCATGTTGAAGGCAGGAAACGTCAGTTACTGACAAATTGGCTGTCAGCCAGCTGTAGGCATTGGTAAGGTATAAGCAGCCGAAAGTGGTGTAATATGGATTACAGGATGTAGTCTGAAAGTTATTACCTTTGCTGAGAAGGTTATATTCTACTGAGCATGTCTGTGTGTCTGTTAGTGAACACGATAAGTCGAGAATTCTTGGATGGATTGCCTTGGTATTTGGTATGTTGGTAGGTCTTGATAAAACCTGAAAATGAATAGATTTTGGGCCCCTTAGCGGCTTGTTACGGTACTGCAGCGGAACTTCCTGTTATGATATCTCGTGTTGTGGACATGCTATGGAACTGATTTTTGAGTGGTAGATAGCCCGTTGAACAGAGAGTAAGTGGTATAGGTTTGGGCCCCCTAGCAACTTTTTTTGAACTGCAGGGGCAGGTTTTGCATCAGACTTTGAAAGGGAATTACTCAAGAAGGGCTTGGTGGATGGTCATAAATTTTTGTAAGTACATAGCTTGAGTGCTGATGTACATGATTAGATACTTATTATGCAAATCAGTATCTAATTTGCATAATTAATGAGGAAAGTTTATACATCCATCAATTTCCATGATAGGACTCTCAAACATGTGACATATGTAACTGAGGAAGAGAGAAATATTAATAGATATCAGCTTTGCAAATTAGAACCTCATTTACATAATTAATGAGAAAAACTATAACTCGAGATGGTCTTGATGGATGGTCATGATTTTTGGTATGTAGATAGCTTACGTGATGCTTTGTATGATTGGATGATAATTATGCAAATCAAATTCTAACTCGCATAATTAATGAGGCAATTTTAAAATCTGCTGTGTTCCATGATATGACTATTCAAATATGTGACATTTGTAATTAAGGAAGAGAGGAATGTTGATAGATAGGAAATATGCAAATGTGGGCCTAATTTGCATAATCAATGAGAAACTACTATAATTCCATACTAGTAAATGACGGCAATTTCATACTTGTGGCATTAGGAAGTTGTGTGAATGTGAACACCATTGAATCAACTTATGCTAATAAGGAGGGAGCTTATTTGCATAATTGATGATAAAAGTTAGCATAACCTTCTTTGTTAAGCTCATAGTCATAACAAGGAGGTTTGGACAACTTATGTTATTTGGGTGAAGAGGATCGACTGGTATGATTGATGATTGATGAAAAACACTCCTAATACGTCAGTAATAAAGGTCAAAGTCATTTGGCGAAGGTATGAGGTCGCAGAACTCTTGTTTTGTTTGTGATGAGATCCCCCACCCACAAAAACCTCCCACACGCCCACCCACACCTTTTTAATGAACGTAGAAATGTTCTCATCAGGAAATATGTCCTTGACTGGGCCACTTCTCTAACTCAGCCCGATGCAAAGGTAGATAAAACAAGAGTTCTACGACCTCATACCTTCGCCAAATGATTTTAACCTTTATGAGTGTTTATCACCAATCATAAATCATACCAGTTAATCGTCTTCACTCAAATAACGTAAGTTGTCAAAAGTATGAGCTTAACAAAGAGGCTTATGCCAACATTTATCATCAATTATGCAAATGAGGTCCTTATTAGCATAATTTGATTCGATGGTGTTCACATTCACACAACTTCTAAATGCCACAAATGAAATTGCCGTCATATACTAGTACGCAATTATAGCAGTTTCTCATGAATAATGCAAATTAGGCCCCCATTTGCATATTTTCTATCTATCAACATTCCTCTCTTCCTCAGTTACAAATGTCACATATTTGAATAGTCATATCATGGAACACAGCGGGTTTTTAAAATTGCCTAATTGATTATGCAAATTAGATACTGATTTACATAATAAGTATCTAATCATGTACATCATCACTCAAGCTATCTAGTTACGAAAAATCATGACCATCCATCAAGCCCATCTTGAGTTATAGTATTTTCTCATTAATCATGCAAATGCGGTCTTCATTTGCATAGATTTGCATAGTTGATATCTATTGATATTTCTCTCTTCCTCAGTTACAGATGTCACATGTTTGAGAGTCATATCATGGAAGTTGGCGGATGTATAAACTTTCCTCATTGATTATGCAAATTAGATACTGATTTACATAATAAGTATCTTATCATGTACATCATCGCCCAAGCTATCTACTTACCAAAAATCATGACCATCCATCAAGCCCATCTTGAGTTATTCTCTTTCAAAGTCTGAAGCAAAACCGGTACCTGCTCCCGCAGTGCAAAAAAAAGCTGCTAGGGGGGCGAAACCTATACAACTTACTCTCTGTCCAAAGGGCTATCTACCACTCAAAAATCAGTTCCATGGCATGTCCAGAACACGAGATATCAAAAACAGGAAGTTCCGCTGCATTGCCGTAACAAGCCGCTAGGGGGCCCAAAATCTAATCATTTTCAGGTTTCATCAAGACCTACCAACATACCAAATACCAAGACAATCTTTCCAAGAATTCTCGACTTATCGTGTTCACTATACACAGACACACAGACACGTTCTGTAAAATATAACCTTCTCGGCTAAGGTAATAACTATCAGACTACATCCTGTATTAATCTATATTACACCCACCCTTCATCAAATACTTCTTCAGCAATACATATCCATACTCTTAGTGCACACTTCCACACAACCTCCATGCACACCATACAGTATAACGTATACTCTTCCTTCTCAGATACAACATGGTTAACTCAACTCACCTACCTCGAACACCGTCCTATCCCCCATGTCCCCATGCTGTGACACTGGACTAATTACTGTTCTTCCTCATATAAGGCCGTGTATATCCAACTTTTGTCTCCCTCCACCACATTCAAAAACACTTTCTGCTGCTTATACCTTTCTCATACCAATGCCTACAGCTGACTGACAAGCCAATTTGTCCCAGCAACTACGTTTCCTGCCTCCCACATGACAACTACCCACCCCTACCACTTATCCATGACCCCTCGAAACAACACCGCCAACACATCCCAGCCAGAACACATACTGAGCAAACAATATAACACATTTCTGCACTTTTCTCGTTAATTATGCAAAGTACTTCGCCCAAAATCTAATCATCTTGAGATTTTTCACATACACACTGACACACCAAATGCGACAACAAACCATCCAGGCGTTCTCGACTTATCGTGTTCACTAACAGACACAAAGACAAGCATAAAAAATAACCTTCTCGACGAAGGTAATAATGGCAGATTCTTGGGACATCGGTGTGTTATCGAAATATTGGTCTATGTCACATACTACAACTCACGTCTCACTATAATTCTATTTTCTGTGTAGAAATGTTTATGCTACTGATTCTTTCGTAAACACCCATGAGGGGCCAGTGTTTTTCTACGTCATTCTACGTGGATGATTCCAAAGCCTTCAGGGGATGTATAAGAGCAGGTTTGGCAACTAGTTGGTTGTGTGAACTTTAACCTCTGACATAGATTGGGATAAGAGCAGTTTGATATCAGCACAACACTATTTGATATTTTGTTCACACTCGACTCCAGTCACGTAATGCACATTCTCGCGTAAATGTATCTAGATTTGACGAACACAGATTTGACTTGTACTACAGCAGCCAGTACTACTATAAGTGGTACTACTAGCACTGGCTGTTGTGGTACAAGAGATCTAGAGAACCACAATGATTTAGTAAAACTTAAAGTTTACCGTTGACAGGGATAAATCATGAGTAACGGAAGACATTGTTCGATGTTTTCCTTAGCCAGAAGGAAGGCCCTCAGTTATGTCAATAGCATACTTCAACAACAATTATGAGACGGGGAAAAATGATACAAGAATGCAGGCATTTCTGATATGGTCAAAACACGGTTTGGCTTATCTTGTGCTGAAATCACCATATGATACCACTTATCATACAGGGGAAAAGAGCATAAACAGGAAATTGGGCATGTTAGAGTAAGTGGGGAAGACGTGAGAAGTCCTGTATACCCCGAGTCTTCATATACGTACACTAAATATAGAAATGTCCTCATCGGGATACGACCTTGACTGGACGTAGACCTCTTCTGATTTGAACTCGCCATCGCCAATAGTATAGTTACCAAAACACTGTCTGTGGGTCATGGATATGTAATCGAAACATTGTTTGGTCTGTGTGATATGCCTACAAGTCACGCTGTGTACAATTTTCAAAAGATTTTTTTCTGTATTTGAAATTAAAGCCCATTTACTTGGATTTTACTAATTCAGGTGAGGCCCGGTATGTTTTTTCTATGTGAATGATTCAAAATGCTTTAGGAGATGAATAAAAGCAGGTTTGGCAACATGATAGTTGTGTGACCTTTGCCCTCTGACGTGGATTTGGAGGGTCATCAGCTACCAGAGCTGTCATGGCCTACCAATTTGTGCATTACCAACTACAAATTTGAACAAAAATGTGATAAAATGTAAATATTGTATAATATTCATTCACGGATTAGGTTTTTTCGATTGATAACATAATGTGGGTTTCTGTTTCATTCTAGTGCAGGTTGTGACTTGTTTATAGTCCAAAGAAAACATTTACGAAAAGACCACACAGCCTACACTATATGTAAAGACATAAGGCCATGTTTATTTGATCATATGGATGACATCCGCGCGCGCATCACTTTTCGTCCGTTAAAAAAAACGTTTTTGGTCATACTGTTTATCGTAAAAGGCAGCAGCAAAATGAGATTTTTTTTATTCGCACGCTCGCATCAGTTTTGGGGTCCCCAGAGGATGTCATCCATTTAATCAAATCAACATGGCCTAATCTTTCTCCATTCATTGTGTAAGTTTGAATTGGCTCTTTGATAACCATCATGGATTGGTGATACGCTTCGTTCACTCGGTAGTTATAGGTCGGGTGTGATGTCATCGTCAACACCGTGGGAAAAGCGCGCCCGAAGGCTTCTTTCTTGCAACTTTACCCATCATTACTCCTCATTACCCACCACTCTTCAAATCGACACAGCCATAATGAAATCATGTGAAGAATTGGAAAAGGTAGCTCAACCTTTGGAAAAATACAAAAGGGCTCAAGAATGGAGTGTTAAGCCTACAGAATAAGCTACGGATGTATCAAGCAAAGCCACTGTCTCACTGGACCCGGGGCCCGTTGGTGGCGTGTTGCGTCCTAGACTGTGTGGATTAGTCTTACCCTTGACTTTATAATTGAGTATAACGTAATAAGTAAAAGTATGACTAAAAAGACAACAAAACACCACACAGAGCGTATGGATGAAATTCGTTTAGCGCGCTGTCAAATCGCTGGGTTTCAGTGAGGTCACCAACGTGTCAGATAGGGGCTTAAGTTGATGGTAGAGGTACCTCAAGTTTTTAAAATCGATAAAAGTTGCACAACGTACCGTTCCCGTAGACGGGGCTCAGATGAAACATCAGGACGACAGAAACGAGTAGGCCGATGATGACCCTGTCAATAGAAAAGTCATTTCACTTTAAATGAACAGTTTATTGACACCATATAGAATTTATCTTATCCCCTTCCTCCAGTTTACACTTGTTTAGGCCCGTATCCATACATACCATGGAACCGCCAAAACGCTTATTTTGTCATTCTCTAGTTCAATTAAAAGTTGCAGCACGGACCTTACGAAGTTTCGTGTGGTTTTTGTGCGCGGTTAACTGCTTTTAACATCATGCAAAGGAGTTCACTTCGTTAGAAACAGAGCCCCTTTTCACCCTTTTGCTGCATGCAATTGTGTACAAAACTCACCACAGGTCAATCGTCTACTAATTTCTAGCTTGATCAGACTTCATACTTCAGTACAATGGCACAAATGCCCAAAATGATTGTAGATAAAACTAGCAAAGGCCGGCGGATCATCAAAAACAATCATTACTGGAAAAAACATCAAGTCATGCTATGAGTCAGTAGCAATTTTCCGTCATTAAGGAGGCCTGGTTTCAAAGGTGATAAAGTGAGTTAAATGACATGGGCCCATTGATGGTTCCCAGATGGCCGAACAATGACGTCACAAATCAACATGGTGGCACCCTTGATTCAAGGGTGATATTCTTTTTGGCTACGCAAAACTTGCAATTATAGAAACTGCGCAGAGAGGTTAGCATGGAAGCGTAACAGATGTCAAGTACAGAACATATTGTGTATATATAGTGTCTGACCAACAGAGGCCATGTAAATATCATCGCCATTCAGGCATGTTATTTTGTCTGTAAGTTGTGATATTTTGAATAAAGAATTGAATTGAATAGAGGGGCAAACGTGAAGCATAATTTTGAACTAAATCACAAATATTGCGTGAGATACATAACTACAAGGCGTGGTTTGGAGACCTTTTGATTGTAATGTAGTGGAATGAGTAAATGACCGAGAGTCATGACATCAGAAACGTCTCACACCATCCGCTCCTGCGTACGTCAGTGTTTTACACTCCTTGAGTTCAACCACGTACAATATACCGCCAGTGTGTGTCAACAGTGGATTGCGTATACCGAGTACCGTGTCGAGGTGTTCGCAACGCAGGACGCGGGGTTTCGACAAGGCTTCCATTCGGCACAAGAATTGTATACTCGACTACGAGACGCGAAAATTATGTCTAAAGTACCCTACACAGTTTTGTAAATTCATTTGTCTTAATATGCGTTTCGACCATACTATGTTAAAAAAAAACATCTCAGCCTGTATTTTTTAACATAATCACAGAGAGACGAGAATCAGTCGAACCTACGTAACAGAGTAGTTTTAGAACCAATGTTTTTGATCAGTATTAGAAGTCCTGTCAGTGCCATTGTATGTACTTATATGTATGCCTGTGCTTAGTCCTGTAGGGCATGAATGTACAATAAAGGCTATTATTATCATCATGTAACCAGGCGTCTGGTAACACATTGACCAACTTCGTACCAAACGCTGTTGCCCAACTCCCAACCAGTGTTGAGAACACCTCAGTCATGGCGCACGTAACCGCGTGTTCAGTAAAATGAGTTAATGTGGGTTTGGAGAGTGTTAATGCTTCACATGGCAACGGCGCCTGGGGCCTTTAAAATGGGGTACAGCAACATCGTGGGAAAAAAAAAAATGTCCACTCTACTGTTGTATGTGAGACACTATCCAAGACTCAAGACTAATCATTTCTGTTAGGTTTCTAAGTGAGGGACATGGATGGAAGAAAACGGACTGAAATCTCCGCTATAGCACCAAAAGGTCACAGGTTTCCGACAGACATACTCTGCTTGAATACTTGGTCTGAAAATAATCTGTCACCACCGGAAGTTATTGACGTGCAATACGTTATCTGATTTGAAAATAAAAAAAAATTAAAACACAGTCTATTGTTGGTGTTGCAGTGGAACAATTGTAGGGATAAGGGGCGAACTACTATTCAATGTTGTCGTTCGTATCAGTATGTCACTGGGGGCAAACTACTTGACACAATGTGTTTGTTGTCGCCCGTATTAGTAAGCTTAAGAGGTACCGTCCAATTTGAAAAGCCACCTTTGTCACAGGATTCCGGTAGACTTCCTGCATAAGTTTGATAAACCAATTCATATCTGAAAACAAATTCCCTCCACGTTGTATTATATATATTAGAACACCGTAATACTTGTGGATCATCTGTACGTACCTCATTTTTTCTGATCTTGAAGGAGCTAGCGAACGTCCGTCCCGCTTTGGTGGCGTGTCCGGCTGCAACTGTCAGTGACACACTTTACTCGATGACGTCAGACTTTAGAGGCTGGTGGAATAATCTCCACATCAGCCCATAGCGTCGTCACCGATTCGAACTCCTAATCGTTAATTATTACTGATCGTGAAAGCTTTTTTCTTGCATTTATGAATGATAAAAAAGTCGCATAATCACAATACGACAGTAACATTTTAATGTTAAAAAAAACGACGGCTGTGGATGCTAACATATGGTCCCAAGAGTGCTGAGGTCATTCAGCACGTGGGCGCTGACATATGGCCTCAGGGTACGGTGCTCATGTCGCACAGACAACTTTCCGCTCGTTAACTGGGCTGACCGATAATTATTGGATGGATACCCAAACGTGATATACCACGAAGCGGGATGGAGCCGAGAGTATACCAGACGTTTACATATACATTTATATGCATATGATTGTTAACATGTGAACTGTGCTTAGCCCAGTGGGGCAAGAATGTACAATGAAGGTCTTCATTTATAGTTGGCGATCGACGTCCAGGTGATTTGAAGTGTGGGAACAAGCGCATTATCAGTGACGTACAGATTCTTTTCAGTTCTTTTATTTCTCCGTCTAGATATCCAAATAAAAGTTTCATCCGGCAGCACAACACAAAACTCCTAATGCCATCATAGATAGTTACTTACAAGCTCCACGCGTGACATGTTTCTATATAGTCCGACACAGCGTTATTTACCTCCGTGAAGGAGGTCTCGTTTTCGGCCGTGTGTGTGCGTATTTGTGTGTTTATGTGTGTGTGTGTTTGTGTGTGTGTGTGTATATTTGTATGTTTGCGTGCGTGCGTGTTTGTGTGTGTTTGCGTGTTTGCGTGTGTGTTTGTGCTGTGTGTATTTGCGTGTGTGTATGTGTGTGTATGTGTGTGTGTTTGTGTTTTATATGTATCTGTGTGTTTGTGTGTTCGTGTGTGTGTGTGTATTTGTGTGTTTGCGTGTGTGTTTCTGTTTGTTTAAGTGCACGTGTCTCTGTGTGTTTGTGTGTTTATATGTGTTTGTGTGTGTTTGTGAATGTATGAATGTTTGTGTGTGTGTGTGTGTGTGTGTCTGTGTGTGTCTGTGTGTGTGTGTCTGTGTGTGTTTATGCCTGTGTTTCGGCAAAAATTGATCAGCATAATCCTGGAAGCCGCGTATGGATTGTTATAATATTTGGTCAGTGGGTATTTCTTCGGACCTTCTAGTGGCTGCCGTTCGTAATGCAGCGGAACAATTTTTGTGTCTCCTGTTTAAACAGTGCTTAAAAGAGCATTCGCCAGGTTAACGTTGCCATGCTGTCAGAGCGTTTTCACAGTGTACACCGAGACAGCACTTCATTCAAATACGTCGTACTTGGACGAACTTCAACGTATCTGATAGCATAGGTCTCTGGAACATTTTTTCACCATCAAGGATTTAATGACACCGCCGCCTTCATTCAAAAGAAAGCTGTGATGTTTATTGGGCTCAAATGTGCCTTCCTGTGTCAGAGGTGGAAGTTCATAGGTCAATATTACCTCACCATAAGTGAACAAACCGGATAGACTCCGGGTTAGTGGAGTTCATTGTTTCAGTGAACTGTGTAATTATTTGCTGACGCACAGAGCCACTTAGCTCCAAACAATGGTGTGGAAAACTCCGTGTCTGTCTGTGTTGAATGGATCTAATGAAGTGTGTAATATTGACCTACCAGTCGAAAATCTGTTTAGCTCTGTTACGGACAACACATGGTAACACAAATATGTACTTTCAATCAGTTTAACTAAACTGACAGCATATCTACAACAGGTTTCCTTCTTTTTTAGTACCATTCTTATGTTAGAATCCATCTACATTGTCACTGGCATGGCGCTTTCTGGAATCATGAATCGCACCTTGAACAACCTGAATCGAGTATATATTAATGAATTGATTATACTAGTTCCTCTATCTCTATATTTCTGGTAGAATACATTAGAACCTGCCCATAGTGAACACTTAAGGGACTTAAAGAAAAATGATCACAGGCGACAGGTGGCAGGGTTCTTAATTCTAGATCTAGGGTCATTAGGAAAAATAATCAAAGTGACCATTATTAAGTTGTCAGAATGGTCAAATGGCCCTTCTGTAGTGATGTTAACCGGTACAGGTGGAAACGCAACAGAACTTATCCTGATCCTTATCCTAAAAGTCACCACTGATGGAACATATCACAGCGTTTAACTGTGTGACTGTGAATTTGCATATGTAACTACCGTAGGGGTCGTTGATCGGGAGTGGCAAGAAGGGTAGGGCACCTCGAGCCATATTTAGACCATGATTCAGATCACTTCATGATCTAATCTATTTAGACGAAATTAGCTGTACGTCGCGATTTTCGGTCACCGTACGTTTGTCAGAAGAACATTCGCAAAGCGACGGTCAACTTTGTATCACAAAGTACACAGAAAGTCCGCACACACAGTCACACAGGAGCGACGAGTCTACTATAGTACACATCAAGTTGGCCGACAACATTCCGGAAAGGGCATCAAGCACTCTCGACAACAAGTGAAGGTGTGCTTATGATAAGCCTTTTAATGCTAAGGAAATAGTATGGTCACACAATAACCTTGCATATGAAAGAAAAGTTCATTATAGCACTCGTGCTGACGCTTCACGGTGTATAGAGATAGATGAATTTCCCTGTATTTATGTAAGTGGTTGTGCCCTTAATCTGAAATGTCGTGTGGTTTGCGTGTTAGCACTTCCGCCGAGAAGGTTATGCTTTTAGCAACGTTTGTATATGTCTGTCTGCATGTATGTGGGTGAACATCATAACTCAAAAAGCTATGGATAGATTGTCATAGAATTTGGTATGTGGTTAAGTCTTGTCTTATTGAAGAAATGATTAGATTTTGGCCTTCCTGGCAGCTTTTTTACGCACTGCAGCAGAACCTCCGGTTTGATATTCATGAAGCATAATGGATATAAATAATGCACAACATGAGCTAATTTCCATAATCAACGAGAAAACTCTATGGTGGTGAATGGTGGACTATCCATAGTTCCATACTATTGTCACATGTAAACAAACAAACATGTAAATAAGGTCAAGGGCGAATATTATCAGACATAAGTGTTACACTTAAGTGCGATACAAAAATATCATGGTAACATGGCATTAAATTGCACGCAGGCAGCACCTGTTTTTCAGAGAAGTATCCCAATGTCAGGCCCATTATCGAACTTGACCTTCGTTTAACCGACACGTACCCACCTACCAAATATCATTCCATTTTTCCATTCTTGAGTTGTCAACAAGCAAACACACACACATACACAAACGGCACCAAAAGCACAGCCTTCTTATCGAAGGTAATCATACATAGACCACAATATATTTTATGGACTGTGTAAGATTTCGTCTATAAGTCTGCCATTTTTCCTTTGTTCTTGAAGTTGAATTATTTTTTCCACGATTCTTTTCCAACTTGCACAGGTCATGATGCAGACCCACCGAGGAATCGTCCTGCTGCTCTGGGGACTGGTGGCTATCCAGCTGATCTGTACGTTTCTCTCTATTCAATTGTTGATTTAAAAATGTTTCCAGGGAGGTAGATACTTGACTGAATGCTAACGGGGGGGGGGGGGGACCATAGTCCCGAAAGGTCAATAGTCCGGTTAGGTTTTAAAAATCATTGTTGCGGAGATATGCATGGGTGTCAGCAAATGATAAGCACACATAGTTATCGACTAAACCTTCATATAAATAATCACGAAGTCGGAGTATGTGTTGAGGTTGGTAAGACCAAACAGATAAAGATCGAAAAATGTGCACGATCGAGTTTGATGCCTCTGTACAGGTTGACGAGCGAACTTCCCGAGAACATGGCCTTGGAAACTCTTAAATTATTCATCGTAGAATACGCCTTTTGTAGATATGTCACAACATGTCTGAAAGATGTTTATTCAACTTTCCATTGAAAAAACACTTGTCTTTGTTTTTAACCATGGATAATCGAAGATAAGATGACAAGAAATGTTTATAGTTTCATCTGCCATCTTGATTAATCACCTCATTCTATGTCATGTGACCATTCGAATGTACCATGCCGTAATATAATGTGGAAAGAGACTTTTGATTTTCAACTCGCCGCATTGAAAAAAATTACGTAAAGAAAGAAATGGAATATGCCTGCCGTAGCAGAACAATATCGTGAGGTTTTGATGCTATTCTGTGCTTATAGGATAATTAAATGTAGCCAGAAATGACTTCTTGGTTACCTTTCCGGTGGTTGGACCCCCTTTTTGTGCTGGAACGTTCCACTTGGACGCGAACCAAAAACTTGGGTGCAGTCAAACTAGAGCGCGAAATGCTACCGATAAATCAAATATATTTCTGTACAGCTTAAGTCACATTTATATGACTGTTGCAGGATCTAGGCTGGTTTTTGATGGTTTCATGGTCAAATGTACGAGGATAAAAGGCATGCGCATTTCCGTATAACAGTTGACGTACTATGGTCTCCCCCGTTAATAGAAACAACACACAATGTTGAATTATGTGGCAATGTACGTGTTAAGATGTTTGAAGGATATGTCGCCTCAACGTAACATGATATGGAGGAATGTACATTATTAATTTCATATTTTAAAGGTTGTTTGCAATGAATTGCAAGATACGCCCAAGATTCACTTTTGGGTTGTCAGAAGGACTTTCGTTCACTTAAGTGTACTGAAGAACCACTAATCCTATTGTTAAATGTTGGCAAAGCATTTAGCGTTGAATTAGCATAACGATATCACTGGAGGTTTTCCATTGCCGTCTGCTTTAAACCGGACGATATTTGTCAGCAATGATATCTACCCGTACCCATCTATCACACGTACCACATGCACAGACCAGCAGGGAGCCGCACAGGAGAGCGAAAATTCCAACACGAACTCACCAGATGACGCAGCTGGGGCCAGCTCTGGCGGAGTATCCGATGGAGCGGATCCGGACATCACAGTCGGCACTGCTGAGGGAACCAAACCTGCAGCCTTGGAGAAGGGCGACGTTGATTCTTTACAACTCGGCAAACCTGTGGACGGTGGTGCTTCGAAGACTGGTAAGTTTCTAAAGTGCATTTGAAAAGCAAACAGTACAGAATCGTCGTGATTATATACAAAGACCCATGTTGTTTAAGAATAAGACATGGTTGGAGGACGCCATGGAAAGAAATGTGCTTTTTGTACGATGGACGATATTATATATGATATATCATAAAGATATACATCAGATGATATACATGATATAATCTCAGTAAAATTTAAGATTGAAGACGTGTGTTTACCTCCACAGGAAACAAAGCTGCACCGGCGGGACACAAACTGATCCTGGTGGCGGATTCAACGGACAGGACCATCACTCGGCTAACTACAGAGGATGATATCAACTATCAGTCTACTCGTTACACCATTGGCAACGGTGCCCATAGACCAATAGCTGTTGATTACGACCCGACAGTATGATATTAATAATCAATATTCAGAATTAAACTATACTCCATTGAAGTTGTTGTATTGGAATACTGGCTCTACGATGGTCAGGAAAAGCAAAAATATGGGACATAACGGCACTTTGATCATGAACATCCTCGTACATATATTGTATGCACATATGTTTAAATGGAATGAGGTCCCCTAGCTAGCTGCTCTCACCAACATTTTCCTTGTGTTTTTTCCCTAGAACAGCCCTATGCATTTTCATATTTTAATGCTAGTCTATTGTCTATGGATGATGAGAAGATCTACAATTTCTGTCTATTCTATTTCTATCCATTTTACACAGGAGGATTTGATCTATTGGACCAGTGTTAACGGCGCAAACAGTCTGGTAGCCCGTTTTCCTTACGATACCGGCCCAGGACTGAGACTTGATGGACAGCAGGCATCAGGTATTCATAGAATTGTTTGTATCCCTGTTGTGATTGTAAGTTGCAATTGTGTGTTGCTCAACATACATACAAATCTGACCTCTATATGATTCGGAAAATGTACGAATGAGTCCACACCTTGATTGCGTTTTACACCCTGCATAGCCAAGGATGTCTCATTACATATTGTATACGTGAGTTAACGTTATCATCTCAAATGGGCAAATACATTATCATGAGTCGTTTGTTGTTTACAAATGTAGCTAGTACCAGACGGGGTACATTGCACGCATGGGAACTTGGTTTGTGACAAAACAGATAGGTCGGATATATTATGTGCATCGAGATTTTATTATGTATGCCCTTCGATGCTATTACCCATTGTCATTGCTGTTTGTTCCAGTTCCATACGGCATTGCAGTGGACGTCATTTCCAGGAACCTGTACTGGACAGACACTGGAACAGACCGCATCACCGTCTCTCGCTTAGACGGCAGCTTCAGGAAGTCTCTCATCACCCAGGGGCTGGACGAGCCCCGGGCAATCGCAGTGGACCCAAACGCGGGGTAGGTACCTCTGATGGGCGGCCATAGCAGGTTCTGATCAATGGCAATGGATATAATCTGACACTAACACTTCGTGCAGTTCGATCTTTCGAGGTAATCTTACAGGACCCGATTGTGTCTAACATGGTATTAAAGCATTAAAATCTTTGATTTCCAGCGATAGTTTGCTGAACACTAGATTCTGCAAGTTAGCATCGTTGCCAGAAAGGTATAACACACCAATTAATTCCCCGTTGAAGTGGTGCACTCTGTAATTGGCGAAACCCTCTTCCCATGTAGTTGGATGTACTGGACCGACTGGGGAAACCAATCTAAGATTGAGCGTGCACGAATGGACGGTACCCAGAGGTCTGTCATTGTCTACATCGGAGAGGGCCAGCGGCCAAACGGACTTGCCTTAGACGCAGCAGGTCAGTGTGCTGTGGCATCTGTTAGCGTTAATGTTAGTTGAATTGTGGTAAACCTATTCCTTTTCAACGAAGCTGCCTGAATCCTGTGCCAGTGAGTTAATACACGATTCATTCACATGAAAATGAAAGTCTCAATTTCTCATCAATGTATTTGATTTCATTATCTGCATTTGTATGGACTGCAAATTTTTAAGGCGTGTTTTTTTTCGAAATATATTCAAAATCATCTATGTGATTGTGTACCGCAGCAAACCGAATCTACTGGTGCCATGCTACTGGCGAGATCTGGACATCTGGAGTGACTGGCAGCAACCCCAGCCCCACCAGGGTGTACACACACACTAATGCGCACCTGTTCGGGATAGCTGTGGATGAGTCCTATATTTACTGGACAGCGTGGAATATACAAGGCATTCATAGGTACAAAATGTGGTATCATTGCCTACGTGTACTGGGGTTTTGTTTTAGGTGTGGTTGGCTGTTTGTGCGTTCGTAGTTTGAATACACTGCCAGTGCAGTGGCAGGAAGCGAGTGGCAAGATGGTGTCATGATCACCGCAACGTGACAGGAAGTTCAGAGGTGGTAGAACTAGTCGTTTATCAGACATGATAAACGTTCCGGGTCATACAGACTCAAAGGAAGAGGCTACTAATAAGTCCCCGGGAGGTACAATTGTGTTGGGTCTGCCTGTCTGTCTGTCTGGCAGCAGGCATATCTGTGTTGTCGTAGTTACATGTCATCCAAATGCTAGTCACGTTCAGCATATAGTGACCGATGAACACATGTAATGTTAATAAAAAAAGTATTTGCATAATCAATGAACTCCAAGTTAAAGAAGACACAGGAGAAACTCTAAAAATCTCACCGGGCGTGAGATCTTCTTACCCCTGTTTGGATAGCATCAAAGCAACCTTGTTTGAATTTGTGTCAAGAATAACAGACATCATTTCCGGTTTAGGATCAGCAAATCACTGCAAGGATACTTCAAGATCAGCCGCCCACAATTCAAAAATCTGAATGGTATCCGCGTAATGACAACCTCAAACACTCCAAGTCAACCAAATGGTCAGTGCTGTTTGAGATTTTCACATACAGAACTTAATTACACGACGATTGCAACAGGTACAATGTATGGCAACGTGTAGATACATGACAATACTACCTAACAATGTTTAAAGAACTAATCTGATACATGAATAACAGCAGAGATAGTCTATCTAATAGTATGCATGCTAATGCTCTAGAGCAGTATGTTTGTAACGATGAAACCAGATAGTTTGTATCGAAGGATGTCCTTAAGTAATTCCAAATATGTATGTATCTAGCTGTGTGAAGGTGTTTACAAGTGTTCCCACTGTGTTTAGCTTGACTAAATCGCGCTCCTAGCGGCCGGCCCGACGGATACCACCCTCCGCCAGCAATACCTTCTGTAATGCTTGGGTCACATTTCCGATCCGGGGCCCGGCCGGGCAGTCTTTGGGAACGAAAAGTATGATATAAAAGACAACAGAAACGCAAAACGTACCCAAAATTATTTAAGAGCATAGCTCGTGCAAATTTATTGACACACACTTTGACTTTTCGTTTTCCGCAAACAGCCCGGCCGGGTCCCGGTTAGGAAATGTGACCCAAGCATATTGTGACTTCCTTTGATTTTTCTGAACAGCATGCTCGGCGTCTAACGGGAACTGTGACCAGCTGTGTCTCCCCGTGCCTGGCGGAGGACGGACCTGCGCATGTCAGGACGAGTATAACCTTGCGTCGGATGGATGGTCCTGTTTTTCGGATGATGGTGAGAAATTACCTCCTCCATCTTGACAGATGGCTTTAATCTCAGAGGTGAAATTTGCCTACAGTTTCTACGTTTACACCTTACTGCCTCATAACAGGTCAATGATATGTTATAAGAATCTGGCAACATTCCTGAGGCCTGCAGGCAACAAGCAGAACTTTTACCACTGACACCAGCTTACTTTGTCTTCTTTTTCTTATTCTGAAGCGAGATTAAAGAACCATTTTCAAATTCACTGATTTATTGTTGACATTTTTCGACCGTAGAAAGGACGCGCTGTCACGGGTCCTGCCCCTGGTCCAATGTCACTGAGGCCAGCTGTGTCGATGGGTTCTGTGAGTGCCCAAGTAAAAACTACCAGCGATACACGTGCCTACGTAAGTAAAAATAAAGCAACAATGAAGATACGAAAAGACCAGGTGCATGATTAGGGCTCGATTTCAGTTTTGTTTTACAAATAATAACTCGAATCAAGGATCCTCAATCAAGCCATCAGATATGTTGATCATCAACAAAATTTCAACATACACCGATGAAGACCGTTCAATCGATGAAGACTATTCAATTTGCATTGATGAAGACGACAGACAGGTCGTTGAAACGTTTGCAGAAAAATAGAATAGGCTTTTGCATGTTCAAAAGATTCAAAATCACATATATATCGTTAATAGAAATCAGAAATGTATTGGTGCTGCATTGTACTTTTGTAGGAATATCAGCAATCTACTAGGCTGGAGACTAGTATTGTTAGTTTTGGTCCGCTTCCTACGGTCACTACTTTGGAGCAGAGATTTTAAGACTGGTCTCCAGGCTAGCAATCTACGTGAAAGAAAACATATAAATATGTGTTTTTTTCTTGCATATACCAAAAGCGGTTGTTGGAAGCTGTGCAGTAAAACGTGGTTCTCCTACTGCCCAAGCCGAGGCCGTTCAGGTATCAATATTCGAACCCGGACCGACCTTCAGCTGTGTCACTGATGACAACAGCCAGTATGCCGTGCATGTCCTGGCCGTGTACGAGGGGATCAGATCCAGATGGTGGTGTGTACAAACTAGGGAACACAAATCATCCAATAGGTTATCCATTGTGTTTCAAATGACATATCAATCGGGTAAAACAGGCAAGAGAATTAGATATCCACTCCCATGAAACTTGCAAACTTTGCTGAATACATGTCCTCTTTGACTCTCCCGTAAAACTACTACTTGCCGGAATGACATTACATGAGGTGTTGCTTCTGATAAGAAAGTTGAATGTCGGCGACCGTCTATTTAATTTGGTTAGCCAACAAGGGTCTGTTGCTTCAGCCTTTGATCTTCAGTAAAATGTCTTCTGATCATGTAATTCTGGCTCTTGTGACCCAGTAGCCTTGCCAGCGAATCAGCTTTCCTATTAGACTATCTAAAATTGTCCTAACTTTATTCACATGTCAATCAATAGCTCTTGGTTAAAAGTCTGCAGATTGAAAAATCTTGCTCCGTGTCAATGACGAAAAGTAGTGGATGCTACTCGAAACGTCTGACAATCTCAAAAATCGTATCCAGTTGCTTGAGTAACTGCAGTTTGGTGTATCTTATTACCTGGATGTTTAGCCTTCATCGACGTCTTCTGATCATGCATTGCTTTAAAGGGGTTCTCAACAAGACGATACGGAGGCACCTGAGGTGGACGTGCACGTCATCGCAGGCCAAGTCTCCAAACCTCTGGTCCTGGTGTTGAGCTCATACGAGGCGGTCAACTGGATACTCCACCTACCGGAGGACGTGGAAGTGCACAAAGTGCTTCTGGTAAGAACTACTTAATATTCGTAGCCTAATAAACATGAATCTTCTCGGCAGTATTTGAAGTTGTAAAATAGCTGACTTCTTTGAAGACAATTGACATGCACACCCCTGATGCGATTGTTACGTAAATATTTGTTCTTAAAACTGTCGCCATCAAACAGCTTATACATGTACTTAATTTCATGGCAACCACTTACCTATCAAAGAGCGTCATTACGCAAATAAAATCAATCTAACGATACTATTGTTCTTACTGAAATTTAGTATTATGAATTTAGATTTTTGACATTTTTTAGGTTAATCTACATCTTTAAAATGGAACAGATCAAACAACTACGTTTCAGTGAGCATTATGTCACACAATAACTGATAGACATGTCAGGAAATTGCCTGACATGGTTTCTGCGTCTGTTTGTCGAGATAAAACAATTGTGTCCGCAGGTTTCATATCACATCGACCAGAGTAATGTGACTGTACGGAGTGGCTCTGTGAACAATGTGCAGAACCTGTCAGGGCGGACAGAGGGCGTTCCCGCGTGTGCATACGGAAAGGATGACAGCGGCTGTAACACTGTCGATCTGCTTAAATATGTTGAAAGAGATTTTGGCCCTGTCTCCTCTTTCACTGGTACATACAGGGTGGGCAGATGGAACTTGAGAATAGGCCTAGGTATGTGTATTTATTTTTCATTGGCACGAAAAAGGGGTAACTTTTCTGTATTTAAAAGATATATGTATTAAAGCGCGTCGCTGTGTACATTTTAAGTCAGCATATAGATCCTATCAGCAAAAGGTTTTTTTACCATTTCAGCCGTACAGTGTCCAACGTTGACCGCGCCAACTAACGGGGGACTGTATCCTCCCGGAGCGACCTCCTACCAGGATAGCGTCATATTCATCTGTGACACGGATTACGTACGGAACGGCGCTCTTCAAACGACGTGCCAATATAACGGAATGTGGAGTCATCCTGCACCAACATGCACACGTAAGATGATCAATCCAATTTGTACACCGACAATACATAGTAAAAAATATTTGGTAAAAAATGAAACTCAGCATTTGCCGTACAGACCTTCCCTAACGAATGTTGATTCGTGCATTATTAGTATGTAGATCCCTTATAAGTATAATAAACTTCATTGACTAAGATTTCTTTACTTTTTTAGGAAGACAATGTCAACCCCTGACAGCTCCAGCGAACGGAGCGCTGAGTCCTGTCGGAGCGAACTCCTACCAGGACAGAGTCACATTCACCTGTAACCCGGGATACCGACTGAACGGAGCCTCAAGTGTGACGTGCCAAGCTGACGGAACATGGAGTAGATCTGTTCCAATATGCACAGGTAAGATGGCATCGGAACTAATCAATATTCAGTAAAAAGATGATTAATCTACCTACTAGGGCGAGTCAGTAAGCAATGCAAGTGGTTTTGTAACAGTCTCAATTTTCATCGAATGAGTTGAAATTTGGCACAAAGGTAAAGGCACATACCGTTTTGAGACTGAAATATCTCAATTTGCTGTTGACATATTTTCATGTGCAACTGAGTTGATTTCAAGGTGACCACACTATTGGAAGTCCGTCAGAAGATCAATTCCTCTAGATTTGACTCACTCAAAATCAATAGGAGCTGAAATCACACCTGTATGATGATACATGTATATGTCTCTATAGCTTGCATGACAACTTTCATCTCTGAACTCCAAACAGTTTCTCTTTTATATCTGCTAGGATGGAGTGAGGTGTGGTATTATGATGATGATGAATGGTTTATTAGAGCCAGTTGGAGTCATAGCCAAATAAGTTATGTGTTGATTAAAGTCTTTTGTAGACTCTTTTCCATTAAACAAACTTCACAGAATTATTCGGTATGTAAAGACCAAGAAGTGTGACAAGTTTTATTTCTCTTAGTTTATAAAGAAACAAATATGGGAGAGTGGTCTACAGAAACTTAGTTCATAAAGAAACAAATATGGGAGAGTGGTCTACAGAAACCTTCTCCTGCTATACCTAAAAGTGGTTCAGGGATTTTTTAATTGCATGTTTCAATTGATCCTCCTTTGTAATGGTCTCTGCTTCTGACGGACTTCCAAGAGTGTGGTCATCTTGAATTCAACTCAGTAGCTATGAAAATTTGAACAACAAATTGAGACATTTTAGTCACAAGACGATATGTTTCTTTACCTTTATGCCAAATTTCAACTCATTCGTCGTATGATCCGATTAAAAAATGAGCCTGTTATAAAACCACTTGCATTACTTATTGATTCACCCTCGTACAATAGATAGTAACGAAACTACTAGGAGTAAAGAAACTACTAGGAGAAAAATGTGTCAATACTGTACAGTCCCTCCCGGCATTACCGGTAGGTACATGTAGTTCCTTTCATTTCTTGACCAAGGTTATCTAATTATTTTAGGAACATGTCCGACGCTGACGGCTCCAGTGAACGGAGCGCTGATCCCTGCTAGAGCGAGCTCCGCCAATGACGTGGTCCGAATCACTTGTAACAATGGATACGTACGGAACGGCGCTTTGTATACGATGTGCCAAGCTGACGGGACGTGGAGTAATGCTGTTCCAACATGCACACGTAAGATGACATTGACACTAATCCACATTCATAACAAAATGTGATTCATTTAACGTAGCGCCACCAATGAGGTTATATATAACCTCCTTGGCGCCACCAATTGTCGTCCGATTTATTCAAAACGTCATGTATGCTAAAAGTAAACAGGGCAGAGCCAAATGTTTAACCAATTGGAAGAAATATCAGCATCTAAAAAGAAGAATGCTTGGTATTTAACTTTTTCTCCGCCTGCTTTACCCCGTGTGAGAATATAATATTCATGCTAAAGTCTATGTTGAAGAACTGTGCTGCGGTTACCCATGATCGTCCACTTCAGCCTTTCTCATTCTAGTTCTCTACTTGAAGAATATAGATCAGAACACATGTACATAAATTCTCCAAAGTAGTCTACGGACAAATAACAGTAAAATCACCATGTATGTCTCAACGCTTGCTTGACGCGACTGAACAAAACATTGTTATGCAGTTGAATTCACCAGGACAAAGGGAATGGTACAAACTGGTAGTCCTATTTTGATAGCCCTCAAATTTGTCTTTTCATTTTTTTTTTCTAGCGGCTCCTCTCAAATCGTCTTCACATTCCGGAGCTAGTGGGACCGCCATAGGCGCCGTTGTGGGGGTTCTAGCGGGGCTGATTCTCATAGTGGGCGTTATCTGTTACTGCAACAGACGACATGTAAGTTTTATAGTTCCAGTACTCTCCCCATACTTGTTGCTTGGCCGGTGCTAATAGAAATTATGATCATTTTCGTTTTTGAATAAGATACCTAATGCTTTAGTCACATTTCCAAACCGGGGCCCGGCAGGGCAGTTTGCGGGAACGAAAAGGGGTATGATTTAAAAGACAACGAAACAAACAAAACGTAAAAAAATGATTAATCATGAGCATAATTTGCGTATATTTCTTGACATACACTTTTCGTTCCCAGACACAGCCCTGCCAGGCCCGAGTTTGAAATCTGACCAGAGCATAAAACAGCGTTGATCGCGAATTCCTGTCGTGGCCATATCATCATTATTTCAAAACTTTCAGTTCTCACAGCTGATTACAGTCAAAGATGTCACTGTTCTCGCATCCCGGAGGTCGTTGGGCTACCGACGAGCACCAAACATCATTTATCGTTGAGATCAAGGAGATTATATAGACTGCATATAACCTCCTTGATGAGGTATCATTGAAATATCATTGAAAGTACACTAGTACATGTACTGGAAGACTTTTGGGATTATTAAGCCCTCACTAAAATACCGTTGAAAAGACTGTCAAATTTTGGATGCTCACAGACGGCGTTCAAACGGTCTAGCCTCTATAATCCCACATAGGATAGGAAGTTTCTCATTTGAATATGGCCATGTCTGTCTTGTCCTCTTTTAGAAGACTCTTAATTGAATTTAGAAGGCAGATTAACAGATTACAAGTGATATTTCCGTCATTCAGGCGTTCACAGCAGCACTAACCTGCACGTATTTTCCTTTCAGGCAAGAACTCCATCTACAGACAGGTCCCCTAACCCTACCGGTATCCCACTCGAACCTACCGGCCAGGAGGGTCTCTACCCTGACGGCGTCCCTCCCTTCCCAACGGGCGCTCCTCCCTACCCTGACGGCGCCCCTCCCTACCCTACCGGCGCCCCTCCCTACCCTACGGGCACCCCTCCCTACCCTGGCGGCGCCCCTCCCTACCCTACCGGCGCCCATCCTTACCCTATCGGCCCCCCTCCCTACCCTGCCAGCGCCCCTCCCTACCCTGGCGGCGCCCCTCCCTACCCTGGCGGCGCCCCTCCCTACCCTTCCAGTGCCCCTCCCTACCCTATCGGCGGCGCCCCTTCCTTCTCAACCGCTCCCGATACCCCCGGACAAAACTACCCTTATCCAACAGCATTTCAGAGCCAAGGAGTTGCCAACTCAGGATTTGAACCCCCTCCTTACCCATACCCCCCTCCCGGACTGGCGTCTCCCCCCGCGGCAACAACCGGGCAGAACAACCGACAAGAAGCTGTGGAGATGTCAGCAATGGATACTTCTAAGTGAATCCTGTTCCGAACAGAGTTTAGTAGAAAGATTTTGGTCGGACACTGTTCGAATAGATCAAAACATGTTTATAGGACAGCTGTGCCATGAATCAGGAATTATTTTCATGACACTGGAAATGCTCATCAGATGACATAATGTATAATCTAAGTGACCTACGTAATGTTAGCCTGGAGTCCAGCCTTCTAAGCTTCAAAATCCTCGGCGAGGAGCGGAGCTTGGGTAGCGGACTAAAGCTAAGAAGGCTGGACTCCAAGCTAACGTAATGTGAACGTAAAGTTTTGGCTTTGTTAACGATTTATATATAGCTTAGTCTCGTGCATTTTTTCCATATATGCGCTTCAGTTTTGTGCTGTTATTTGTTAATTTCGTTTCGTCTATGTATTTTAGTTTTGCGTGTTGTGTACGCCTCCATGTGTGTTCTGACGTGCTTTGTGAAAGTTTGTATTGAATTTTGAATATTGCTGTTGGAACATAGCTGACTTCGCCCATTTAACGATAAGTGCCCTCTGGCATAACATACAGCAACTGCACTGAGAAAACAGCCAGACAAACTAAAAACAAGACATGCTCATGTAGTTCTTGAATTTATTAAAGGTTTATCTAGTGCATGAAAAGGCAAGATACTTACAAAGGCACCAATTATGGGCTGAAGTGGTGCATGATTTACAGTGCATCAAAATTGGTACTGTTTTAAGAGTTCATAACTGTTGAAAAGACAATATCTTCTAATGAACGGTTTAATATTTCAAACTTCGAAAATTTCTCTCTTTATTAACCTGAATAGTTCCGTTCGCTTAGTCTGATTCTGCCCACCTCTTTATGGTTACCGTAATACTTTGCCCATTAACATTGCTTTCGTCAACAAATCAATTTCCATGTTAAAGTCGATTAATAGATTAAAATATTAGCTTGTTTCAAGAGTCAATTACAAAAGTCCAATGCCCACTAATAGTAGAGGTTTAATGTGAGATACGCATGATCTGTTCTGTTATGCTGTGACACCCAGAGTATTAGTAAGATCAGATTAAAGTACTTCAGGCTAATAGTACTTGTAAAACTCGATACACTGTCCCGAATGACACGCTACAGCTATGTGCCCATCTGGTGTCAGCGCGTTCCCTCACTACGGCCACAGTTCTCAGGTACGTCCCGTCAGGCCCGAACACCTGCAGAAAGCAGTTATCACGATTCACTACAATCATGTTACCTGACGGGTCTAATGTGATCCCTGCTGGACATTGGAGCTCTCCCTCATTCCACCCCTCTTTACCAAACTTGAACTTCAGCTTCCCCTCAAGGTCAAACACAAACACTTTATGAGCCCCCTAATCAGTGACAAAGACCAGATCACGTGACTCGTCCACTGCTATGAACTGTGGGTACTGTAACTGCCCCTTGCCGATCTCCCGGATGAGACTCCCGTCAGGCTGCAGGAGGAGACAGGACTTCTGTGTGCCGTCCGCCACCACCATGCGGCCGTCCTGCAGAACTGCAACTCCAAACGGATCTGATAAACAGTCGGGTTTCAGGGTCTTCGTAAGTTTTCCTTCTCGTGAGTACACACGGATTTCCTGGGTGCTGTAAAATGGGTGTCCTGACGTCACAATAAACTGTCCATTGGAGTCAATGTCAATGGCAAAGAGACACCTACCATCCACCGGGAAACACCGAAGCGACTGACCAGTCTTGGCATCGAATATCTGAACCCGTTTGCTCCCCTGCTCCAACACTGCAATGTTACCGTCCATGTCCACTGCTAGATCTGTTGGGTAGGAAAGTTCTCCCTCTCCATGTGGGCTGTGGGACCATTGCACACTGACGTCATACGGACTTCCGGCCACAGGCCGGCCGTTCACATTGACCTCTAACCTATGGTTGCCCCTGACCTCAGGTGTGTAGGAGATCCCCCACAATCCCCTGCCCTTCCCCCGCAGCTGTGTTGGTACTGCCTGACCCGAGGGGTCACTCAGAGTGACTGTGACGTCATCTTTCAGCTCAGAGGAAATTTGCCCGTTTGTGTCAAGTAGACAGACATTTGAAAATCCTGGAAGGGCAGGTTTTATTTCAACTGAACACTTAGATGCGTCCACCTTTACTTTAACTTGTACTTCTACACGCCCTGCCCTGGCCACGTTATCTCTGAACTCCACCACAGCCGTCCCCTCTGAGAACACGACTTGACTCGGTCGGGCTGTCAGGTTGGTTGGAACCTCCTTGGTTGGAGCTGTCAGCAGCTCTTCCACCCTCTGTCTTGCTTGACCCTCGATCTCGATGACGTGCACGTCACTGCCGTGTGCCAGAGTTTGTTTACAGAACTCAAAAGCGCTCGTCAGTCCGGCCAGCTCAAATTCTATCTCCTCTTTCTCGGTTTCCAGACATTTTCCAACCCCACGGCATCGCGAGCCTATTTCTTCGACGACTTCTTCCTTTCTGTCTCGAAGCAAGGCCATCAGTTGATCAAAATAGGCAGTGGCCTGTGCAATCGCTGCGTTTGCCGATATTGGTAACGCAGATATTTCCCTCTTGACGTCACACAGCGCGGCCTCCACCTCTCTTCCCCGGGGCTGGATGTTTCCTAACAGTTCTTGTAGGTGTCGTTTCTTCCTCTCAGCGACGGCGCCGATTTCTACTGGGTTGTGTTCATCGCCCCGTGGATGATCGACAACCGTACAGGCGACACAGACCAACGTCTGACAAGGTTCACAGTAGAACGTTAAGGCTTGGTCTTCGTGCTTTGGGCAGAAGGATTTGCGCTGAAAGCTGCTGGGCACACCTCCAGAGGCCTCCAGGTTCTCTTGGGTCACGATCTGATGCCCTTTCATGGCTGGAAACCTGCGATGGGTGATTGTACAGGACTCACAAAGCAGAACGGCACACTGTAGGCACCATGACCGTGCCCCTTCCTCCCTTCCCTCGCACACCTGGCACGGCACACCTGGCCCCGCCCCTTTCTTCACGGCTGCGAAGTCCAGCAGGTTGTTGACGTAGAAGTTGGTCCTGAGTCCGTCCACGCCTTGGTCTGGTAGACTGACCTGTGTGCGGCATGTTGGACACTCCAGCGGCTGTTGTTTGGTGGCCCATTCTTGCAGACACTCCCTACAAAATGTGTGCAGACATGGCAGGACTCTGGGGTCCCGGAAGTGCAGCAAACAGACCGGGCACGTCAGGAACCGCTCGTCAAACTCAGCTGATCCTTGCATTTTACTCGCCATAATGCTCCCAGGATTGTTGGTGAGGTTGTAAAGCAAAAACACAGCGCGTCTTGTTCTGATCTGTACCAATCTTGTCTAGATCTGGAGCATTCGTCCAGGCGCATGCTTTTCTCGGAACTAAGTTTCGGACGGCTAACGTCACGTCACGAAGGGCGACGGCAAACAGTGTTAACCTTTGCACTCCAGCCTACGTGTTTTGCATTTGGCTTTGAACAAATATTTTCTTCCCGATATAAGTCGTGGCGTCTGGCGGTAGATTTTAATGTATATATATCATTGGTTTATTCATTTCAACTCACTCACAAAACAATACAATGAAATCGTACACTGCCATTCACTTCGCAGCCTTATGTCGGCTGAATTATGTGAAAGCATGTTACAAACAGTGACAATAAAACCATTTACCTTTACCTGAATAAAATTCTTCTAAAATTCTGTGTTAGACCAACTATAGGGGTTGTTTATGAGGTGGGTAAGGTACGGTAATGTGCTTTTGTTATATCTTTCGGTGCGCGCCGGCAATCGGTCAAGTTTTGTTTGTTGTCTCGTTGTCCTCCCGCTGATCTCCCCCCTGGTTTGTGGCAGCCAGTGTCGGTGGATGGTAGACGTATAAATGTTCTTTGCAAACTTTCTAAAGAGCAACTCTGCGTAATGTGATCTGTTCATGATTATCCATTGTATCTTTGATAATCTTATACACTCAGCGAAAATGTAGTCCCGTTACATAATACATGTATTACATCGCTTGACACTATGTGACAAGCTTCCGTCTGTAGTCAGGGGCTCAAGACCCTGTGCTGCATGGAAGTGGGTATTGACAGGATGATCGTGTCAACAGTGGAAAATAATCGCACTGTTGACAGAATCATCCTGACAATACTTTTAGGCGTACTGTATTTGATGTCAACAGGTGGGTGGACTGTACCAAGCACATGGGGGTGTTTTGGAAACGTCACCAATCGGTCAATATTTGTCTTAACGTGTGCTTTATTAATTATACGTGTGGTTACAGGGTCAACGGCGGTAACAGGATCCTAAGCACATACGGGGCCCCAGCAGATACGGTCCCCAGCCAAAGAATCTGGTCCCAATAGGTTGAAAAGTCGCCGTGGGAGAAGCCTGCAACGGAGGCTAATAGCCAGCGAGGCACGGGCTTTGCTGTTTGATAGGATATAAAAATAAGTAGGCTTTTAGATCTTATGAATGACATTTCAGAGTTTGCCTTGTCGCGCGCGGCGTATAAATGCTGTGGTGAGTCGGCTGCAGTTCTGTATGACTCCCTTTTTGAAGTAAAGACAGGGGGAAATGTTAACCTTACCTTGGACTGATATTCCTGGCCAATTATTCCTTTTTTTGCCGAATTCTACGATCCGTACCCGTTAGGAAGGCCTGGTGGAGGCTATCTGTTTGCAGAGAATGGATGACTATATTCATATATGCATGTATGGCAATCACTCGTGCAAAATGCCAGCCCCCAGACCCTTGCGATTCAGCCCCGTCGGGTAGTAGTCGACCAACCCAACAACGACCCTCTCAGTGCCGTCAGGTAATAACTCACAGCCCAGCTGCTACGCTGGGAACTGGAGCTCATGCAAATAAAACACGACTTGAATCTTGTTTTTCTTCCACTTCACCCAGCTTATTGTCTTCGGTTCTATTTAGGACGATTGTCTCTTCATAGGTCAGCATTTCTAAATAAAGGGCTATTCTATCCAGTCATTGCAATTGTAGCGATGGTTCACAAAAAAGTAGCATTAGATTACAAGACAACAACTAATTTTATTTTCGAATATGACAAAATGAGTTAGTGACAAGACAGTTAACTACTTTAACGACAGTACTAAGAAAGCATGATTCAAAATACGTTTTTCTCCCAGATTGTCTATAGCAGGTAATCTAGGGTTGTCACCAGGTTTGTACGGATCACAACACACTATAGCTACATAAATTGGCTTATCATATAAATCAAAACGTCGTTGTATCATTCTCAGTTGATAACAAGAGTCATTGAATCATTGCACAAAACGAGTGTTGTCAGAAATTAAATTCTGCCGTCTTTAAATGGAAGCGTTGGCTTTAGTGAGCAATACACAATAATTTCAATGCTTATGATATGCATTTAAACGCTGTGTTACTTTTATCATTTCATATCAAGAGCAATCAAATCACTGACGTTACACAAAACGAGTGTTGTCAGAAATTAGATTCGGCCAGCTCTAAACGAAGCATTGGCCAAATAAGGCGATATCGCTTCTCCTTGATATTAGACATCGTAAATAACAGCGCGCGAGTGCGTGCACAAAGACACTGACAACAAGTGATTGCCCTGTCCTTAGTGCTGAAGTAGAGGTGAACGAACCAAGCCAGTCTGTTACAACACGCAGTTGCAGATTTGATGGCTCTGCGCTGCGTTCCTTTCTGGTGTCGAGCCAAATTTCTGCTCCGCCAGATTTTCACTCAGTGGGTTAGTGCGCGTGTGTAGCGTTGTGGTTAGAGTTGGGGCGAGGATTAGGGCAAATCCGTTGACTTCTGCTTGAAAATAACCACTCCCAAGAAGCGTGCCACATTTCCCTCTCATCTTGGATGTCCATCGCACAGCGATGATGACGTCAATGGCATCGTTGGTGAGACCGCAGGCCGAATGCAGAGGAGCAGATGTGCCCACACACCGGACACATGAGTGGTGCTGGGGTCGGGTCTCCTTTCCTTTCCTTTCTCCTTTCCTTCCACCTAATCAGGTATACTGAAAACCCCCAAGCAGTGTTGGTGCAAATACTTGGCAGGGACAGAAATTTGACACCGGAAGGAACAAAAGACGCTACATCCTTCTATACTGGATATTAGATAAAAGCCTTTGCTTTGAAATTATAGCGCTGAGAGAAAGACATGTACACACTTTGCCTATTAGTAAGTAGCTGGAAAGGTTGGAGAGATTCTGCTTCAAGCCACGCACAATGAATTGGTGCTGCTGATGTCTCTAATATTCAAATGGCACTGGTCGATAATTGAATAAAGATAACGGGGAAAACAACATCTTATACATATCCTAGTTACTCGGCAACAGATTGTACTAATTCGAATTATATCACTGGTTAAAGGAACTAACATCGATCTGGAATAATTCTGAATCCAAAAACAGATTCACCTACCTAGTAGCACATCTTAGTACTTGGGTAGCATTATATCTCAGTCTATAGAAATACGATTCATGCACTAAAAACAACAGAATTCATAATCACGAGACATTCAATTTGCAGAGTCTGACCATTGCAGCTAGGGGTGGGTACCGATACCGTGTACCGGTACAAAACCGGTATTTTCTTATGGACCGGTCCAAAAAAACCGGTCCAGAAAAAATCAGTGGACCGGCCTATGGACCGATTAGAAAATTCACAGTACCAGGCTACTAGCAGGCGGTCACGCATAACCGGTCTAATACAAAATAAGCATATTTAACGAGTCGTGGTTTCATGTAGATGAGTCAACAGTCGGCGAGTGCACATTAGTGTGCACCGAGAATGATCACATTATTCTAATATACAATTTGAACATAATTTGTAGGACTCACAGAGACCTTAACTTGTGTCTCGCTCTTCAAAATATGATGTACTGCGACACTACTTTAATCAGGTACAGGTACAAGTAGGACCTGGACCTGACCCTCTGGACCTGGACCGTACCTGAATTTTCTGTACCGGTACCCACCCCTAATTGCAGCGCAAATAAACGGGCCGCAAACACAAACAGGCAAATATTTAACAAAGTAGAAACTGTACTTCGTGCCGTGGGTTGTAGTACTTCTACCAAGAAAATAGAGAAGTCATTTACATATCATCATCATCGTCAATGCTGCTGATCCCGCAATACAGCAGATAATTAGCAGATGACCGATGTAGTAAGTGCAAAAAGGTAGGAATGGGGATGGACCTGGACATGTGCAAAGAACAGAACAAGTGAGGTACTGATGTTGGTAATTCACATGGTAGCCAAGGCAAATTCCATGTCTGGCTTCATTAAGTGTACTGTTGGTTTTAACACTAACACCTATGTCTGTAAATACCTGTACACCACATTATTGGTACATGGTCAGAAGCAATTTAGAATATTGCTCTCCTTTGTGGTCCCGCAGTCTCGGAAACCGTTATGCCTCTGGTTGAAGATGTGAAACGCCTGGCAACCAAATTCATCCTAGGACCCCAGGCTAGCCACCTCACCTACAAAGAAAGACTAGCAATATTGCGACTGCTACCACTCACGTTTAGGCGTGAGGTTTGTGACGAAATGGTATTTGTGAAGTGTGTGAGGTGTGTGAGACAAAGATCTGTCTGGTCATTTTATGGCGTTTGGAAAGTGTCTGCCATCCCGGGTCTCTGAGCATTGCTTTACAGAGGTCGTGCGTTTGTAGCTGTTGGACGCGTGCCTGGCTGCGCTAAGCTGCATACCACGCACCCTCCGCTTGTGGGTGGCTGTGGGGGCCTCATACTGGGGAAGCGTGCTCCTTGGATGATTGAACTAGTACCATGTATGCACGTGGTCCCTTGTTGTTTACGATCTTTAATTACCAACGACTTGTCACTTACCGTGACGGAGACCACCCCCGCCATGTACGCAGACGATACATCAGCATATGCGTGTGTGCCATCAGTTGATACAGTTACGGTTAAGTTACAAACAGATATGAATAACATATGTGAATGGGTGCGCTTAAACAAACTCTTCTTGAATGCAAAAAAGACCAAGTGTATGTTGATTGGGAGTAAACCAAAAATGTCAAAGAAACCTGAACTCACCTTATCTGCTGACGAGAGTCCAATACAGCAAGTTACAAGTATGAAGCTACCTTGGAGTACATTGGACGAATGTCTTACATGGGACCTCCACATAAGAGACACCACTAAGAAAATGGCTCGATCATTGGGTGCCATCAGAAGAAGTGTGGCATATTTGGACCAGTCGTTGCTGAAATTGTTGACCGAAACACTTACCTTGACACACCTGGACTACTGCACAGCGGTGTGGACTTCTACTTCACACAAAAACATCAATTCACTTCAAGTTATGCAAAATATGGCGGGAAAACTCATTCTGGGATCTAACCACGTATCGGTCCGGGAAATGAACTGTGTGCTATCGTGGCAGACTGTCACGGAAGGACTTTACATCAGCAACATGTGCACTTTCCACAAAATTCTCTTTTTCAACCAACCTTCCACTCTTTACAACAAACTACATCTCGTATCTCATCAACACACGTGCAGCACAAGATCCGCAAAACGCAATGACTTCAAACTACCCAAACCAAAAACAACATCTACAACAAATTCCTTCCTGTACCGGTGCGCAAAATCCTACAACACTCTTCCACAACACACACAACTCCATCCTCCTTCAAACTACTCATCAAAGACAGACTAAAAACGGACTCAAACATTCTGAACTGGTAGAAAATTGAAATTGTGTAAATATGTATATACTATGTAATGTTATGTGTATGTCTACCAATGTTATGTATAATCATGTATTACTATATGACTCCAGGAAGAGTAGTGAATTGCATCCGTGTAATTCACTAATGGATGTCATTTTAACAATAAACAATAAACGTCCCTTCGCCTCCACACTAGAAATCTGCAGACTTCGTCGCAGCATTCATAGATTCTATTGGCCTTTGCTGTGATGTTGTTTGCGGTGATAGGTTATACTAATTCATGGTCAATGTATCTACATATCAATTCATAGTTGTGTTAAAATACCAGACTCTGTTAAGTCGGTCACTGACGAATGACAGCGGATGCTGTCTGAAACGTCTGACCGTTTACAATCGAATTGCTCCAGTATCTCATTCCATGGCTGTGTAACCTTCATGGACGTAAATAGAAAATTTGTTTTGGTAAAACCCAGATAACCCAGAAAGTACAGGACACTGTGCATGGTTGAATAGTAAACTAGCAAGGTGACTCAAAGTCATGTGCATTGTCACGATCGCGTGTTCCAAGCTCTTTCAAGAGAATGTCTTCCGTGGCGTGTGTTGTACCGGTGCCTGTTCCTTTGCCGTTGGAACTGTTGATAGAAGAGATTTGTCGGGACGGCGATGTGACGTCCATTCTGCTGGGGCGAGTGGCCTCTTCAAGACACTGCAGGACCTACGTACGCCGGCATAGGCAATGCCTAGGCAATACCTAGGCGGAACTTTGAGCACCTAAGGCGTCGTCACCTTGCATGATAAAATTTTGCGGTCTTCACTTTTCAAATACATATCAAGTGCCCTATCAACTAAAAGCAAAGTAAAAAAATTCTTGGTCGAACATAGATTTTGTTAATGTGACCATAGTATATAATGCATAGGCAATGCCTTGGCAATACCTAGGCGGATCTTTGAACACCTAAGGCGTCGTCACCTTGCATGATAGAATTTTGCGGTCTTCACTTTTCAAATACATATCAAGTGCCCTATCAACTGAAAGCAAAGTAAAAAAAATTATTGGTCGAACATAGATTTTGTTAATGTGACCATAGGATATAATGCATAGGCAATGCCTTGGCAATACCTAGGCGAAACTTTGAACACCTAAGGCGTCGTCACCTTGCATGATAAAATTTTGCGGTCTTCACTTTTCAAATACATATCAAGTGCCCTATCAACTGAAAGCAAATTAAAAAAAATTCTTGGTCGAACATAGATTTTGTTAATGTAACAATAGGCTATAATGCATAGGCAATCCCAAGGCAATACCTAGGCGGAACTTTGAATACCTAAGGCGTCGTCACCTTGCTTAATACAATTTTGCGGTCTTCACTTTTCAAAATCATATCAAATGCCCTATCAACTGAAAGTAAAGTAAAAATATTCTTGGTCGAACATAAATTTTATAATGTAGCCATCGGCTATTGCCTTGGCAATCCCTAGGCAATACCTAGGCGGAACTTTGAACACCTAAGGCGTTGTCACCTTGCATGATAAAATTTTGCGGTCTTCACTTTTCAAATACATATCAAGTGCCCTATCAACTGAAAGCAAAGTAAAAAAAAATTATTGGTCGAACATAGATTTTGTTAATGTGACCATAGGATATACTGCATAGGCAATGCCTAGGCAATGTTGGGGTGAACTTTGAACACCTAAGGCCTCGTCACATTGCATGATAAAATTTTGCGGTCTTTACTTCTCAAATACATATCAAGTGCCCTATCAACTGAAAGTAAAGTAAAAAAATTCTTGGTCGAACATAGATTTTGTTAATGTGACCATAGGATATAATGCATAGGCAATGCCTAGGCAATGTTGGGGTGAACTTTGAACACCTAAGGCCTCGTCACATTGCATGATAAAATTTTGCGGTCTTTACTTCTCAAATACATATCAAGTGCCCTATCAACTGAAAGTAAAGTAAAAAAATTCTTGGTCGAACATAGATTTTGTTAATGTAACAATAGGCTATAATGCATAGGCAATGCCTAGGCAATACCTAGGCGGAACTTTGAACATCTAAGGCGTCGTCACCTTGCATGAGAAAATTTTGCGGTCTTCACTTTTCAAATTCATATCAAGTGCCCTATCAACTGAAAGTAAAGTAAAAAAATTCTTGGTCGAACATAGATTTTGTTAATGTGACCATAGGATATAATGCATAGGCAATGCCAAGGCAATACCTAGGCGGAACTTTGAACACCTAAGGCGTCGTCACCTTGCCTGATAAAATTTTGCGGTCTTCACTTTTCAAATTCATATCAAGTGCCCTATCAACTGAAAGTAAAGTAAAAAAATTCTTGGTCGAACATAGATTTTGTAAAGGTGACCATAGGCTATTGCCTTGGCAATGCCTAGGCAATACCTAGGTGGAACTTTGAACACCTAGGGCGTCGTCACCTTGCATGATAAAATTTTGCGGTCTTCACTTTTCAAATCTATATCAAGTGCCCTATCAACTGAAAGTAAAGTAAAAAAATTCTTGGTCGAACATAGATTTTGTTAATGTGACCATAGGATATAATGCATAGGCAATGCCAAGGCAATACCTAGGCGGAACTTTGAACACCTAAGGCGTCGTCACCTTGCATGATAAAATTTTGCGGTCTTCACTTTTCAAATACATATCAAGTGCCCTATCAACTGAAAGTAAAGTAAAAAAATTCTTGGTCGAACATAGATTTTGTTAATGTGACCATAGGATATAATGCATAGGCAATGCCAAGGCAATACCTAGGCGGAACTTTGAACACCTAAGGCGTCGTCACCCTGCATGATAAAATTTTGCGGTCTTCACTTTTCAAATACATATCAAGTGCCCTATCAGCTGAAAGTAAAGTAAAAAAATTCTTGGTCGAACATAGATTTTGTTAATGTGACCATAGGATATAATGCATAGGCAATGCCTAGGCAATGTTGGGGGGGGGGGGGGACTTTGAACACCTAAGGCGTCGTCACCTTGCATGATAAAATTTTGCGGTCTTCACTTTTCAAATACATATCAAGTGCCCTATCAACTGAAAGTGAAGTAAAAAAATTCTTGGTCGAACATAGATTTTGTTAATGTAACAATAGGCTATAATGCATAGGCAATGCCAGGGCAATACCTAGGCGGAACTTTGAACACCTAAGGCGTCGTCACCTTGCCTGATAAAATTTTGCGGTCTTCACTTTTCAAATACATATCAAGTGCCCTATCAACTGAAAGTAAAGTAAAAAAATTCTTGGTCGAACATAGATTTTGTAAATGTGACCATAGGCTATTGCCATGGCAATGCCTAGGCAATACCTAGGTGGAACTTTGAACACCTAGGGCGTCGTCACCTTGCATGATAAAATTTTGCGCTCTTCACTTTTCAAATACATATCAAGTGCCCCATCAGCTGAAAGTAAAGTAAAAAAATTCTTGGTCGAACATAGATTTTGTTAATGTGACCATAGGATATAATGCATAGGCAATGCCTAGGCAATACCTAGGCGGAACTTTGAACACCTAAGGGGTCGTCACCTTGCATGATAAAATTTTGCGGTCTTCACTTTTCAAATACATATCAAGTGCCCTATCAACTGAAAGTAAAGTAAAAAAATTCTTGGTCGAACATAGATTTTGTTAATGTGACCATAGGATATAATGCATAGGCAATGCCTAGGCAATGTTGAAGGGGAACTTTGAACACCTAAGGCGTCGTCACCTTGCCTGATAAAATTTTGCGGTCTTCACTTTTCAAATACATATCAAGTGCCCTATCAACTGAAAGTAAAGTAAAAAAATTCTTGGTCGAACATAGATTTTGTTAATGTGACCATAGGCTATAATGCATAGGCAATGCCAAGGCAATACCTAGGCGGAACTTTGAACACCTAAGGCGTCGTCACCTTGCATGATAAAATTTTGCGGTCTTCACTTTTCAAATACATATCAAGTGCCCTATCAACTGAAAGTAAAGTAAAAAAATTCTTGGTCGAACATAGATTTTGTTAATGTGACCATAGGATATAATGCATAGGCAATGCCTAGGCAATACCTAGGCGGAACTTTGAACACCTAGGGCGTCGTCACCTTGCATGATAAAATTTTGCAGTCTTCACTTTTCAAATACATATCAAGTGCCCTATCAACTGAAAGTAAAGTAAAAAAATTCTTGGTCGAACATAGATTTTGTTAATGTGACCATAGGATTTAATGCATAGGCAATGCCTAGGCAATACCTAGGCGGAACTTTGAACACCTAAGGCGTCGTCACCTTGCCTGATAAAATTTTGCGGTCTTCACTTTTCAAATACATATCAAGTGCCCTATCAACTGAAAGTAAAGTAAAAAAATTCTTGGTCGAACATAGATTTTGTAAATGTGACCATAGGCTATTGCCATGGCAATGCCTAGGCAATACCTAGGTGGAACTTTGAACACCTAGGGCGTCGTCACCTTGCATGATAAAATTTTGCGCTCTTCACTTTTCAAATACATATCAAGTGCCCTATCAACTGAAAGGAAAGTAAAAAAATTCTTGGTCGAACATAGATTTTGTTAATGTGACCATGGGATATACTGCATAGGCAATGCCTAGGCGGAACTTTGAACACCTAAGGCGTCGTCACCTTGCATGATAAAATTTTGCGGTCTTCACTTTTCAAATACATATCAAGTGCCCTATCAGCTGAAAGTAAAGTAAAAAAATTCTTGGTCGAACATAGATTTTGTTAATTTGACCATAGGATATAATGCATAGGCAATGCCTAGGCAATGTTGGGGGGGGGGGGAACTTTGAACACCTAAGGCGTCGTCACCTTGCATGATAAAATTTTGCGGTCTTCACTTTTCAAATACATATCAAGTGCCCTATCAACTGAAAGTAAAGTAAAAAAATTCTTGGTCGAACATAGATTTTGTTAATGTGACCATAGGATATAATGCATAGGCAATGCCAAGGCAATACCTAGGCGGAACTTTGAACACCTAAAGCGTCGTCACCCTGCATGATAAAATTTTGCGGTCTTCACTTTTCAAATACATATCAAGTGCCCTATCAACTGAAAGTAAAGTAAAAAAATTCTTCGTCGAACATAGATTTTGTTAATGTGACCATAGGCTATAATGCATAAGCAATGCCTAGGCAATACCTAGGCGGAACTTTGAACACCTAAGGCGTCGTCACCTTGCATGATAAAATTTTGCGCTCTTCACTTTTCAAATACATATCAAGTGCCCTATCAACTGAAAGTAAAGTAAAAAAATTCTTGGTCGAACATAGATTTTGTTAATGTGACCATAGGATATAATGCATAGGCAATGCCTAGGCATTGTTGAAGGGGAACTTTGAACACCTAAGGCGTCGTCACCTTGCCTGATAAAATTTTGCGGTCTTCACTTTTCAAATACATATCAAGTGCCCTATCAACTGAAAGTAAAGTAAAAAAATTCTTGGTCGAACATAGATTTTGTTAATGTGACCATAGGCTATAATGCATAGGCAATGCCAAGGCAATACCTAGGCGGAACTTTGAACACCTAAGGCGTCGTCACCTTGCATGATAAAATTTTGCGGTCTTCACTTTTCAAATACATATCAAGTGCCCTATCAACTGAAAGTAAAGTAAAAAAATTCTTGGTCGAACATAGATTTTGTTAATGTGACCATAGGATATAATGCATAGGCAATGCCTAGGCAATACCTAGGCGGAACTTTGAACACCTAGGGCGTCGTCACCTTGCATGATAAAATTTTGCAGTCTTCACTTTTCAAATACATATCAAGTGCCCTATCAACTGAAAGTAAAGTAAAAAAATTATTGGTCGAACATAGATTTTGTTAATGTGACCATAGGATTTAATGCATAGGCAATGCCTAGGCAATACCTAGGCGGAACTTTGAACACCTAAGGCGTCGTCACCTTGCATGATTTAATTTTGCGGTCTTCACTTTTCAAATTCATATCAAGTGCCCTATCAACTGAAAGTAAAGTAAAAAAATTCTTGGTCGAACATAGATTTTGTAAATGTGACCATAGGCTATTGCCTTGGCAATGCCTAGGCAATACCTAGGTGGAACTTTGAACACCTAGGGCGTCGTCACCTTGCATGATAAAATTTTGCGGTCTTCACTTTTCAAATTCATATCAAGTGCCCTATCAACTGAAAGTAAAGTAAAAAAATTCTTGGTCGAACATAGATTTTGTAAATGTGACCATAGGCTATTGCCATGGCAATGCCTAGGCAATACCTAGGTGGAACTTTGAACACCTAGGGCGTCGTCACCTTGCATGATAAAATTTTGCGCTCTTCACTTTTCAAATACATATCAATTGCCCTATCAACTGAAAGGAAAGTAAAAAAATTCTTGGTCGAACATAGATTTTGTTAATGTGACCATAGGATATACTGCATAGGCAATGCCTAGGCAATACCTAGGCGGAACTTTGAACACCTAAGGCGTCGTCACCTTGCATGATAAAATTTTGCGGTCTTCACTTTTCAAATACATATCAAGTGCCCTATCAGCTGAAAGTAAAGTAAAAAAATTCTTGGTCGAACATAGATTTTGTTAATTTGACCATAGGATATAATGCATAGGCAATGCCTAGGCAATGTTGGGGGGGGGGGAAACTTTGAACACCTAAGGCGTCGTCACCTTGCATGATAAAATTTTGCGGTCTTCACTTTTCAAATACATATCAAGTGCCCTATCAACTGAAAGTAAAGTAAAAAAATTCTTGGTCGAACATAGATTTTGTTAATGTGACCATAGGATATAATGCATAGGCAATGCCAAGGCAATACCTAGGCGGAACTTTGAACACCTAAAGCGTCGTCACCCTGCATGATAAAATTTTGCGGTCTTCACTTTTCAAATACATATCAAGTGCCCTATCAACTGAAAGTAAAGTAAAAAAATTCTTCGTCGAACATAGATTTTGTTAATGTAACAATAGGCTATAATGCATAGGCAATGCCAAGGCAATACCTAGGCGGAACTTTGAACACCTAAGGCGTCGTCACCTTGCCTGATAAAATTTTGCGTTCTTCACTTTTCAAATTCATATCAAGTGCCCTATCAACTGAAAGTAAAGTAAAAAAATTCTTGGTCGAACATAGATTTTGTAAATGTGACCATAGGCTATTGCCATGGCAATGCCTAGGCAATACCTAGGCGGAACTTTGAACACCTAAGGCGTCGTCACCTTGCATGATAAAATTTTGCGGTCTTCACTTTTCAAATACATATCAAGTGCCCTATCAACTGAAAGTAAAGTAAAAAAATTCTTGGTCGAACATAGATTTTGTTAATGTGACCATAGGCTATAATGCATAGGCAATGCCTAGGCAATATCTAGGCGGAAATTTGAACACCTAAGGCGTCGTCACCTTGCATGATAAAATTTTGCGGTCTTCACTTTTCAAATACATATCAAGTGCCCTATCAACTGAAAGTAAAGTAAAAAAATTCTTGGTCGAACATAGATTTTGTTAATGTGACCATAGGATATAATGCATTGGCAATGCCTAGGCAATGTTGAAGGGGAACTTTGAACACCTAAGGCGTCGTCACCTTGCCTGATAAAATTTTGCGGTCTTCACTTTTCAAATACATATCAAGTGCCCTATCAACTGAAAGTAAAGTAAAAAAATTCTTGGTCGAACATAGATTTTGTTAATGTGACCATAGGCTATAATGCATAGGCAATGCCAAGGCAATACCTAGGCGGAACTTTGAACACCTAAGGCGTCGTCACCTTGCATGATAAAATTTTGCGGTCTTCACTTTTCAAATACATATCAAGTGCCCTATCAGCTGAAAGTAAAGTAAAAAAATTCTTGGTCGAACATAGATTTTGTTAATTTGACCATAGGATATAATGCATAGGCAATGCCTAGGCAATGTTGGGGGGGGGGGAACTTTGAACACCTAAGGCGTCGTCACCTTGCATGATAAAATTTTGCGGTCTTCACTTTTCAAATACATATCAAGTGCCCTATCAACTGAAAGTAAAGTAAAAAAATTCTTGGTCGAACATAGATTTTGTTAATGTGACCATAGGATATAATGCATAGGCAATGCCAAGGCAATACCTAGGCGGAACTTTGAACACCTAAAGCGTCGTCACCCTGCATGATAAAATTTTGCGGTCTTCACTTTTCAAATACATATCAAGTGCCCTATCAACTGAAAGTAAAGTAAAAAAATTCTTCGTCGAACATAGATTTTGTTAATGTAACAATAGGCTATAATGCATAGGCAATGCCAAGGCAATACCTAGGCGGAACTTTGAACACCTAAGGCGTCGTCACCTTGCCTGATAAAATTTTGCGTTCTTCACTTTTCAAATTCATATCAAGTGCCCTATCAACTGAAAGTAAAGTAAAAAAATTCTTGGTCGAACATAGATTTTGTAAATGTGACCATAGGCTATTGCCATGGCAATGCCTAGGCAATACCTAGGCGGAACTTTGAACACCTAAGGCGTCGTCACCTTGCATGATAAAATTTTGCGCTCTTCACTTTTCAAATACATATCAAGTGCCCTATCAACTGAAAGTAAAGTAAAAAAATTCTTGGTCGAACATAGATTTTGTTAATGTGACCATAGGCTATAATGCATAGGCAATGCCTATGCAATATCTAGGCGGAAATTTGAACACCTAAGGCGTCGTCACCTTGCATGATAAAATTTTGCGGTCTTCACTTTTCAAATACATATCAAGTGCCCTATCAACTGAAAGTAAAGTAAAAAAATTCTTGGTCGAACATAGATTTTGTTAATGTGACCATAGGATATAATGCATTGGCAATGCCTAGGCAATGTTGAAGGGGAACTTTGAACACCTAAGGCGTCGTCACCTTGCCTGATAAAATTTTGCGGTCTTCACTTTTCAAATACATATCAAGTGCCCTATCAACTGAAAGTAAAGTAAAAAAATTCTTGGTCGAACATAGATTTTGTTAATGTGACCATAGGCTATAATGCATAGGCAATGCCAAGGCAATACCTAGGCGGAACTTTGAACACCTAAGGCGTCGTCACCTTGCATGATAAAATTTTGCGGTCTTCACTTTTCAAATACATATCAAGTGCCCTATCAACTGAAAGTAAAGTAAAAAAATTCTTGGTCGAACATAGATTTTGTTAATGTGACCATAGGATATAATGCATTGGCAATGCCTAGGCAATGTTGAAGGGGAACTTTGAACACCTAAGGCGTCGTCACCTTGCCTGATAAAATTTTGCGGTCTTCACTTTTCAAATACATATCAAGTGCCCTATCAACTGAAAGTAAAGTAAAAAAATTCTTGGTCGAACATAGATTTTGTTAATGTGACCATAGGCTATAATGCATAGGCAATGCCAAGGCAATACCTAGGCGGAACTTTGAACACCTAAGGCGTCGTCACCTTGCATGATAAAATTTTGCGGTCTTCACTTTTCAAATACATATCAAGTGCCCTATCAACTGAAAGTAAAGTAAAATAATTCTTGGTCGAACATAGATTTTGTTAATGTGACCATAGGATATAATGCATAGGCAATGCCTAGGCAATACCTAGGCGGAACTTTGAACACCTAGGGCGTCGTCACCTTGCATGATAAAATTTTGCGGTCTTCACTTTTCAAATACATATCAAGTGCCCTATCAACTGAAAGTAAAGTAAAAAAATTCTTCGTCGAACATAGATTTTGTTAATGTAACAATAGGCTATAATGCATAGGCAATGCCAAGGCAATACCTAGGCGGAACTTTGAACACCTAAGGCGTCGTCACCTTGCCTGATAAAATTTTGCGTTCTTCACTTTTCAAATTCATATCAAGTGCCCTATCAACTGAAAGTAAAGTAAAAAAATTCTTGGTCGAACATAGATTTTGTAAATGTGACCATAGGCTATTGCCATGGCAATGCCTAGGCAATACCTAGGCGGAACTTTGAACACCTAAGGCGTCGTCACCTTGCATGATAAAATTTTGCGCTCTTCACTTTTCAAATACATATCAAGTGCCCTATCAACTGAAAGTAAAGTAAAAAAATTCTTGGTCGAACATAGATTTTGTTAATGTGACCATAGGCTATAATGCATAGGCAATGCCTAGGCAATATCTAGGCGGAAATTTGAACACCTAAGGCGTCGTCACCTTGCATGATAAAATTTTGCGGTCTTCACTTTTCAAATACATATCAAGTGCCCTATCAACTGAAAGTAAAGTAAAAAAATTCTTGGTCGAACATAGATTTTGTTAATGTGACCATAGGATATTATGCATTGGCAATGCCTAGGCAATGTTGAAGGGGAACTTTGAACACCTAAGGCGTCGTCACCTTGCCTGATAAAATTTTGCGGTCTTCACTTTTCAAATACATATCAAGTGCCCTATCAACTGAAAGTAAAGTAAAAAAATTCTTGGTCGAACATAGATTTTGTTAATGTGACCATAGGATATAATGCATAGGCAATGCCAAGGCAATACCTAGGCGGAACTTTGAACACCTAAGGCGTCGTCACCTTGCATGATAAAATTTTGCGGTCTTCACTTTTCAAATACATATCAAGTGCCCTATCAACTGAAAGTAAAGTAAAAAAATTCTTGGTCGAACATAGATTTTGTTAATGTGACCATAGGATTTAATGCATAGGCAATGCCTAGGCAATACCTAGGCGGAACTTTGAACACCTAAGGCGTCGTCACCTTGCATGATTTAATTTTGCGGTCTTCACTTTTCAAATTCATATCAAGTGCCCTATCAACTGAAAGTAAAGTAAAAAAATTCTTGGTCGAACATAGATTTTGTTAATGTGACCATAGGATATAATGCATAGGCAATGCCAAGGCAATACCTAGGCGGAACTTTGAACACCTAAGGCGTCGTCACCTTGCATGATAAAATTTTGCGGTCTTCACTTTTCAAATACATATCAAGTGCCCTATCAACTGAAAGTAAAGTAAAATAATTCTTGGTCGAACATAGATTTTGTTAATGTGACCATAGGATATAATGCATAGGCAATGCCTAGGCAATACCTAGGCGGAACTTTGAACACCTAGGGCGTCGTCACCTTGCATGATAAAATTTTGCAGTCTTCACTTTTCAAATACATATCAAGTGCCCTATCAACTGAAAGTAAAGTAAAAAAATTATTGGTCGAACATAGATTTTGTTAATGTGACCATAGGATTTAATGCATAGGCAATGCCTAGGCAATACCTAGGCGGAACTTTGAACACCTAAGGCGTCGTCACCTTGCATGATTTAATTTTGCGGTCTTCACTTTTCAAATTCATATCAAGTGCCCTATCAACTGAAAGTAAAGTAAAAAAATTCTTGGTCGAACATAGATTTTGTAAATGTGACCATAGGCTATTGCCTTGGCAATGCCTAGGCAATACCTAGGTGGAACTTTGAACACCTAGGGCGTCGTCACCTTGCATGAAAAAATTTTGCGGTCTTCACTTTTCAAATTCATATCAAGTGCCCTATCAGCTGAAAGTAAAGTAAAAAATTCTTGGTCGAACATAGATTTTGTTAATGTGACCATAGGATATACTGCATAGGCAATGCCTAGGCAATACCTAGGCGGAAATTTGAACACCTAAGGCGTCGTCACCTTGCATGATAAAATTTTGCGGTCTTCACTTTTCAAATACATATCAAGTGCCCTATCAGCTGAAAGTAAAGTAAAAAAATTCTTGGTCGAACATAGATTTTGTTAATTTGACCATAGGATATAATGCATAGGCAATGCCTAGTCAATGTTGGGGGGGGGGGGGAACTTTGAACACCTAAGGCGTCGTCACCTTGCATGATAAAATTTTGCGGTCTTCACTTTTCAAATACATATCAAGTGCCCTATCAACTGAAAGTAAAGTAAAAAAATTCTTGGTCGAACATAGATTTTGTTAATGTGACCATAGGATATAATGCATAGGCAATGCCAAGGCAATACCTAGGCGGAACTTTGAACACCTAAGGCGTCGTCACCTTGCATGATAAAATTTTGCGGTCTTCACTTTTCAAATACATATCAAGTGCCCTATCAACTGAAAGTAAAGTAAAAAAATTCTTGGTCGAACATAGATTTTGTTAATGTGACCATAGGATATAATGCATAGGCAATGCCAAGGCAATACCTAGGCTGAACTTTGAACACCTAGGGCGTCGTCACCTTGCATGATAAAATTTTGCGGTCTTCACTTTTCAAATACATATCAAGTGCCCTATCAACTGAAAGTAAAGTAAAAAAATTCTTGGTCGAACATAGATTTTGTTAATGTGACCATAGGATATAATGCATAGGCAATGCCAAGGCAATACCTAGGCGGAACTTTGAACACCTAAGGCGTCGTCACCCTGCATGATAAAATTTTGCGGTCTTCACTTTTCAAATACATATCAAGTGCCCTATCAACTGAAAGTAAAGTAAAAAAATTCTTGGTCGAACATAGATTTTGTTAATGTAACAATAGGCTATAATGCATAGGCAATGCCAAGGCAATACCTAGGCGGAACTTTGAACACCTAAGGCGTCGTCACCTTGCATGATAAAATTTTGCGGTCTTCACTTTTCAAATTCATATCAAGTGCCCTATCAACTGAAAGTAAAGTAAAAAAATTCTTGGTCGAACATAGATTTTGTAAATGTGACCATAGGCTATTGCAATGGCAATGCCTAGGCAATACCTAGGTGGAACTTTGAACACCTAGGGCGTCGTCACCTTGCATGATAAAATTTTGCGCTCTTCACTTTTCAAATACATATCAATTGCCCTATCAACTGAAAGGAAAGTAAAAAAATTCTTGGTCGAACATAGATTTTGTTAATGTGACCATAGGATATACTGCATAGGCAATGCCTAGGCAATACCTAGGCGGAACTTTGAACACCTAAGGCGTCGTCACCTTGCATGATAAAATTTTGCGGTCTTCACTTTTCAAATACATATCAAGTGCCCTATCAGCTGAAAGTAAAGTAAAAAAATTCTTGGTCGAACATAGATTTTGTTAGTTTGACCATAGGATATAATGCATAGGCAATGCCTAGGCAATGTTGGGGGGGGGGGGAACTTTGAACACCTAAGGCGTCGTCACCTTGCATGATAAAATTTTGCGGTCTTCACTTTTCAAATACATATCAAGTGCCCTATCAACTGAAAGTAAAGTAAAAAAATTCTTGGTCGAACATAGATTTTGTTAATGTGACCATAGGATATAATGCATAGGCAATGCCAAGGCAATACCTAGGCGGAACTTTGAACACCTAAAGCGTCGTCACCCTGCATGATAAAATTTTGCGGTCTTCACTTTTCAAATACATATCAAGTGCCCTATCAACTGAAAGTAAAGTAAAAAAATTCTTGGTCGAACATAGATTTTGTTAATGTAACAATAGGCTATAATGCATAGGCAATGCCAAGGCAATACCTAGGCGGAACTTTGAACACCTAAGGCGTCGTCACCTTGCCTGATAAAATTTTGCGTTCTTCACTTTTCAAATTCATATCAAGTGCCCTATCAACTGAAAGTAAAGTAAAAAAATTCTTGGTCGAACATAGATTTTGTAAATGTGACCATAGGCTATTGCCATGGCAATGCCTAGGCAATACCTAGGCGGAACTTTGAACACCTAAGGCGTCGTCACCTTGCATGATAAAATTTTGCGCTCTTCACTTTTCAAATACATATCAAGTGCCCTATCAACTGAAAGTAAAGTAAAAAAATTCTTGGTCGAACATAGATTTTGTTAATGTGACCATAGGCTATAATGCATAGGCAATGCCTAGGCAATATCTAGGCGGAAATTTGAACACCTAAGGCGTCGTCACCTTGCATGATAAAATTTTGCGGTCTTCACTTTTCAAATACATATCAATTGCCCTATCAACTGAAAGTAAAGTAAAAAAATTCTTGGTCGAACATAGATTTTGTTAATGTGACCATAGGATATAATGCATAGGCAATGCCTAGGCAATGTTGAAGGGGAACTTTGAACACCTAAGGCGTCGTCACCTTGCCTGATAAAATTTTGCGGTCTTCACTTTTCAAATACATATCAAGTGCCCTATCAACTGAAAGTAAAGTAAAAAAATTCTTGGTCGAACATAGATTTTGTTAATGTGACCATAGGATATAATGCATAGGCAATGCCTAGGCAATATCTAGGCGGAACTTTGAACACCTAGGGCGTCGTCACCTTGCATGATAAAATTTTGCGGTCTTCACTTTTCAAATACATATCAAGTGCCCTATCAACTGAAAGTAAAGTAAAAAAATTCTTGGTCGAACATAGATTTTGTTAATGTGACCATAGGATATAATGCATAGGCAATGCCAAGGCAATACCTAGGCGGAACTTTGAACACCTAAGGCGTCGTCACCTTGCATGATAAAATTTTGCGGTCTTCACTTTTCAAATTCATATCAAGTGCCCTATCAACTGAAAGTAAAGTAAAAAAAATTCTTGGTCGAACATAGATTTTGTAAATGTGACCATAGGCTATTGCCTTGGCAATGCCTAGGCAATACCTAGGTGGAACTTTGAACACCTAGGGCGTCGTCACCTTGCATGATAAAATTTTGCGGTCTTCACTTTTCAAATACATATCAAGTGCCCTATCAACTGAAAGTAAAGTAAAAAAATTCTTGGTCGAACATAGATTTTGTTAATGTGACCATAGGATATAATGCATAGGCAATGCCTAGGCAATACCTAGGCGGAACTTTGAACACCTAAGGCGTCGTCACCTTGCATGATGAAATTTTGCGGTCTTCACTTTTCAAATACATATCAAGTGCCCTATCAACTGAAAGTAAAGTAAAAAAATTCTTGGTCGAACATAGATTTTGTTAATGTGACCATAGGATATAATGCATAGGCAATGCCTAGGCAATGTTGGGGGGGGGGGGAATTTGAACACCTAAGGCGTCGTCACCTTGCATGATAAAATTTTGCGGTCTTCACTTTTCAAATACATATCAAGTGCCCTATCAACTGAAAGTAAAGTAAAAAAATTCTTGGTCGAACATAGATTTTGTTAATGTGACCATAGGCTATAATGCATAGGCAATGCCAAGGCAATACCTAGGCGGAACTTTGAACACCTAAGGCGTCGTCACCTTGCCTGATAAAATTTTGCGGTCTTCACTTTTCAAATTCATATCAAGTGCCCTATCAACTGAAAGTAAAGTAAAAAAAATCTTGGTCGAACATACATTTTGTAAATGTGACCATAGGCTATTGCCTTGGAAATGCCTAGGCAATACCTAGGTGGAACTTTGAACACCTAGGGCGTCGTCACCTTGCATGATAAAATTTTGCGGTCTTCACTTTTCAAATACATATCAAGTGCCCTATCAACTGAAAGTAAAGTAAAAAAATTCTTGGTCGAACATAAATTTTGTTAATGTGACCATAGGATATAATGCATAGGCAATGCCAAGGCAATACCTAGGCGGAACTTTGAACACCTAAGGCGTCGTCACCTTGCATGATAAAATTTTGCGGTCTTCCTTTTTCAAATTCATATCAAGTGCCCTATCAACTGAAAGTAAAGTAAAAAAAATTCTTGGTCGAACATAGATTTTGTAAATGTGACCATAGGCTATTGCCTTGGCAATGCCTAGGCAATACCTAGGTGGAACTTTGAACACCTAGGGCGTCGTCACCTTGCATGATAAAATTTTGCGGTCTTCACTTTTCAAATATATATCAAGTGCCCTATCAACTGAAAGTAAAGTAAAAAAATTCTTGGTCGAACATAGATTTTGTAAATGTGACCATAGGCTATTGCCTTGGCAATGCCTAGGCAATACCTAGGTGGAACTTTGAACACCTAGGGCGTCGTCACCTTGCATGATAAAATTTTGCGGTCTTCACTTTTCAAATACATATCAAGTGCCCTATCAACTGAAAGTAAAGTAAAAAAATTCTTGGTCGAACATAGATTTTGTTAATGTGACCATAGGATATAATGCATAGGCAATGCCTAGGCAATACCTAGGCGGAACTTTGAACACCTAAGGCGTCGTCACCTTGCATGATGAAATTTTGCGGTCTTCACTTTTCAAATACATATCAAGTGCCCTATCAACTGAAAGTAAAGTAAAAAAATTCTTGGTCGAACATAGATTTTGTTAATGTGGCCATAGGCTATAATGCCTAGGCAATGCCTAGGCAATACCTAGGCGGAACTTTGAACACCTAAGGCGTCGTCACCTTGCCTGATAAAATTTTGCGGTCTTCACTTTTCAAATCTATATCAAGTGCCCTATCAACTGAAAGTAAAGTAAAAAAATTCTTGGTCGAACATAGATTTTGTTAATGTGACCATAGGATATAATGCATAGGCAATGCCAAGGCAATACCTAGGCGGAACTTTGAACACCTAAGGCGTCGTCACCTTGCCTGATAAAATTTTGCGGTCTTCACTTTTCAAATTCATATCAAGTGCCCTATCAACTGAAAGTAAAGTAAAAAAATTCTTGGTCGAACATAGATTTTGTAAATGTGACCATAGGCTATTGCCTTGGCAATGCCTAGGCAATACCTAGGCGGAACTTTGAACACCTAGGGCGTCGTCACCTTGCATGATAAAATTTTGCGCTCTTCACTTTTCAAATACATATCAAGTGCCCTATCAACTGAAAGGAAAGTAAAAAAATTCTTGGTCGAACATAGATTTTGTTAATGTGACCATAGGATATAATGCATAGGCAATGCCTAGGCAATACCTAGGCGGAACTTTGAACACCTAAGGCGTCGTCACCTTGCATGATAAAATTTTGCGCTCTTCACTTTTCAAATACATATCAAGTGCCCTATCAACTGAAAGTAAAGTAAAAAAATTCTTGGTCGAACATAGGTTTTGTTAATGTGACCATAGGATATAATGCATAGGCAATGCCAAGGCAATACCTAGGCGGAACTTTGAACACCTAAGGCGTCGTCACCTTGCATGATAAAATTTTGCGGTCTTCACTTTTCAAATACATATCAAGTGCCCTATCAACTGAAAGTAAAGTAAAAAAATTCTTGGTCGAACATAGATTTTGTTAATGTGACCATAGGCTATAATGCATAGGCAATGCCTAGGCAATACCTAGGCGGAACTTTGAACACCTAAGGCGTCGTCACCTTGCATGATAAAATTTTGCGGTCTTCACTTTTCAAATCTATATCAAGTGCCCTATCAACTGAAAGTAAAGTAAAAAAATTCTTGGTCGAACATAGATTTTGTTAATGTGACCATAGGCTATAATGCATAGGCAATGCCTAGGCAATACCTAGGCGGAACTTTGAACACCTAAGGCGTCGTCACCTTGCATGATAAAATTTTGCGGTCTTCACTTTTCAAATCTATATCAAGTGCCCTATCAACTGAAAGTAAAGTAAAAAAATTCTTGGTCGAACATAGATTTTGTTAATGTGACCATAGGCTATAATGCATAGGCAATGCCTAGGCAATACCTAGGCGGAACTTTGAACACCTAAGGCGTCGTCACCTTGCATGATAAAATTTTGCGCTCTTCACTTTTCAAATACATATCAAGTGCCCTATCAACTGAAAGGAAAGTAAAAAAATTCTTGGTCGAACATACATTTTGTTAATGTGACCATAGGATATAATGCATAGGCAATACCAAGGCAATACCTAGGCGGAACTTTGAACACCTAAGGCGTCGTCACCTTGCATGATAAAATTTTGCGGTCTTCACTTTTCAAATCTATATCAAGTGCCCTATCAACTGAAAGTAAAGTAAAAAAATTCTTGGTCGAACATAGATTTTGTTAATGTGACCATAGGCTATAATGCATAGGCAATGCCTAGGCAATACCTAGGCGGAACTTTGAACACCTAAGGCGTCGTCACCTTGCATGATAAAATTTTGCGGTCTTCACTTTTCAAATCTATATCAAGTGCCCTATCAACTGAAAGTAAAGTAAAAAAATTCTTGGTCGAACATAGATTTTGTTAATGTGACCATAGGCTATAATGCATAGGCAATGCCTAGGCAATACCTAGGCGGAACTTTGAACACCTAAGGCGTCGTCACCTTGCATGATAAAATTTTGCGGTCTTCACTTTTCAAATACATATCAAGTGCCCTATCAACTGAAAGTAAAGTAAAAAAATTCTTGGTCGAACATAGATTTTGTTAATGTGACCATAGGATATAATGCACAGGCAATGCCAAGGCAATACCTAGGCGGAACTTTGAACACCTAAGGCGTCGTCACCTTGCATGATAAAATTTTGCGGTCTTCACTTTTCAAATCTATATCAAGTGCCCTATCAACTGAAAGTAAAGTAAAAAAATTCTTGGTCGAACATAGATTTTGTTAATGTGACCATAGGATATAATGCATAGGCAATGCCAAGGCAATACCTAGGCGGAACTTTGAACACCTAAGGCGTCGTCACCTTGCCTGATAAAATTTTGCGGTCTTCACTTTTCAAATTCATATCAAGTGCCCTATCAACTGAAAGTAAAGTAAAAAAATTCTTGGTCGAACATAGATTTTGTAAATGTGACCATAGGCTATTGCCTTGGCAATGCCTAGGCAATACCTAGGCGGAACTTTGAACACCTAGGGCGTCGTCACCTTGCATGATAAAATTTTGCGCTCTTCACTTTTCAAATACATATCAAGTGCCCTATCAACTGAAAGGAAAGTCAAAAAAATTATTGGTCGAACATAGATTTTGTTAATGTGACCATAGGATATAATGCATAGGCAATGCCTAGGCAACACCTAGGCGGAACTTTGAACACCTAAGGCGTCGTCACCTTGCATGATAAAATTTTGCGCTCTTCACTTTTCATATACATATCAAGTGCCCTATCAACTGAAAGTAAAGTAAAAAAATTCTTGGTCGAACATAGATTTTGTTAATGTGACCATAGGATATACTGCATAGGCAATGCCAAGGCAATACCTAGGCGGAACTTTGAACACCTAAGGCGTCGTCACCTTGCATGATAAAATTTTGCGGTCTTCACTTTTCAAATACATATCAAGTGCCCTATCAACTGAAAGTAAAGTAAAAAAATTCTTGGTCGAACATAGATTTTGTTAATGTGACCATAGGCTATAATGCATAGGCAATGCCTAGGCAATACCTAGGCGGAACTTTGAACACCTAAGGCGTCGTCACCTTGCATGATAAAATTTTGCGGTCTTCACTTTTCAAATCTATATCAAGTGCCCTATCAACTGAAAGTAAAGTAAAAAAATTCTTGGTCGAACATAGATTTTGTTAATGTGACCATAGGATATAATGCATAGGCAATGCCAAGGCAATACCTAGGCGGAACTTTGAACACCTAAGGCGTCGTCACCTTGCATGATTAAATTTTGCGGTTTTCACTTTTCAAATACATATCAAGTGCCCTATCAACTGAAAGTAAAGTAAAAAAATTAGTCGTCGAACATAGATTTTGTTAATGTGACCATAGGATATAATGCACAGGCAATGCCAAGGCAATACCTAGGCGGAACTTTGAACACCTAAGGCGTCGTCACCTTGCATGATAAAATTTTGCGGTCTTCACTTTTCAAATCTATATCAAGTGCCCTATCAACTGAAAGTAAAGTAAAAAAATTCTTGGTCGAACATAGATTTTGTTAATGTGACCATAGGATATAATGCATAGGCAATGCCAAGGCAATACCTAGGCGGAACTTTGAACACCTAAGGCGTCGTCACCTTGCCTGATAAAATTTTGCGGTCTTCACTTTTCAAATTCATATCAAGTGCCCTATCAACTGAAAGTAAAGTAAAAAAATTCTTGGTCGAACATAGATTTTGTAAATGTGACCATAGGCTATTGCCTTGGCAATGCCTAGGCAATACCTAGGCGGAACTTTGAACACCTAGGGCGTCGTCACCTTGCATGATAAAATTTTGCGCTCTTCACTTTTCAAATACATATCAAGTGCCCTATCAACTGAAAGGAAAGTCAAAAAAATTATTGGTCGAACATAGATTTTGTTAATGTGACCATAGGATATAATGCATAGGCAATGCCTAGGCAACACCTAGGCGGAACTTTGAACACCTAAGGCGTCGTCACCTTGCATGATAAAATTTTGCGCTCTTCACTTTTCATATACATATCAAGTGCCCTATCAACTGAAAGTAAAGTAAAAAAATTCTTGGTCGAACATAGATTTTGTTAATGTGACCATAGGATATACTGCATAGGCAATGCCAAGGCAATACCTAGGCGGAACTTTGAACACCTAAGGCGTCGTCACCTTGCATGATAAAATTTTGCGGTCTTCACTTTTCAAATACATATCAAGTGCCCTATCAACTGAAAGTAAAGTAAAAAAATTCTTGGTCGAACATAGATTTTGTTAATGTGACCATAGGCTATAATGCATAGGCAATGCCTAGGCAATACCTAGGCGGAACTTTGAACACCTAAGGCGTCGTCACCTTGCATGATAAAATTTTGCGGTCTTCACTTTTCAAATCTATATCAAGTGCCCTATCAACTGAAAGTAAAGTAAAAAAATTCTTGGTCGAACATAGATTTTGTTAATGTGACCATAGGATATAATGCATAGGCAATGCCAAGGCAATACCTAGGCGGAACTTTGAACACCTAAGGCGTCGTCACCTTGCATGATTAAATTTTGCGGTCTTCACTTTTCAAATACATATCAAGTGCCCTATCAACTCAAAGCAAAATAAAAAAATTAGTCGTCGAACATAGATTTTGTTAATGTGACCATAGGATATAATGCATAGGCAATGCCTAGGCAATGTTGGGGTGAACTTTGAATACCTAAGGCGTCGTCACCCTGCATGATAAAATTTTGCGGTCTTCACTTTTCAAATACATATCAAGTGCCCTATCAACTGAAAGTAAAGTAAAAAAATTCTTGGTCGAACATAGATTTTGTTAATGTAACAATAGGCTATAATGCATAGGCAATGCCAAGGCAATACCTAGGCGGAACTTTGAACACCTAAGGCGTCGTCACCTTGCCTGATAAAATTTTGCGGTCTTCACTTTTCAAATTCATATCAAGTGCCCTATCAACTGAAAGTAAAGTAAAAAAATTCTTGGTCGAACATACATTTTGTAAATGTGACCATAGGCTATCGCCTTGGCAATGCCTAGGCAATACCTAGGCGGAACTTTGAACACCTAGGGCGTCGTCACCTTGCATGATACAATTTTGCGCTCTTCACTTTTCAAATACATATCAATTGCCCTATCAACTGAAAGGAAAGTAAAAAAAATTCTTGGTCGAACATAGATTTTGTTAATGTGACCATAGGATATAATGCATAGGCAATGCCTAGGCAATGTTGGGGGGGGGGAACTTTGAACACCTAAGGCGTCGTCACCTTGCATGATAAAATTTTGCAGTCTTCACTTTTCAAATACATATCAAGTGCCCTATCAACTGAAAGTAAAGTAAAAAAATTCTTGGTCGAACATAGATTTTGTTAATGTGACCATAGGATATAATGCATAGGCAATGCCAAGGCAATACCTAGGCGGAACTTTGAACACCTAAGGCGTCGTCACCTTGCCTGATAAAATTTTGCGGTCTTCACTTTTCAAATTCATATCAAGTGCCCTATCAACTGAAAGTAAAGTAAAAAAATTCTTGGTCGAACATAGATTTTGTAAATGTGACCATAGGCTATTGCCTTGGCAATGCCTAGGCAATACCTAGGCGGAACTTTGAACACCTAGGGCGTCGTCACCTTGCATGATAAAATTTTGCGCTCTTCACTTTTCAAATACATATCAAGTGCCCTATCAACTGAAAGGAAAGTCAAAAAAATTATTGGTCGAACATAGATTTTGTTAATGTGACCATAGGATATAATGCATAGGCAATGCCTAGGCAACACCTAGGCGGAACTTTGAACACCTAAGGCGTCGTCACCTTGCATGATAAGATTTTGCGCTCTTCACTTTTCATATACATATCAAGTGCCCTATCAACTGAAAGTAAAGTAAAAAAATTCTTGGTCGAACATAGATTTTGTTAATGTGACCATAGGATATAATGCATAGGCAATGCCAAGGCAATACCTAGGCGGAACTTTGAACACCTAAGGCGTCGTCACCTTGCATGATAAAATTTTGCGGTCTTCACTTTTCAAATACATATCAAGTGCCCTATCAACTGAAAGTAAAGTAAAAAAATTCTTGGTCGAACATAGATTTTGTTAATGTGACCATAGGCTATAATGCATAGGCAATGCCTAGGCAATACCTAGGCGGAACTTTGAACACCTAAGGCGTCGTCACCTTGCATGATAAAATTTTGCGGTCTTCACTTTTCAAATCTATATCAAGTGCCCTATCAACTGAAAGTAAAGTAAAAAAATTCTTGGTCGAACATAGATTTTGTTAATGTGACCATAGGATATAATGCATAGGCAATGCCAAGGCAATACCTAGGCGGAACTTTGAACACCTAAGGCGTCGTCACCATGCATGATTAAATTTTGCGGTCTTCACTTTTCAAATACATATCAAGTGCCCTATCAACTCAAAGCAAAATAAAAAAATTAGTCGTCGAACATAGATTTTGTTAATGTGACCATAGGATATAATGCATAGGCAATGCCTAGGCAATGTTGGGGTGAACTTTGAATACCTAAGGCGTCGTCACCCTGCATGATAAAATTTTGCGGTCTTCACTTTTCAAATACATATCAAGTGCCCTATCAACTGAAAGTAAAGTAAAAAAATTCTTGGTCGAACATAGATTTTGTTAATGTAACAATAGGCTATAATGCATAGGCAATGCCAAGGCAATACCTAGGCGGAACTTTGAACACCTAAGGCGTCGTCACCTTGCCTGATAAAATTTTGCGGTCTTCACTTTTCAAATTCATATCAAGTGCCCTATCAACTGAAAGTAAAGTAAAAAAATTCTTGGTCGAACATAGATTTTGTTAATGTGACCATAGGATATAATGCATAGGCAATGCCAAGGCAATACCTAGGCGGAACTTTGAACACCTAAGGCGTCGTCACCTTGCATGATAAAATTTTGCGGTCTTCACTTTTCAAATCTATATCAAGTGCCCTATCAACTGAAAGTAAAGTAAAAAAATTCTTGGTCGAACATAGATTTTGTTAATGTGACCATAGGCTATAATGCATAGGCAATGCCTAGGCAATACCTAGGCGGAACTTTGAACACCTAAGGCGTCGTCACCTTGCATGATAAAATTTTGCGGTCTTCACTTTTCAAATCTATATCAAGTGCCCTATCAACTGAAAGTAAAGTAAAAAAATTCTTGGTCGAACATAGATTTTGTTAATGTGACCATAGGATATAATGCATAGGCAATGCCAAGGCAATACCTAGGCGGAACTTTGAACACCTAAGGCGTCGTCACCTTGCATGATAAAATTTTGCGGTCTTCACTTTTCAAATCTATATCAAGTGCCCTATCAACTGAAAGTAAAGTAAAAAAATTCTTGGTCGAACATAGATTTTGTTAATGTGACCATAGGATATAATGCATAGGCAATGCCAAGGCAATACCTAGGCGGAACTTTGAACACCTAAGGCGTCGTCACCTTGCATGATAAAATTTTGCGGTCTTCACTTTTCAAATCTATATCAAGTGCCCTATCAACTGAAAGTAAAGTAAAAAAATTCTTGGTCGAACATAGATTTTGTTAATGTGACCATAGGCTATAATGCATAGGCAATGCCTAGGCAATACCTAGGCGGAACTTTGAACACCTAAGGCGTCGTCACCTTGCATGATAAAATTTTGCGGTCTTCACTTTTCAAATCTATATCAAGTGCCCTATCAACTGAAAGTAAAGTAAAAAAATTCTTGGTCGAACATAGATTTTGTTAATGTGACCATAGGATATAATGCATAGGCAATGCCAAGGCAATACCTAGGCGGAACTTTGAACACCTAAGGCGTCGTCACCTTGCATGATAAAATTTTGCGGTCTTCACTTTTCAAATCTATATCAAGTGCCCTATCAACTGAAAGTAAAGTAAAAAAATTCTTGGTCGAACATAGATTTTGTTAATGTGACCATAGGATATAATGCATAGGCAATGCCTAGGCAATACCTAGGCGGAACTTTGAACACCTAAGGCGTCGTCACCTTGCATGATAAAATTTTGCGGTCTTCACTTTTCAAATCTATATCAAGTGCCCTATCAACTGAAAGTAAAGTAAAAAAATTCTTGGTCGAACATAGATTTTGTTAATGTGACCATAGGATATAATGCATAGGCAATGCCAAGGCAATACCTAGGCGGAACTTTGAACACCTAAGGCGTCGTCACCTTGCATGATAAAATTTTGCGGTCTTCACTTTTCAAATCTATATCAAGTGCCCTATCAACTGAAAGTAAAGTAAAAAAATTCTTGGTCGAACATAGATTTTGTTAATGTGACCAAAGGATATAATGCATAGGCAATGCCAAGGCAATACCTAGGCGGAACTTTGAACACCTAAGGCGTCGTCACCTTGCATGATAAAATTTTGCGGTCTTCACTTTTCAAATCTATATCAAGTGCCCTATCAACTGAAAGTAAAGTAAAAAAATTATTGGTCGAACATAGATTTTGTTAATGTGACCATAGGATATAATGCATAGGCAATGCCAAGGCAATACCTAGGCGGAACTTTGAACACCTAAGGCGTCGTCACCTTGCATGATAAAATTTTGCGGTCTTCACTTTTCAAATCTATATCAAGTGCCCTATCAACTGAAAGGAAAGTAAAAAAAATTCTTGGTCGAACATAGATTTTGTTAATGTGACCATAGGCTATAATGCATAGGCAATGCCTAGGCAATACCTAGGCGGAACTTTGAACACCTAAGGCGTCGTCACCTTGCATGATAAAATTTTGCGGTCTTCACTTTTCAAATCTATATCAAGTGCCCTATCAACTGAAAGTAAAGTAAAAAAATTATTGGTCGAACATAGATTTTGTTAATGTGACCATAGGATATAATGCATAGGCAATGCCAAGGCAATACCTAGGCGGAACTTTGAACACCTAAGGCGTCGTCACCTTGCATGATAAAATTTTGCGGTCTTCACTTTTCAAATCTATATCAAGTGCCCTATCAACTGAAAGTAAAGTAAAAAAATTCTTGGTCGAACATAGATTTTGTTAATGTGACCATAGGCTATAATGCATAGGCAATGCCTAGGCAATACCTAGGCGGAACTTTGAACACCTAAGGCGTCGTCACCTTGCATGATAAAATTTTGCGGTTTTCACTTTTCAAATCTATATCAAGTGCCCTATCAACTGAAAGTAAAGTAAAAAAATTATTGGTCGAACATAGATTTTGTTAATGTGACCATAGGATATAATGCATAGGCAATGCCAAGGCAATACCTAGGCGGAACTTTGAACACCTAAGGCGTCGTCACCTTGCATGATAAAATTTTGCGGTCTTCACTTTTCAAATCTATATCAAGTGCCCTATCAACTGAAAGTAAAGTAAAAAAATTCTTGGTCGAACATAGATTTTGTTAATGTGACCATAGGATATAATGCATAGGCAATGCCTAGGCAATACCTAGGCGGAACTTTGAACACCTAAGGCGTCGTCACCTTGCATGATAAAATTTTGCGGTCTTCACTTTTCAAATCTATATCAAGTGCCCTATCAACTGAAAGTAAAGTAAAAAAATTATTGGTCGAACATAGATTTTGTTAATGTGACCATAGGATATAATGCATAGGCAATGCCAAGGCAATACCTAGGCGGGACTTTGAACACCTAAGGCGTCGTCACCTTGCATGATAAAATTTTGCGGTCTTCACTTTTCAAATCTATATCAAGTGCCCTATCAACTGAAAGTAAAGTAAAAAAATTCTTGGTCGAACATAGATTTTGTTAATGTGACCATAGGCTATAATGCATAGGCAATGCCTAGGCAATACCTAGGCGGAACTTTGAACACCTAAGGCGTCGTCACCTTGCATGATAAAATTTTGCGGTCTTCACTTTTCAAATCTATATCAAGTGCCCTATCAACTGAAAGTAAAGTAAAAAAATTATTGGTCGAACATAGATTTTGTTAATGTGACCATAGGATATAATGCATAGGCAATGCCAAGGCAATACCTAGGCGGAACTTTGAACACCTAAGGCGTCGTCACCTTGCATGATAAAATTTTGCGCTCTTCACTTTTCAAATACATATCAAGTGCCCTATCAACTGAAAGGAAAGTAAAAAAAATTCTTGGTCAAACATAGATTTTGTTAATGTGACCATAGGCTATAATGCATAGGCAATGCCTAGGCAATACCTAGGCGGAACTTTGAACACCTAAGGCGTCGTCACCTTGCATGATAAAATTTTGCGGTCTTCACTTTTCAAATCTATATCAAGTGCCCTATCAACTGAAAGTAAAGTAAAAAAATTCTTGGTCGAACATAGATTTTGTTAATGTGACCATAGGATATAATGCATAGGCAATGCCTAGGCAATACCTAGGCGGAACTTTGAACACCTAAGGCGTCGTCACCTTGCATGATAAAATTTTGCGGTCTTCACTTTTCAAATCTATATCAAGTGCCCTATCAACTGAAAGTAAAGTAAAAAAATTATTGGTCGAACATAGATTTTGTTAATGTGACCATAGGATATAATGCATAGGCAATGCCAAGGCAATACCTAGGCGGGACTTTGAACACCTAAGGCGTCGTCACCTTGCATGATAAAATTTTGCGGTCTTCACTTTTCAAATCTATATCAAGTGCCCTATCAACTGAAAGTAAAGTAAAAAAATTCTTGGTCGAACATAGATTTTGTTAATGTGACCATAGGCTATAATGCATAGGCAATGCCTAGGCAATACCTAGGCGGAACTTTGAACACCTAAGGCGTCGTCACCTTGCATGATAAAATTTTGCGGTCTTCACTTTTCAAATCTATATCAAGTGCCCTATCAACTGAAAGTAAAGTAAAAAAATTATTGGTCGAACATAGATTTTGTTAATGTGACCATAGGATATAATGCATAGGCAATGCCAAGGCAATACCTAGGCGGAACTTTGAACACCTAAGGCGTCGTCACCTTGCATGATAAAATTTTGCGCTCTTCACTTTTCAAATACATATCAAGTGCCCTATCAACTGAAAGGAAAGTAAAAAAAATTCTTGGTCAAACATAGATTTTGTTAATGTGACCATAGGCTATAATGCATAGGCAATGCCTAGGCAATACCTAGGCGGAACTTTGAACACCTAAGGCGTCGTCACCTTGCATGATAAAATTTTGCGGTCTTCACTTTTCAAATCTATATCAAATGCCCTATCAACTGAAAGTAAAGTAAAAAAATTCTTGGTCGAACATAGATTTTGTTAATGTGACCATAGGATATAATGCATAGGCAATGCCAAGGCAATACCTAGGCGGAACTTTGAACACCTAAGGCGTCGTCACCTTGCATGATAAAATTTTGCGGTCTTCACTTTTCAAATCTATATCAAGTGCCCTATCAACTGAAAGTAAAGTAAAAAAATTCTTGGTCGAACATAGATTTTGTTAATGTGACCATAGGCTATAATGCATAGGCAATGCCTAGGCAATACCTAGGCGGAACTTTGAACACCTAAGGCGTCGTCACCTTGCATGATAAAATTTTGCGGTCTTCACTTTTCAAATCTATATCAAGTGCCCTATCAACTGAAAGTAAAGTAAAAAAATTATTGGTCGAACATAGATTTTGTTAATGTGACCATAGGATATAATGCATAGGCAATGCCAAGGCAATACCTAGGCGGAACTTTGAACACCTAAGGCGTCGTCACCTTGCATGATAAAATTTTGCGGTCTTCACTTTTCAAATCTATATCAAGTGCCCTATCAACTGAAAGTAAAGTAAAAAAATTCTTGGTCGAACATAGATTTTGTTAATGTGACCATAGGATATAATGCATAGGCAATGCCTAGGCAATACCTAGGCGGAACTTTGAACACCTAAGGCGTCGTCACCTTGCATGATAAAATTTTGCGGTCTTCACTTTTCAAATCTATATCAAGTGCCCTATCAACTGAAAGTAAAGTAAAAAAATTATTGGTCGAACATAGATTTTGTTAATGTGACCATAGGATATAATGCATAGGCAATGCCAAGGCAATACCTAGGCGGAACTTTGAACACCTAAGGCGTCGTCACCTTGCATGATAAAATTTTGCGGTCTTCACTTTTCAAATCTATATCAAGTGCCCTATCAACTGAAAGTAAAGTAAAAAAATTCTTGGTCGAACATAGATTTTGTTAATGTGACCATAGGCTATAATGCATAGGCAATGCCTAGGCAATACCTAGGCGGAACTTTGAACACCTAAGGCGTCGTCACCTTGCATGATAAAATTTTGCGGTCTTCACTTTTCAAATCTATATCAAGTGCCCTATCAACTGAAAGTAAAGTAACAAAAATTCTTGGTCGAACATAGATTTTGTTAATGTGACCATAGGATATAATGCATAGGCAATGCCAAGGCAATACCTAGGCGGAACTTTGAACACCTAAGGCGTCGTCACCTTGCATGATAAAATTTTGCGGTCTTCACTTTTCAAATCTATATCAAGTGCCCTATCAACTGAAAGTAAAGTAAAAAAATTCTTGGTCGAACATAGATTTTGTTAATGTGACCATAGGCTATAATGCATAGGCAATGCCTAGGCAATACCTAGGCGGAACTTTGAACACCTAAGGCGTCGTCACCTTGCATGATAAAATTTTGCGGTCTTCACTTTTCAAATCTATATCAAGTGCCCTATCAACTGAAAGTAAAGTAAAAAAATTATTGGTCGAACATAGATTTTGTTAATGTGACCATAGGATATAATGCATAGGCAATGCCAAGGCAATACCTAGGCGGAACTTTGAACACCTAAGGCGTCGTCACCTTGCATGATAAAATTTTGCGGTCTTCACTTTTCAAATCTATATCAAGTGCCCAATCAACTGAAAGTAAAGTAAAAAAATTCTTGGTCGAACATAGATTTTGTTAATGTGACCATAGGCATAGGATATAATGCATAGGCAATGCCAAGGCAATACCTAGGCGGAACTTTGAACACCTAAGGCGTCGTCACCTTGCATGATAAAATTTTGCGGTCTTCACTTTTCAAATCTATATCAAGTGCCCTATCAACTGAAAGTAAAGTAAAAAAATTATTGGTCTAACATAGATTTTGTTAATGTGACCATAGGATATAATGCATAGGCAATGCCAAGGCAATACCTAGGCGGAACTTTGAACACCTAAGGCGTCGTCACCTTGCATGATAAAATTTTGCGGTCTTCACTTTTCAAATCTATATCAAGTGCCCTATCAACTGAAAGTAAAGTAAAAAAATTCTTGGTCGAACATAGATTTTGTTAATGTGACCATAGGATATAATGCATAGGCAATGCCAAGGCAATACCTAGGCGGAACTTTGAACACCTAAGGCGTCGTCACCTTGCATGATAAAATTTTGCGGTCTTCACTTTTCAAATCTATATCAAGTGCCCTATCAACTGAAAGTAAAGTAAAAAAATTCTTGGTCGAACATAGATTTTGTTAATGTGACCATAGGCTATAATGCATAGGCAATGCCTAGGCAATACCTAGGCGGAACTTTGAACACCTAAGGCGTCGTCACCTTGCATGATAAAATTTTGCGGTCTTCACTTTTCAAATCTATATCAAGTGCCCTATCAACTGAAAGTAAAGTAAAAAAATTCTTGGTCGAACATAGATTTTGTTAATGTAACCATAGGATATAATGCATAGGCAATGCCAAGGCAATACCTAGGCGGAACTTTGAACACCTAAGGCGTCGTCACCTTGCATGATAAAATTTTGCGGTCTTCACTTTTCAAATCTATATCAAGTGCCCTATCAACTGAAAGTAAAGTAAAAAAATTATTGGTCGAACATAGATTTTGTTAATGTGACCATAGGCTATAATGCATAGGCAATGCCTAGGCAATACCTAGGCGGAACTTTGAACACCTAAGGCGTCGTCACCTTGCATGATAAAATTTTGCGGTCTTCACTTTTCAAATCTATATCAAGTGCCCTATCAACTGAAAGTAAAGTAAAAAAATTATTGGTCGAACATAGATTTTGTTAATGTGACCATAGGATATAATGCATAGGCAATGCCTAGGCAATACCTAGGCGGAACTTTGAACACCTAAGGCGTCGTCACCTTGCATGATAAAATTTTGCGGTCTTCACTTTTCAAATCTATATCAAGTGCCCTATCAACTGAAAGTAAAGTAAAAAAATTCTTGGTCGAACATAGATTTTGTTAATGTGACCATAGGATATAATGCATAGGCAATGCCAAGGCAATACCTAGGCGGAACTTTGAACACCTAAGGCGTCGTCACCTTGCATGATAAAATTTTGCGGTCTTCACTTTTCAAATCTATATCAAGTGCCCTATCAACTGAAAGTAAAGTAAAAAAATTCTTGGTCGAACATAGATTTTGTTAATGTGACCATAGGCTATAATGCATAGGCAATGCCTAGGCAATACCTAGGCGGAACTTTGAACACCGAAGGCGTCGTCACCTTGCATGATAAAATTTTGCGGTCTTCACTTTTCAAATCTATATCAAGTGCCCTATCAACTGAAAGTAAAGTAAAAAAATTATTGGTCGAACATAGATTTTGTTAATGTGACCATAGGATATAATGCATAGGCAATGCCAAGGCAATACCTAGGCGGAACTTTGAACACCTAAGGTGTCGTCACCTTGCATGATAAAATTTTGCGGTCTTCACTTTTCAAATCTATATCAAGTGCCCTATCAACTGAAAGTAAAGTAAAAAAATTCTTGGTCGAACATAGATTTTGTTAATGTGACCATAGGATATAATGCATAGGCAATGCCAAGGCAATACCTAGGCGGAACTTTGAACACCTAAGGCGTCGTCACCTTGCATGATAAAATTTTGCGGTCTTCACTTTTCAAATCTATATCAAGTGCCCTATCAACTGAAAGTAAAGTAAAAAAATTCTTGGTCGAACATAGATTTTGTTAATGTGACCATAGGCTATAATGCATAGGCAATGCCTAGGCAATACCTAGGCGGAACTTTGAACACCTAAGGCGTCGTCACCTTGCATGATAAAATTTTGCGGTCTTCACTTTTCAAATCTATATCAAGTGCCCTATCAACTGAAAGTAAAGTAAAAAAATTCTTGGTCGAACATAGATTTTGTTAATGTGACCATAGGATATAATGCATAGGCAATGCCAAGGCAATACCTAGGCGGAACTTTGAACACCTAAGGCGTCGTCACCTTGCATGATAAAATTTTGCGGTCTTCACTTTTCAAATCTATATCAAGTGCCCTATCAACTGAAAGTAAAGTAAAAAAATTCTTGGTCGAACATAGATTTTGTTAATGTGACCATAGGCTATAATGCATAGGCAATGCCTAGGCAATACCTAGGCGGAACTTTGAACACCTAAGGCGTCGTCACCTTGCATGATAAAATTTTGCGGTCTTCACTTTTCAAATCTATATCAAGTGCCCTATCAACTGAAAGTAAAGTAAAAAAATTATTGGTCGAACATAGATTTTGTTAATGTGACCATAGGATATAATGCATAGGCAATGCCAAGGCAATACCTAGGCGGAACTTTGAACACCTAAGGCGTCGTCACCTTGCATGATAAAATTTTGCGGTCTTCACTTTTCAAATCTATATCAAGTGCCCTATCAACTGAAAGTAAAGTAAAAAAATTATTGGTCGAACATAGATTTTGTTAATGTGACCATAGGCTATAATGCATAGGCAATGCCAAGGCAATACCTAGGCGGAACTTTGAACACCTAAGGCGTCGTCACCTTGCATGATAAAATTTTGCGGTCTTCACTTTTCAAATCTATATCAAGTGCCCTATCAACTGAAAGTAAAGTAAAAAAATTATTGGTCGAACATAGATTTTGTTAATGTGACCATAGGATATAATGCATAGGCAATGCCAAGGCAATACCTAGGCGGAACTTTGAACACCTAAGGCGTCGTCACCTTGCATGATAAAATTTTGCGGTCTTCACTTTTCAAATCTATATCAAGTGCCCTATCAACTGAAAGTAAAGTAAAAAAATTCTTGGTCGAACATAGATTTTGTTAATGTGACCATAGGATATAATGCATAGGCAATGCCAAGGCAATACCTAGGCGGAACTTTGAACACCTAAGGCGTCGTCACCTTGCATGATAAAATTTTGCGGTCTTCACTTTTCAAATCTATATCAAGTGCCCTATCAACTGAAAGTAAAGTAAAAAAATTCTTGGTCGAACATAGATTTTGTTAATGTGACCATAGGATATAATGCATAGGCAATGCCAAGGCAATACCTAGGCGGAACTTTGAACACCTAAGGCGTCGTCACCTTGCATGATAAAATTTTGCGGTCTTCACTTTTCAAATCTATATCAAGTGCCCTATCAACTGAAAGTAAAGTAAAAAAATTCTTGGTCGAACATAGATTTTGTTAATGTGACCATAGGCTATAATGCATAGGCAATGCCTAGGCAATACCTAGGCGGAACTTTGAACACCTAAGGCGTCGTCACCTTGCATGATAAAATTTTGCGGTCTTCACTTTTCAAATCTATATCAAGTGCCCTATCAACTGAAAGTAAAGTAAAAAAATTCTTGGTCGAACATAGATTTTGTTAATGTGACCATAGGATATAATGCATAGGCAATGCCAAGGCAATACCTAGGCGGAACTTTGAACACCTAAGGCGTCGTCACCTTGCATGATAAAATTTTGCGGTCTTCACTTTTCAAATCTATATCAAGTGCCCTATCAACTGAAAGTAAAGTAAAAAAATTCTTGGTCGAACATAGATTTTGTTAATGTGACCATAGGCTATAATGCATAGGCAATGCCAAGGCAATACCTAGGCGGAACTTTGAACACCTAAGGCGTCGTCACCTTGCATGATAAAATTTTGCGGTCTTCACTTTTCAAATCTATATCAAGTGCCCTATCAACTGAAAGTAAAGTAAAAAAATTATTGGTCGAACATAGATTTTGTTAATGTGACCATAGGATATAATGCATAGGCAATGCCAAGGCAATACCTAGGCGGAACTTTGAACACCTAAGGCGTCGTCACCTTGCATGATAAAATTTTGCGGTCTTCACTTTTCAAATCTATATCAAGTGCCCTATCAACTGAAAGTAAAGTAAAAAAATTATTGGTCGAACATAGATTTTGTTAATGTGACCATAGGATATAATGCATAGGCAATGCCAAGGCAATACCTAGGCGGAACTTTGAACACCTAAGGCGTCGTCACCTTGCATGATAAAATTTTGCGGTCTTCACTTTTCAAATCTATATCAAGTGCCCTATCAACTGAAAGTAAAGTAAAAAAATTCTTGGTCGAACATAGATTTTGTTAATGTGACCATAGGATATAATGCATAGGCAATGCCAAGGCAATACCTAGGCGGAACTTTGAACACCTAAGGCGTCGTCACTTTGCATGATAAAATTTTGCGGTCTTCACTTTTCAAATCTATATCAAGTGCCCTATCAACTGAAAGTAAAGTAAAAAAATTCTTGGTCGAACATAGATTTTGTTAATGTGACCATAGGATATAATGCATAGGCAATGCCAAGGCAATACCTAGGCGGAACTTTGAACACCTAAGGCGTCGTCACCTTGCATGATAAAATTTTGCGGTCTTCACTTTTCAAATCTATATCAAGTGCCCTATCAACTGAAAGTAAAGTAAAAAAAATTCTTGGTCGAACATAGATTTTGTTAATGTGACCATAGGATATAATGCATAGGCAATGCCAAGGCAATACCTAGGCGGAACTTTGAACACCTAAGGCGTCGTCACCTTGCATGATAAAATTTTGCGGTCTTCATTTTTCAAATCTATATCAAGTGCCCTATCAACTGAAAGTAAAGTAAAAAAATTCTTGGTCGAACATAGATTTTGTTAATGTGACCATAGGCTATAATGCATAGGCAATGCCAAGGCAATACCTAGGCGGAACTTTGAACACCTAAGGCGTCGTCACCTTGCATGATAAAATTTTGCGGTCTTCACTTTTCAAATCTATATCAAGTGCCCTATCAACTGAAAGTAAAGTAAAAAAATTCTTGGTCGAACATAGATTTTGTTAATGTGACCATAGGATATAATGCATAGGCAATGCCTAGGCAATACCTAGGCGGAACTTTGAACACCTAAGGCGTCGTCACCTTGCATGATAAAATTTTGCGGTCTTCACTTTTCAAATCTATATCAAGTGCCCTATCAACTGAAAGTAAAGTAAAAAAATTCTTGGTCGAACATAGATTTTGTTAATGTGACCATAGGATATAATGCATAGGCAATGCCAAGGCAATACCTAGGCGGAACTTTGAACACCTAAGGCGTCGTCACCTTGCATGATAAAATTTTGCGGTCTTCACTTTTCAAATCTATATCAAGTGCCCTATCAACTGAAAGTAAAGTAAAAAAATTCTTGGTCGAACATAGATTTTGTTAATGTGACCATAGGATATAATGCATAGGCAATGCCAAGGCAATACCTAGGCGGAACTTTGAACACCTAAGGCGTCGTCACCTTGCATGATAAAATTTTGCGGTCTTCACTTTTCAAATCTATATCAAGTGCCCTATCAACTGAAAGTAAAGTAAAAAAATTATTGGTCGAACATAGATTTTGTTAATGTGACCATAGGCTATAATGCATAGGCAGTGCCTAGGCAATACCTAGGCGGAACTTTGAACACCTAAGGCGTCGTCACCTTGCATGATAAAATTTTGCGGTCTTCACTTTTCAAATCTATATCAAGTGCCCTATCAACTGAAAGTAAAGTAAAAAAATTATTGGTCGAACATAGATTTTGTTAATGTGACCATAGGATATAATGCATAGGCAATGCCAAGGCAATACCTAGGCGGAACTTTGAACACCTAAGGCGTCGTCACCTTGCATGATAAAATTTTGCGGTCTTCACTTTTCAAATCTATATCAAGTGCCCTATCAACTGAAAGTAAAGTAAAAAAATTCTTGGTCGAACATAGATTTTGTTAATGTGACCATAGGATATAATGCATAGGCAATGCCAAGGCAATACCTAGGCGGAACTTTGAACACCTAAGGCGTCGTCACCTTGCATGATAAAATTTTGCGGTCTTCACTTTTCAAATCTATATCAAGTGCCCTATCAACTGAAAGTAAAGTAAAAAAATTCTTGGTCGAACATAGATTTTGTTAATGTGACCATAGGATATAATGCATAGGCAATGCCAAGGCAATACCTAGGTGGAACTTTGAACACCTAAGGCGTCGTCACCTTGCATGATAAAATTTTGCGGTCTTCACTTTTCAAATCTATATCAAGTGCCCTATCAACTGAAAGTAAAGTAAAAAAATTCTTGGTCGAACATAGATTTTGTTAATGTGACCATAGGCTATAATGCATAGGCAATGCCAAGGCAATACCTAGGCGGAACTTTGAACACCTAAGGCGTCGTCACCTTGCATGATAAAATTTTGCGGTCTTCACTTTTCAAATCTATATCAAGTGCCCTATCAACTGAAAGTAAAGTAAAAAAATTCTTGGTCGAACATAGATTTTGTTAATGTGACCATAGGATATAATGCATAGGCAATGCCTAGGCAATACCTAGGCGGAACTTTGAACACCTAAGGCGTCGTCACCTTGCATGATAAAATTTTGCGGTCTTCACTTTTCAAATCTATATCAAGTGCCCTATCAACTGAAAGTAAAGTAAAAAAATTCTTGGTCGAACATAGATTTTGTTAATGTGACCATAGGATATAATGCATAGGCAATGCCAAGGCAATACCTAGGCGGAACTTTGAACACCTAAGGCGTCGTCACCTTGCATGATAAAATTTTGCGGTCTTCACTTTTCAAATCTATATCAAGTGCCCTATCAACTGAAAGTAAAGTAAAAAAATTCTTGGTCGAACATAGATTTTGTTAATGTGACCATAGGCTATAATGCATAGGCAATGCCTAGGCAATACCTAGGCGGAACTTTGAACACCTAAGGCGTCGTCACCTTGCATGATAAAATTTTGCGGTCTTCACTTTTCAAATCTATATCAAGTGCCCTATCAACTGAAAGTAAAGTAAAAAAATTATTGGTCGAACATAGATTTTGTTAATGTGACCATAGGATATAATGCATAGGCAATGCCAAGGCAATACCTAGGTGGAACTTTGAACACCTAAGGCGTCGTCACCTTGCATGATAAAATTTTGCGGTCTTCACTTTTCAAATCTATATCAAGTGCCCTATCAACTGAAAGTAAAGTAAAAAAATTCTTGGTCGAACATAGATTTTGTTAATGTGACCATAGGATATAATGCATAGGCAATGCCAAGGCAATACCTAGGCGGAACTTTGAACACCTAAGGCGTCGTCACCTTGCATGATAAAATTTTGCGGTCTTCACTTTTCAAATCTATATCAAGTGCCCTATCAACTGAAAGTAAAGTAAAAAAATTCTTGGTCGAACATAGATTTTGTTAATGTGACCATAGGATATAATGCATAGGCAATGCCAAGGCAATACCTAGGCGGAACTTTGAACACCTAAGGCGTCGTCACCTTGCATGATAAAATTTTGCGGTCTTCACTTTTCAAATCTATATCAAGTGCCCTATCAACTGAAAGTAAAGTAAAAAAATTCTTGGTCGAACATAGATTTTGTTAATGTGACCATAGGCTATAATGCATAGGCAATGCCTAGGCAATACCTAGGCGGAACTTTGAACACCTAAGGCGTCGTCACCTTGCATGATAAAATTTTGCGGTCTTCACTTTTCAAATCTATATCAAGTGCCCTATCAACTGAAAGTAAAGTAAAAAAATTCTTGGTCGAACATAGATTTTGTTAATGTGACCATAGGATATAATGCATAGGCAATGCCAAGGCAATACCTAGGCGGAACTTTGAACACCTAAGGCGTCGTCACCTTGCATGATAAAATTTTGCGGTCTTCACTTTTCAAATCTATATCAAGTGCCCTATCAGCTGAAAGTAAAGTAAAAAAATTCTTGGTCGAACATAGATTTTGTTAATGTGACCATAGGATATAATGCATAGGCAATGCCAAGGCAATACCTAGGCGGAACTTTGAACACCTAAGGCGTCGTCACCTTGCATGATAAAATTTTGCGGTCTTCACTTTTCAAATCTATATCAAGTGCCCTATCAACTGAAAATAAAGTAAAAAAATTCTTGGTCGAACATAGATTTTGTTAATGTGACCATAGGCTATAATGCATAGGCAATGCCTAGGCAATACCTAGGCGGAACTTTGAACACCTAAGGCGTCGTCACCTTGCATGATAAAATTTTGCGGTCTTCACTTTTCAAATCTATATCAAGTGCCCTATCAACTGAAAGTAAAGTAAAAAAATTCTTGGTCGAACATAGATTTTGTTAATGTGACCATAGGATATAATGCATAGGCAATGCCAAGGCAATACCTAGGCGGAACTTTGAACACCTAAGGCGTCGTCACCTTGCATGATAAAATTTTGCGGTCTTCACTTTTCAAATCTATATCAAGTGCCCTATCAGCTGAAAGTAAAGTAAAAAAATTCTTGGTCGAACATAGATTTTGTTAATGTGACCATAGGATATAATGCATAGGCAATGCCAAGGCAATACCTAGGCGGAACTTTGAACACCTAAGGCGTCGTCACCTTGCATGATAAAATTTTGCGGTCTTCACTTTTCAAATCTATATCAAGTGCCCTATCAACTGAAAATAAAGTAAAAAAATTCTTGGTCGAACATAGATTTTGTTAATGTGACCATAGGCTATAATGCATAGGCAATGCCTAGGCAATACCTAGGCGGAACTTTGAACACCTAAGGCGTCGTCACCTTGCATGATAAAATTTTGCGGTCTTCACTTTTCAAATCTATATCAAGTGCCCTATCAACTGAAAGTAAAGTAAAAAATGTTTGGTCGAACATAGATTTTGTTAATGTGACCATAGGCTATAATGCATAGGCAATGCCAAGGCAATACCTAGGCGGAACTTTGAACACCTAAGGCGTCGTCACCTTGCATGATAAAATTTTGCGGTCTTCACTTTTCAAATCTATATCAAGTGCCCTATCAACTGAAAGTAAAGTAAAAAAATTCTTGGTCGAACATAGATTTTGTTAATGTGACCATAGGCTATAATGCATAGGCAATGCCTAGGCAATACCTAGGCGGAACTTTGAACACCTAAGACGTCGTCACCTTGCATGATAAAATTTTGCGGTCTTCACTTTTCAAATCTATATCAAGTGCCCTATCAACTGAAAGTAAAGTAAAAAAATTCTTGGTCGAACATAGATTTTGTTAATGTGACCATAGGATATAATGCATAGGCAATGCCAAGGCAATACCTAGGCGGAACTTTGAACACCTAAGGCGTCGTCACCTTGCATGATAAAATTTTGCGGTCTTCACTTTTCAAATCTATATCAAGTGCCCTATCAACTGAAAGTAAAGTAAAAAAATTCTTGGTCGAACATAGATTTTGTTAATGTGACCATAGGCTATAATGCATAGGCAGTGCCTAGGCAATACCTAGGCGGAACTTTGAACACCTAAGGCGTCGTCACCTTGCATGATAAAATTTTGCGGTCTTCACTTTTCAAATCTATATCAAGTGCCCTATCAACTGAAAGTAAAGTAAAAAAATTATTGGTCGAACATAGATTTTGTTAATGTGACCATAGGATATAATGCATAGGCAATGCCAAGGCAATACCTAGGCGGAACTTTGAACACCTAAGGCGTCGTCACCTTGCATGATAAAATTTTGCGGTCTTCACTTTTCAAATCTATATCAAGTGCCCTATCAACTGAAAGTAAAGTAAAAAAATTATTGGTCGAACATAGATTTTGTTAATGTGACCATAGGATATAATGCATAGGCAATGCCAAGGCAATACCTAGGCGGAACTTTGAACACCTAAGGCGTCGTCACCTTGCATGATAAAATTTTGCGGTCTTCACTTTTCAAATCTATATCAAGTGCCCTATCAACTGAAAGTAAAGTTAAAAAAACTCTTGGTCGAACATAGATTTTGTTAATGTGACCATAGGATATAATGCATAGGCAATGCCAAGGCAATACCTAGGTGGAACTTTGAACACCTAAGGCGTCGTCACCTTGCATGATAAAATTTTGCGGTCTTCACTTTTCAAATCTATATCAAGTGCCCTATCAACTGAAAGTAAAGTAAAAAAATTCTTGGTCGAACATAGATTTTGTTAATGTGACCATAGGCTATAATGCATAGGCAATGCCAAGGCAATACCTAGGCGGAACTTTGAACACCTAAGGCGTCGTCACCTTGCATGATAAAATTTTGCGGTCTTCACTTTTCAAATCTATATCAAGTGCCCTATCAACTGAAAGTAAAGTAAAAAAATTCTTGGTCGAACATAGATTTTGTTAATGTGACCATAGGATATAATGCATAGGCAATGCCTAGGCAATACCTAGGCGGAACTTTGAACACCTAAGGCGTCGTCACCTTGCATGATAAAATTTTGCGGTCTTCACTTTTCAAATCTATATCAAGTGCCCTATCAACTGAAAGTAAAGTAAAAAAATTCTTGGTCGAACATAGATTTTGTTAATGTGACCATAGGATATAATGCATAGGCAATGCCAAGGCAATACCTAGGCGGAACTTTGAACACCTAAGGCGTCGTCACCTTGCATGATAAAATTTTGCGGTCTTCACTTTTCAAATCTATATCAAGTGCCCTATCAACTGAAAGTAAAGTAAAAAAATTCTTGGTCGAACATAGATTTTGTTAATGTGACCATAGGCTATAATGCATAGGCAATGCCTAGGCAATACCTAGGCGGAACTTTGAACACCTAAGGCGTCGTCACCTTGCATGATAAAATTTTGCGGTCTTCACTTTTCAAATCTATATCAAGTGCCCTATCAACTGAAAGTAAAGTAAAAAAATTATTGGTCGAACATAGATTTTGTTAATGTGACCATAGGATATAATGCATAGGCAATGCCAAGGCAATACCTAGGTGGAACTTTGAACACCTAAGGCGTCGTCACCTTGCATGATAAAATTTTGCGGTCTTCACTTTTCAAATCTATATCAAGTGCCCTATCAACTGAAAGTAAAGTAAAAAAATTCTTGGTCGAACATAGATTTTGTTAATGTGACCATAGGCTATAATGCATAGGCAATGCCTAGGCAATACCTAGGCGGAACTTTGAACACCTAAGACGTCGTCACCTTGCATGATAAAATTTTGCGGTCTTCACTTTTCAAATCTATATCAAGTGCCCTATCAACTGAAAGTAAAGTAAAAAAATTCTTGGTCGAACATAGATTTTGTTAATGTGACCATAGGATATAATGCATAGGCAATGCCAAGGCAATACCTAGGCGGAACTTTGAACACCTAAGGCGTCGTCACCTTGCATGATAAAATTTTGCGGTCTTCACTTTTCAAATCTATATCAAGTGCCCTATCAGCTGAAAGTAAAGTAAAAAAATTCTTGGTCGAACATAGATTTTGTTAATGTGACCATAGGATATAATGCATAGGCAATGCCAAGGCAATACCTAGGCGGAACTTTGAACACCTAAGGCGTCGTCACCTTGCATGATAAAATTTTGCGGTCTTCACTTTTCAAATCTATATCAAGTGCCCTATCAACTGAAAATAAAGTAAAAAAATTCTTGGTCGAACATAGATTTTGTTAATGTGACCATAGGCTATAATGCATAGGCAATGCCTAGGCAATACCTAGGCGGAACTTTGAACACCTAAGGCGTCGTCACCTTGCATGATAAAATTTTGCGGTCTTCACTTTTCAAATCTATATCAAGTGCCCTATCAACTGAAAGTAAAGTAAAAAATGTTTGGTCGAACATAGATTTTGTTAATGTGACCATAGGCTATAATGCATAGGCAATGCCAAGGCAATACCTAGGCGGAACTTTGAACACCTAAGGCGTCGTCACCTTGCATGATAAAATTTTGCGGTCTTCACTTTTCAAATCTATATCAAGTGCCCTATCAACTGAAAGTAAAGTAAAAAAATTCTTGGTCGAACATAGATTTTGTTAATGTGACCATAGGCTATAATGCATAGGCAATGCCTAGGCAATACCTAGGCGGAACTTTGAACACCTAAGACGTCGTCACCTTGCATGATAAAATTTTGCGGTCTTCACTTTTCAAATCTATATCAAGTGCCCTATCAACTGAAAGTAAAGTAAAAAAATTCTTGGTCGAACATAGATTTTGTTAATGTGACCATAGGATATAATGCATAGGCAATGCCAAGGCAATACCTAGGCGGAACTTTGAACACCTAAGGCGTCGTCACCTTGCATGATAAAATTTTGCGGTCTTCACTTTTCAAATCTATATCAAGTGCCCTATCAACTGAAAGTAAAGTAAAAAAATTCTTGGTCGAACATAGATTTTGTTAATGTGACCATAGGCTATAATGCATAGGCAGTGCCTAGGCAATACCTAGGCGGAACTTTGAACACCTAAGGCGTCGTCACCTTGCATGATAAAATTTTGCGGTCTTCACTTTTCAAATCTATATCAAGTGCCCTATCAACTGAAAGTAAAGTAAAAAAATTATTGGTCGAACATAGATTTTGTTAATGTGACCATAGGATATAATGCATAGGCAATGCCAAGGCAATACCTAGGCGGAACTTTGAACACCTAAGGCGTCGTCACCTTGCATGATAAAATTTTGCGGTCTTCACTTTTCAAATCTATATCAAGTGCCCTATCAACTGAAAGTAAAGTAAAAAAATTCTTGGTCGAACATAGATTTTGTTAATGTGACCATAGGATATAATGCATAGGCAATGCCAAGGCAATACCTAGGCGGAACTTTGAACACCTAAGGCGTCGTCACCTTGCATGATAAAATTTTGCGGTCTTCACTTTTCAAATCTATATCAAGTGCCCTATCAACTGAAAGTAAAGTAAAAAAATTATTGGTCGAACATAGATTTTGTTAATGTGACCATAGGATATAATGCATAGGCAATGCCAAGGCAATACCTAGGTGGAACTTTGAACACCTAAGGCGTCGTCACCTTGCATGATAAAATTTTGCGGTCTTCACTTTTCAAATCTATATCAAGTGCCCTATCAACTGAAAGTAAAGTAAAAAAATTCTTGGTCGAACATAGATTTTGTTAATGTGACCATAGGCTATAATGCATAGGCAATGCCAAGGCAATACCTAGGCGGAACTTTAAACACCTAAGTCGTCGTCACCTTGCATGATAAAATTTTGCGGTCTTCACTTTTCAAATCTATATCAAGTGCCCTATCAACTGAAAGTAAAGTAAAAAAATTCTTGGTCGAACATAGATTTTGTTAATGTGACCATAGGATATAATGCATAGGCAATGCCTAGGCAATACCTAGGCGGAACTTTGAACACCTAAGGCGTCGTCACCTTGCATGATAAAATTTTGCGGTCTTCACTTTTCAAATCTATATCAAGTGCCCTATCAACTGAAAGTAAAGTAAAAAAATTCTTGGTCGAACATAGATTTTGTTAATGTGACCATAGGATATAATGCATAGGCAATGCCAAGGCAATACCTAGGCGGAACTTTGAACACCTAAGGCGTCGTCACCTTGCATGATAAAATTTTGCGGTCTTCACTTTTCAAATCTATATCAAGTGCCCTATCAACTGAAAGTAAAGTAAAAAAATTCTTGGTCGAACATAGATTTTGTTAATGTGACCATAGGCTATAATGCATAGGCAATGCCTAGGCAATACCTAGGCGGAACTTTGAACACCTAAGGCGTCGTCACCTTGCATGATAAAATTTTGCGGTCTTCACTTTTCAAATCTATATCAAGTGCCCTATCAACTGAAAGTAAAGTAAAAAAATTATTGGTCGAACATAGATTTTGTTAATGTGACCATAGGATATAATGCATAGGCAATGCCAAGGCAATACCTAGGTGGAACTTTGAACACCTAAGGCGTCGTCACCTTGCATGATAAAATTTTGCGGTCTTCACTTTTCAAATCTATATCAAGTGCCCTATCAACTGAAAGTAAAGTAAAAAAATTCTTGGTCGAACATAGATTTTGTTAATGTGACCATAGGATATAATGCATAGGCAATGCCAAGGCAATACCTAGGCGGAACTTTGAACACCTAAGGCGTCGTCACCTTGCATGATAAAATTTTGCGGTCTTCACTTTTCAAATCTATATCAAGTGCCCTATCAACTGAAAGTAAAGTAAAAAAATTCTTGGTCGAACATAGATTTTGTTAATGTGACCATAGGATATAATGCATAGGCAATGCCAAGGCAATACCTAGGCGGAACTTTGAACACCTAAGGCGTCGTCACCTTGCATGATAAAATTTTGCGGTCTTCACTTTTCAAATCTATATCAAGTGCCCTATCAACTGAAAGTAAAGTAAAAAAATTCTTGGTCGAACATAGATTTTGTTAATGTGACCATAGGCTATAATGCATAGGCAATGCCTAGGCAATACCTAGGCGGAACTTTGAACACCTAAGGCGTCGTCACCTTGCATGATAAAATTTTGCGGTCTTCACTTTTCAAATCTATATCAAGTGCCCTATCAACTGAAAGTAAAGTAAAAAATGTTTGGTCGAACATAGATTTTGTTAATGTGACCATAGGCTATAATGCATAGGCAATGCCAAGGCAATACCTAGGCGGAACTTTGAACACCTAAGGCGTCGTCACCTTGCATGATAAAATTTTGCGGTCTTCACTTTTCAAATCTATATCAAGTGCCCTATCAACTGAAAGTAAAGTAAAAAAATTCTTGGTCGAACATAGATTTTGTTAATGTGACCATAGGCTATAATGCATAGGCAATGCCTAGGCAATACCTAGGCGGAACTTTGAACACCTAAGACGTCGTCACCTTGCATGATAAAATTTTGCGGTCTTCACTTTTCAAATCTATATCAAGTGCCCTATCAACTGAAAGTAAAGTAAAAAAATTCTTGGTCGAACATAGATTTTGTTAATGTGACCATAGGATATAATGCATAGGCAATGCCAAGGCAATACCTAGGCGGAACTTTGAACACCTAAGGCGTCGTCACCTTGCATGATAAAATTTTGCGGTCTTCACTTTTCAAATCTATATCAAGTGCCCTATCAACTGAAAGTAAAGTAAAAAAAAATCCTTGGTCGAACATAGATTTTGTTAATGTGACCATAGGCTATAATGCATAGGCAGTGCCTAGGCAATACCTAGGCGGAACTTTGAACACCTAAGGCGTCGTCACCTTGCATGATAAAATTTTGCGGTCTTCACTTTTCAAATCTATATCAAGTGCCCTATCAACTGAAAGTAAAGTAAAAAAATTCTTGGTCGAACTTAGATTTTGTTAATGTGACCATAGGCTATAATGCATAGGCAATGCCTAGGCAATACCTAGGCGGAACTTTGAACACCTAAGACGTCGTCACCTTGCATGATAAAATTTTGCGGTCTTCACTTTTCAAATCTATATCAAGTGCCCTATCAACTGAAAGTAAAGTAAAAAAATTCTTGGTCGAACATAGATTTTGTTAATGTGACCATAGGATATAATGCATAGGCAATGCCAAGGCAATACCTAGGCGGAACTTTGAACGCCTAAGGCGTCGTCACCTTGCATGATAAAATTTTGCGGTCTTCACTTTTCAAATCTATATCAAGTGCCCTATCAACTGAAAGTAAAGTTAAAAAAACTCTTGGTCGAACATAGATTTTGGTAATGTGACCATAGGATATAATGCATAGGCAATGCCAAGGCAATACCTAGGTGGAACTTTGAACACCTAAGGCGTCGTCACCTTGCATGATAAAATTTTGCGGTCTTCACTTTTCAAATCTATATCAAGTGCCCTATCAACTGAAAGTAAAGTAAAAAAATTCTTGGTCGAACATAGATTTTGTTAATGTGACCATAGGCTATAATGCATAGGCAATGCCAAGGCAATACCTAGGCGGAACTTTGAACACCTAAGGCGTCGTCACCTTGCATGATAAAATTTTGCGGTCTTCACTTTTCAAATCTATATCAAGTGCCCTATCAACTGAAAGTAAAGTAAAAAAATTCTTGGTCGAACATAGATTTTGTTAATGTGACCATAGGATATAATGCATAGGCAATGCCTAGGCAATACCTAGGCGGAACTTTGAACACCTAAGGCGTCGTCACCTTGCATGATAAAATTTTGCGGTCTTCACTTTTCAAATCTATATCAAGGGCCCTATCAACTGAAAGTAAAGTAAAAAAATTCTTGGTCGAACATAGATTTTGTTAATGTGACCATAGGATATAATGCATAGGCAATGCCAAGGCAATACCTAGGCGGAACTTTGAACACCTAAGGCGTCGTCACCTTGCATGATAAAATTTTGCGGTCTTCACTTTTCAAATCTATATCAAGTGCCCTATCAACTGAAAGTAAAGTAAAAAAATTCTTGGTCGAACATAGATTTTGTTAATGTGACCATAGGCTATAATGCATAGGCAATGCCTAGGCAATACCTAGGCGGAACTTTGAACACCTAAGGCGTCGTCACCTTGCATGATAAAATTTTGAGGTCTTCACTTTTCAAATCTATATCAAGTGCCCTATCAACTGAAAGTAAAGTAAAAAAATTATTGGTCGAACATAGATTTTGTTAATGTGACCATAGGATATAATGCATAGGCAATGCCAAGACAATACCTAGGTGGAACTTTGAACACCTAAGGCGTCGTCACCTTGCATGATAAAATTTTGCGGTCTTCACTTTTCAAATCTATATCAAGTGCCCTATCAACTGAAAGTAAAGTAAAAAAATTCTTGGTCGAACATAGATTTTGTTAATGTGACCATAGGATATAATGCATAGGCAATGCCAAGGCAATACCTAGGCGGAACTTTGAACACCTAAGGCGTCGTCACCTTGCATGATAAAATTTTGCGGTCTTCACTTTTCAAATCTATATCAAGTGCCCTATCAACTGAAAGTAAAGTAAAAAAATTCTTGGTCGAACATAGATTTTGTTAATGTGACCATAGGATATAATGCATAGGCAATGCCAAGGCAATACCTAGGCGGAACTTTGAACACCTAAGGCGTCGTCACCTTGCATGATAAAATTTTGCGGTCTTCACTTTTCAAATCTATATCAAGTGCCCTATCAACTGAACGTAAAGTAAAAAAATTCTTGGTCGAACATAGATTTTCTTAATGTGACCATAGGCTATAATGCATAGGCAATGCCTAGGCAATACCTAGGCGGAACTTTGAACACCTAAGGCGTCGTCACCTTGCATGATAAAATTTTGCGGTCTTCACTTTTCAAATCTATATCAAGTGCCCTATCAACTGAAAGTAAAGTAAAAAAATTATTGGTCGAACATAGATTTTGTTAATGTGACCATAGGATATAATGCATAGGCAATGCCAAGGCAATACCTAGGCGGAACTTTGAACACCTAAGGCGTCGTCACCTTGCATGATAAAATTTTGCGGTCTTCACTTTTCAAATCTATATCAAGTGCCCTATCAACTGAAAGTAAAGTAAAAAAATTCTTGGTCGAACATAGATTTTGTTAATGTGACCATAGGATATAATGCATAGGCAATGCCAAGGCAATACCTAGGCGGAACTTTGAACACCTAAGGCGTCGTCACCTTGCATGATAAAATTTTGCGGTCTTCACTTTTCAAATCTATATCAAGTGCCCTATCAACTGAAAGTAAAGTAAAAAAATTCTTGGTCGAACATAGATTTTGTTAATGTGACCATAGGATATAATGCATAGGCAATGCCTAGGCAATACCTAGGCGGAACTTTGAACACCTAAGGCGTCGTCACCTTGCATGATAAAATTTTGCGGTCTTCACTTTTCAAATCTATATCAAGTGCCCTATCAACTGAAAGTAAAGTAAAAAAATTCTTGGTCGAACATAGATTTTGTTAATGTGACCATAGGATATAATGCATAGGCAATGCCAAGGCAATACCTAGGCGGAACTTTGAACACCTAAGGCGTCGTCACCTTGCATGATAAAATTTTGCGGTCTTCACTTTTCAAATCTATATCAAGTGCCCTATCAACTGAAAGTAAAGTAAAAAAATTATTGGTCGAACATAGATTTTGTTAATGTGACCATAGGCTATAATGCATAGGCAATGCCAAGGCAATACCTAGGCGGAACTTTGAACACCTAAGGCGTCGTCACCTTGCATGATAAAATTTTGCGGTCTTCACTTTTCAAATCTATATCAAGTGCCCTATCAACTGAAAGTAAAGTAAAAAAATTCTTGGTCGAACATAGATTTTCTTAATGTGACCATAGGCTATAATGCATAGGCAATGCCTAGGCAATACCTAGGCGGAACTTTGAACACCTAAGGCGTCGTCACCTTGCATGATAAAATTTTGCGGTCTTCACTTTTCAAATCTATATCAAGTGCCCTATCAACTGAAAGTAAAGTAAAAAAATTATTGGTCGAACATAGATTTTGTTAATGTGACCATAGGATATAATGCATAGGCAATGCCAAGGCAATACCTAGGCGGAACTTTGAACACCTAAGGCGTCGTCACCTTGCATGATAAAATTTTGCGGTCTTCACTTTTCAAATCTATATCAAGTGCCCTATCAACTGAAAGTAAAGTAAAAAAATTCTTGGTCGAACATAGATTTTGTTAATGTGACCATAGGATATAATGCATAGGCAATGCCAAGGCAATACCTAGGCGGAACTTTGAACACCTAAGGCGTCGTCACCTTGCATGATAAAATTTTGCGGTCTTCACTTTTCAAATCTATATCAAGTGCCCTATCAACTGAAAGTAAAGTAAAAAAATTATTGGTCGAACATAGATTTTGTTAATGTGACCATAGGCTATAATGCATAGGCAATGCCAAGGCAATACCTAGGCGGAACTTTGAACACCTAAGGCGTCGTCACCTTGCATGATAAAATTTTGCGGTCTTCACTTTTCAAATCTATATCAAGTGCCCTATCAACTGAAAGTAAAGTAAAAAAATTATTGGTCGAACATAGATTTTGTTAATGTGACCATAGGATATAATGCATAGGCAATGCCAAGGCAATACCTAGGCGGAACTTTGAACACCTAAGGCGTCGTCACCTTGCATGATAAAATTTTGCGGTCTTCACTTTTCAAATCTATATCAAGTGCCCTATCAACTGAAAGTAAAGTAAAAAAATTCTTGGTCGAACATAGATTTTGTTAATGTGACCATAGGATATAATGCATAGGCAATGCCAAGGCAATACCTAGGCGGAACTTTGAACACCTAAGGCGTCGTCACCTTGCATGATAAAATTTTGCGGTCTTCACTTTTCAAATCTATATCAAGTGCCCTATCAACTGAAAGTAAAGTAAAAAAATTCTTGGTCGAACATAGATTTTGTTAATGTGACCATAGGATATAATGCATAGGCAATGCCAAGGCAATACCTAGGCGGAACTTTGAACACCTAAGGCGTCGTCACCTTGCATGATAAAATTTTGCGGTCTTCACTTTTCAAATCTATATCAAGTGCCCTATCAACTGAAAGTAAAGTAAAAAAATTCTTGGTCGAACATAGATTTTGTTAATGTGACCATAGGCTATAATGCATAGGCAATGCCTAGGCAATACCTAGGCGGAACTTTGAACACCTAAGGCGTCGTCACCTTGCATGATAAAATTTTGCGGTCTTCACTTTTCAAATCTATATCAAGTGCCCTATCAACTGAAAGTAAAGTAAAAAAATTCTTGGTCGAACATAGATTTTGTTAATGTGACCATAGGATATAATGCATAGGCAATGCCAAGGCAATACCTAGGCGGAACTTTGAACACCTAAGGCGTCGTCACCTTGCATGATAAAATTTTGCGATCTTCACTTTTCAAATCTATATCAAGTGCCCTATCAACTGAAAGTAAAGTAAAAAAATTATTGGTCGAACATAGATTTTGTTAATGTGACCATAGGCTATAATGCATAGGCAATGCCAAGGCAATACCTAGGCGGAACTTTGAACACCTAAGGCGTCGTCACCTTGCATGATAAAATTTTGCGGTCTTCACTTTTCAAATCTATATCAAGTGCCCTATCAACTGAAAGTAAAGTAAAAAAATTCTTGGTCGAACATAGATTTTCTTAATGTGACCATAGGCTATAATGCATAGGCAATGCCTAGGCAATACCTAGGCGGAACTTTGAACACCTAAGGCGTCGTCACCTTGCATGATAAAATTTTGCGGTCTTCACTTTTCAAATCTATATCAAGTGCCCTATCAACTGAAAGTAAAGTAAAAAAAATTCTTGGTCGAACATAGATTTTGTTAATGTGACCATAGGATATAATGCATAGGCAATGCCAAGGCAATACCTAGGCGGAACTTTGAACACCTAAGGCGTCGTCACCTTGCATGATAAAATTTTGCGGTCTTCACTTTTCAAATCTATATCAAGTGCCCTATCAACTGAAAGTAAAGTAAAAAAATTCTTGGTCGAACATAGATTTTGTTAATGTGACCATAGGCTATAATGCATAGGCAATGCCAAGGCAATACCTAGGCGGAACTTTGAACACCTAAGGCGTCGTCACCTTGCATGATAAAATTTTGCGGTCTTCACTTTTCAAATCTATATCAAGTGCCCTATCAACTGAAAGTAAAGTAAAAAAATTATTGGTCGAACATAGATTTTGTTAATGTGACCATAGGATATAATGCATAGGCAATGCCAAGGCAATACCTAGGCGGAACTTTGAACACCTAAGGCGTCGTCACCTTGCATGATAAAATTTTGCGGTCTTCACTTTTCAAATCTATATCAAGTGCCCTATCAACTGAAAGTAAAGTAAAAAAATTATTGGTCGAACATAGATTTTGTTAATGTGACCATAGGATATAATGCATAGGCAATGCCAAGGCAATACCTAGGCGGAACTTTGAACACCTAAGGCGTCGTCACCTTGCATGATAAAATTTTGCGGTCTTCACTTTTCAAATCTATATCAAGTGCCCTATCAACTGAAAGTAAAGTAAAAAAATTCTTGGTCGAACATAGATTTTGTTAATGTGACCATAGGATATAATGCATAGGCAATGCCAAGGCAATACCTAGGCGGAACTTTGAACACCTAAGGCGTCGTCACCTTGCATGATAAAATTTTGCGGTCTTCACTTTTCAAATCTATATCAAGTGCCCTATCAACTGAAAGTAAAGTAAAAAAATTCTTGGTCGAACATAGATTTTGTTAATGTGACCATAGGATATAATGCATAGGCAATGCCAAGGCAATACCTAGGCGGAACTTTGAACACCTAAGGCGTCGTCACCTTGCATGATAAAATTTTGCGGTCTTCACTTTTCAAATCTATATCAAGTGCCCTATCAACTGAAAGTAAAGTAAAAAAAATTCTTGGTCGAACATAGATTTTGTTAATGTGACCATAGGATATAATGCATAGGCAATGCCAAGGCAATACCTAGGCGGAACTTTGAACACCTAAGGCGTCGTCACCTTGCATGATAAAATTTTGCGGTCTTCATTTTTCAAATCTATATCAAGTGCCCTATCAACTGAAAGTAAAGTAAAAAAATTCTTGGTCGAACATAGATTTTGTTAATGTGACCATAGGCTATAATGCATAGGCAATGCCAAGGCAATACCTAGGCGGAACTTTGAACACCTAAGGCGTCGTCACCTTGCATGATAAAATTTTGCGGTCTTCACTTTTCAAATCTATATCAAGTGCCCTATCAACTGAAAGTAAAGTAAAAAAATTCTTGGTCGAACATAGATTTTGTTAATGTGACCATAGGATATAATGCATAGGCAATGCCTAGGCAATACCTAGGCGGAACTTTGAACACCTAAGGCGTCGTCACCTTGCATGATAAAATTTTGCGGTCTTCACTTTTCAAATCTATATCAAGTGCCCTATCAACTGAAAGTAAAGTAAAAAAATTCTTGGTCGAACATAGATTTTGTTAATGTGACCATAGGATATAATGCATAGGCAATGCCAAGGCAATACCTAGGCGGAACTTTGAACACCTAAGGCGTCGTCACCTTGCATGATAAAATTTTGCGGTCTTCACTTTTCAAATCTATATCAAGTGCCCTATCAACTGAAAGTAAAGTAAAAAAATTCTTGGTCGAACATAGATTTTGTTAATGTGACCATAGGATATAATGCATAGGCAATGCCAAGGCAATACCTAGGCGGAACTTTGAACACCTAAGGCGTCGTCACCTTGCATGATAAAATTTTGCGGTCTTCACTTTTCAAATCTATATCAAGTGCCCTATCAACTGAAAGTAAAGTAAAAAAATTCTTGGTCGAACATAGATTTTGTTAATGTGACCATAGGCTATAATGCATAGGCAGTGCCTAGGCAATACCTAGGCGGAACTTTGAACACCTAAGGCGTCGTCACCTTGCATGATAAAATTTTGCGGTCTTCACTTTTCAAATCTATATCAAGTGCCCTATCAACTGAAAGTAAAGTAAAAAAATTATTGGTCGAACATAGATTTTGTTAATGTGACCATAGGATATAATGCATAGGCAATGCCAAGGCAATACCTAGGCGGAACTTTGAACACCTAAGGCGTCGTCACCTTGCATGATAAAATTTTGCGGTCTTCACTTTTCAAATCTATATCAAGTGCCCTATCAACTGAAAGTAAAGTAAAAAAATTCTTGGTCGAACATAGATTTTGTTAATGTGACCATAGGATATAATGCATAGGCAATGCCAAGGCAATACCTAGGCGGAACTTTGAACACCTAAGGCGTCGTCACCTTGCATGATAAAATTTTGCGGTCTTCACTTTTCAAATCTATATCAAGTGCCCTATCAACTGAAAGTAAAGTAAAAAAATTCTTGGTCGAACATAGATTTTGTTAATGTGACCATAGGATATAATGCATAGGCAATGCCAAGGCAATACCTAGGTGGAACTTTGAACACCTAAGGCGTCGTCACCTTGCATGATAAAATTTTGCGGTCTTCACTTTTCAAATCTATATCAAGTGCCCTATCAACTGAAAGTAAAGTAAAAAAATTCTTGGTCGAACATAGATTTTGTTAATGTGACCATAGGCTATAATGCATAGGCAATGCCAAGGCAATACCTAGGCGGAACTTTGAACACCTAAGGCGTCGTCACCTTGCATGATAAAATTTTGCGGTCTTCACTTTTCAAATACATATCAAGTGCCCTATCAACTGAAAGTAAAGTAAAAAAATTCTTGGTCGAACATAGATTTTGTTAATGTGACCATAGGATATAATGCATAGGCAATGCCTAGGCAATACCTAGGCGGAACTTTGAACACCTAGGGCGTCGTCACCTTGCATGATAAAATTTTGCAGTCTTCACTTTTCAAATACATATCAAGTGCCCTATCAACTGAAAGTAAAGTAAAAAAATTATTGGTCGAACATAGATTTTGTTAATGTGACCATAGGATTTAATGCATAGGCAATGCCTAGGCAATACCTAGGCGGAACTTTGAACACCTAAGGCGTCGTCACCTTGCATGATTTAATTTTGCGGTCTTCACTTTTCAAATTCATATCAAGTGCCCTATCAACTGAAAGTAAAGTAAAAAAATTCTTGGTCGAACATAGATTTTGTTAATGTGACCATAGGATATAATGCATAGGCAATGCCAAGGCAATACCTAGGCGGAACTTTGAACACCTAAGGCGTCGTCACCTTGCATGATAAAATTTTGCGGTCTTCACTTTTCAAATCTATATCAAGTGCCCTATCAACTGAAAGTAAAGTAAAAAAATTCTTGGTCGAACATAGATTTTGTTAATGTGACCATAGGATATAATGCATAGGCAATGCCAAGGCAATACCTAGGCGGAACTTTGAACACCTAAGGCGTCGTCACCTTGCATGATAAAATTTTGCGGTCTTCACTTTTCAAATCTATATCAAGTGCCCTATCAACTGAAAGTAAAGTAAAAAAATTCTTGGTCGAACATAGATTTTGTTAATGTGACCATAGGCTATAATGCATAGGCAATGCCAAGGCAATACCTAGGCGGAACTTTGAACACCTAAGGCGTCGTCACCTTGCATGATAAAATTTTGCGGTCTTCACTTTTCAAATCTATATCAAGTGCCCTATCAACTGAAAGTAAAGTAAAAAAATTATTGGTCGAACATAGATTTTGTTAATGTGACCATAGGATATAATGCATAGGCAATGCCAAGGCAATACCTAGGCGGAACTTTGAACACCTAAGGCGTCGTCACCTTGCATGATAAAATTTTGCGGTCTTCACTTTTCAAATCTATATCAAGTGCCCTATCAACTGAAAGTAAAGTAAAAAAATTATTGGTCGAACATAGATTTTGTTAATGTGACCATAGGATATAATGCATAGGCAATGCCAAGGCAATACCTAGGCGGAACTTTGAACACCTAAGGCGTCGTCACCTTGCATGATAAAATTTTGCGGTCTTCACTTTTCAAATCTATATCAAGTGCCCTATCAACTGAAAGTAAAGTAAAAAAATTCTTGGTCGAACATAGATTTTGTTAATGTGACCATAGGATATAATGCATAGGCAATGCCAAGGCAATACCTAGGCGGAACTTTGAACACCTAAGGCGTCGTCACCTTGCATGATAAAATTTTGCGGTCTTCACTTTTCAAATCTATATCAAGTGCCCTATCAACTGAAAGTAAAGTAAAAAAATTCTTGGTCGAACATAGATTTTGTTAATGTGACCATAGGATATAATGCATAGGCAATGCCAAGGCAATACCTAGGCGGAACTTTGAACACCTAAGGCGTCGTCACCTTGCATGATAAAATTTTGCGGTCTTCACTTTTCAAATCTATATCAAGTGCCCTATCAACTGAAAGTAAAGTAAAAAAAATTCTTGGTCGAACATAGATTTTGTTAATGTGACCATAGGATATAATGCATAGGCAATGCCAAGGCAATACCTAGGCGGAACTTTGAACACCTAAGGCGTCGTCACCTTGCATGATAAAATTTTGCGGTCTTCATTTTTCAAATCTATATCAAGTGCCCTATCAACTGAAAGTAAAGTAAAAAAATTCTTGGTCGAACATAGATTTTGTTAATGTGACCATAGGCTATAATGCATAGGCAATGCCAAGGCAATACCTAGGCGGAACTTTGAACACCTAAGGCGTCGTCACCTTGCATGATAAAATTTTGCGGTCTTCACTTTTCAAATCTATATCAAGTGCCCTATCAACTGAAAGTAAAGTAAAAAAATTCTTGGTCGAACATAGATTTTGTTAATGTGACCATAGGATATAATGCATAGGCAATGCCTAGGCAATACCTAGGCGGAACTTTGAACACCTAAGGCGTCGTCACCTTGCATGATAAAATTTTGCGGTCTTCACTTTTCAAATCTATATCAAGTGCCCTATCAACTGAAAGTAAAGTAAAAAAATTCTTGGTCGAACATAGATTTTGTTAATGTGACCATAGGATATAATGCATAGGCAATGCCAAGGCAATACCTAGGCGGAACTTTGAACACCTAAGGCGTCGTCACCTTGCATGATAAAATTTTGCGGTCTTCACTTTTCAAATCTATATCAAGTGCCCTATCAACTGAAAGTAAAGTAAAAAAATTCTTGGTCGAACATAGATTTTGTTAATGTGACCATAGGATATAATGCATAGGCAATGCCAAGGCAATACCTAGGCGGAACTTTGAACACCTAAGGCGTCGTCACCTTGCATGATAAAATTTTGCGGTCTTCACTTTTCAAATCTATATCAAGTGCCCTATCAACTGAAAGTAAAGTAAAAAAATTCTTGGTCGAACATAGATTTTGTTAATGTGACCATAGGCTATAATGCATAGGCAGTGCCTAGGCAATACCTAGGCGGAACTTTGAACACCTAAGGCGTCGTCACCTTGCATGATAAAATTTTGCGGTCTTCACTTTTCAAATCTATATCAAGTGCCCTATCAACTGAAAGTAAAGTAAAAAAATTCTTGGTCGAACATAGATTTTGTTAATGTGACCATAGGATATAATGCATAGGCAATGCCAAGGCAATACCTAGGCGGAACTTTGAACACCTAAGGCGTCGTCACCTTGCATGATAAAATTTTGCGGTCTTCACTTTTCAAATCTATATCAAGTGCCCTATCAACTGAAAGTAAAGTAAAAAAATTCTTGGTCGAACATAGATTTTGTTAATGTGACCATAGGATATAATGCATAGGCAATGCCAAGGCAATACCTAGGCGGAACTTTGAACACCTAAGGCGTCGTCACCTTGCATGATAAAATTTTGCGGTCTTCACTTTTCAAATCTATATCAAGTGCCCTATCAACTGAAAGTAAAGTAAAAAAATTCTTGGTCGAACATAGATTTTGTTAATGTGACCATAGGATATAATGCATAGGCAATGCCAAGGCAATACCTAGGTGGAACTTTGAACACCTAAGGCGTCGTCACCTTGCATGATAAAATTTTGCGGTCTTCACTTTTCAAATCTATATCAAGTGCCCTATCAACTGAAAGTAAAGTAAAAAAATTCTTGGTCGAACATAGATTTTGTTAATGTGACCATAGGCTATAATGCATAGGCAATGCCAAGGCAATACCTAGGCGGAACTTTGAACACCTAAGGCGTCGTCACCTTGCATGATAAAATTTTGCGGTCTTCACTTTTCAAATCTATATCAAGTGCCCTATCAACTGAAAGTAAAGTAAAAAAATTCTTGGTCGAACATAGATTTTGTTAATGTGACCATAGGATATAATGCATAGGCAATGCCTAGGCAATACCTAGGCGGAACTTTGAACACCTAAGGCGTCGTCACCTTGCATGATAAAATTTTGCGGTCTTCACTTTTCAAATCTATATCAAGTGCCCTATCAGCTGAAAGTAAAGTAAAAAAATTCTTGGTCGAACATAGATTTTGTTAATGTGACCATAGGATATAATGCATAGGCAATGCCAAGGCAATACCTAGGCGGAACTTTGAACACCTAAGGCGTCGTCACCTTGCATGATAAAATTTTGCGGTCTTCACTTTTCAAATCTATATCAAGTGCCCTATCAACTGAAAATAAAGTAAAAAAATTCTTGGTCGAACATAGATTTTGTTAATGTGACCATAGGCTATAATGCATAGGCAATGCCTAGGCAATACCTAGGCGGAACTTTGAACACCTAAGGCGTCGTCACCTTGCATGATAAAATTTTGCGGTCTTCACTTTTCAAATCTATATCAAGTGCCCTATCAACTGAAAGTAAAGTAAAAAAATTCTTGGTCGAACATAGATTTTGTTAATGTGACCATAGGATATAATGCATAGGCAATGCCAAGGCAATACCTAGGCGGAACTTTGAACACCTAAGGCGTCGTCACCTTGCATGATAAAATTTTGCGGTCTTCACTTTTCAAATCTATATCAAGTGCCCTATCAGCTGAAAGTAAAGTAAAAAAATTCTTGGTCGAACATAGATTTTGTTAATGTGACCATAGGATATAATGCATAGGCAATGCCAAGGCAATACCTAGGCGGAACTTTGAACACCTAAGGCGTCGTCACCTTGCATGATAAAATTTTGCGGTCTTCACTTTTCAAATCTATATCAAGTGCCCTATCAACTGAAAATAAAGTAAAAAAATTCTTGGTCGAACATAGATTTTGTTAATGTGACCATAGGCTATAATGCATAGGCAATGCCTAGGCAATACCTAGGCGGAACTTTGAACACCTAAGGCGTCGTCACCTTGCATGATAAAATTTTGCGGTCTTCACTTTTCAAATCTATATCAAGTGCCCTATCAACTGAAAGTAAAGTAAAAAATGTTTGGTCGAACATAGATTTTGTTAATGTGACCATAGGCTATAATGCATAGGCAATGCCAAGGCAATACCTAGGCGGAACTTTGAACACCTAAGGCGTCGTCACCTTGCATGATAAAATTTTGCGGTCTTCACTTTTCAAATCTATATCAAGTGCCCTATCAACTGAAAGTAAAGTAAAAAAATTCTTGGTCGAACATAGATTTTGTTAATGTGACCATAGGCTATAATGCATAGGCAATGCCTAGGCAATACCTAGGCGGAACTTTGAACACCTAAGACGTCGTCACCTTGCATGATAAAATTTTGCGGTCTTCACTTTTCAAATCTATATCAAGTGCCCTATCAACTGAAAGTAAAGTAAAAAAATTCTTGGTCGAACATAGATTTTGTTAATGTGACCATAGGATATAATGCATAGGCAATGCCAAGGCAATACCTAGGCGGAACTTTGAACACCTAAGGCGTCGTCACCTTGCATGATAAAATTTTGCGGTCTTCACTTTTCAAATCTATATCAAGTGCCCTATCAACTGAAAGTAAAGTAAAAAAATTCTTGGTCGAACATAGATTTTGTTAATGTGACCATAGGCTATAATGCATAGGCAGTGCCTAGGCAATACCTAGGCGGAACTTTGAACACCTAAGGCGTCGTCACCTTGCATGATAAAATTTTGCGGTCTTCACTTTTCAAATCTATATCAAGTGCCCTATCAACTGAAAGTAAAGTAAAAAAATTATTGGTCGAACATAGATTTTGTTAATGTGACCATAGGATATAATGCATAGGCAATGCCAAGGCAATACCTAGGCGGAACTTTGAACACCTAAGGCGTCGTCACCTTGCATGATAAAATTTTGCGGTCTTCACTTTTCAAATCTATATCAAGTGCTCTATCAACTGAAAGTAAAGTAAAAAAATTATTGGTCGAACATAGATTTTGTTAATGTGACCATAGGATATAATGCATAGGCAATGCCAAGGCAATACCTAGGCGGAACTTTGAACACCTAAGGCGTCGTCACCTTGCATGATAAAATTTTGCGGTCTTCACTTTTCAAATCTATATCAAGTGCCCTATCAACTGAAAGTAAAGTTAAAAAAACTCTTGGTCGAACATAGATTTTGTTAATGTGACCATAGGATATAATGCATAGGCAATGCCAAGGCAATACCTAGGTGGAACTTTGAACACCTAAGGCGTCGTCACCTTGCATGATAAAATTTTGCGGTCTTCACTTTTCAAATCTATATCAAGTGCCCTATCAACTGAAAGTAAAGTAAAAAAATTCTTGGTCGAACATAGATTTTGTTAATGTGACCATAGGCTATAATGCATAGGCAATGCCAAGGCAATACCTAGGCGGAACTTTGAACACCTAAGGCGTCGTCACCTTGCATGATAAAATTTTGCGGTCTTCACTTTTCAAATCTATATCAAGTGCCCTATCAACTGAAAGTAAAGTAAAAAAATTCTTGGTCGAACATAGATTTTGTTAATGTGACCATAGGATATAATGCATAGGCAATGCCTAGGCAATACCTAGGCGGAACTTTGAACACCTAAGGCGTCGTCACCTTGCATGATAAAATTTTGCGGTCTTCACTTTTCAAATCTATATCAAGTGCCCTATCAACTGAAAGTAAAGTAAAAAAATTCTTGGTCGAACATAGATTTTGTTAATGTGACCATAGGATATAATGCATAGGCAATGCCAAGGCAATACCTAGGCGGAACTTTGAACACCTAAGGCGTCGTCACCTTGCATGATAAAATTTTGCGGTCTTCACTTTTCAAATCTATATCAAGTGCCCTATCAACTGAAAGTAAAGTAAAAAAATTCTTGGTCGAACATAGATTTTGTTAATGTGACCATAGGCTATAATGCATAGGCAATGCCTAGGCAATACCTAGGCGGAACTTTGAACACCTAAGGCGTCGTCACCTTGCATGATAAAATTTTGCGGTCTTCACTTTTCAAATCTATATCAAGTGCCCTATCAACTGAAAGTAAAGTAAAAAAATTATTGGTCGAACATAGATTTTGTTAATGTGACCATAGGATATAATGCATAGGCAATGCCAAGGCAATACCTAGGTGGAACTTTGAACACCTAAGGCGTCGTCACCTTGCATGATAAAATTTTGCGGTCTTCACTTTTCAAATCTATATCAAGTGCCCTATCAACTGAAAGTAAAGTAAAAAAATTCTTGGTCGAACATAGATTTTGTTAATGTGACCATAGGCTATAATGCATAGGCAATGCCTAGGCAATACCTAGGCGGAACTTTGAACACCTAAGACGTCGTCACCTTGCATGATAAAATTTTGCGGTCTTCACTTTTCAAATCTATATCAAGTGCCCTATCAACTGAAAGTAAAGTAAAAAAATTCTTGGTCGAACATAGATTTTGTTAATGTGACCATAGGATATAATGCATAGGCAATGCCAAGGCAATACCTAGGCGGAACTTTGAACACCTAAGGCGTCGTCACCTTGCATGATAAAATTTTGCGGTCTTCACTTTTCAAATCTATATCAAGTGCCCTATCAGCTGAAAGTAAAGTAAAAAAATTCTTGGTCGAACATAGATTTTGTTAATGTGACCATAGGATATAATGCATAGGCAATGCCAAGGCAATACCTAGGCGGAACTTTGAACACCTAAGGCGTCGTCACCTTGCATGATAAAATTTTGCGGTCTTCACTTTTCAAATCTATATCAAGTGCCCTATCAACTGAAAGTAAAGTAAAAAAATTCTTGGTCGAACATAGATTTTGTTAATGTGACCATAGGCTATAATGCATAGGCAATGCCTAGGCAATACCTAGGCGGAACTTTGAACACCTAAGACGTCGTCACCTTGCATGATAAAATTTTGAGGTCTTCACTTTTCAAATCTATATCAAGTGCCCTATCAACTGAAAGTAAAGTAAAAAAATTCTTGGTCGAACATAGATTTTGTTAATGTGACCATAGGATATAATGCATAGGCAATGCCAAGGCAATACCTAGGCGGAACTTTGAACACCTAAGGCGTCGTCACCTTGCATGATAAAATTTTGCGGTCTTCACTTTTCAAATCTATATCAAGTGCCCTATCAGCTGAAAGTAAAGTAAAAAAATTCTTGGTCGAACATAGATTTTGTTAATGTGACCATAGGATATAATGCATAGGCAATGCCAAGGCAATACCTAGGCGGAACTTTGAACACCTAAGGCGTCGTCACCTTGCATGATAAAATTTTGCGGTCTTCACTTTTCAAATCTATATCAAGTGCCCTATCAACTGAAAATAAAGTAAAAAAATTCTTGGTCGAACATAGATTTTGTTAATGTGACCATAGGCTATAATGCATAGGCAATGCCTAGGCAATACCTAGGCGGAACTTTGAACACCTAAGGCGTCGTCACCTTGCATGATAAAATTTTGCGGTCTTCACTTTTCAAATCTATATCAAGTGCCCTATCAACTGAAAGTAAAGTAAAAAAATTATTGGTCGAACATAGATTTTGTTAATGTGACCATAGGATATAATGCATAGGCAATGCCAAGGCAATACCTAGGTGGAACTTTGAACACCTAAGGCGTCGTCACCTTGCATGATAAAATTTTGCGGTCTTCACTTTTCAAATCTATATCAAGTGCCCTATCAACTGAAAGTAAAGTAAAAAAATTCTTGGTCGAACATAGATTTTGTTAATGTGACCATAGGCTATAATGCATAGGCAATGCCTAGGCAATACCTAGGCGGAACTTTGAACACCTAAGACGTCGTCACCTTGCATGATAAAATTTTGCGGTCTTCACTTTTCAAATCTATATCAAGTGCCCTATCAACTGAAAGTAAAGTAAAAAAATTCTTGGTCGAACATAGATTTTGTTAATGTGACCATAGGATATAATGCATAGGCAATGCCAAGGCAATACCTAGGCGGAACTTTGAACACCTAAGGCGTCGTCACCTTGCATGATAAAATTTTGCGGTCTTCACTTTTCAAATCTATATCAAGTGCCCTATCAGCTGAAAGTAAAGTAAAAAAATTCTTGGTCGAACATAGATTTTGTTAATGTGACCATAGGATATAATGCATAGGCAATGCCAAGGCAATACCTAGGCGGAACTTTGAACACCTAAGGCGTCGTCACCTTGCATGATAAAATTTTGCGGTCTTCACTTTTCAAATCTATATCAAGTGCCCTATCAACTGAAAGTAAAGTAAAAAAATTCTTGGTCGAACATAGATTTTGTTAATGTGACCATAGGATATAATGCATAGGCAATGCCAAGGCAATACCTAGGCGGAACTTTGAACACCTAAGGCGTCGTCACCTTGCATGATAAAATTTTGCGGTCTTCACTTTTCAAATCTATATCAAGTGCCCTATCAACTGAAAGTAAAGTAAAAAAATTCTTGGTCGAACATAGATTTTGTTAATGTGACCATAGGCTATAATGCATAGGCAATGCCTAGGCAATACCTAGGCGGAACTTTGAACACCTAAGGCGTCGTCACCTTGCATGATAAAATTTTGCGGTCTTCACTTTTCAAATCTATATCAAGTGCCCTATCAACTGAAAGTAAAGTAAAAAAATTCTTGGTCGAACATAGATTTTGTTAATGTGACCATAGGATATAATGCATAGGCAATGCCAAGGCAATACCTAGGCGGAACTTTGAACACCTAAGGCGTCGTCACCTTGCATGATAAAATTTTGCGGTCTTCACTTTTCAAATCTATATCAAGTGCCCTATCAACTGAAAGTAAAGTAAAAAAATTCTTGGTCGAACATAGATTTTGTTAATGTGACCATAGGCTATAATGCATAGGCAATGCCTAGGCAATACCTAGGCGGAACTTTGAACACCTAAGGCGTCGTCACTTGCATGATAAAATTTTGCGGTCTTCACTTTTCAAATCTATATCAAGTGCCCTATCAACTGAAAGTAAAGTAAAAAAATTATTGGTCGAACATAGATTTTGTTAATGTGACCATAGGATATAATGCATAGGCAATGCCAAGGCAATACCTAGGCGGAACTTTGAACACCTAAGGCGTCGTCACCTTGCATGATAAAATTTTGCGGTCTTCACTTTTCAAATCTATATCAAGTGCCCTATCAACTGAAAGTAAAGTAAAAAAATTCTTGGTCGAACATAGATTTTGTTAATGTGACCATAGGCTATAATGCATAGGCAATGCCTAGGCAATACCTAGGCGGAACTTTGAACACCTAAGGCGTCGTCACCTTGCATGATAAAATTTTGCGGTCTTCACTTTTCAAATCTATATCAAGTGCCCTATCAACTGAAAGTAAAGTAAAAAAAATTCTTGGTCGAACATAGATTTTGTTAATGTGACCATAGGCTATAATGCATAGGCAATGCCTAGGCAATACCTAGGCGGAACATTGAACACCTAAGGCGTCGTCACCTTGCATGATAAAATTTTGCGGTCTTCACTTTCCAAATCTATATCAAGTGCCCTATCAACTGAAAGTAAAGTAAAAAAATTATTGGTCGAACATAGATTTTGTTAATGTGACCATAGGCTATAATGCATAGGCAATGCCAAGGCAATACCTAGGCGGAACTTTGAACACCTAAGGCGTCGTCACCTTGCATGATAAAATTTTGCGGTCTTCACTTTCCAAATCTATATCAAGTGCCCTATCAACTGAAAGTAAAGTAAAAAAATTATTGGTCGAACATAGATTTTGTTAATGTGACCATAGGCTATAATGCATAGGCAATGCCTAGGCAATACCTAGGCGGAACTTTGAACACCTAAGGCGTCGTCACCTTGCATGATAAAATTTTGCGGTCTTCACTTTTCAAATCTATATCAAGTGCCCTATCAACTGAAAGTAAAGTAAAAAAATTATTGGTCGAACATAGATTTTGTTAATGTGACCATAGGATATAATGCATAGGCAATGCCAAGGCAATACCTAGGCGGAACTTTGAACACCTAAGGCGTCGTCACCTTGCATGATAAAATTTTGCGGTCTTCACTTTTCAAATCTATATCAAGTGCCCTATCAACTGAAAGTAAAGTAAAAAAATTCTTGGTCGAACATAGATTTTGTTAATGTGACCATAGGCTATAATGCATAGGCAATGCCTAGGCAATACCTAGGCGGAACTTTGAACACCTAAGGCGTCGTCACCTTGCATGATAAAATTTTGCGGTCTTCACTTTTCAAATCTATATCAAGTGCCCTATCAACTGAAAGTAAAGTAAAAAAATTATTGGTCGAACATAGATTTTGTTAATGTGACCATAGGATATAATGCATAGGCAATGCCAAGGCAATACCTAGGCGGAACTTTGAACACCTAAGGCGTCGTCACCTTGCATGATAAAATTTTGCGGTCTTCACTTTTCAAATCTATATCAAGTGCCCTATCAACTGAAAGTAAAGTAAAAAAATTCTTGGTCGAACATAGATTTTGTTAATGTGACCATAGGCTATAATGCATAGGCAATGCCTAGGCAATACCTAGGCGGAACTTTGAACACCTAAGGCGTCGTCACCTTGCATGATAAAATTTTGCGGTCTTCACTTTTCAAATCTATATCAAGTGCCCTATCAACTGAAAGTAAAGTAAAAAAATTCTTGGTCGAACATAGATTTTGTTAATGTGACCATAGGATATAATGCATAGGCAATGCCAAGGCAATACCTAGGCGGAACTTTGAACACCTAAGGCGTCGTCACCTTGCATGATAAAATTTTGCGGTCTTCACTTTTCAAATCTATATCAAGTGCCCTATCAACTGAAAGTAAAGTAAAAAAATTCGTGGTCGAACATAGATTTTGTTAATGTGACCATAGGCTATAATGCATAGGCAATGCCTAGGCAATACCTAGGCGGAACTTTGAACACCTAAGGCGTCGTCACCTTGCATGATAAAATTTTGCGGTCTTCACTTTTCAAATCTATATCAAGTGCCCTATCAACTGAAAGTAAAGTAAAAAAATTCTTGGTCGAACATAGATTTTGTTAATGTGACCATAGGCTATAATGCATAGGCAATGCCTAGGCAATACCTAGGCGGAACTTTGAACACCTAAGGCGTCGTCACCTTGCATGATAAAATTTTGCGGTCTTCACTTTTCAAATCTATATCAAGTGCCCTATCAACTGAAAGTAAAGTAAAAAAATTCTTGGTCGAACAGATTTTGTTTATGTGACCATAGGATATAATGCATAGGCAATGCCAAGGCAATACCTAGGCGGAACTTTGAACACCTAAGGCGTCGTCACCTTGCATGATAAAATTTTGCGGTCTTCACTTTTCAAATCTATATCAAGTGCCCTATCAACTGAAAGTAAAGTAAAAAAATTCTTGGTCGAACATAGATTTTGTTAATGTGACCATAGGCTATAATGCATAGGCAATGCCTAGGCAATACCTAGGCGGAACTTTGAACACCTAAGGCGTCGTCACCTTGCATGATAAAATTTTGCGGTCTTCACTTTTCAAATCTATATCAAGTGCCCTATCAACTGAAAGTAAAGTAAAAAAATTCTTGGTCGAACATGGATTTTGTTAATGTGACCATAGGATATAATGCATAGGCAATGCCAAGGCAATACCTAGGCGGAACTTTGAACACCTAAGGCGTCGTCACCTTGCATGATAAAATTTTGCGGTCTTCACTTTTCAAATCTATATCAAGTGCCCTATCAACTGAAAGTAAAGTAAAAAAATTATTGGTTGAACATAGATTTTGTTAATGTGACCATAGGATATAATGCATAGGCAATGCCAAGGCAATACCTAGGCGGAACTTTGAACACCTAAGGCGTCGTCACCTTGCATGATAAAATTTTGCGGTCTTCACTTTTCAAATCTATATCAAGTGCCCTATCAACTGAAAGTAAAGTAAAAAAATTCTTGGTCGAACATAGATTTTGTTAATGTGACCATAGGATATAATGCATAGGCAATGCCAAGGCAATACCTAGGCGGAACTTTGAACACCTAAGGCGTCGTCACCTTGCATGATAAAATTTTGCGGTCTTCACTTTTCAAATCTATATCAAGTGCCCTATCAACTGAAAGTAAAGTAAAAAAATTCTTGGTCGAACATAGATTTTGTTAATGTGACCATAGGATATAATGCATAGGCAATGCCAAGGCAATACCTAGGCGGAACTTTGAACACCTAAGGCGTCGTCACCTTGCATGATAAAATTTTGCGGTCTTCACTTTTCAAATCTATATCAAGTGCCCTATCAACTGAAAGTAAAGTAAAAAAATTCTTGGTCGAACATAGATTTTGTTAATGTGACCATAGGATATAATGCATAGGCAATGCCAAGGCAATACCTAGGCGGAACTTTGAACACCTAAGGCGTCGTCACCTTGCATGATAAAATTTTGCGGTCTTCACTTTTCAAATCTATATCAATTGCCCTATCAACTGAAAGTAAAGTAAAAAAATTCTTGGTCGAACATAGATTTTGTTAATGTGACCATAGGCTATAATGCATAGGCAATGCCTAGGCAATACCTAGGCGGAACTTTGAACACCTAAGGCGTCGTCACCTTGCATGATAAAATTTTGCGGTCTTCACTTTTCAAATCTATATCAAGTGCCCTATCAACTGAAAGTAAAGTAAAAAAATTATTGGTCGAACATAGATTTTGTTAATGTGACCATAGGATATAATGCATAGGCAATGCCAAGGCAATACCTAGGCGGAACTTTGAACACCTAAGGCGTCGTCACCTTGCATGATAAAATTTTGCGGTCTTCACTTTTCAAATCTATATCAAGTGCCCTATCAACTGAAAGTAAAGTAAAAAAATTCTTGGTCGAACATAGATTTTCTTAATGTGACCATAGGCTATAATGCATAGGCAATGCCTAGGCAATACCTAGGCGGAACTTTGAACACCTAAGGCGTCGTCACCTTGCATGATAAAGTTTTGCGGTCTTCACTTTTCAAATCTATATCAAGTGCCCTATTAACTGAAAGTAAAGTAAAAAAATTCTTGGTCGAACATAGATTTTGTTAATGTGACCATAGGCTATAATGCATAGGCAATGCCTAGGCAATACCTAGGCGGAACTTTGAACACCTAAGGCGTCGTCACCTTGCATGATAAAATTTTGCGGTCTTCACTTTTCAAATCTATATCAAGTGCCCTATCAACTGAAAGTAAAGTAAAAAAATTCTTGGTCGAACATAGATTTTGTTAATGTGACCATAGGATATAATGCATAGGCAATGCCAAGGCAATACCTAGGCGGAACTTTGAACACCTAAGGCGTCGTCACCTTGCATGATAAAATTTTGCGGTCTTCACTTTTCAAATCTATATCAAGTGCCCTATCAACTGAAAGTAAAGTAAAAAAATTCTTGGTCGAACATAGATTTTCTTAATGTGACCATAGGCTATAATGCATAGGCAATGCCTAGGCAATACCTAGGCGGAACTTTGAACACCTAAGGCGTCGTCACCTTGCATGATAAAATTTTGCGGTCTTCACTTTTCAAATCTATATCAATTGCCCTATCAACTGAACGTAAAGTAAAAAAATTCTTGGTCGAACATAGATTTTGTTAATGTGACCATAGGATATAATCCATAGGCAATGCCAAGGCAATACCTAGGCGGAACTTTGAACACCTAAGGCGTCGTCACCTTGCATGATAAAATTTTGCGGTCTTCACTTTTCACATCTATATCAAGTGCCCTATCAACTGAAAGTAAAGTAAAAAAATTCTTGGTCGAACATAGATTTTGTTAATGTGACCATAGGATATAATGCATAGGCAATGCCAAGGCAATACCTAGGCGGAACTTTGAACACCTAAGGCGTCGTCACCTTGCATGATAAAATTTTGCGGTCTTCACTTTTCAAATCTATATCAAGTGCCCTATCAACTGAAAGTAAAGTAAAAAAATTCTTGGTCGAACATAGATTTTGTTAATGTGACCATAGGATATAATGCATAGGCAATGCCAAGGCAATACCTAGGCGGAACTTTGAACACCTAAGGCGTCGTCACCTTGCATGATAAAATTTTGCGGTCTTCACTTTTCAAATCTATATCAAGTGCCCTATCAACTGAAAGTAAAGTAAAAAAATTCTTGGTCGAACATAGATTTTCTTAATGTGACCATAGGCTATAATGCATAGGCAATGCCTAGGCAATACCTAGGCGGAACTTTGAACACCTAAGGCGTCGTCACCTTGCATGATAAAATTTTGCGGTCTTCACTTTTCAAATCTATATCAAGTGCCCTATCAACTGAAAGTAAAGTAAAAAAATTATTGGTCGAACATAGATTTTGTTAATGTGACCATAGGATATAATGCATAGGCAATGCCAAGGCAATACCTAGGCGGAACTTTGAACACCTAAGGCGTCGTCACCTTGCATGATAAAATTTTGCGGTCTTCACTTTTCAAATCTATATCAAGTGCCCTATCAACTGAAAGTAAAGTAAAAAAATTCTTGGTCGAACATAGATTTTGTTAATGTGACCATAGGCTATAATGCATAGGCAATGCCTAGGCAATACCTAGGCGGAACTTTGAACACCTAAGGCGTCGTCACCTTGCATGATAAAATTTTGCGGTCTTCACTTTTCAAATCTATATCAAGTGCCCTATCAACTGAAAGTAAAGTAAAAAAATTCTTGGTCGAACATAGATTTTGTTAATGTGACCATAGGATATAATGCATAGGCAATGCCAAGGCAATACCTAGGCGGAAATTTGAACACCTAAGGCGTCGTCACCTTGCATGATAAAATTTTGCGGTCTTCACTTTTCAAATCTATATCAATTGCCCTATCAACTGAACGTAAAGTAAAAAAATTATTGGTCGAACATAGATTTTGTTAATGTGACCATAGGATATAATGCATAGGCAATGCCAAGGCAATACCTAGGCGGAACTTTGAACACCTAAGGCGTCGTCACCTTGCATGATAAAATTTTGCGGTCTTCACTTTTCAAATCTATATCAAGTGCCCTATCAACTGAAAGTAAAGTAAAAAAATTCTTGGTCGAACATAGATTTTGTTAATGTGACCATAGGATATAATGCATAGGCAATGCCAAGGCAATACCTAGGCGGAACTTTGAACACCTAAGGCGTCGTCACCTTGCATGATAAAATTTTGCGGTCTTCACTTTTCACATCTATATCAAGTGCCCTATCAACTGAAAGTAAAGTAAAAAAATTCTTGGTCGAACATAGATTTTGTTAATGTGACCATAGGATATAATGCATAGGCAATGCCAAGGCAATACCTAGGCGGAACTTTGAACACCTAAGGCGTCGTCACCTTGCATGATAAAATTTTGCGGTCTTCACTTTTCAAATCTATATCAAGTGCCCTATCAACTGAAAGTAAAGTAAAAAAATTCTTGGTCGAACATAGATTTTGTTAATGTGACCATAGGATATAATGCATAGGCAATGCCAAGGCAATACCTAGGCGGAACTTTGAACACCTAAGGCGTCGTCACCTTGCATGATAAAATTTTGCGGTCTTCACTTTTCAAATCTATATCAAGTGCCCTATCAACTGAAAGTAAAGTAAAAAAATTCTTGGTCGAACATAGATTTTCTTAATGTGACCATAGGCTATAATGCATAGGCAATGCCTAGGCAATACCTAGGCGGAACTTTGAACACCTAAGGCGTCGTCACCTTGCATGATAAAATTTTGCGGTCTTCACTTTTCAAATCTATATCAAGTGCCCTATCAACTGAAAGTAAAGTAAAAAAATTATTGGTCGAACATAGATTTTGTTAATGTGACCATAGGATATAATGCATAGGCAATGCCAAGGCAATACCTAGGCGGAACTTTGAACACCTAAGGCGTCGTCACCTTGCATGATAAAATTTTGCGGTCTTCACTTTTCAAATCTATATCAAGTGCCCTATCAACTGAAAGTAAAGTAAAAAAATTCTTGGTCGAACATAGATTTTGTTAATGTGACCATAGGCTATAATGCATAGGCAATGCCTAGGCAATACCTAGGCGGAACTTTGAACACCTAAGGCGTCGTCACCTTGCATGATAAAATTTTGCGGTCTTCACTTTTCAAATCTATATCAAGTGCCCTATCAACTGAAAGTAAAGTAAAAAAATTCTTGGTCGAACATAGATTTTGTTAATGTGACCATAGGATATAATGCATAGGCAATGCCAAGGCAATACCTAGGCGGAAATTTGAACACCTAAGGCGTCGTCACCTTGCATGATAAAATTTTGCGGTCTTCACTTTTCAAATCTATATCAATTGCCCTATCAACTGAACGTAAAGTAAAAAAATTATTGGTCGAACATAGATTTTGTTAATGTGACCATAGGATATAATGCATAGGCAATGCCAAGGCAATACCTAGGCGGAACTTTGAACACCTAAGGCGTCGTCACCTTGCATGATAAAATTTTGCGGTCTTCACTTTTCAAATCTATATCAAGTGCCCTATCAACTGAAAGTAAAGTAAAAAAATTCTTGGTCGAACATAGATTTTGTTAATGTGACCATAGGATATAATGCATAGGCAATGCCAAGGCAATACCTAGGCGGAACTTTGAACACCTAAGGCGTCGTCACCTTGCATGATAAAATTTTGCGGTCTTCACTTTTCAAATCTATATCAAGTGCCCTATCAACTGAAAGTAAAGTAAAAAAATTCTTGGTCGAACATAGATTTTGTTAATGTGACCATAGGATATAATGCATAGGCAATGCCAAGGCAATACCTAGGCGGAACTTTGAACACCTAAGGCGTCGTCACCTTGCATGATAAAATTTTGCGGTCTTCACTTTTCAAATCTATATCAAGTGCCCTATCAACTGAAAGTAAAGTAAAAAAATTCTTGGTCGAACATAGATTTTCTTAATGTGACCATAGGCTATAATGCATAGGCAATGCCTAGGCAATACCTAGGCGGAACTTTGAACACCTAAGGCGTCGTCACCTTGCATGATAAAATTTTGCGGTCTTCACTTTTCAAATCTATATCAAGTGCCCTATCAACTGAAAGTAAAGTAAAAAAATTCTTGGTCGAACATAGATTTTGTTAATGTGACCATAGGATATAATGCATAGGCAATGCCAAGGCAATACCTAGGCGGAACTTTGAACACCTAAGGCGTCGTCACCTTGCATGATAAAATTTTGCGGTCTTCACTTTTCAAATCTATATCAAGTGCCCTATCAACTGAAAGTAAAGTAAAAAAATTCTTGGTCGAACATAGATTTTCTTAATGTGACCATAGGCTATAATGCATAGGCAATGCCTAGGCAATACCTAGGCGGAACTTTGAACACCTAAGGCGTCGTCACCTTGCATGATAAAATTTTGCGGTCTTCACTTTTCAAATCTATATCAAGTGCCCTATCAACTGAAAGTAAAGTAAAAAAATTCTTGGTCGAACATAGATTTTGTTAATGTGACCATAGGATATAATGCATAGGCAATGCCAAGGCAATACCTAGGCTGAACTTTGAACACCTAAGGCGTCGTCACCTTGCATGATAAAATTTTGCGGTCTTCACTTTTCAAATCTATATCAAGTGCCCTATCAACTGAAAGTAAAGTAAAAAAATTCTTGGTCGAACATAGATTTTCTTAATGTGACCATAGGCTATAATGCATAGGCAATGCCTAGGCAATACCTAGGCGGAACTTTGAACACCTAAGGCGTCGTCACCTTGCATGATAAAATTTTGCGGTCTTCACTTTTCAAATCTATATCAAGTGCCCTATCAACTGAAAGTAAAGTAAAAAAATTATTGGTCGAACATAGATTTTGTTAATGTGACCATAGGATATAATGCATAGGCAATGCCAAGGCAATACCTAGGCGGAACTTTGAACACCTAAGGCGTCGTCACCTTGCATGATAAAATTTTGCGGTCTTCACTTTTCAAATCTATATCAAGTGCCCTATCAACTGAAAGTAAAGTAAAAAAATTCTTGGTCGAACATAGATTTTGTTAATGTGACCATAGGCTATAATGCATAGGCAATGCCTAGGCAATACCTAGGCGGAACTTTGAACACCTAAGGCGTCGTCACCTTGCATGATAAAATTTTGCGGTCTTCACTTTTCAAATCTATATCAAGTGCCCTATCAACTGAAAGTACAGTAAAAAAATTTTTGGTCGAACATAGATTTTGTTAATGTGACCATAGGATATAATGCATAGGCAATGCCAAGGCAATACCTAGGCGGAACTTTGAACACCTAAGGCGTCGTCACCTTGCATGATAAAATTTTGCGGTCTTCACTTTTCAAATCTATATCAAGTGCCCTATCAACTGAAAGTAAAGTAAAAAAATTCTTGGTCGAACATAGATTTTGTTAATGTGACCATAGGATATAATGCATAGGCAATGCCAAGGCAATACCTAGGCGGAACTTTGAACACCTAAGGCGTCGTCACCTTGCATGATAAAATTTTGCGGTCTTCACTTTTCAAATCTATATCAATTGCCCTATCAACTGAACGTAAAGTAAAAAAATTCTTGGTCGAACATAGATTTTGTTAATGTGACCATAGGATATAATGCATAGGCAATGCCAAGGCAATACCTAGGCGGAACTTTGAACACCTAAGGCGTCGTCACCTTGCATGATAAAATTTTGCGGTCTTCACTTTTCAAATCTATATCAAGTGCCCTATCAACTGAAAGTAAAGTAAAAAAATTCTTGGTCGAACATAGATTTTGTTAATGTGACCATAGGATATAATGCATAGGCAATGCCAAGGCAATACCTAGGCGGAACTTTGAACACCTAAGGCGTCGTCACCTTGCATGATAAAATTTTGCGGTCTTCACTTTTCAAATCTATATCAAGTGCCCTATCAACTGAAAGTAAAGTAAAAAAATTCTTGGTCGAACATAGATTTTGTTAATGTGACCATAGGCTATAATGCATAGGCAATGCCTAGGCAATACCTAGGCGGAACTTTGAACACCTAAGGCGTCGTCACCTTGCATGATAAAATTTTGCGGTCTTCACTTTTCAAATCTATATCAAGTGCCCTATCAACTGAAAGTAAAGTAAAAAAATTCTTGGTCGAACATAGATTTTGTTAATGTGACCATAGGATATAATGCATAGGCCTTGCCAAGGCAATACCTAGGCGGAACTTTGAACACCTAAGGCGTCGTCACCTTGCATGATAAAATTTTGCGGTCTTCACTTTTCAAATCTATATCAAGTGCCCTATCAACTGAAAGTAAAGTAAAAAAATTCTTGGTCGAACATAGATTTTCTTAATGTGACCATAGGCTATAATGCATAGGCAATGCCTAGGCAATACCTAGGCGGAACTTTGAACACCTAAGGCGTCGTCACCTTGCATGATAAAATTTTGCGGTCTTCACTTTTCAAATCTATATCAAGTGCCCTATCAACTGAAAGTAAAGTAAAAAAATTCTTGGTCGAACATAGATTTTGTTAATGTGACCATAGGATATAATGCATAGGCAATGCCAAGGCAATACCTAGGCGGAACTTTGAACACCTAAGGCGTCGTCACCTTGCATGATAAAATTTTGCGGTCTTCACTTTTCAAATCTATATCAAGTGCCCTATCAACTGAAAGTAAAGTAAAAAAAATTCTTGGTCGAACATAGATTTTGTTAATGTGACCATAGGCTATAATGCATAGGCAATGCCTAGGCAATACCTAGGCGGAACTTTGAACACCTAAGGCGTCGTCACCTTGCATGATAAAATTTTGCGGTCTTCACTTTTCAAATCTATATCAAGTGCCCTATCAACTGAAAGTAAAGTAAAAAAATTCTTGGTCGAACATAGATTTTGTTAATGTGACCATAGGATATAATGCATAGGCAATGCCAAGGCAATACCTAGGCGGAACTTTGAACACCTAAGGCGTCGTCACCTTGCATGATAAAATTTTGCGTTCTTCACTTTTCAAATCTATATCAAGTGCCCTATCAACTGAAAGTAAAGTAAAAAAATTCTTGGTCGAACATAGATTTTGTTAATGTGACCATAGGCTATAATGCATAGGCAATGCCTAGGCAATACCTAGGCGGAACTTTGAACACCTAAGGCGTCGTCACCTTGCATGATAAAATTTTGCGGTCTTCACTTTTCAAATCTATATCAAGTGCCCTATCAACTGAAAGTACAGTAAAAAAATTCTTGGTCGAACATAGATTTTGTTAATGTGACCATAGGATATAATGCATAGGCAATGCCAAGGCAATACCTAGGCTGAACTTTGAACACCTAAGGCGTCGTCACCTTGCATGATAAAATTTTGCGGTCTTCACTTTTCAAATCTATATCAAGTGCCCTATCAACTGAAAGTAAAGTAAAAAAATTCTTGGTCGAACATAGATTTTCTTAATGTGACCATAGGCTATAATGCATAGGCAATGCCTAGGCAATACCTAGGCGGAACTTTGAACACCTAAGGCGTCGTCACCTTGCATGATAAAATTTTGCGGTCTTCACTTTTCAAATCTATATCAAGTGCCCTATCAACTGAAAGTAAAGTAAAAAAATTATTGGTCGAACATAGATTTTGTTAATGTGACCATAGGATATAATGCATAGGCAATGCCAAGGCAATACCTAGGCGGAACTTTGAACACCTAAGGCGTCGTCACCTTGCATGATAAAATTTTGCGGTCTTCACTTTTCAAATCTATATCAAGTGCCCTATCAACTGAAAGTAAAGTAAAAAAATTCTTGGTCGAACATAGATTTTGTTAATGTGACCATAGGCTATAATGCATAGGCAATGCCTAGGCAATACCTAGGCGGAACTTTGAACACCTAAGGCGTCGTCACCTTGCATGATAAAATTTTGCGGTCTTCACTTTTCAAATCTATATCAAGTGCCCTATCAACTGAAAGTACAGTAAAAAAATTTTTGGTCGAACATAGATTTTGTTAATGTGACCATAGGATATAATGCATAGGCAATGCCAAGGCAATACCTAGGCGGAACTTTGAACACCTAAGGCGTCGTCACCTTGCATGATAAAATTTTGCGGTCTTCACTTTTCAAATCTATATCAAGTGCCCTATCAACTGAAAGTAAAGTAAAAAAATTCTTGGTCGAACATAGATTTTGTTAATGTGACCATAGGATATAATGCATAGGCAATGCCAAGGCAATACCTAGGCGGAACTTTGAACACCTAAGGCGTCGTCACCTTGCATGATAAAATTTTGCGGTCTTCACTTTTCAAATCTATATCAATTGCCCTATCAACTGAACGTAAAGTAAAAAAATTCTTGGTCGAACATAGATTTTGTTAATGTGACCATAGGATATAATGCATAGGCAATGCCAAGGCAATACCTAGGCGGAACTTTGAACACCTAAGGCGTCGTCACCTTGCATGATAAAATTTTGCGGTCTTCACTTTTCAAATCTATATCAAGTGCCCTATCAACTGAAAGTAAAGTAAAAAAATTCTTGGTCGAACATAGATTTTGTTAATGTGACCATAGGATATAATGCATAGGCAATGCCAAGGCAATACCTAGGCGGAACTTTGAACACCTAAGGCGTCGTCACCTTGCGTGATAAAATTTTGCGGTCTTCACTTTTCAAATCTATATCAAGTGCCCTATCAACTGAAAGTAAAGTAAAAAAATTCTTGGTCGAACATAGATTTTGTTAATGTGACCATAGGCTATAATGCATAGGCAATGCCTAGGCAATACCTAGGCGGAACTTTGAACACCTAAGGCGTCGTCACCTTGCATGATAAAATTTTGCGGTCTTCACTTTTCAAATCTATATCAAGTGCCCTATCAACTGAAAGTAAAGTAAAAAAATTCTTGGTCGAACATAGATTTTGTTAATGTGACCATAGGATATAATGCATAGGCCTTGCCAAGGCAATACCTAGGCGGAACTTTGAACACCTAAGGCGTCGTCACCTTGCATGATAAAATTTTGCGGTCTTCACTTTTCAAATCTATATCAAGTGCCCTATCAACTGAAAGTAAAGTAAAAAAATTCTTGGTCGAACATAGATTTTCTTAATGTGACCATAGGCTATAATGCATAGGCAATGCCTAGGCAATACCTAGGCGGAACTTTGAACACCTAAGGCGTCGTCACCTTGCATGATAAAATTTTGCGGTCTTCACTTTTCAAATCTATATCAAGTGCCCTATCAACTGAAAGTAAAGTAAAAAAATTCTTGGTCGAACATAGATTTTGTTAATGTGACCATAGGATATAATGCATAGGCAATGCCAAGGCAATACCTAGGCGGAACTTTGAACACCTAAGGCGTCGTCACCTTGCATGATAAAATTTTGCGGTCTTCACTTTTCAAATCTATATCAAGTGCCCTATCAACTGAAAGTAAAGTAAAAAAAATTCTTGGTCGAACATAGATTTTGTTAATGTGACCATAGGCTATAATGCATAGGCAATGCCTAGGCAATACCTAGGCGGAACTTTGAACACCTAAGGCGTCGTCACCTTGCATGATAAAATTTTGCGGTCTTCACTTTTCAAATCTATATCAAGTGCCCTATCAACTGAAAGTAAAGTAAAAAAATTCTTGGTCGAACATAGATTTTGTTAATGTGACCATAGGATATAATGCATAGGCAATGCCAAGGCAATACCTAGGCGGAACTTTGAACACCTAAGGCGTCGTCACCTTGCATGATAAAATTTTGCGTTCTTCACTTTTCAAATCTATATCAAGTGCCCTATCAACTGAAAGTAAAGTAAAAAAATTCTTGGTCGAACATAGATTTTGTTAATGTGACCATAGGCTATAATGCATAGGCAATGCCTAGGCAATACCTAGGCGGAACTTTGAACACCTAAGGCGTCGTCACCTTGCATGATAAAATTTTGCGGTCTTCACTTTTCAAATCTATATCAAGTGCCCTATCAACTGAAAGTACAGTAAAAAAATTCTTGGTCGAACATAGATTTTGTTAATGTGACCATAGGATATAATGCATAGGCAATGCCAAGGCAATACCTAGGCGGAACTTTGAACACCTAAGGCGTCGTCACCTTGCATGATAAAATTTTGCGGTCTTCACTTTTCAAATCTATATCAAGTGCCCTATCAACTGAAAGTAAAGTAAAAAAATTCTTGGTCGAACATAGATTTTGTTAATGTGACCATAGGATATAATGCATAGGCAATGCCAAGGCAATACCTAGGCGGAACTTTGAACACCTAAGGCGTCGTCACCTTGCATGATAAAATTTTGCGGTCTTCACTTTTCAAATCTATATCAATTGCCCTATCAACTGAACGTAAAGTAAAAAAATTCTTGGTCGAACATAGATTTTGTTAATGTGACCATAGGATATAATGCATAGGCAATGCCAAGGCAATACCTAGGCGGAACTTTGAACACCTAAGGCGTCGTCACCTTGCATGATAAAATTTTGCGGTCTTCACTTTTCAAATCTATATCAAGTGCCCTATCAACTGAAAGTAAAGTAAAAAAATTCTTGGTCGAACATAGATTTTGTTAATGTGACCATAGGCTATAATGCATAGGCAATGCCAAGGCAATACCTAGGCGGAACTTTGAACACCTAAGGCGTCGTCACCTTGCATGATAAAATTTTGCGGTCTTCACTTTTCAAATCTATATCAAGTGCCCTATCAACTGAAAGTAAAGTAAAAAAATTATTGGTCGAACATAGATTTTGTTAATGTGACCATAGGATATAATGCATAGGCAATGCCAAGGCAATACCTAGGCGGAACTTTGAACACCTAAGGCGTCGTCACCTTGCATGATAAAATTTTGCGGTCTTCACTTTTCAAATCTATATCAAGTGCCCTATCAACTGAAAGTAAAGTAAAAAAATTCTTGGTCGAACATAGATTTTGTTAATGTGACCATAGGATATAATGCATAGGCAATGCCAAGGCAATACCTAGGCGGAACTTTGAACACCTAAGGCGTCGTCACCTTGCATGATAAAATTTTGCGGTCTTCACTTTTCAAATCTATATCAAGTGCCCTATCAACTGAAAGTAAAGTAAAAAAATTCTTGGTCGAACATAGATTTTGTTAATGTGACCATAGGATATAATGCATAGGCAATGCCAAGGCAATACCTAGGCGGAACTTTGAACACCTAAGGCGTCGTCACCTTGCATGATAAAATTTTGCGGTCTTCACTTTTCAAATCTATATCAAGTGCCCTATCAACTGAAAGTAAAGTAAAAAAATTCTTGGTCGAACATAGATTTTGTTAATGTGACCATAGGCTATAATGCATAGGCAATGCCTAGGCAATACCTAGGCGGAACTTTGAACACCTAAGGCGTCGTCACCTTGCATGATAAAATTTTGCGGTCTTCACTTTTCAAATCTATATCAAGTGCCCTATCAACTGAAAGTAAAGTAAAAAAATTCTTGGTCGAACATAGATTTTGTTAATGTGACCATAGGATATAATGCATAGGCAATGCCAAGGCAATACCTAGGCGGAACTTTGAACACCTAAGGCGTCGTCACCTTGCATGATAAAATTTTGCGGTCTTCACTTTTCAAATCTATATCAAGTGCCCTATCAACTGAAAGTAAAGTAAAAAAATTATTGGTCGAACATAGATTTTGTTAATGTGACCATAGGCTATAATGCATAGGCAATGCCAAGGCAATACCTAGGCGGAACTTTGAACACCTAAGGCGTCGTCACCTTGCATGATAAAATTTTGCGGTCTTCACTTTTCAAATCTATATCAAGTGCCCTATCAACTGAAAGTAAAGTAAAAAAATTCTTGGTCGAACATAGATTTTCTTAATGTGACCATAGGCTATAATGCATAGGCAATGCCTAGGCAATACCTAGGCGGAACTTTGAACACCTAAGGCGTCGTCACCTTGCATGATAAAATTTTGCGGTCTTCACTTTTCAAATCTATATCAAGTGCCCTATCAACTGAAAGTAAAGTAAAAAAATTATTGGTCGAACATAGATTTTGTTAATGTGACCATAGGATATAATGCATAGGCAATGCCAAGGCAATACCTAGGCGGAACTTTGAACACCTAAGGCGTCGTCACCTTGCATGATAAAATTTTGCGGTCTTCACTTTTCAAATCTATATCAAGTGCCCTATCAACTGAAAGTAAAGTAAAAAAATTCTTGGTCGAACATAGATTTTGTTAATGTGACCATAGGATATAATGCATAGGCAATGCCAAGGCAATACCTAGGCGGAACTTTGAACACCTAAGGCGTCGTCACCTTGCATGATAAAATTTTGCGGTCTTCACTTTTCAAATCTATATCAAGTGCCCTATCAACTGAAAGTAAAGTAAAAAAATTATTGGTCGAACATAGATTTTGTTAATGTGACCATAGGCTATAATGCATAGGCAATGCCAAGGCAATACCTAGGCGGAACTTTGAACACCTAAGGCGTCGTCACCTTGCATGATAAAATTTTGCGGTCTTCACTTTTCAAATCTATATCAAGTGCCCTATCAACTGAAAGTAAAGTAAAAAAATTCTTGGTCGAACATAGATTTTGTTAATGTGACCATAGGATATAATGCATAGGCAATGCCAAGGCAATACCTAGGCGGAACTTTGAACACCTAAGGCGTCGTCACCTTGCATGATAAAATTTTGCGGTCTTCACTTTTCAAATCTATATCAAGTGCCCTATCAACTGAAAGTAAAGTAAAAAAATTCTTGGTCGAACATAGATTTTGTTAATGTGACCATAGGATATAATGCATAGGCAATGCCAAGGCAATACCTAGGCGGAACTTTGAACACCTAAGGCGTCGTCACCTTGCATGATAAAATTTTGCGGTCTTCACTTTTCAAATCTATATCAAGTGCCCTATCAACTGAAAGTAAAGTAAAAAAATTCTTGGTCGAACATAGATTTTGTTAATGTGACCATAGGATATAATGCATAGGCAATGCCAAGGCAATACCTAGGCGGAACTTTGAACACCTAAGGCGTCGTCACCTTGCATGATAAAATTTTGCGGTCTTCACTTTTCAAATCTATATCAAGTGCCCTATCAACTGAAAGTAAAGTAAAAAAATTCTTGGTCGAACATAGATTTTGTTAATGTGACCATAGGCTATAATGCATAGGCAATGCCTAGGCAATACCTAGGCGGAACTTTGAACACCTAAGGCGTCGTCACCTTGCATGATAAAATTTTGCGGTCTTCACTTTTCAAATCTATATCAAGTGCCCTATCAACTGAAAGTAAAGTAAAAAAATTCTTGGTCGAACATAGATTTTGTTAATGTGACCATAGGATATAATGCATAGGCAATGCCAAGGCAATACCTAGGCGGAACTTTGAACACCTAAGGCGTCGTCACCTTGCATGATAAAATTTTGCGGTCTTCACTTTTCAAATCTATATCAAGTGCCCTATCAACTGAAAGTAAAGTAAAAAAATTATTGGTCGAACATAGATTTTGTTAATGTGACCATAGGCTATAATGCATAGGCAATGCCAAGGCAATACCTAGGCGGAACTTTGAACACCTAAGGCGTCGTCACCTTGCATGATAAAATTTTGCGGTCTTCACTTTTCAAATCTATATCAAGTGCCCTATCAACTGAAAGTAAAGTAAAAAAATTCTTGGTCGAACATAGATTTTCTTAATGTGACCATAGGCTATAATGCATAGGCAATGCCTAGGCAATACCTAGGCGGAACTTTGAACACCTAAGGCGTCGTCACCTTGCATGATAAAATTTTGCGGTCTTCACTTTTCAAATCTATATCAAGTGCCCTATCAACTGAAAGTAAAGTAAAAAAATTCTTGGTCGAACATAGATTTTGTTAATGTGACCATAGGATATAATGCATAGGCAATGCCAAGGCAATACCTAGGCGGAACTTTGAACACCTAAGGCGTCGTCACCTTGCATGATAAAATTTTGCGGTCTTCACTTTTCAAATCTATATCAAGTGCCCTATCAACTGAAAGTAAAGTAAAAAAATTCTTGGTCGAACATAGATTTTGTTAATGTGACCATAGGCTATAATGCATAGGCAATGCCAAGGCAATACCTAGGCGGAACTTTGAACACCTAAGGCGTCGTCACCTTGCATGATAAAATTTTGCGGTCTTCACTTTTCAAATCTATATCAAGTGCCCTATCAACTGAAAGTAAAGTAAAAAAATTATTGGTCGAACATAGATTTTGTTAATGTGACCATAGGATATAATGCATAGGCAATGCCAAGGCAATACCTAGGCGGAACTTTGAACACCTAAGGCGTCGTCACCTTGCATGATAAAATTTTGCGGTCTTCACTTTTCAAATCTATATCAAGTGCCCTATCAACTGAAAGTAAAGTAAAAAAATTATTGGTCGAACATAGATTTTGTTAATGTGACCATAGGATATAATGCATAGGCAATGCCAAGGCAATACCTAGGCGGAACTTTGAACACCTAAGGCGTCGTCACCTTGCATGATAAAATTTTGCGGTCTTCACTTTTCAAATCTATATCAAGTGCCCTATCAACTGAAAGTAAAGTAAAAAAATTCTTGGTCGAACATAGATTTTGTTAATGTGACCATAGGATATAATGCATAGGCAATGCCAAGGCAATACCTAGGCGGAACTTTGAACACCTAAGGCGTCGTCACCTTGCATGATAAAATTTTGCGGTCTTCACTTTTCAAATCTATATCAAGTGCCCTATCAACTGAAAGTAAAGTAAAAAAATTCTTGGTCGAACATAGATTTTGTTAATGTGACCATAGGATATAATGCATAGGCAATGCCAAGGCAATACCTAGGCGGAACTTTGAACACCTAAGGCGTCGTCACCTTGCATGATAAAATTTTGCGGTCTTCACTTTTCAAATCTATATCAAGTGCCCTATCAACTGAAAGTAAAGTAAAAAAAATTCTTGGTCGAACATAGATTTTGTTAATGTGACCATAGGATATAATGCATAGGCAATGCCAAGGCAATACCTAGGCGGAACTTTGAACACCTAAGGCGTCGTCACCTTGCATGATAAAATTTTGCGGTCTTCATTTTTCAAATCTATATCAAGTGCCCTATCAACTGAAAGTAAAGTAAAAAAATTCTTGGTCGAACATAGATTTTGTTAATGTGACCATAGGCTATAATGCATAGGCAATGCCAAGGCAATACCTAGGCGGAACTTTGAACACCTAAGGCGTCGTCACCTTGCATGATAAAATTTTGCGGTCTTCACTTTTCAAATCTATATCAAGTGCCCTATCAACTGAAAGTAAAGTAAAAAAATTCTTGGTCGAACATAGATTTTGTTAATGTGACCATAGGATATAATGCATAGGCAATGCCTAGGCAATACCTAGGCGGAACTTTGAACACCTAAGGCGTCGTCACCTTGCATGATAAAATTTTGCGGTCTTCACTTTTCAAATCTATATCAAGTGCCCTATCAACTGAAAGTAAAGTAAAAAAATTCTTGGTCGAACATAGATTTTGTTAATGTGACCATAGGATATAATGCATAGGCAATGCCAAGGCAATACCTAGGCGGAACTTTGAACACCTAAGGCGTCGTCACCTTGCATGATAAAATTTTGCGGTCTTCACTTTTCAAATCTATATCAAGTGCCCTATCAACTGAAAGTAAAGTAAAAAAATTCTTGGTCGAACATAGATTTTGTTAATGTGACCATAGGATATAATGCATAGGCAATGCCAAGGCAATACCTAGGCGGAACTTTGAACACCTAAGGCGTCGTCACCTTGCATGATAAAATTTTGCGGTCTTCACTTTTCAAATCTATATCAAGTGCCCTATCAACTGAAAGTAAAGTAAAAAAATTCTTGGTCGAACATAGATTTTGTTAATGTGACCATAGGCTATAATGCATAGGCAGTGCCTAGGCAATACCTAGGCGGAACTTTGAACACCTAAGGCGTCGTCACCTTGCATGATAAAATTTTGCGGTCTTCACTTTTCAAATCTATATCAAGTGCCCTATCAACTGAAAGTAAAGTAAAAAAATTATTGGTCGAACATAGATTTTGTTAATGTGACCATAGGATATAATGCATAGGCAATGCCAAGGCAATACCTAGGCGGAACTTTGAACACCTAAGGCGTCGTCACCTTGCATGATAAAATTTTGCGGTCTTCACTTTTCAAATCTATATCAAGTGCCCTATCAACTGAAAGTAAAGTAAAAAAATTCTTGGTCGAACATAGATTTTGTTAATGTGACCATAGGATATAATGCATAGGCAATGCCAAGGCAATACCTAGGCGGAACTTTGAACACCTAAGGCGTCGTCACCTTGCATGATAAAATTTTGCGGTCTTCACTTTTCAAATCTATATCAAGTGCCCTATCAACTGAAAGTAAAGTAAAAAAATTCTTGGTCGAACATAGATTTTGTTAATGTGACCATAGGATATAATGCATAGGCAATGCCAAGGCAATACCTAGGTGGAACTTTGAACACCTAAGGCGTCGTCACCTTGCATGATAAAATTTTGCGGTCTTCACTTTTCAAATCTATATCAAGTGCCCTATCAACTGAAAGTAAAGTAAAAAAATTCTTGGTCGAACATAGATTTTGTTAATGTGACCATAGGCTATAATGCATAGGCAATGCCAAGGCAATACCTAGGCGGAACTTTGAACACCTAAGGCGTCGTCACCTTGCATGATAAAATTTTGCGGTCTTCACTTTTCAAATACATATCAAGTGCCCTATCAACTGAAAGTAAAGTAAAAAAATTCTTGGTCGAACATAGATTTTGTTAATGTGACCATAGGATATAATGCATAGGCAATGCCTAGGCAATACCTAGGCGGAACTTTGAACACCTAGGGCGTCGTCACCTTGCATGATAAAATTTTGCAGTCTTCACTTTTCAAATACATATCAAGTGCCCTATCAACTGAAAGTAAAGTAAAAAAATTATTGGTCGAACATAGATTTTGTTAATGTGACCATAGGATTTAATGCATAGGCAATGCCTAGGCAATACCTAGGCGGAACTTTGAACACCTAAGGCGTCGTCACCTTGCATGATTTAATTTTGCGGTCTTCACTTTTCAAATTCATATCAAGTGCCCTATCAACTGAAAGTAAAGTAAAAAAATTCTTGGTCGAACATAGATTTTGTTAATGTGACCATAGGATATAATGCATAGGCAATGCCAAGGCAATACCTAGGCGGAACTTTGAACACCTAAGGCGTCGTCACCTTGCATGATAAAATTTTGCGGTCTTCACTTTTCAAATCTATATCAAGTGCCCTATCAACTGAAAGTAAAGTAAAAAAATTCTTGGTCGAACATAGATTTTGTTAATGTGACCATAGGATATAATGCATAGGCAATGCCAAGGCAATACCTAGGCGGAACTTTGAACACCTAAGGCGTCGTCACCTTGCATGATAAAATTTTGCGGTCTTCACTTTTCAAATCTATATCAAGTGCCCTATCAACTGAAAGTAAAGTAAAAAAATTCTTGGTCGAACATAGATTTTGTTAATGTGACCATAGGCTATAATGCATAGGCAATGCCAAGGCAATACCTAGGCGGAACTTTGAACACCTAAGGCGTCGTCACCTTGCATGATAAAATTTTGCGGTCTTCACTTTTCAAATCTATATCAAGTGCCCTATCAACTGAAAGTAAAGTAAAAAAATTATTGGTCGAACATAGATTTTGTTAATGTGACCATAGGATATAATGCATAGGCAATGCCAAGGCAATACCTAGGCGGAACTTTGAACACCTAAGGCGTCGTCACCTTGCATGATAAAATTTTGCGGTCTTCACTTTTCAAATCTATATCAAGTGCCCTATCAACTGAAAGTAAAGTAAAAAAATTATTGGTCGAACATAGATTTTGTTAATGTGACCATAGGATATAATGCATAGGCAATGCCAAGGCAATACCTAGGCGGAACTTTGAACACCTAAGGCGTCGTCACCTTGCATGATAAAATTTTGCGGTCTTCACTTTTCAAATCTATATCAAGTGCCCTATCAACTGAAAGTAAAGTAAAAAAATTCTTGGTCGAACATAGATTTTGTTAATGTGACCATAGGATATAATGCATAGGCAATGCCAAGGCAATACCTAGGCGGAACTTTGAACACCTAAGGCGTCGTCACCTTGCATGATAAAATTTTGCGGTCTTCACTTTTCAAATCTATATCAAGTGCCCTATCAACTGAAAGTAAAGTAAAAAAATTCTTGGTCGAACATAGATTTTGTTAATGTGACCATAGGATATAATGCATAGGCAATGCCAAGGCAATACCTAGGCGGAACTTTGAACACCTAAGGCGTCGTCACCTTGCATGATAAAATTTTGCGGTCTTCACTTTTCAAATCTATATCAAGTGCCCTATCAACTGAAAGTAAAGTAAAAAAAATTCTTGGTCGAACATAGATTTTGTTAATGTGACCATAGGATATAATGCATAGGCAATGCCAAGGCAATACCTAGGCGGAACTTTGAACACCTAAGGCGTCGTCACCTTGCATGATAAAATTTTGCGGTCTTCATTTTTCAAATCTATATCAAGTGCCCTATCAACTGAAAGTAAAGTAAAAAAATTCTTGGTCGAACATAGATTTTGTTAATGTGACCATAGGCTATAATGCATAGGCAATGCCAAGGCAATACCTAGGCGGAACTTTGAACACCTAAGGCGTCGTCACCTTGCATGATAAAATTTTGCGGTCTTCACTTTTCAAATCTATATCAAGTGCCCTATCAACTGAAAGTAAAGTAAAAAAATTCTTGGTCGAACATAGATTTTGTTAATGTGACCATAGGATATAATGCATAGGCAATGCCTAGGCAATACCTAGGCGGAACTTTGAACACCTAAGGCGTCGTCACCTTGCATGATAAAATTTTGCGGTCTTCACTTTTCAAATCTATATCAAGTGCCCTATCAACTGAAAGTAAAGTAAAAAAATTCTTGGTCGAACATAGATTTTGTTAATGTGACCATAGGATATAATGCATAGGCAATGCCAAGGCAATACCTAGGCGGAACTTTGAACACCTAAGGCGTCGTCACCTTGCATGATAAAATTTTGCGGTCTTCACTTTTCAAATCTATATCAAGTGCCCTATCAACTGAAAGTAAAGTAAAAAAATTCTTGGTCGAACATAGATTTTGTTAATGTGACCATAGGATATAATGCATAGGCAATGCCAAGGCAATACCTAGGCGGAACTTTGAACACCTAAGGCGTCGTCACCTTGCATGATAAAATTTTGCGGTCTTCACTTTTCAAATCTATATCAAGTGCCCTATCAACTGAAAGTAAAGTAAAAAAATTCTTGGTCGAACATAGATTTTGTTAATGTGACCATAGGCTATAATGCATAGGCAGTGCCTAGGCAATACCTAGGCGGAACTTTGAACACCTAAGGCGTCGTCACCTTGCATGATAAAATTTTGCGGTCTTCACTTTTCAAATCTATATCAAGTGCCCTATCAACTGAAAGTAAAGTAAAAAAATTATTGGTCGAACATAGATTTTGTTAATGTGACCATAGGATATAATGCATAGGCAATGCCAAGGCAATACCTAGGCGGAACTTTGAACACCTAAGGCGTCGTCACCTTGCATGATAAAATTTTGCGGTCTTCACTTTTCAAATCTATATCAAGTGCCCTATCAACTGAAAGTAAAGTAAAAAAATTCTTGGTCGAACATAGATTTTGTTAATGTGACCATAGGATATAATGCATAGGCAATGCCAAGGCAATACCTAGGCGGAACTTTGAACACCTAAGGCGTCGTCACCTTGCATGATAAAATTTTGCGGTCTTCACTTTTCAAATCTATATCAAGTGCCCTATCAACTGAAAGTAAAGTAAAAAAATTCTTGGTCGAACATAGATTTTGTTAATGTGACCATAGGATATAATGCATAGGCAATGCCAAGGCAATACCTAGGTGGAACTTTGAACACCTAAGGCGTCGTCACCTTGCATGATAAAATTTTGCGGTCTTCACTTTTCAAATCTATATCAAGTGCCCTATCAACTGAAAGTAAAGTAAAAAAATTATTGGTCGAACATAGATTTTGTTAATGTGACCATAGGCTATAATGCATAGGCAATGCCAAGGCAATACCTAGGCGGAACTTTGAACACCTAAGGCGTCGTCACCTTGCATGATAAAATTTTGCGGTCTTCACTTTTCAAATCTATATCAAGTGCCCTATCAACTGAAAGTAAAGTAAAAAAATTCTTGGTCGAACATAGATTTTGTTAATGTGACCATAGGATATAATGCATAGGCAATGCCTAGGCAATACCTAGGCGGAACTTTGAACACCTAAGGCGTCGTCACCTTGCATGATAAAATTTTGCGGTCTTCACTTTTCAAATCTATATCAAGTGCCCTATCAACTGAAAGTAAAGTAAAAAAATTCTTGGTCGAACATAGATTTTGTTAATGTGACCATAGGATATAATGCATAGGCAATGCCAAGGCAATACCTAGGCGGAACTTTGAACACCTAAGGCGTCGTCACCTTGCATGATAAAATTTTGCGGTCTTCACTTTTCAAATCTATATCAAGTGCCCTATCAACTGAAAGTAAAGTAAAAAAATTCTTGGTCGAACATAGATTTTGTTAATGTGACCATAGGCTATAATGCATAGGCAATGCCTAGGCAATACCTAGGCGGAACTTTGAACACCTAAGGCGTCGTCACCTTGCATGATAAAATTTTGCGGTCTTCACTTTTCAAATCTATATCAAGTGCCCTATCAACTGAAAGTAAAGTAAAAAAATTCTTGGTCGAACATAGATTTTGTTAATGTGACCATAGGATATAATGCATAGGCAATGCCAAGGCAATACCTAGGCGGAACTTTGAACACCTAAGGCGTCGTCACCTTGCATGATAAAATTTTGCGGTCTTCACTTTTCAAATCTATATCAAGTGCCCTATCAGCTGAAAGTAAAGTAAAAAAATTCTTGGTCGAACATAGATTTTGTTAATGTGACCATAGGATATAATGCATAGGCAATGCCAAGGCAATACCTAGGCGGAACTTTGAACACCTAAGGCGTCGTCACCTTGCATGATAAAATTTTGCGGTCTTCACTTTTCAAATCTATATCAAGTGCCCTATCAACTGAAAATAAAGTAAAAAAATTCTTGGTCGAACATAGATTTTGTTAATGTGACCATAGGCTATAATGCATAGGCAATGCCTAGGCAATACCTAGGCGGAACTTTGAACACCTAAGGCGTCGTCACCTTGCATGATAAAATTTTGCGGTCTTCACTTTTCAAATCTATATCAAGTGCCCTATCAACTGAAAGTAAAGTAAAAAATGTTTGGTCGAACATAGATTTTGTTAATGTGACCATAGGCTATAATGCATAGGCAATGCCAAGGCAATACCTAGGCGGAACTTTGAACACCTAAGGCGTCGTCACCTTGCATGATAAAATTTTGCGGTCTTCACTTTTCAAATCTATATCAAGTGCCCTATCAACTGAAAGTAAAGTAAAAAAATTCTTGGTCGAACATAGATTTTGTTAATGTGACCATAGGCTATAATGCATAGGCAATGCCTAGGCAATACCTAGGCGGAACTTTGAACACCTAAGACGTCGTCACCTTGCATGATAAAATTTTGCGGTCTTCACTTTTCAAATCTATATCAAGTGCCCTATCAACTGAAAGTAAAGTAAAAAAATTCTTGGTCGAACATAGATTTTGTTAATGTGACCATAGGATATAATGCATAGGCAATGCCAAGGCAATACCTAGGCGGAACTTTGAACACCTAAGGCGTCGTCACCTTGCATGATAAAATTTTGCGGTCTTCACTTTTCAAATCTATATCAAGTGCCCTATCAACTGAAAGTAAAGTAAAAAAATTCTTGGTCGAACATAGATTTTGTTAATGTGACCATAGGCTATAATGCATAGGCAGTGCCTAGGCAATACCTAGGCGGAACTTTGAACACCTAAGGCGTCGTCACCTTGCATGATAAAATTTTGCGGTCTTCACTTTTCAAATCTATATCAAGTGCCCTATCAACTGAAAGTAAAGTAAAAAAATTATTGGTCGAACATAGATTTTGTTAATGTGACCATAGGATATAATGCATAGGCAATGCCAAGGCAATACCTAGGCGGAACTTTGAACACCTAAGGCGTCGTCACCTTGCATGATAAAATTTTGCGGTCTTCACTTTTCAAATCTATATCAAGTGCTCTATCAACTGAAAGTAAAGTAAAAAAATTATTGGTCGAACATAGATTTTGTTAATGTGACCATAGGATATAATGCATAGGCAATGCCAAGGCAATACCTAGGCGGAACTTTGAACACCTAAGGCGTCGTCACCTTGCATGATAAAATTTTGCGGTCTTCACTTTTCAAATCTATATCAAGTGCCCTATCAACTGAAAGTAAAGTTAAAAAAACTCTTGGTCGAACATAGATTTTGTTAATGTGACCATAGGATATAATGCATAGGCAATGCCAAGGCAATACCTAGGTGGAACTTTGAACACCTAAGGCGTCGTCACCTTGCATGATAAAATTTTGCGGTCTTCACTTTTCAAATCTATATCAAGTGCCCTATCAACTGAAAGTAAAGTAAAAAAATTCTTGGTCGAACATAGATTTTGTTAATGTGACCATAGGCTATAATGCATAGGCAATGCCAAGGCAATACCTAGGCGGAACTTTGAACACCTAAGGCGTCGTCACCTTGCATGATAAAATTTTGCGGTCTTCACTTTTCAAATCTATATCAAGTGCCCTATCAACTGAAAGTAAAGTAAAAAAATTATTGGTCGAACATAGATTTTGTTAATGTGACCATAGGATATAATGCATAGGCAATGCCTAGGCAATACCTAGGCGGAACTTTGAACACCTAAGGCGTCGTCACCTTGCATGATAAAATTTTGCGGTCTTCACTTTTCAAATCTATATCAAGTGCCCTATCAACTGAAAGTAAAGTAAAAAAATTCTTGGTCGAACATAGATTTTGTTAATGTGACCATAGGATATAATGCATAGGCAATGCCAAGGCAATACCTAGGCGGAACTTTGAACACCTAAGGCGTCGTCACCTTGCATGATAAAATTTTGCGGTCTTCACTTTTCAAATCTATATCAAGTGCCCTATCAACTGAAAGTAAAGTAAAAAAATTCTTGGTCGAACATAGATTTTGTTAATGTGACCATAGGCTATAATGCATAGGCAATGCCTAGGCAATACCTAGGCGGAACTTTGAACACCTAAGGCGTCGTCACCTTGCATGATAAAATTTTGCGGTCTTCACTTTTCAAATCTATATCAAGTGCCCTATCAACTGAAAGTAAAGTAAAAAAATTATTGGTCGAACATAGATTTTGTTAATGTGACCATAGGATATAATGCATAGGCAATGCCAAGGCAATACCTAGGTGGAACTTTGAACACCTAAGGCGTCGTCACCTTGCATGATAAAATTTTGCGGTCTTCACTTTTCAAATCTATATCAAGTGCCCTATCAACTGAAAGTAAAGTAAAAAAATTCTTGGTCGAACATAGATTTTGTTAATGTGACCATAGGATATAATGCATAGGCAATGCCAAGGCAATACCTAGGCGGAACTTTGAACACCTAAGGCGTCGTCACCTTGCATGATAAAATTTTGCGGTCTTCACTTTTCAAATCTATATCAAGTGCCCTATCAGCTGAAAGTAAAGTAAAAAAATTCTTGGTCGAACATAGATTTTGTTAATGTGACCATAGGATATAATGCATAGGCAATGCCAAGGCAATACCTAGGCGGAACTTTGAACACCTAAGGCGTCGTCACCTTGCATGATAAAATTTTGCGGTCTTCACTTTTCAAATCTATATCAAGTGCCCTATCAACTGAAAATAAAGTAAAAAAATTCTTGGTCGAACATAGATTTTGTTAATGTGACCATAGGCTATAATGCATAGGCAATGCCTAGGCAATACCTAGGCGGAACTTTGAACACCTAAGGCGTCGTCACCTTGCATGATAAAATTTTGCGGTCTTCACTTTTCAAATCTATATCAAGTGCCCTATCAACTGAAAGTAAAGTAAAAAATGTTTGGTCGAACATAGATTTTGTTAATGTGACCATAGGCTATAATGCATAGGCAATGCCAAGGCAATACCTAGGCGGAACTTTGAACACCTAAGGCGTCGTCACCTTGCATGATAAAATTTTGCGGTCTTCACTTTTCAAATCTATATCAAGTGCCCTATCAACTGAAAGTAAAGTAAAAAAATTCTTGGTCGAACATAGATTTTGTTAATGTGACCATAGGCTATAATGCATAGGCAATGCCTAGGCAATACCTAGGCGGAACTTTGAACACCTAAGACGTCGTCACCTTGCATGATAAAATTTTGCGGTCTTCACTTTTCAAATCTATATCAAGTGCCCTATCAACTGAAAGTAAAGTAAAAAAATTCTTGGTCGAACATAGATTTTGTTAATGTGACCATAGGATATAATGCATAGGCAATGCCAAGGCAATACCTAGGCGGAACTTTGAACACCTAAGGCGTCGTCACCTTGCATGATAAAATTTTGCGGTCTTCACTTTTCAAATCTATATCAAGTGCCCTATCAACTGAAAGTAAAGTAAAAAAATTCTTGGTCGAACATAGATTTTGTTAATGTGACCATAGGCTATAATGCATAGGCAGTGCCTAGGCAATACCTAGGCGGAACTTTGAACACCTAAGGCGTCGTCACCTTGCATGATAAAATTTTGCGGTCTTCACTTTTCAAATCTATATCAAGTGCCCTATCAACTGAAAGTAAAGTAAAAAAATTATTGGTCGAACATAGATTTTGTTAATGTGACCATAGGATATAATGCATAGGCAATGCCAAGGCAATACCTAGGCGGAACTTTGAACACCTAAGGCGTCGTCACCTTGCATGATAAAATTTTGCGGTCTTCACTTTTCAAATCTATATCAAGTGCCCTATCAACTGAAAGTAAAGTAAAAAAATTCTTGGTCGAACATAGATTTTGTTAATGTGACCATAGGATATAATGCATAGGCAATGCCAAGGCAATACCTAGGCGGAACTTTGAACACCTAAGGCGTCGTCACCTTGCATGATAAAATTTTGCGGTCTTCACTTTTCAAATCTATATCAAGTGCCCTATCAACTGAAAGTAAAGTAAAAAAATTATTGGTCGAACATAGATTTTGTTAATGTGACCATAGGATATAATGCATAGGCAATGCCAAGGCAATACCTAGGTGGAACTTTGAACACCTAAGGCGTCGTCACCTTGCATGATAAAATTTTGCGGTCTTCACTTTTCAAATCTATATCAAGTGCCCTATCAACTGAAAGTAAAGTAAAAAAATTCTTGGTCGAACATAGATTTTGTTAATGTGACCATAGGCTATAATGCATAGGCAATGCCAAGGCAATACCTAGGCGGAACTTTGAACACCTAAGGCGTCGTCACCTTGCATGATAAAATTTTGCGGTCTTCACTTTTCAAATCTATATCAAGTGCCCTATCAACTGAAAGTAAAGTAAAAAAATTCTTGGTCGAACATAGATTTTGTTAATGTGACCATAGGATATAATGCATAGGCAATGCCTAGGCAATACCTAGGCGGAACTTTGAACACCTAAGGCGTCGTCACCTTGCATGATAAAATTTTGCGGTCTTCACTTTTCAAATCTATATCAAGTGCCCTATCAACTGAAAGTAAAGTAAAAAAATTCTTGGTCGAACATAGATTTTGTTAATGTGACCATAGGATATAATGCATAGGCAATGCCAAGGCAATACCTAGGCGGAACTTTGAACACCTAAGGCGTCGTCACCTTGCATGATAAAATTTTGCGGTCTTCACTTTTCAAATCTATATCAAGTGCCCTATCAACTGAAAGTAAAGTAAAAAAATTCTTGGTCGAACATAGATTTTGTTAATGTGACCATAGGCTATAATGCATAGGCAATGCCTAGGCAATACCTAGGCGGAACTTTGAACACCTAAGGCGTCGTCACCTTGCATGATAAAATTTTGCGGTCTTCACTTTTCAAATCTATATCAAGTGCCCTATCAACTGAAAGTAAAGTAAAAAAATTATTGGTCGAACATAGATTTTGTTAATGTGACCATAGGATATAATGCATAGGCAATGCCAAGGCAATACCTAGGTGGAACTTTGAACACCTAAGGCGTCGTCACCTTGCATGATAAAATTTTGCGGTCTTCACTTTTCAAATCTATATCAAGTGCCCTATCAACTGAAAGTAAAGTAAAAAAATTCTTGGTCGAACATAGATTTTGTTAATGTGACCATAGGATATAATGCATAGGCAATGCCAAGGCAATACCTAGGCGGAACTTTGAACACCTAAGGCGTCGTCACCTTGCATGATAAAATTTTGCGGTCTTCACTTTTCAAATCTATATCAAGTGCCCTATCAACTGAAAGTAAAGTAAAAAAATTCTTGGTCGAACATAGATTTTGTTAATGTGACCATAGGATATAATGCATAGGCAATGCCAAGGCAATACCTAGGCGGAACTTTGAACACCTAAGGCGTCGTCACCTTGCATGATAAAATTTTGCGGTCTTCACTTTTCAAATCTATATCAAGTGCCCTATCAACTGAAAGTAAAGTAAAAAAATTCTTGGTCGAACATAGATTTTGTTGATGTGACCATAGGCTATAATGCATAGGCAATGCCTAGGCAATACCTAGGCGGAACTTTGAACACCTAAGGCGTCGTCACCTTGCATGATAAAATTTTGCGGTCTTCACTTTTCAAATCTATATCAAGTGCCCTATCAACTGAAAGTAAAGTAAAAAAATTCTTGGTCGAACATAGATTTTGTTAATGTGACCATAGGATATAATGCATAGGCAATGCCAAGGCAATACCTAGGCGGAACTTTGAACACCTAAGGCGTCGTCACCTTGCATGATAAAATTTTGCGGTCTTCACTTTTCAAATCTATATCAAGTGCCCTATCAGCTGAAAGTAAAGTAAAAAAATTCTTGGTCGAACATAGATTTTGTTAATGTGACCATAGGATATAATGCATAGGCAATGCCAAGGCAATACCTAGGCGGAACTTTGAACACCTAAGGCGTCGTCACCTTGCATGATAAAATTTTGCGGTCTTCACTTTTCAAATCTATATCAAGTGCCCTATCAACTGAAAATAAAGTAAAAAAATTCTTGGTCGAACATAGATTTTGTTAATGTGACCATAGGCTATAATGCATAGGCAATGCCTAGGCAATACCTAGGCGGAACTTTGAACACCTAAGGCGTCGTCACCTTGCATGATAAAATTTTGCGGTCTTCACTTTTCAAATCTATATCAAGTGCCCTATCAACTGAAAGTAAAGTAAAAAAATTCTTGGTCGAACATAGATTTTGTTAATGTGACCATAGGATATAATGCATAGGCAATGCCAAGGCAATACCTAGGCGGAACTTTGAACACCTAAGGCGTCGTCACCTTGCATGATAAAATTTTGCGGTCTTCACTTTTCAAATCTATATCAAGTGCCCTATCAGCTGAAAGTAAAGTAAAAAAATTCTTGGTCGAACATAGATTTTGTTAATGTGACCATAGGATATAATGCATAGGCAATGCCAAGGCAATACCTAGGCGGAACTTTGAACACCTAAGGCGTCGTCACCTTGCATGATAAAATTTTGCGGTCTTCACTTTTCAAATCTATATCAAGTGCCCTATCAACTGAAAATAAAGTAAAAAAATTCTTGGTCGAACATAGATTTTGTTAATGTGACCATAGGCTATAATGCATAGGCAATGCCTAGGCAATACCTAGGCGGAACTTTGAACACCTAAGGCGTCGTCACCTTGCATGATAAAATTTTGCGGTCTTCACTTTTCAAATCTATATCAAGTGCCCTATCAACTGAAAGTAAAGTAAAAAAATTCTTGGTCGAACATAGATTTTGTTAATGTGACCATAGGATATAATGCATAGGCAATGCCAAGGCAATACCTAGGCGGAACTTTGAACACCTAAGGCGTCGTCACCTTGCATGATAAAATTTTGCGGTCTTCACTTTTCAAATCTATATCAAGTGCCCTATCAACTGAAAGTAAAGTAAAAAAATTCTTGGTCGAACATAGATTTTGTTAATGTGACCATAGGCTATAATGCATAGGCAATGCCTAGGCAATACCTAGGCGGAACTTTGAACACCTAAGGCGTCGTCACCTTGCATGATAAAATTTTGCGGTCTTCACTTTTCAAATCTATATCAAGTGCCCTATCAACTGAAAGTAAAGTAAAAAAATTCTTGGTCGAACATAGATTTTGTTAATGTGACCATAGGATATAATGCATAGGCAATGCCAAGGCAATACCTAGGCGGAACTTTGAACACCTAAGGCGTCGTCACCTTGCATGATAAAATTTTGCGGTCTTCACTTTTCAAATCTATATCAAGTGCCCTATCAACTGAAAGTAAAGTAAAAAAATTCTTGGTCGAACATAGATTTTGTTAATGTGACCATAGGCTATAATGCATAGGCAATGCCTAGGCAATACCTAGGCGGAACTTTGAACACCTAAGGCGTCGTCACTTGCATGATAAAATTTTGCGGTCTTCACTTTTCAAATCTATATCAAGTGCCCTATCAACTGAAAGTAAAGTAAAAAAATTCTTGGTCGAACATAGATTTTGTTAATGTGACCATAGGATATAATGCATAGGCAATGCCAAGGCAATACCTAGGCGGAACTTTGAACACCTAAGGCGTCGTCACCTTGCATGATAAAATTTTGCGGTCTTCACTTTTCAAATCTATATCAAGTGCCCTATCAACTGAAAGTAAAGTAAAAAAATTCTTGGTCGAACATAGATTTTGTTAATGTGACCATAGGCTATAATGCATAGGCAATGCCTAGGCAATACCTAGGCGGAACTTTGAACACCTAAGGCGTCGTCACCTTGCATGATAAAATTTTGCGGTCTTCACTTTTCAAATCTATATCAAGTGCCCTATCAACTGAAAGTAAAGTAAAAAAAATTCTTGGTCGAACATAGATTTTGTTAATGTGACCATAGGCTATAATGCATAGGCAATGCCTAGGCAATACCTAGGCGGAACATTGAACACCTAAGGCGTCGTCACCTTGCATGATAAAATTTTGCGGTCTTCACTTTCCAAATCTATATCAAGTGCCCTATCAACTGAAAGTAAAGTAAAAAAATTATTGGTCGAACATAGATTTTGTTAATGTGACCATAGGCTATAATGCATAGGCAATGCCAAGGCAATACCTAGGCGGAACTTTGAACACCTAAGGCGTCGTCACCTTGCATGATAAAATTTTGCGGTCTTCACTTTCCAAATCTATATCAAGTGCCCTATCAACTGAAAGTAAAGTAAAAAAATTATTGGTCGAACATAGATTTTGTTAATGTGACCATAGGCTATAATGCATAGGCAATGCCTAGGCAATACCTAGGCGGAACTTTGAACACCTAAGGCGTCGTCACCTTGCATGATAAAATTTTGCGGTCTTCACTTTTCAAATCTATATCAAGTGCCCTATCAACTGAAAGTAAAGTAAAAAAATTATTGGTCGAACATAGATTTTGTTAATGTGACCATAGGATATAATGCATAGGCAATGCCAAGGCAATACCTAGGCGGAACTTTGAACACCTAAGGCGTCGTCACCTTGCATGATAAAATTTTGCGGTCTTCACTTTTCAAATCTATATCAAGTGCCCTATCAACTGAAAGTAAAGTAAAAAAATTATTGGTCGAACATAGATTTTGTTAATGTGACCATAGGCTATAATGCATAGGCAATGCCTAGGCAATACCTAGGCGGAACTTTGAACACCTAAGGCGTCGTCACCTTGCATGATAAAATTTTGCGGTCTTCACTTTTCAAATCTATATCAAGTGCCCTATCAACTGAAAGTAAAGTAAAAAAATTATTGGTCGAACATAGATTTTGTTAATGTGACCATAGGATATAATGCATAGGCAATGCCAAGGCAATACCTAGGCGGAACTTTGAACACCTAAGGCGTCGTCACCTTGCATGATAAAATTTTGCGGTCTTCACTTTTCAAATCTATATCAAGTGCCCTATCAACTGAAAGTAAAGTAAAAAAATTCTTGGTCGAACATAGATTTTGTTAATGTGACCATAGGCTATAATGCATAGGCAATGCCTAGGCAATACCTAGGCGGAACTTTGAACACCTAAGGCGTCGTCACCTTGCATGATAAAATTTTGCGGTCTTCACTTTTCAAATCTATATCAAGTGCCCTATCAACTGAAAGTAAAGTAAAAAAATTCTTGGTCGAACATAGATTTTGTTAATGTGACCATAGGATATAATGCATAGGCAATGCCAAGGCAATACCTAGGCGGAACTTTGAACACCTAAGGCGTCGTCACCTTGCATGATAAAATTTTGCGGTCTTCACTTTTCAAATCTATATCAAGTGCCCTATCAACTGAAAGTAAAGTAAAAAAATTCGTGGTCGAACATAGATTTTGTTAATGTGACCATAGGCTATAATGCATAGGCAATGCCTAGGCAATACCTAGGCGGAACTTTGAACACCTAAGGCGTCGTCACCTTGCATGATAAAATTTTGCGGTCTTCACTTTTCAAATCTATATCAAGTGCCCTATCAACTGAAAGTAAAGTAAAAAAATTCTTGGTCGAACATAGATTTTGTTAATGTGACCATAGGCTATAATGCATAGGCAATGCCTAGGCAATACCTAGGCGGAACTTTGAACACCTAAGGCGTCGTCACCTTGCATGATAAAATTTTGCGGTCTTCACTTTTCAAATCTATATCAAGTGCCCTATCAACTGAAAGTAAAGTAAAAAAATTCTTGGTCGAACAGATTTTGTTTATGTGACCATAGGATATAATGCATAGGCAATGCCAAGGCAATACCTAGGCGGAACTTTGAACACCTAAGGCGTCGTCACCTTGCATGATAAAATTTTGCGGTCTTCACTTTTCAAATCTATATCAAGTGCCCTATCAACTGAAAGTAAAGTAAAAAAATTCTTGGTCGAACATAGATTTTGTTAATGTGACCATAGGCTATAATGCATAGGCAATGCCTAGGCAATACCTAGGCGGAACTTTGAACACCTAAGGCGTCGTCACCTTGCATGATAAAATTTTGCGGTCTTCACTTTTCAAATCTATATCAAGTGCCCTATCAACTGAAAGTAAAGTAAAAAAATTCTTGGTCGAACATAGATTTTCTTAATGTGACCATAGGCTATAATGCATAGGCAATGCCTAGGCAATACCTAGGCGGAACTTTGAACACCTAAGGCGTCGTCACCTTGCATGATAAAATTTTGCGGTCTTCACTTTTCAAATCTATATCAAGTGCCCTATCAACTGAAAGTAAAGTAAAAAAATTCTTGGTCGAACATAGATTTTGTTAATGTGACCATAGGATATAATGCATAGGCAATGCCAAGGCAATACCTAGGCGGAACTTTGAACACCTAAGGCGTCGTCACCTTGCATGATAAAATTTTGCGGTCTTCACTTTTCAAATCTATATCAAGTGCCCTATCAACTGAAAGTAAAGTAAAAAAATTCTTGGTCGAACATAGATTTTCTTAATGTGACCATAGGCTATAATGCATAGGCAATGCCTAGGCAATACCTAGGCGGAACTTTGAACACCTAAGGCGTCGTCACCTTGCATGATAAAATTTTGCGGTCTTCACTTTTCAAATCTATATCAAGTGCCCTATCAACTGAAAGTAAAGTAAAAAAATTCTTGGTCGAACATAGATTTTGTTAATGTGACCATAGGATATAATGCATAGGCAATGCCAAGGCAATACCTAGGCTGAACTTTGAACACCTAAGGCGTCGTCACCTTGCATGATAAAATTTTGCGGTCTTCACTTTTCAAATCTATATCAAGTGCCCTATCAACTGAAAGTAAAGTAAAAAAATTCTTGGTCGAACATAGATTTTCTTAATGTGACCATAGGCTATAATGCATAGGCAATGCCTAGGCAATACCTAGGCGGAACTTTGAACACCTAAGGCGTCGTCACCTTGCATGATAAAATTTTGCGGTCTTCACTTTTCAAATCTATATCAAGTGCCCTATCAACTGAAAGTAAAGTAAAAAAATTATTGGTCGAACATAGATTTTGTTAATGTGACCATAGGATATAATGCATAGGCAATGCCAAGGCAATACCTAGGCGGAACTTTGAACACCTAAGGCGTCGTCACCTTGCATGATAAAATTTTGCGGTCTTCACTTTTCAAATCTATATCAAGTGCCCTATCAACTGAAAGTAAAGTAAAAAAATTCTTGGTCGAACATAGATTTTGTTAATGTGACCATAGGCTATAATGCATAGGCAATGCCTAGGCAATACCTAGGCGGAACTTTGAACACCTAAGGCGTCGTCACCTTGCATGATAAAATTTTGCGGTCTTCACTTTTCAAATCTATATCAAGTGCCCTATCAACTGAAAGTACAGTAAAAAAATTTTTGGTCGAACATAGATTTTGTTAATGTGACCATAGGATATAATGCATAGGCAATGCCAAGGCAATACCTAGGCGGAACTTTGAACACCTAAGGCGTCGTCACCTTGCATGATAAAATTTTGCGGTCTTCACTTTTCAAATCTATATCAAGTGCCCTATCAACTGAAAGTAAAGTAAAAAAATTCTTGGTCGAACATAGATTTTGTTAATGTGACCATAGGATATAATGCATAGGCAATGCCAAGGCAATACCTAGGCGGAACTTTGAACACCTAAGGCGTCGTCACCTTGCATGATAAAATTTTGCGGTCTTCACTTTTCAAATCTATATCAATTGCCCTATCAACTGAACGTAAAGTAAAAAAATTCTTGGTCGAACATAGATTTTGTTAATGTGACCATAGGATATAATGCATAGGCAATGCCAAGGCAATACCTAGGCGGAACTTTGAACACCTAAGGCGTCGTCACCTTGCATGATAAAATTTTGCGGTCTTCACTTTTCAAATCTATATCAAGTGCCCTATCAACTGAAAGTAAAGTAAAAAAATTCTTGGTCGAACATAGATTTTGTTAATGTGACCATAGGATATAATGCATAGGCAATGCCAAGGCAATACCTAGGCGGAACTTTGAACACCTAAGGCGTCGTCACCTTGCATGATAAAATTTTGCGGTCTTCACTTTTCAAATCTATATCAAGTGCCCTATCAACTGAAAGTAAAGTAAAAAAATTCTTGGTCGAACATAGATTTTGTTAATGTGACCATAGGCTATAATGCATAGGCAATGCCTAGGCAATACCTAGGCGGAACTTTGAACACCTAAGGCGTCGTCACCTTGCATGATAAAATTTTGCGGTCTTCACTTTTCAAATCTATATCAAGTGCCCTATCAACTGAAAGTAAAGTAAAAAAATTCTTGGTCGAACATAGATTTTGTTAATGTGACCATAGGATATAATGCATAGGCCTTGCCAAGGCAATACCTAGGCGGAACTTTGAACACCTAAGGCGTCGTCACCTTGCATGATAAAATTTTGCGGTCTTCACTTTTCAAATCTATATCAAGTGCCCTATCAACTGAAAGTAAAGTAAAAAAATTCTTGGTCGAACATAGATTTTCTTAATGTGACCATAGGCTATAATGCATAGGCAATGCCTAGGCAATACCTAGGCGGAACTTTGAACACCTAAGGCGTCGTCACCTTGCATGATAAAATTTTGCGGTCTTCACTTTTCAAATCTATATCAAGTGCCCTATCAACTGAAAGTAAAGTAAAAAAATTCTTGGTCGAACATAGATTTTGTTAATGTGACCATAGGATATAATGCATAGGCAATGCCAAGGCAATACCTAGGCGGAACTTTGAACACCTAAGGCGTCGTCACCTTGCATGATAAAATTTTGCGGTCTTCACTTTTCAAATCTATATCAAGTGCCCTATCAACTGAAAGTAAAGTAAAAAAAATTCTTGGTCGAACATAGATTTTGTTAATGTGACCATAGGCTATAATGCATAGGCAATGCCTAGGCAATACCTAGGCGGAACTTTGAACACCTAAGGCGTCGTCACCTTGCATGATAAAATTTTGCGGTCTTCACTTTTCAAATCTATATCAAGTGCCCTATCAACTGAAAGTAAAGTAAAAAAATTCTTGGTCGAACATAGATTTTGTTAATGTGACCATAGGATATAATGCATAGGCAATGCCAAGGCAATACCTAGGCGGAACTTTGAACACCTAAGGCGTCGTCACCTTGCATGATAAAATTTTGCGTTCTTCACTTTTCAAATCTATATCAAGTGCCCTATCAACTGAAAGTAAAGTAAAAAAATTCTTGGTCGAACATAGATTTTGTTAATGTGACCATAGGCTATAATGCATAGGCAATGCCTAGGCAATACCTAGGCGGAACTTTGAACACCTAAGGCGTCGTCACCTTGCATGATAAAATTTTGCGGTCTTCACTTTTCAAATCTATATCAAGTGCCCTATCAACTGAAAGTACAGTAAAAAAATTCTTGGTCGAACATAGATTTTGTTAATGTGACCATAGGATATAATGCATAGGCAATGCCAAGGCAATACCTAGGCGGAACTTTGAACACCTAAGGCGTCGTCACCTTGCATGATAAAATTTTGCGGTCTTCACTTTTCAAATCTATATCAAGTGCCCTATCAACTGAAAGTAAAGTAAAAAAATTCTTGGTCGAACATAGATTTTGTTAATGTGACCATAGGATATAATGCATAGGCAATGCCAAGGCAATACCTAGGCGGAACTTTGAACACCTAAGGCGTCGTCACCTTGCATGATAAAATTTTGCGGTCTTCACTTTTCAAATCTATATCAATTGCCCTATCAACTGAACGTAAAGTAAAAAAATTCTTGGTCGAACATAGATTTTGTTAATGTGACCATAGGATATAATGCATAGGCAATGCCAAGGCAATACCTAGGCGGAACTTTGAACACCTAAGGCGTCGTCACCTTGCATGATAAAATTTTGCGGTCTTCACTTTTCAAATCTATATCAAGTGCCCTATCAACTGAAAGTAAAGTAAAAAAATTCTTGGTCGAACATAGATTTTGTTAATGTGACCATAGGATATAATGCATAGGCAATGCCAAGGCAATACCTAGGCGGAACTTTGAACACCTAAGGCGTCGTCACCTTGCATGATAAAATTTTGCGGTCTTCACTTTTCAAATCTATATCAAGTGCCCTATCAACTGAAAGTAAAGTAAAAAAATTCTTGGTCGAACATAGATTTTGTTAATGTGACCATAGGCTATAATGCATAGGCAATGCCTAGGCAATACCTAGGCGGAACTTTGAACACCTAAGGCGTCGTCACCTTGCATGATAAAATTTTGCGGTCTTCACTTTTCAAATCTATATCAAGTGCCCTATCAACTGAAAGTAAAGTAAAAAAATTCTTGGTCGAACATAGATTTTGTTAATGTGACCATAGGATATAATGCATAGGCAATGCCAAGGCAATACCTAGGCGGAACTTTGAACACCTAAGGCGTCGTCACCTTGCATGATAAAATTTTGCGGTCTTCACTTTTCAAATCTATATCAAGTGCCCTATCAACTGAAAGTAAAGTAAAAAAATTCTTGGTCGAACATAGATTTTCTTAATGTGACCATAGGCTATAATGCATAGGCAATGCCTAGGCAATACCTAGGCGGAACTTTGAACACCTAAGGCGTCGTCACCTTGCATGATAAAATTTTGCGGTCTTCACTTTTCAAATCTATATCAAGTGCCCTATCAACTGAAAGTAAAGTAAAAAAATTCTTGGTCGAACATAGATTTTGTTAATGTGACCATAGGATATAATGCATAGGCAATGCCAAGGCAATACCTAGGCGGAACTTTGAACACCTAAGGCGTCGTCACCTTGCATGATAAAATTTTGCGGTCTTCACTTTTCAAATCTATATCAAGTGCCCTATCAACTGAAAGTAAAGTAAAAAAATTCTTGGTCGAACATAGATTTTCTTAATGTGACCATAGGCTATAATGCATAGGCAATGCCTAGGCAATACCTAGGCGGAACTTTGAACACCTAAGGCGTCGTCACCTTGCATGATAAAATTTTGCGGTCTTCACTTTTCAAATCTATATCAAGTGCCCTATCAACTGAAAGTAAAGTAAAAAAATTATTGGTCGAACATAGATTTTGTTAATGTGACCATAGGATATAATGCATAGGCAATGCCAAGGCAATACCTAGGCGGAACTTTGAACACCTAAGGCGTCGTCACCTTGCATGATAAAATTTTGCGGTCTTCACTTTTCAAATCTATATCAAGTGCCCTATCAACTGAAAGTAAAGTAAAAAAATTCTTGGTCGATCATAGATTTTGTCAATGTGACCATAGGATATAATGCATAGGCAATGCCAAGGCAATACCTAGGCGGAACTTTGAACACCTAAGGCGGCGTCACCTTGCATGATAAAATTTTGCGGTCTTCACTTTCCAAATCTATATCAAGTGCCCTATCAACTGAAAGTAAAGTAAAAAAATTATTGGTCGAAAATAGATTTTGTTAATGTGACCATAGGCTAGTATGCATAGGCAATGCCTAGGCAATACCTAGGCGGAACTTTGAACACCTAAGGCGTCGTCACCTTGCATGATAAAATTTTGCGGTCTTCACTTTTCAAATCTATATCAAGTGCCCTATCAACTGAAAGTAAAGTGAAAAAATTCTTGGTCGAACATAGATTTTGTTAATGTGACCATAGGATATAATGCATAGGCAATGCCAAGGCAATACCTAGGCGGAACTTTGAACACCTAAGGCGTCGTCACCTTGCATGATAAAATTTTGCGGTCTTCACTTTTCAAATCTATATCAAGTGCCCTATCAACTGAAAGTAAAGTAAAAAAATTATTGGTCGAACATAGATTTTGTTAATGTGACCATAGGATATAATGCATAGGCAATGCCAAGGCAATACCTAGGCGGAACTTTGAACACCTAAGGCGTCGTCACCTTGCATGATAAAATTTTGCGGTCTTCACTTTTCAAATCTATATCAAGTGCCCTATCAACTGAAAGTAAAGTAAAAAAATTCTTGGTCGAACATAGATTTTGTTAATGTGACCATAGGCTATAATGCATAGGCAATGCCTAGGCAATACCTAGGCGGAACTTTGAACACCTAAGGCGTCGTCACCTTGCATGATAAAATTTTGCGGTCTTCACTTTTCAAATCTATATCAAGTGCCCTATCAACTGAAAGTAAAGTAACAAAAATTCTTGGTCGAACATAGATTTTGTTAATGTGACCATAGGATATAATGCATAGGCAATGCCAAGGCAATACCTAGGCGGAACTTTGAACACCTAAGGCGTCGTCACCTTGCATGATAAAATTTTGCGGTCTTCACTTTTCAAATCTATATCAAGTGCCCTATCAACTGAAAGTAAAGTAAAAAAATTCTTGGTCGAACATAGATTTTGTTAATGTGACCATAGGCTATAATGCATAGGCAATGCCTAGGCAATACCTAGGCGGAACTTTGAACACCTAAGGCGTCGTCACCTTGCATGATAAAATTTTGCGGTCTTCACTTTTCAAATCTATATCAAGTGCCCTATCAACTGAAAGTAAAGTAAAAAAATTCTTGGTCGAACATAGATTTTGTTAATGTGACCATAGGATATAATGCATAGGCAATGCCAAGGCAATACCTAGGCGGAACTTTGAACACCTAAGGCGTCGTCACCTTGCATGATAAAATTTTGCGGTCTTCACTTTTCAAATCTATATCAAGTGCCCTATCAACTGAAAGTAAAGTAAAAAAATTCTTGGTCGAACATAGATTTTGTTAATGTGACCATAGGATATAATGCATAGGCAATGCCTAGGCAATACCTAGGCGGAACTTTGAACACCTAAGGCGTCGTCACCTTGCATGATAAAATTTTGCGGTCTTCACTTTTCAAATCTATATCAAGTGCCCTATCAACTGAAAGTAAAGTAACAAAAATTCTTGGTCGAACATAGATTTTGTTAATGTGACCATAGGATATAATGCATAGGCAATGCCAAGGCAATACCTAGGCGGAACTTTGAACACCTAAGGCGTCGTCACCTTGCATGATAAAATTTTGCGGTCTTCACTTTTCAAATCTATATCAAGTGCCCTATCAACTGAAAGTAAAGTAAAAAAATTCTTGGTCGAACATAGATTTTGTTAATGTGACCATAGGCATAGGATATAATGCATAGGCAATGCCAAGGCAATACCTAGGCGGAACTTTGAACACCTAAGGCGTCGTCACCTTGCATGATAAAATTTTGCGGTCTTCACTTTTCAAATCTATATCAAGTGCCCTATCAACTGAAAGTAAAGTAAAAAAATTATTGGTCTAACATAGATTTTGTTAATGTGACCATAGGATATAATGCATAGGCAATGCCAAGGCAATACCTAGGCGGAACTTTGAACACCTAAGGCGTCGTCACCTTGCATGATAAAATTTTGCGGTCTTCACTTTTCAAATCTATATCAAGTGCCCTATCAACTGAAAGTAAAGTAAAAAAATTCTTGGTCGAACATAGATTTTGTTAATGTGACCATAGGATATAATGCATAGGCAATGCCAAGGCAATACCTAGGCGGAACTTTGAACACCTAAGGCGTCGTCACCTTGCATGATAAAATTTTGCGGTCTTCACTTTTCAAATCTATATCAAGTGCCCTATCAACTGAAAGTAAAGTAAAAAAATTCTTGGTCGAACATAGATTTTGTTAATGTGACCATAGGCTATAATGCATAGGCAATGCCTAGGCAATACCTAGGCGGAACTTTGAACACCTAAGGCGTCGTCACCTTGCATGATAAAATTTTGCGGTCTTCACTTTTCAAATCTATATCAAGTGCCCTATCAACTGAAAGTAAAGTAAAAAAATTCTTGGTCGAACATAGATTTTGTTAATGTAACCATAGGATATAATGCATAGGCAATGCCAAGGCAATACCTAGGCGGAACTTTGAACACCTAAGGCGTCGTCACCTTGCATGATAAAATTTTGCGGTCTTCACTTTTCAAATCTATATCAAGTGCCCTATCAACTGAAAGTAAAGTAAAAAAATTATTGGTCGAACATAGATTTTGTTAATGTGACCATAGGCTATAATGCATAGGCAATGCCTAGGCAATACCTAGGCGGAACTTTGAACACCTAAGGCGTCGTCACCTTGCATGATAAAATTTTGCGGTCTTCACTTTTCAAATCTATATCAAGTGCCCTATCAACTGAAAGTAAAGTAAAAAAATTATTGGTCGAACATAGATTTTGTTAATGTGACCATAGGATATAATGCATAGGCAATGCCAAGGCAATACCTAGGCGGAACTTTGAACACCTAAGGCGTCGTCACCTTGCATGATAAAATTTTGCGGTCTTCACTTTTCAAATCTATATCAAGTGCCCTATCAACTGAAAGTAAAGTAAAAAAATTATTGGTCGAACATAGATTTTGTTAATGTGACCATAGGATATAATGCATAGGCAATGCCAAGGCAATACCTAGGCGGAACTTTGAACACCTAAGGCGTCGTCACCTTGCATGATAAAATTTTGCGGTCTTCACTTTTCAAATCTATATCAAGTGCCCTATCAACTGAAAGTAAAGTAAAAAAATTCTTGGTCGAACATAGATTTTGTTAATGTGACCATAGGCTATAATGCATAGGCAATGCCTAGGCAATACCTAGGCGGAACTTTGAACACCGAAGGCGTCGTCACCTTGCATGATAAAATTTTGCGGTCTTCACTTTTCAAATCTATATCAAGTGCCCTATCAACTGAAAGTAAAGTAAAAAAATTATTGGTCGAACATAGATTTTGTTAATGTGACCATAGGATATAATGCATAGGCAATGCCAAGGCAATACCTAGGCGGAACTTTGAACACCTAAGGCGTCGTCACCTTGCATGATAAAATTTTGCGGTCTTCACTTTTCAAATCTATATCAAGTGCCCTATCAACTGAAAGTAAAGTAAAAAAATTATTGGTCGAACATAGATTTTGTTAATGTGACCATAGGCTATAATGCATAGGCAATGCCTAGGCAATACCTAGGCGGAACTTTGAACACCTAAGGCGTCGTCACCTTGCATGATAAAATTTTGCGGTCTTCACTTTTCAAATCTATATCAAGTGCCCTATCAACTGAAAGTAAAGTAAAAAAATTCTTGGTCGAACATAGATTTTGTTAATGTGACCATAGGCTATAATGCATAGGCAATGCCTAGGCAATACCTAGGCGGAACTTTGAACACCTAAGGCGTCGTCACCTTGCATGATAAAATTTTGAGGTCTTCACTTTTCAAATCTATATCAAGTGCCCTATCAACTGAAAGTAAAGTAAAAAAATTCTTGGTCGAACATAGATTTTGTTAATGTGACCATAGGATATAATGCATAGGCAATGCCAAGGCAATACCTAGGCGGAACTTTGAACACCTAAGGCGTCGTCACCTTGCATGATAAAATTTTGCGGTCTTCGCTTTCCAAATCTATATCAAGTGCCCTATCAACTGAAAGTAAAGTAAAAACATTATTGGTCGAACATAGATTTTGTTAATGTGACCATAGGCTATAATGCATAGGCAATGCCTAGGCAATACCTAGGCGGAACTTTGAACACCTAAGGCGTCGTCACCTTGCATGATAAAATTTTGCGGTCTTCACTTTTCAAATCTATATCAAGTGCCCTATCAACTGAAAGTAAAGTAAAAAAATTCTTGGTCGAACATACATTTTGTTAATGTGACCATAGGATATAATGCATAGGCAATGCCAAGGCAATACCTAGGCGGAACTTTGAACACCTAAGGCGTCGTCACCTTGCATGATAAAATTTTGCGGTCTTCACTTTTCAAATCTATATCAAGTGCCCTATCAACTGAAAGTAAAGTAAAAAAATTCTTGGTCGAACATAGATTTTGTTAATGTGACCATAGGCTATAATGCATAGGCAATGCCTAGGCAATACCTAGGCGGAACTTTGAACACCTAAGGCGTCGTCACCTTGCATGATAAAATTTTGCGGTCTTCACTTTTCAAATCTATATCAAGTGCCCTATCAACTGAAAGTAAAGTAAAAAAATTCTTGGTCGAACATAGATTTTGTTAATGTGACCATAGGATATAATGCATAGGCAATGCCAAGGCAATACCTAGGCGGAACTTTGAACACCTAAGGCGTCGTCACCTTGCATGATAAAATTTTGCGGTCTTCACTTTTCAAATCTATATCAAGTGCCCTATCAACTGAAAGTAAAGTAAAAAAATTCTTGGTCGAACATAGATTTTGTTAATGTGACCATAGGATATAATGCATAGGCAATGCCAAGGCAATACCTAGGCGGAACTTTGAACACCTAAGGCGTCGTCACCTTGCATGATAAAATTTTGCGGTCTTCACTTTTCAAATCTATATCAAGTGCCCTATCAACTGAAAGTAAAGTAAAAAAATTCTTGGTCGAACATAGATTTTGTTAATGTGACCATAGGATATAATGCATAGGCAATGCCAAGGCAATACCTAGGCGGAACTTTGAACACCTAAGGCGTCGTCACCTTGCATGATAAAATTTTGCGGTCTTCACTTTTCAAATCTATATCAAGTGCCCTATCAACTGAAAGTAAAGTAAAAAAATTCTTGGTCGAACATAGATTTTGTTAATGTGACCATAGGATATAATGCATAGGCAATGCCAAGGCAATACCTAGGCGGAACTTTGAACACCTAAGGCGTCGTCACCTTGCATGATAAAATTTTGAGGTCTTCACTTTTCAAATCTATATCAAGTGCCCTATCAACTGAAAGTAAAGTAAAAAAATTATTGGTCGAACATAGATTTTGTTAATGTGACCATAGGATATAATGCATAGGCAATGCCAAGGCAATACCTAGGCGGAACTTTGAACACCTAAGGCGTCGTCACCTTGCATGATAAAATTTTGCGGTCTTCACTTTTCAAATCTATATCAAGTGCCCTATCAACTGAAAGTAAAGTAAAAAAATTCTTGGTCGAACATAGATTTTGTTAATGTGACCATAGGATATAATGCATAGGCAATGCCAAGGCAATACCTAGGCGGAACTTTGAACACCTAAGGCGTCGTCACCTTGCATGATAAAATTTTGCGGTCTTCACTTTTCAAATCTATATCAAGTGCCCTATCAACTGAAAGTAAAGTAAAAAAATTATTGGTCGAACATAGATTTTGTTAATGTGACCATAGGCTATAATGCATAGGCAATGCCAAGGCAATACCTAGGCGGAACTTTGAACACCTAAGGCGTCGTCACCTTGCATGATAAAATTTTGCGGTCTTCACTTTTCAAATCTATATCAAGTGCCCTATCAACTGAAAGTAAAGTAAAAAACTTATTGGTCGAACATAGATTTTGTTAATATGACCATAGGATATAATGCATAGGCAATGCCAAGGCAATACCTAGGCGGAACTTTGAACACCTAAGGCGTCGTCACCTTGCATGATAAAATTTTGCGGTCTTCACTTTTCAAATCTATATCAAGTGCCCTATCAACTGAAAATAAAGTAAAAAAATTCTTGGTCGAACATAGATTTTGTTAATGTGACCATAGGCTATAATGCATAGGCAATGCCTAGGCAATACCTAGGCGGAACTTTGAACACCTAAGGCGTCGTCACCTTGCATGATAAAATTTTGCGGTCTTCACTTTTCAAATCTATATCAAGTGCCCTATCAACTGAAAGTAAAGTAAAAAATGTTTGGTCGAACATAGATTTTGTTAATGTGACCATAGGCTATAATGCATAGGCAATGCCAAGGCAATACCTAGGCGGAACTTTGAACACCTAAGGCGTCGTCACCTTGCATGATAAAATTTTGCGGTCTTCACTTTTCAAATCTATATCAAGTGCCCTATCAACTGAAAGTAAAGTAAAAAAATTCTTGGTCGAACATAGATTTTGTTAATGTGACCATAGGCTATAATGCATAGGCAATGCCTAGGCAATACCTAGGCGGAACTTTGAACACCTAAGACGTCGTCACCTTGCATGATAAAATTTTGCGGTCTTCACTTTTCAAATCTATATCAAGTGCCCTATCAACTGAAAGTAAAGTAAAAAAATTCTTGGTCGAACATAGATTTTGTTAATGTGACCATAGGATATAATGCATAGGCAATGCCAAGGCAATACCTAGGCGGAACTTTGAACACCTAAGGCGTCGTCACCTTGCATGATAAAATTTTGCGGTCTTCACTTTTCAAATCTATATCAAGTGCCCTATCAACTGAAAGTAAAGTAAAAAAATTCTTGGTCGAACATAGATTTTGTTAATGTGACCATAGGCTATAATGCATAGGCAGTGCCTAGGCAATACCTAGGCGGAACTTTGAACACCTAAGGCGTCGTCACCTTGCATGATAAAATTTTGCGGTCTTCACTTTTCAAATCTATATCAAGTGCCCTATCAACTGAAAGTAAAGTAAAAAAATTATTGGTCGAACATAGATTTTGTTAATGTGACCATAGGATATAATGCATAGGCAATGCCAAGGCAATACCTAGGCGGAACTTTGAACACCTAAGGCGTCGTCACCTTGCATGATAAAATTTTGCGGTCTTCACTTTTCAAATCTATATCAAGTGCCCTATCAACTGAAAGTAAAGTTAAAAAAACTCTTGGTCGAACATAGATTTTGTTAATGTGACCATAGGATATAATGCATAGGCAATGCCAAGGCAATACCTAGGTGGAACTTTGAACACCTAAGGCGTCGTCACCTTGCATGATAAAATTTTGCGGTCTTCACTTTTCAAATCTATATCAAGTGCCCTATCAACTGAAAGTAAAGTAAAAAAATTCTTGGTCGAACATAGATTTTGTTAATGTGACCATAGGCTATAATGCATAGGCAATGCCAAGGCAATACCTAGGCGGAACTTTGAACACCTAAGGCGTCGTCACCTTGCATGATAAAATTTTGCGGTCTTCACTTTTCAAATCTATATCAAGTGCCCTATCAACTGAAAGTAAAGTTAAAAAATTCTTGGTCGAACATAGATTTTGTTAATGTGACCATAGGATATAATGCATAGGCAATGCCTAGGCAATACCTAGGCGGAACTTTGAACACCTAAGGCGTCGTCACCTTGCATGATAAAATTTTGCGGTCTTCACTTTTCAAATCTATATCAAGTGCCCTATCAACTGAAAGTAAAGTAAAAAAATTATTGGTCGAACATAGATTTTGTTAATGTGACCATAGGCTATAATGCATAGGCAATGCCAAGGCAATACCTAGGCGGAACTTTGAACACCTAAGGCGTCGTCACCTTGCATGATAAAATTTTGCGGTCTTCACTTTTCAAATCTATATCAAGTGCCCTATCAACTGAAAGTAAAGTAAAAAAATTATTGGTCGAACATAGATTTTGTTAATGTGACCATAGGATATAATGCATAGGCAATGCCAAGGCAATACCTAGGCGGAACTTTGAACACCTAAGGCGTCGTCACCTTGCATGATAAAATTTTGCGGTCTTCACTTTTCAAATCTATATCAAGTGCCCTATCAACTGAAAGTAAAGTAAAAAAATTATTGGTCGAACATAGATTTTGTTAATGTGACCATAGGATATAATGCATAGGCAATGCCAAGGCAATACCTAGGCGGAACTTTGAACACCTAAGGCGTCGTCACCTTGCATGATAAAATTTTGCGGTCTTCACTTTTCAAATCTATATCAAGTGCCCTATCAACTGAAAGTAAAGTAAAAAAATTCTTGGTCGAACATAGATTTTGTTAATGTGACCATAGGCTATAATGCATAGGCAGTGCCTAGACAATACCTAGGCGGAACTTTGAACACCTAAGGCGTCGTCACCTTGCATGATAAAATTTTGCGGTCTTCACTTTTCAAATCTATATCAAGTGCCCTATCAACTGAAAGTAAAGTAAAAAAATTATTGGTCGAACATAGATTTTGTTAATGTGACCATAGGATATAATGCATAGGCAATGCCAAGGCAATACCTAGGCGGAACTTTGAACACCTAAGGCGTCGTCACCTTGCATGATAAAATTTTGCGGTCTTCACTTTTCAAATCTATATCAAGTGCCCTATCAACTGAAAGTAAAGTAAAAAAATTCTTGGTCGAACATAGATTTTGTTAATGTGACCATAGGCTATAATGCATAGGCAATGCCTAGGCAATACCTAGGCGGAACTTTGAACACCTAAGGCGTCGTCACCTTGCATGATAAAATTTTGCGGTCTTCACTTTTCAAATCTATATCAAGTGCCCTATCAACTGAAAGTAAAGTAAAAAAATTCTTGGTCGAACATAGATTTTGTTAATGTGACCATAGGATATAATGCATAGGCAATGCCAAGGCAATACCTAGGCGGAACTTTGAACACCTAAGGCGTCGTCACCTTGCATGATAAAATTTTGCGGTCTTCACTTTTCAAATCTATATCAAGTGCCCTATCAGCTGAAAGTAAAGTAAAAAAATTCTTGGTCGAACATAGATTTTGTTAATGTGACCATAGGATATAATGCATAGGCAATGCCAAGGCAATACCTAGGCGGAACTTTGAACACCTAAGGCGTCGTCACCTTGCATGATAAAATTTTGCGGTCTTCACTTTTCAAATCTATATCAAGTGCCCTATCAACTGAAAATAAAGTAAAAAAATTCTTGGTCGAACATAGATTTTGTTAATGTGACCATAGGCTATAATGCATAGGCAATGCCTAGGCAATACCTAGGCGGAACTTTGAACACCTAAGGCGTCGTCACCTTGCATGATAAAATTTTGCGGTCTTCACTTTTCAAATCTATATCAAGTGCCCTATCAACTGAAAGTAAAGTAAAAAATGTTTGGTCGAACATAGATTTTGTTAATGTGACCATAGGCTATAATGCATAGGCAATGCCAAGGCAATACCTAGGCGGAACTTTGAACACCTAAGGCGTCGTCACCTTGCATGATAAAATTTTGCGGTCTTCACTTTTCAAATCTATATCAAGTGCCCTATCAACTGAAAGTAAAGTAAAAAAATTCTTGGTCGAACATAGATTTTGTTAATGTGACCATAGGCTATAATGCATAGGCAATGCCTAGGCAATACCTAGGCGGAACTTTGAACACCTAAGACGTCGTCACCTTGCATGATAAAATTTTGCGGTCTTCACTTTTCAAATCTATATCAAGTGCCCTATCAACTGAAAGTAAAGTAAAAAAATTCTTGGTCGAACATAGATTTTGTTAATGTGACCATAGGATATAATGCATAGGCAATGCCAAGGCAATACCTAGGCGGAACTTTGAACACCTAAGGCGTCGTCACCTTGCATGATAAAATTTTGCGGTCTTCACTTTTCAAATCTATATCAAGTGCCCTATCAACTGAAAGTAAAGTAAAAAAATTCTTGGTCGAACATAGATTTTGTTAATGTGACCATAGGCTATAATGCATAGGCAGTGCCTAGGCAATACCTAGGCGGAACTTTGAACACCTAAGGCGTCGTCACCTTGCATGATAAAATTTTGCGGTCTTCACTTTTCAAATCTATATCAAGTGCCCTATCAACTGAAAGTAAAGTAAAAAAATTATTGGTCGAACATAGATTTTGTTAATGTGACCATAGGATATAATGCATAGGCAATGCCAAGGCAATACCTAGGCGGAACTTTGAACACCTAAGGCGTCGTCACCTTGCATGATAAAATTTTGCGGTCTTCACTTTTCAAATCTATATCAAGTGCCCTATCAACTGAAAGTAAAGTTAAAAAAACTCTTGGTCGAACATAGATTTTGTTAATGTGACCATAGGATATAATGCATAGGCAATGCCAAGGCAATACCTAGGTGGAACTTTGAACACCTAAGGCGTCGTCACCTTGCATGATAAAATTTTGCGGTCTTCACTTTTCAAATCTATATCAAGTGCCCTATCAACTGAAAGTAAAGTAAAAAAATTCTTGGTCGAACATAGATTTTGTTAATGTGACCATAGGCTATAATGCATAGGCAATGCCAAGGCAATACCTAGGCGGAACTTTGAACACCTAAGGCGTCGTCACCTTGCATGATAAAATTTTGCGGTCTTCACTTTTCAAATCTATATCAAGTGCCCTATCAACTGAAAGTAAAGTAAAAAAATTCTTGGTCGAACATAGATTTTGTTAATGTGACCATAGGATATAATGCATAGGCAATGCCTAGGCAATACCTAGGCGGAACTTTGAACACCTAAGGCGTCGTCACCTTGCATGATAAAATTTTGCGGTCTTCACTTTTCAAATCTATATCAAGGGCCCTATCAACTGAAAGTAAAGTAAAAAAATTCTTGGTCGAACATAGATTTTGTTAATGTGACCATAGGATATAATGCATAGGCAATGCCAAGGCAATACCTTGGCGGAACTTTGAACACCTAAGGCGTCGTCACCTTGCATGATAAAATTTTGCGGTCTTCACTTTTCAAATCTATATCAAGTGCCCTATCAACTGAAAGTAAAGTAAAAAAATTCTTGGTCGAACATAGATTTTGTTAATGTGACCATAGGCTATAATGCATAGGCAATGCCTAGGCAATACCTAGGCGGAACTTTGAACACCTAAGGCGTCGTCACCTTGCATGATAAAATTTTGCGGTCTTCACTTTTCAAATCTATATCAAGTGCCCTATCAACTGAAAGTAAAGTAAAAAAATTATTGGTCGAACATAGATTTTGTTAATGTGACCATAGGATATAATGCATAGGCAATGCCAAGACAATACCTAGGTGGAACTTTGAACACCTAAGGCGTCGTCACCTTGCATGATAAAATTTTGCGGTCTTCACTTTTCAAATCTATATCAAGTGCCCTATCAACTGAAAGTAAAGTAAAAAAAATTCTTGGTCGAACATAGATTTTGTTAATGTGACCATAGGCTATAATGCATAGGCAATGCCAAGGCAATACCTAGGCGGAACTTTGAACACCTAAGGCGTCGTCACCTTGCATGATAAAATTTTGCGGTCTTCACTTTTCAAATCTATATCAAGTGCCCTATCAACTGAAAGTAAAGTAAAAAAATTCTTGGTCGAACATAGATTTTGTTAATGTGACCATAGGATATAATGCATAGGCAATGCCTAGGCAATACCTAGGCGGAACTTTGAACACCTAAGGCGTCGTCACCTTGCATGATAAAATTTTGCGGTCTTCACTTTTCAAATCTATATCAAGGGCCCTATCAACTGAAAGTAAAGTAAAAAAATTCTTGGTCGAACATAGATTTTGTTAATGTGACCATAGGATATAATGCATAGGCAATGCCAAGGCAATACCTTGGCGGAACTTTGAACACCTAAGGCGTCGTCACCTTGCATGATAAAATTTTGCGGTCTTCACTTTTCAAATCTATATCAAGTGCCCTATCAACTGAAAGTAAAGTAAAAAAATTCTTGGTCGAACATAGATTTTGTTAATGTGACCATAGGCTATAATGCATAGGCAATGCCTAGGCAATACCTAGGCGGAACTTTGAACACCTAAGGCGTCGTCACCTTGCATGATAAAATTTTGCGGTCTTCACTTTTCAAATCTATATCAAGTGCCCTATCAACTGAAAGTAAAGTAAAAAAATTATTGGTCGAACATAGATTTTGTTAATGTGACCATAGGATATAATGCATAGGCAATGCCAAGACAATACCTAGGTGGAACTTTGAACACCTAAGGCGTCGTCACCTTGCATGATAAAATTTTGCGGTCTTCACTTTTCAAATCTATATCAAGTGCCCTATCAACTGAAAGTAAAGTAAAAAAATTCTTGGTCGAACATAGATTTTGTTAATGTGACCATAGGATATAATGCATAGGCAATGCCAAGGCAATACCTAGGCGGAACTTTGAACACCTAAGGCGTCGTCACCTTGCATGATAAAATTTTGCGGTCTTCACTTTTCAAATCTATATCAAGTGCCCTATCAACTGAAAGTAAAGTAAAAAAATTCTTGGTCGAACATAGATTTTGTTAATGTGACCATAGGATATAATGCATAGGCAATGCCAAGGCAATACCTAGGCGGAACTTTGAACACCTAAGGCGTCGTCACCTTGCATGATAAAATTTTGCGGTCTTCACTTTTCAAATCTATATCAAGTGCCCTATCAACTGAAAGTAAAGTAAAAAAATTCTTGGTCGAACATAGATTTTCTTAATGTGACCATAGGCTATAATGCATAGGCAATGCCTAGGCAATACCTAGGCGGAACTTTGAACACCTAAGGCGTCGTCACCTTGCATGATAAAATTTTGCGGTCTTCACTTTTCAAATCTATATCAAGTGCCCTATCAACTGAAAGTAAAGTAAAAAAATTATTGGTCGAACATAGATTTTGTTAATGTGACCATAGGATATAATGCATAGGCAATGCCAAGGCAATACCTAGGCGGAACTTTGAACACCTAAGGCGTCGTCACCTTGCATGATAAAATTTTGCGGTCTTCACTTTTCAAATCTATATCAAGTGCCCTATCAACTGAAAGTAAAGTAAAAAAATTCTTGGTCGAACATAGATTTTGTTAATGTGACCATAGGCTATAATGCATAGGCAATGCCTAGGCAATACCTAGGCGGAACTTTGAACACCTAAGGCGTCGTCACCTTGCATGATAAAATTTTGCGGTCTTCACTTTTCAAATCTATATCAAGTGCCCTATCAACTGAAAGTAAAGTAAAAAAATTCTTGGTCGAACATAGATTTTGTTAATGTGACCATAGGCTATAATGCATAGGCAATGCCAAGGCAATACCTAGGCGGAACTTTGAACACCTAAGGCGTCGTCACCTTGCATGATAAAATTTTGCGGTCTTCACTTTTCAAATCTATATCAAGTGCCCTATCAACTGAAAGTAAAGTAAAAAAATTCTTGGTCGAACATAGATTTTGTTAATGTGACCATAGGATATAATGCATAGGCAATGCCAAGGCAATACCTAGGCGGAACTTTGAACACCTAAGGCGTCGTCACCTTGCATGATAAAATTTTGCGGTCTTCACTTTTCAAATCTATATCAATTGCCCTATCAACTGAACGTAAAGTAAAAAAATTATTGGTCGAACATAGATTTTGTTAATGTGACCATAGGATATAATGCATAGGCAATGCCAAGGCAATACCTAGGCGGAACTTTGAACACCTAAGGCGTCGTCACCTTGCATGATAAAATTTTGCGGTCTTCACTTTTCAAATCTATATCAAGTGCCCTATCAACTGAAAGTAAAGTAAAAAAATTATTGGTCGAACATAGATTTTGTTAATGTGACCATAGGATATAATGCATAGGCAATGCCAAGGCAATACCTAGGCGGAACTTTGAACACCTAAGGCGTCGTCACCTTGCATGATAAAATTTTGCGGTCTTCACTTTTCAAATCTATATCAAGTGCCCTATCAACTGAAAGTAAAGTAAAAAAATTCTTGGTCGAACATAGATTTTGTTAATGTGACCATAGGATATAATGCATAGGCAATGCCTAGGCAATACCTAGGCGGAACTTTGAACACCTAAGGCGTCGTCACCTTGCATGATAAAATTTTGCGGTCTTCACTTTTCAAATCTATATCAAGTGCCCTATCAACTGAAAGTAAAGTAAAAAAATTCTTGGTCGAACATAGATTTTGTTAATGTGACCATAGGATATAATGCATAGGCAATGCCAAGGCAATACCTAGGCGGAACTTTGAACACCTAAGGCGTCGTCACCTTGCATGATAAAATTTTGCGGTCTTCACTTTTCAAATCTATATCAAGTGCCCTATCAACTGAAAGTAAAGTAAAAAAATTCTTGGTCGAACATAGATTTTGTTAATGTGACCATAGGATATAATGCATAGGCAATGCCAAGGCAATACCTAGGCGGAACTTTGAACACCTAAGGCGTCGTCACCTTGCATGATAAAATTTTGCGGTCTTCACTTTTCAAATCTATATCAAGTGCCCTATCAACTGAAAGTAAAGTAAAAAAATTCTTGGTCGAACATAGATTTTGTTAATGTGACCATAGGCTATAATGCATAGGCAATGCCTAGGCAATACCTAGGCGGAACTTTGAACACCTAAGGCGTCGTCACCTTGCATGATAAAATTTTGCGGTCTTCACTTTTCAAATCTATATCAAGTGCCCTATCAACTGAAAGTAAAGTAAAAAAATTCTTGGTCGAACATAGATTTTGTTAATGTGACCATAGGATATAATGCATAGGCAATGCCAAGGCAATACCTAGGCGGAACTTTGAACACCTAAGGCGTCGTCACCTTGCATGATAAAATTTTGCGGTCTTCACTTTTCAAATCTATATCAAGTGCCCTATCAACTGAAAGTAAAGTAAAAAAATTCTTGGTCGAACATAGATTTTGTTAATGTGACCATAGGCTATAATACATAGGCAATGCCAAGGCAATACCTAGGCGGAACTTTGAACACCTAAGGCGTCGTCACCTTGCATGATAAAATATTGCGGTCTTCACTTTTCAAATCTATATCAAGTGCCCTATCAACTGAAAGTAAAGTAAAAAAATTATTGGTCGAACATAGATTTTGTTAATGTGACCATAGGCTATAATGCATAGGCAATGCCAAGGCAATACCTAGGCGGAACTTTGAACACCTAAGGCGTCGTCACCTTGCATGATAAAATTTTGCGGTCTTCACTTTTCAAATCTATATCAAGTGCCCTATCAACTGAAAGTAAAGTAAAAAAAATTCTTGGTCGAACATAGATTTTGTTAATGTGACCATAGGCTATAATGCATAGGCAATGCCTAGGCAATACCTAGGCGGAACTTTGAACACCTAAGGCGTCGTCACCTTGCATGATAAAATTTTGCGGTCTTCACTTTCCAAATCTATATCAAGTGCCCTATCAACTGAAAGTAAAGTAAAAAAATTATTGGTCGAACATAGATTTTGTTAATGTGACCATAGGCTATAATGCATAGGCAATGCCTAGGCAATACCTAGGCGGAACTTTGAACACCTAAGGCGTCGTCACCTTGCATGATAAAATTTTGCGGTCTTCACTTTTCAAATCTATATCAAGTGCCCTATCAACTGAAAGTAAAGTAAAAAAATTCTTGGTCGAACATAGATTTTGTTAATGTGACCATAGGATATAATGCATAGGCAATGCCAAGGCAATACCTAGGCGGAACTTTGAACACCTAAGGCGTCGTCACCTTGCATGATAAAATTTTGCGGTCTTCACTTTTCAAATCTATATCAAGTGCCCTATCAACTGAAAGTAAAGTAAAAAAATTCTTGGTCGAACATAGATTTTGTTAATGTGACCATAGGCTATAATGCATAGGCAATGCCTAGGCAATACCTAGGCGGAACTTTGAACACCTAAGGCGTCGTCACCTTGCATGATAAAATTTTGCGGTCTTCACTTTTCAAATCTATATCAAGTGCCCTATCAACTGAAAGTAAAGTAAAAAAATTCTTGGTCGAACATAGATTTTGTTAATGTGACCATAGGATATAATGCATAGGCAATGCCAAGGCAATACCTAGGCGGAACTTTGAACACCTAAGGCGTCGTCACCTTGCATGATAAAATTTTGCGGTCTTCACTTTTCAAATCTATATCAAGTGCCCTATCAACTGAAAGTAAAGTAAAAAAATTCTTGGTCGAACATAGATTTTGTTAATGTGACCATAGGATATAATGCATAGGCAATGCCAAGGCAATACCTAGGCGGAACTTTGAACACCTAAGGCGTCGTCACCTTGCATGATAAAATTTTGCGGTCTTCACTTTTCAAATCTATATCAAGTGCCCTATCAACTGAAAGTAAAGTAAAAAAATTCTTGGTCGAACATAGATTTTGTTAATGTGACCATAGGATATAATGCATAGGCAATGCCAAGGCAATACCTAGGCGGAACTTTGAACACCTAAGGCGTCGTCACCTTGCATGATAAAATTTTGCGGTCTTCACTTTTCAAATCTATATCAAGTGCCCTATCAACTGAAAGTAAAGTAAAAAAATTCTTGGTCGAACATAGATTTTGTTAATGTGACCATAGGCTATAATGCATAGGCAATGCCTAGGCAATACCTAGGCGGAACTTTGAACACCTAAGGCGTCGTCACCTTGCATGATAAAATTTTGCGGTCTTCACTTTTCAAATCTATATCAAGTGCCCTATCAACTGAAAGTAAAGTAAAAAAATTCTTGGTCGAACATAGATTTTGTTAATGTGACCATAGGATATAATGCATAGGCAATGCCAAGGCAATACCTAGGCGGAACTTTGAACACCTAAGGCGTCGTCACCTTGCATGATAAAATTTTGCGGTCTTCACTTTTCAAATCTATATCAAGTGCCCTATCAACTGAAAGTAAAGTAAAACAATTCTTGGTCGAACATAGATTTTGTTAATGTGACCATAGGCTATAATGCATAGGCAATGCCTAGGCAATACCTAGGCGGAACTTTGAACACCTAAGGCGTCGTCACCTTGCATGATAAAATTTTGCGGTCTTCACTTTTCAAATCTATATCAAGTGCCCTATCAACTGAAAGTAAAGTAAAAAAATTCTTGGTCGAACATAGATTTTGTTAATGTGACCATAGGATATAATGCATAGGCAATGCCAAGGCAATACCTAGGCGGAACTTTGAACACCTAAGGCGTCGTCACCTTGCATGATAAAATTTTGCGGTCTTCACTTTTCAAATCTATATCAAGTGCCCTATCAACTGAAAGTAAAGTAAAAAAATTCTTGGTCGAACATAGATTTTGTTAATGTGACCATAGGATATAATGCATAGGCAATGCCAAGGCAATACCTAGGCGGAACTTTGAACACCTAAGGCGTCGTCACCTTGCATGATAAAATTTTGCGGTCTTCACTTTTCAAATCTATATCAAGTGCCCTATCAACTGAAAGTAAAGTAAAAAAATTCTTGGTCGAACATAGATTTTGTTAATGTGACCATAGGCTATAATGCATAGGCAATGCCTAGGCAATACCTAGGCGGAACTTTGAACACCTAAGGCGTCGTCACCTTGCATGATAAAATTTTGCGGTCTTCACTTTTCAAATCTATATCAAGTGCCCTATCAACTGAAAGTAAAGTAAAAAAATTATTGGTCGAACATAGATTTTGTTAATGTGACCATAGGATATAATGCATAGGCAATGCCAAGGCAATACCTAGGCGGAACTTTGAACACCTAAGGCGTCGTCACCTTGCATGATAAAATTTTGCGGTCTTCACTTTTCAAATCTATATCAAGTGCCCTATCAACTGAAAGTAAAGTAAAAAAATTCTTGGTCGAACATAGATTTTGTTAATGTGACCATAGGCTATAATGCATAGGCAATGCCTAGGCAATACCTAGGCGGAACTTTGAACACCTAAGGCGTCGTCACCTTGCATGATACAATTTTGCGGTCTTCACTTTTCAAATCTATATCAAGTGCCCTATCAACTGAAAGTAAAGTAAAAAAATTCTTGGTCGAACATAGATTTTGTTAATGTGACCATAGGATATAATGCATAGGCAATGCCAAGGCAATACCTAGGCGGAACTTTGAACACCTAAGGCGTCGTCACCTTGCATGATAAAATTTTGCGGTCTTCACTTTTCAAATCTATATCAAGTGCCCTATCAACTGAAAGTAAAGTAAAAAAATTCTTGGTCGAACATAGATTTTGTTAATGTGACCATAGGCTATAATGCATAGACAATGCCTAGGCAATACCTAGGCGGAACTTTGAACACCTAAGGCGTCGTCACCTTGCATGATAAAATTTTGCGGTCTTCACTTTTCAAATCTATATCAAGTGCCCTATCAACTGAAAGTAAAGTAAAAAATTATTGGTCGAACATAGATTTTGTTAATGTGACCATAGGATATAATGCATAGGCAATGCCAAGGCAATACCTAGGCGGAACTTTGAACACCTAAGGCGTCGTCACCTTGCATGATAAAATTTTGCGGTCTTCACTTTTCAAATCTATATCAAGTGCCCTATCAACTGAAAGTAAAGTAAAAAAATTCTTGGTCGAACATAGATTTTGTTAATGTGACCATAGGCTATAATGCATAGGCAATGCCTAGGCAATACCTAGGCGGAACTTTGAACACCTAAGGCGTCGTCACCTTGCATGATAAAATTTTGCGGTCTTCACTTTTCAAATCTATATCAAGTGCCCTATCAACTGAAAGTAAAGTAAAAAAATTCTTGGTCGAACATAGATTTTGTTAATGTGACCATAGGATATAATGCATAGGCAATGCCAAGGCAATACCTAGGCGGAACTTTGAACACCTAAGGCGTCGTCACCTTGCATGATAAAATTTTGCGGTCTTCACTTTTCAAATCTATATCAAGTGCCCTATCAACTGAAAGTAAAGTAAAAAAAATTCTTGGTCGATCATAGATTTTGTTAATGTGACCATAGGCTATAATGCATAGGCAATGCCTAGGCAATACCTAGGCGGAACTTTGAACACCTAAGGCGTCGTCACCTTGCATGATAAAATTTTGCGGTCTTCACTTTTCAAATCTATATCAAGTGCCCTATCAACTGAAAGTAAAGTAAAAAAATTCTTGGTCGATCATAGATTTTGTTAATGTGACCATAGGATATAATGCATAGGCAATGCCAAGGCAATACCTAGGCTGAACTTTGAACACCTAAGGCGTCGTCACCTTGCATGATAAAATTTTGCGGTCTTCACTTTCCAAATCTATATCAAGTGCCCTATCAACTGAAAGTAAAGTAAAAAACTTATTGGTCGAACATAGATTTTGTTAATGTGACCATAGGCTATAATGCATAGGCAATGCCTAGGCAATACCTAGGCGGAACTTTGAACACCTAAGGCGTCGTCACCTTGCATGATAAAATTTTGCGGTCTTCACTTTTCAAATCTATATCAAGTGCCCTATCAACTGAAAGTAAAGTAAGAAAATTCTTGGTCGAACATAGATTTTGTTAATGTGACCATAGGATATAATGCATAGGCAATGCCAAGGCAATACCTAGGCGGAACTTTGAACACCTAAGGCGTCGTCACCTTGCATGATAAAATTTTGCGGTCTTCACTTTTCAAATCTATATCAAGTGCCCTATCAACTGAAAGTAAAGTAAAAAAATTCTTGGTCGAACATAGATTTTGTTAATGTGACCATAGGATATAATGCATAGGCAATGCCAAGGCAATACCTAGGCGGAACTTTGAACACCTAAGGCGTCGTCACCTTGCATGATAAAATTTTGCGGTCTTCACTTTTCAAATCTATATCAAGTGCCCTATCAACTGAAAGTAAAGTAAAAAAATTCTTGGTCGAACATAGATTTTGTTAATGTGACAATAGGATATAATGCATAGGCAATGCCAAGGCAATACCTAGGCGGAACTTTGAACACCTAAGGCGTCGTCACCTTGCATGATAAAATTTTGCGGTCTTCACTTTTCAAATCTATATCAAGTGCCCTATCAACTGAAAGTAAAGTAAAAAAATTCTTGGTCGAACATAGATTTTGTTAATGTGACCATAGGCTATAATGCATAGGCAATGCCTAGGCAATACCTAGGCGGAACTTTGAACACCTAAGGCGTCGTCACCTTGCATGATAAAATTTTGCGGTCTTCACTTTTCAAATCTATATCAAGTGCCCTATCAACTGAAAGTAAAGTAAAAAATTCTTGGTCGAACATAGATTTTGTTAATGTGACCATAGGATATAATGCATAGGCAATGCCAAGGCAATACCTAGGCGGAACTTTGAACACCTAAGGCGTCGTCACCTTGCATGATAAAATTTTGCGGTCTTCACTTTTCAAATCTATATCAAGTGCCCTATCAACTGAAAGTAAAGTAAAAAAATTCTTGGTCGAACATAGATTTTGTTAATGTGACAATAGGATATAATGCATAGGCAATGCCAAGGCAATACCTAGGCGGAACTTTGAACACCTAAGGCGTCGTCACCTTGCATGATAAAATTTTGCGGTCTTCACTTTTCAAATCTATATCAAGTGCCCTATCAACTGAAAGTAAAGTAAAAAAATTCTTGGTCGAACATAGATTTTGTTAATGTGACCATAGGCTATAATGCATAGGCAATGCCTAGGCAATACCTAGGCGGAACTTTGAACACCTAAGGCGTCGTCACCTTGCATGATAAAATTTTGCGGTCTTCACTTTTCAAATCTATATCAAGTGCCCTATCAACTGAAAGTAAAGTAAAAAAATTCTTGGTCGAACATAGATTTTGTTAATGTGACCATAGGCTATAATGCATAGGCAATGCCTAGGCAATACCTTGGCGGAACTTTGAACACCTAAGGCGTCGTCACCTTGCATGATAAAATTTTGCGGTCTTCACTTTCCAAATCTATATCAAGTGCCCTATCAACTGAAAGTAAAGTAAAAAAATTCTTGGTCGAACATAGATTTTGTTAATGTGACCATAGGCTATAATGCATAGGCAATGCCTAGGCAATACCTCGGCGGAACTTTGAACACCTAAGGCGTCGTCACCTTGCATGATAAAATTTTGCGGTCTTCACTTTTCAAATCTATATCAAGTGCCCTATCAACTGAAAGTAAAGTAAAAAAATTCTTGGTCGAACATAGATTTTGTTAATGTGACCATAGGATATAATGCATAGGCAATGCCAAGGCAATACCTAGGCGGAACTTTGAACACCTAAGGCGTCGTCACCTTGCATGATAAAATTTTGCGGTCTTCACTTTTCAAATCTATATCAAGTGCCCTATCAACTGAAAGTAAAGTAAAAAAATTCTTGGTCGAACATAGATTTTGTTAATGTGACCATAGGATATAATGCATAGGCAATGCCAAGGCAATACCTAGGCGGAACTTTGAACACCTAAGGCGTCGTCACCTTGCATGATAAAATTTTGCGGTCTTCACTTTTCAAATCTATATCAAGTGCCCTATCAACTGAAAGTAAAGTAAAAAAATTCTTGGTCGAACATAGATTTTGTTAATGTGACCATAGGATATAATGCATAGGCAATGCCAAGGCAATACCTAGGCGGAACTTTGAACACCTAAGGCGTCGTCACCTTGCATGATAAAATTTTGCGGTCTTCACTTTCCAAATCTATATCAAGTGCCCTATCAACTGAAAGTAAAGTAAAAAAATTATTGGTCGAACATAGATTTTGTTAATGTGACCATAGGTTATAATGCATAGGCAATGCCTAGGCAATACCTAGGCGGAACTTTGAACACCTAAGGCGTCGTCACCTTGCATGATAAAATTTTGCGGTCTTCACTTTTCAAATCTATATCAAGTGCCCTATCAACTGAAAGTAAAGTAAAAAAATTCTTGGTCGAACATAGATTTTGTTAATGTGACCATAGGCTATAATGCATAGGCAATGCCTAGGCAATACCTAGGCGGAACTTTGAACACCTAAGGCGTCGTCACCTTGCATGATAAAATTTTGCGGTCTTCACTTTTCAAATCTATATCAAGTGCCCTATCAACTGAAAGTAAAGTAAAAAAATTCTTGGTCGAACATAGATTTTGTTAATGTGACCATAGGATATAATGCATAGGCAATGCCAAGGCAATACCTAGGCGGAACTTTGAACACCTAAGGCGTCGTCACCTTGCATGATAAAATTTTGCGGTCTTCACTTTTCAAATCTATATCAAGTGCCCTATCAACTGAAAGTAAAGTAAAAAAATTCTTGGTCGATCATAGATTTTGTTAATGTGACCATAGGCTATAATGCATAGGCAATGCCTAGGCAATACCTAGGCGGAACTTTGAACACCTAAGGCGTCGTCACCTTGCATGATAAAATTTTGCGGTCTTCACTTTTCAAATCTATATCAAGTGCCCTATCAACTGAAAGTAAAGTAAAAAAATTCTTGGTCGAACATAGATTTTGTTAATGTGACCATAGGATATAATGCATAGGCAATGCCAAGGCAATACCTAGGCGGAACTTTGAACACCTAAGGCGTCGTCACCTTGCATGATAAAATTTTGCGGTCTTCACTTTTCAAATCTATATCAAGTGCCCTATCAACTGAAAGTAAAGTAAAAAAATTCTTGGTCGAACATAGATTTTGTTAATGTGACCATAGGATATAATGCATAGGCAATGCCAAGGCAATACCTAGGCGGAACTTTGAACACCTAAGGCGTCGTCACCTTGCATGATAAAATTTTGCGGTCTTCACTTTCCAAATCTATATCAAGTGCCCTATCAACTGAAAGTAAAGTAAAAAAATTCTTGGTCGAACATAGATTTTGTTAATGTGACCATAGGTTATAATGCATAGGCAATGCCTAGGCAATACCTAGGCGGAACTTTGAACACCTAAGGCGTCGTCACCTTGCATGATAAAATTTTGCGGTCTTCACTTTTCAAATCTATATCAAGTGCCCTATCAACTGAAAGTAAAGTAAAAAAATTCTTGGTCGAACATAGATTTTGTTAATGTGACCATAGGATATAATGCATAGGCAATGCCAAGGCAATACCTAGGCGGAACTTTGAACACCTAAGGCGTCGTCACCTTGCATGATAAAATTTTGCGGTCTTCACTTTTCAAATCTATATCAAGTGCCCTATCAACTGAAAGTAAAGTAAAAAAATTCTTGGTCGAACATAGATTTTGATAATGTGACCATAGGATATAATGCATAGGCAATGCCAAGGCAATACCTAGGCGGAACTTTGAACACCTAAGGCGTCGTCACCTTGCATGATAAAATTTTGCGGTCTTCACTTTTCAAATCTATATCAAGTGCCCTATCAACTGAAAGTAAAGTAAAAAAATTCTTGGTCGAACATAGATTTTGTTAATGTGACCATAGGCTATAATGCATAGGCAATGCCTAGGCAATACCTAGGCGGAACTTTGAACACCTAAGGCGTCGTCACCTTGCATGATAAAATTTTGCGGTCTTCACTTTTCAAATCTATATCAAGTGCCCTATCAACTGAAAGTAAAGTAAAAAAATTCTTGGTCGAACATAGATTTTGTTAATGTGACCATAGGATATAATGCATAGGCAATGCCAAGGCAATACCTAGGCGGAACTTTGAACACCTAAGGCGTCGTCACCTTGCATGATAAAATTTTGCGGTCTTCACTTTTCAAATCTATATCAAGTGCCCTATCAACTGAAAGTAAAGTAAAAAAATTCTTGGTCGAACATAGATTTTGTTAATGTGACCATAGGCTATAATGCATAGGCAATGCCTAGGCAATACCTAGGCGGAACTTTGAACACCTAAGGCGTCGTCACCTTGCATGATAAAATTTTGCGGTCTTCACTTTTCAAATCTATATCAAGTGCCCTATCAACTGAAAGTAAAGTAAAAAAATTCTTGGTCGAACATAGATTTTGTTAATGTGACCATAGGATATAATGCATAGGCAATGCCAAGGCAATACTATACATAGTGATGTTCACCTAAGGCGTCGTCACCTTGCATGATAAAATTTTGCGGTCTTCACTTTTCAAATCTATATCAAGTGCCCTATCAACTGAAAGTAAAGTAAAAAAAATTCTTGGTCGAACATAGATTTTGTTAATGTGACCATAGGCTATAATGCATAGGCAATGCCTAGGCAATACCTAGGCGGAACTTTGAACACCTAAGGCGTCGTCACCTTGCATGATAAAATTTTGCGGTCTTCACTTTTCAAATCTATATCAAGTGCCCTATCAACTGAAAGTAAAGTAAAAAAATTCTTGGTCGATCATAGATTTTGTTAATGTGACCATAGGATATAATGCATAGGCAATGCCAAGGCAATACCTAGGCGGAACTTTGAACACCTAAGGCGTCGTCACCTTGCATGATAAAATTTTGCGGTCTTCACTTTCCAAATCTATATCAAGTGCCCTATCAACTGAAAGTAAAGTAAAAAAATTATTGGTCGAACATAGATTTTGTTAATGTGACCATAGGCTATAATGCATAGGCAATGCCTAGGCAATACCTAGGCGGAACTTTGAACACCTAAGGCGTCGTCACCTTGCATGATAAAATTTTGCGGTCTTCACTTTTCAAATCTATATCAAGTGCCCTATCAACTGAAAGTAAAGTAAAAAAATTCTTGGTCGAACATAGATTTTGTTAATGTGACCATAGGATATAATGCATAGGCAATGCCAAGGCAATACCTAGGCGGAACTTTGAACACCTAAGGCGTCGTCACCTTGCATGATAAAATTTTGCGGTCTTCACTTTTCAAATCTATATCAAGTGCCCTATCAACTGAAAGTAAAGTAAAAAAATTCTTGGTCGAACATAGATTTTGTTAATGTGACCATAGGATATAATGCATAGGCAATGCCAAGGCAATACCTAGGCGGAACTTTGAACACCTAAGGCGTCGTCACCTTGCATGATAAAATTTTGCGGTCTTCACTTTTCAAATCTATATCAAGTGCCCTATCAACTGAAAGTAAAGTAAAAAAATTCTTGGTCGAACATAGATTTTGTTAATGTGACCATAGGATATAATGCATAGGCAATGCCAAGGCAATACCTAGGCGGAACTTTGAACACCTAAGGCGTCGTCACCTTGCATGATAAAATTTTGCGGTCTTCACTTTTCAAATCTATATCAAGTGCCCTATCAACTGAAAGTAAAGTAAAAAAAATTCTTGGTCGAACATAGATTTTGTTAATGTGACCGTGGCTATAATGCATAGGCAATGCCTAGGCAATACCTAGGCGGAACTTTGAACACCTAAGGCGTCGTCACCTTGCATGATAAAATTTTGCGGTCTTCACTTTTCAAATCTATATCAAGTGCCCTATCAACTGAAAGTAAAGTAAAAAAATTCTTGGTCGATCATTGATTTTGTTAATGTGACCATAGGATATAATGCATAGGCAATGCCAAGGCAATACCTAGGCGGAACTTTGAACACCTAAGGCGTCGTCACCTTGCATGATAAAATTTTGCGGTCTTCACTTTCCAAATCTATATCAAGTGCCCTATCAACTGAAAGTAAAGTAAAAAAATTATTGGTCGAACATAGATTTTGTTAATGTGACCATAGGCTATAATGCATAGGCAATGCCTAGGCAATACCTAGGCGGAACTTTGAACACCTAAGGCGTCGTCACCTTGCATGATAAAATTTTGCGGTCTTCACTTTTCAAATCTATATCAAGTGCCCTATCAACTGAAAGTAAAGTAAAAAAATTCTTGGTCGATCATAGATTTTGTTAATGTGACCATAGGATATAATGCATAGGCAATGCCAAGGCAATACCTAGGCGGAACTTTGAACACCTAAGGCGTCGTCACCTTGCATGATAAAATTTTGCGGTCTTCACTTTCCAAATCTATATCAAGTGCCCTATCAACTGAAAGTAAAGTAAAAAAATTCTTGGTCGATCATTGATTTTGTTAATGTGACCATAGGATATAATGCATAGGCAATGCCAAGGCAATACCTAGGCGGAACTTTGAACACCTAAGGCGTCGTCACCTTGCATGATAAAATTTTGCGGTCTTCACTTTCCAAATCTATATCAAGTGCCCTATCAACTGAAAGTAAAGTAAAAAAATTATTGGTCGAACATAGATTTTGTTAATGTGACCATAGGCTATAATGCATAGGCAATGCCTAGGCAATACCTAGGCGGAACTTTGAACACCTAAGGCGTCGTCACCTTGCATGATAAAATTTTGCGGTCTTCACTTTTCAAATCTATATCAAGTGCCCTATCAACTGAAAGTAAAGTAAAAAAATTCTTGGTCGATCATAGATTTTGTTAATGTGACCATAGGATATAATGCATAGGCAATGCCAAGGCAATACCTAGGCGGAACTTTGAACACCTAAGGGCGTCGTCACCTTGCATGATAAAATTTTGCGGTCTTCACTTTCCAAATCTATATCAAGTGCCCTATCAACTGAAAGTAAAGTAAAAAAATTATTGGTCGAACATAGATTTTGTTAATGTGACCATAGGCTATAATGCATAGGCAATGCCTAGGCAATACCTAGGCGGAACTTTGAACACCTAAGGCGTCGTCACCTTGCATGATAAAATTTTGCGGTCTTCACTTTTCAAATCTATATCAAGTGCCCTATCAACTGAAAGTAAAGTAAAAAAATTCTTGGTCGAACATAGATTTTGTTAATGTGACCATAGGATATAATGCATAGGCAATGCCAAGGCAATACCTAGGCGGAACTTTGAACACCTAAGGCGTCGTCACCTTGCATGATAAAATTTTGCGGTCTTCACTTTTCAAATCTATATCAAGTGCCCTATCAACTGAAAGTAAAGTAAAAAAATTCTTGGTCGAACATAGATTTTGTTAATGTGACCATAGGCTATAATGCATAGGCAATGCCTAGGCAATACCTAGGCGGAACTTTGAACACCTAAGGCGTCGTCACCTTGCATGATAAAATTTTGCGGTCTTCACTTTTCAAATCTATATCAAGTGCCCTATCAACTGAAAGTAAAGTAAAAAAATTCTTGGTCGAACATAGATTTTGTTAATGTGACCATAGGCTATAATGCATAGGCAATGCCTAGGGCAATACCTAGGCGGAACTTTGAACACCTAAGGCGTCGTCACCTTGCATGATAAAATTTTGCGGTCTTCACTTTTCAAATCTATATCAAGTGCCCTATCAACTGAAAGTAAAGTAAAAAAATTCTTGGTCGAACATAGATTTTGTTAATGTGACCATAGGATATAATGCATAGGCAATGCCAAGGCAATACCTAGGCGGAACTTTGAACACCTAAGGCGTCGTCACCTTGCATGATAAAATTTTGCGGTCTTCACTTTTCAAATCTATATCAAGTGCCCTATCAACTGAAAGTAAAGTAAAAAAATTCTTGGTCGAACATAGATTTTGTTAATGTGACCATAGGATATAATGCATAGGCAATGCCAAGGCAATACCTAGGCGGAACTTTGAACACCTAAGGCGTCGTCACCTTGCATGATAAAATTTTGCGGTCTTCACTTTTCAAATCTATATCAAGTGCCCTATCAACTGAAAGTAAAGTAAAAAAATTCTTGGTCGAACATAGATTTTGTTAATGTGACCATAGGATATAATGCATAGGCAATGCCAAGGCAATACCTAGGCGGAACTTTGAACACCTAAGGCGTCGTCACCTTGCATGATAAAATTTTGCGGTCTTCACTTTTCAAATCTATATCAAGTGCCCTATCAACTGAAAGTAAAGTAAAAAAAATTCTTGGTCGAACATAGATTTTGTTAATGTGACCGTGGCTATAATGCATAGGCAATGCCTAGGCAATACCTAGGCGGAACTTTGAACACCTAAGGCGTCGTCACCTTGCATGATAAAATTTTGCGGTCTTCACTTTTCAAATCTATATCAAGTGCCCTATCAACTGAAAGTAAAGTAAAAAAATTCTTGGTCGATCATTGATTTTGTTAATGTGACCATAGGATATAATGCATAGGCAATGCCAAGGCAATACCTAGGCGGAACTTTGAACACCTAAGGCGTCGTCACCTTGCATGATAAAATTTTGCGGTCTTCACTTTCCAAATCTATATCAAGTGCCCTATCAACTGAAAGTAAAGTAAAAAAATTATTGGTCGAACATAGATTTTGTTAATGTGACCATAGGCTATAATGCATAGGCAATGCCTAGGCAATACCTAGGCGGAACTTTGAACACCTAAGGCGTCGTCACCTTGCATGATAAAATTTTGCGGTCTTCACTTTTCAAATCTATATCAAGTGCCCTATCAACTGAAAGTAAAGTAAAAAAATTCTTGGTCGATCATAGATTTTGTTAATGTGACCATAGGATATAATGCATAGGCAATGCCAAGGCAATACCTAGGCGGAACTTTGAACACCTAAGGCGTCGTCACCTTGCATGATAAAATTTTGCGGTCTTCACTTTCCAAATCTATATCAAGTGCCCTATCAACTGAAAGTAAAGTAAAAAAATTCTTGGTCGATCATTGATTTTGTTAATGTGACCATAGGATATAATGCATAGGCAATGCCAAGGCAATACCTAGGCGGAACTTTGAACACCTAAGGCGTCGTCACCTTGCATGATAAAATTTTGCGGTCTTCACTTTCCAAATCTATATCAAGTGCCCTATCAACTGAAAGTAAAGTAAAAAAATTATTGGTCGAACATAGATTTTGTTAATGTGACCATAGGCTATAATGCATAGGCAATGCCTAGGCAATACCTAGGCGGAACTTTGAACACCTAAGGCGTCGTCACCTTGCATGATAAAATTTTGCGGTCTTCACTTTTCAAATCTATATCAAGTGCCCTATCAACTGAAAGTAAAGTAAAAAAATTCTTGGTCGATCATAGATTTTGTTAATGTGACCATAGGATATAATGCATAGGCAATGCCAAGGCAATACCTAGGCGGAACTTTGAACACCTAAGGCGTCGTCACCTTGCATGATAAAATTTTGCGGTCTTCACTTTCCAAATCTATATCAAGTGCCCTATCAACTGAAAGTAAAGTAAAAAAATTATTGGTCGAACATAGATTTTGTTAATGTGACCATAGGCTATAATGCATAGGCAATGCCTAGGCAATACCTAGGCGGAACTTTGAACACCTAAGGCGTCGTCACCTTGCATGATAAAATTTTGCGGTCTTCACTTTTCAAATCTATATCAAGTGCCCTATCAACTGAAAGTAAAGTAAAAAAATTCTTGGTCGAACATAGATTTTGTTAATGTGACCATAGGATATAATGCATAGGCAATGCCAAGGCAATACCTAGGCGGAACTTTGAACACCTAAGGCGTCGTCACCTTGCATGATAAAATTTTGCGGTCTTCACTTTTCAAATCTATATCAAGTGCCCTATCAACTGAAAGTAAAGTAAAAAAAATTCTTGGTCGATCATAGATTTTGTTAATGTGACCATAGGCTATAATGCATAGGCAATGCCTAGGCAATACCTAGGCGGAACTTTGAACACCTAAGGCGTCGTCACCTTGCATGATAAAATTTTGCGGTCTTCACTTTTCAAATCTATATCAAGTGCCCTATCAACTGAAAGTAAAGTAAAAAAATTCTTGGTCGATCATAGATTTTGTTAATGTGACCATAGGATATAATGCATAGGCAATGCCAAGGCAATACCTAGGCGGAACTTTGAACACCTAAGGCGTCGTCACCTTGCATGATAAAATTTTGCGGTCTTCACTTTCCAAATCTATATCAAGTGCCCTATCAACTGAAAGTAAAGTAAAAAAATTATTGGTCGAACATAGATTTTGTTAATGTGACCATAGGCTATAATGCATAGGCAATGCCTAGGCAATACCTAGGCGGAACTTTGAACACCTAAGGCGTCGTCACCTTGCATGATAAAATTTTGCGGTCTTCACTTTTCAAATCTATATCAAGTGCCCTATCAACTGAAAGTAAAGTAAAAAAATTCTTGGTCGAACATAGATTTTGTTAATGTGACCATAGGATATAATGCATAGGCAATGCCAAGGCAATACCTAGGCGGAACTTTGAACACCTAAGGCGTCGTCACCTTGCATGATAAAATTTTGCGGTCTTCACTTTTCAAATCTATATCAAGTGCCCTATCAACTGAAAGTAAAGTAAAAAAATTATTGGTCGAACATAGATTTTGTTAATGTGACCATAGGATATAATGCATAGGCAATGCCAAGGCAATACCTAGGCGGAACTTTGAACACCTAAGGCGTCGTCACCTTGCATGATAAAATTTTGCGGTCTTCACTTTTCAAATCTATATCAAGTGCCCTATCAACTGAAAGTAAAGTAAAAAAATTCTTGGTCGAACATAGATTTTGTTAATGTGACCATAGGATATAATGCATAGGCAATGCCAAGGCAATACCTAGGCGGAACTTTGAACACCTAAGGCGTCGTCACCTTGCATGATAAAATTTTGCGGTCTTCACTTTTCAAATCTATATCAAGTGCCCTATCAACTGAAAGTAAAGTAAAAAAATTCTTGGTCGAACATAGATTTTGTTAATGTGACCATAGGCTATAATGCATAGGCAATGCCTAGGCAATACCTAGGCGGAACTTTGAACACCTAAGGCGTCGTCACCTTGCATGATAAAATTTTGCGGTCTTCACTTTTCAAATCTATATCAAGTGCCCTATCAACTGAAAGTATAAAAAAATTCTTGGTCGAACATAGATTTTGTTAATGTGACCATAGGCTATAATGCATAGGCAATGCCTAGGCAATACCTAGGCGGAACTTTGAACACCTAAGGCGTCGTCACCTTGCATGATAAAATTTTGCGGTCTTCACTTTTCAAATCTATATCAAGTGCCCTATCAACTGAAAGTAAAGTAAAAAAATTCTTGGTCGATCATAGATTTTGTTAATGTGACCATAGGATATAATGCATAGGCAATGCCAAGGCAATACCTAGGCGGAACTTTGAACACCTAAGGCGTCGTCACCTTGAATGATAAAATTTTGCGGTCTTCACTTTCCAAATCTATATCAAGTGCCCTATCAACTGAAAGTAAAGTAAAAAAATTATTGGTCGAACATAGATTTTGTTAATGTGACCATAGGCTATAATGCATAGGCAATGCCTAGGCAATACCTAGGCGGAACTTTGAACACCTAAGGCGTCGTCACCTTGCATGATAAAATTTTGCGGTCTTCACTTTTCAAATCTATATCAAGTGCCCTATCAACTGAAAGTAAAGTAAAAAAATTCTTGGTCGAACATAGATTTTGTTAATGTGACCATAGGATATAATGCATAGGCAATGCCAAGGCAATACCTAGGCGGAACTTTGAACACCTAAGGCGTCGTCACCTTGCATGATAAAATTTTGCGGTCTTCACTTTTCAAATCTATATCAAGTGCCCTATCAACTGAAAGTAAAGTAAAAAAATTCTTGGTCGAACATAGATTTTGTTAATGTGACCATAGGATATAATGCATAGGCAATGCCAAGGCAATACCTAGGCGGAACTTTGAACACCTAAGGCGTCGTCACCTTGCATGATAAAATTTTGCGGTCTTCACTTTTCAAATCTATATCAAGTGCCCTATCAACTGAAAGTAAAGTAAAAAAATTCTTGGTCGAACATAGATTTTGTTAATGTGACCATAGGATATAATGCATAGGCAATGCCAAGGCAATACCTAGGCGGAACTTTGAACACCTAAGGCGTCGTCACCTTGCATGATAAAATTTTGCGGTCTTCACTTTTCAAATCTATATCAAGTGCCCTATCAACTGAAAGTAAAGTAAAAAAATTCTTGGTCGAACATAGATTTTGTTAATGTGACCATAGGATATAATGCATAGGCAATGCCAAGGCAATACCTAGGCGGAACTTTGAACACCTAAGGCGTCGTCACCTTGCATGATAAAATTTTGCGGTCTTCACTTTTCAAATCTATATCAAGTGCCCTATCAACTGAAAGTAAAGTAAAAAAATTCTTGGTCGAACATAGATTTTGTTAATGTGACCATAGGATATAATGCATAGGCAATGCCAAGGCAATACCTAGGCGGAACTTTGAACACCTAAGGCGTCGTCACCTTGCATGATAAAATTTTGCGGTCTTCACTTTTCAAATCTATATCAAGTGCCCTATCAACTGAAAGTAAAGTAAAAAAATTCTTGGTCGAACATAGATTTTGTTAATGTGACCATAGGCTATAATGCATAGGCAATGCCTAGGCAATACCTAGGCGGAACTTTGAACACCTAAGGCGTCGTCACCTTGCATGATAAAATTTTGCGGTCTTCACTTTTCAAATCTATATCAAGTGCCCTATCAACTGAAAGTAAAGTAAAAAAATTCTTGGTCGAACATAGATTTTGTTAATGTGACCATAGGATATAATGCATAGGCAATGCCAAGGCAATACCTAGGCGGAACTTTGAACACCTAAGGCGTCGTCACCTTGCATGATAAAATTTTGCGGTCTTCACTTTTCAAATCTATATCAAGTGCCCTATCAACTGAAAGTAAAGTAAAAAAAATTCTTGGTCGAACATAGATTTTGTTAATGTGACCATAGGCTATAATGCATAGGCAATGCCTAGGCAATACCTAGGCGGAACTTTGAACACCTAAGGCGTCGTCACCTTGCATGATAAAATTTTGCGGTCTTCACTTTTCAAATCTATATCAAGTGCCCTATCAACTGAAAGTAAAGTAAAAAAATTCTTGGTCGATCATAGATTTTGTTAATGTGACCATAGGATATAATGCATAGGCAATGCCAAGGCAATACCTAGGCGGAACTTTGAACACCTAAGGCGTCGTCACCTTGCATGATAAAATTTTGCGGTCTTCACTTTCCAAATCTATATCAAGTGCCCTATCAACTGAAAGTAAAGTAAAAAAATTATTGGTCGAACATAGATTTTGTTAATGTGACCATAGGCTATAATGCATAGGCAATGCCTAGGCAATACCTAGGCGGAACTTTGAACACCTAAGGCGTCGTCACCTTGCATGATAAAATTTTGCGGTCTTCACTTTTCAAATCTATATCAAGTGCCCTATCAACTGAAAGTAAAGTAAAAAAATTCTTGGTCGAACATAGATTTTGTTAATGTGACCATAGGATATAATGCATAGGCAATGCCAAGGCAATACCTAGGCGGAACTTTGAACACCTAAGGCGTCGTCACCTTGCATGATAAAATTTTGCGGTCTTCACTTTTCAAATCTATATCAAGTGCCCTATCAACTGAAAGTAAAGTAAAAAAATTCTTGGTCGAACATAGATTTTGTTAATGTGACCATAGGATATAATGCATAGGCAATGCCAAGGCAATACCTAGGCGGAACTTTGAACACCTAAGGCGTCGTCACCTTGCATGATAAAATTTTGCGGTCTTCACTTTTCAAATCTATATCAAGTGCCCTATCAACTGAAAGTAAAGTAAAAAAATTCTTGGTCGAACATAGATTTTGTTAATGTGACCATAGGATATAATGCATAGGCAATGCCAAGGCAATACCTAGGCGGAACTTTGAACACCTAAGGCGTCGTCACCTTGCATGATAAAATTTTGCGGTCTTCACTTTTCAAATCTATATCAAGTGCCCTATCAACTGAAAGTAAAGTAAAAAAAATTCTTGGTCGAACATAGATTTTGTTAATGTGACCGTGGCTATAATGCATAGGCAATGCCTAGGCAATACCTAGGCGGAACTTTGAACACCTAAGGCGTCGTCACCTTGCATGATAAAATTTTGCGGTCTTCACTTTTCAAATCTATATCAAGTGCCCTATCAACTGAAAGTAAAGTAAAAAAATTCTTGGTCGAACATAGATTTTGTTAATGTGACCATAGGCTATAATGCATAGGCAATGCCTAGGCAATACCTAGGCGGAACTTTGAACACCTAAGGCGTCGTCACCTTGCATGATAAAATTTTGCGGTCTTCATTTTTCAAATCTATATCAAGTGCCCTATCAACTGAAAGTAAAGTAAAAAAATTCTTGGTCGAACATAGATTTTGTTAATGTGACCATAGGATATAATGCATAGGCAATGCCAAGGCAATACCTAGGCGGAACTTTGAACACCTAAGGCGTCGTCACCTTGCATGATAAAATTTTGCGGTCTTCACTTTTCAAATCTATATCAAGTGCCCTATCAACTGAAAGTAAAGTAAAAAAATTCTTGGTCGAACATAGATTTTGTTAATGTGACCATAGGCTATAATGCATAGGCAATGCCAAGGCAATACCTAGGCGCAACTTTGAACACCTAAGGCGTCGTCACCTTGCATGATAAAATATTGCGGTCTTCACTTTTCAAATCTATATCAAGTGCCCTATCAACTGAAAGTAAAGTAAAAAAATTATTGGTCGAACATAGATTTTGTTAATGTGACCATAGGCTATAATGCAAAGGCAATGCCTAGGCAATACCTAGGCGGAACTTTGAACACCTAAGGCGTCGTCACCTTGCATGATAAAATTTTGCGGTCTTCACTTTTCAAATCTATATCAAGTGCCCTATCAACTGAAAGTAAAGTAAAAAAAATTCTTGGTCGAACATAGATTTTGTTAATGTGACCATAGGCTATAATGCATAGGCAATGCCTAGGCAATACCTAGGCGGAACTTTGAACACCTAAGGCGTCGTCACCTTGCATGATAAAATTTTGCGGTCTTCACTTTCCAAATCTATATCAAGTGCCCTATCAACTGAAAGTAAAGTAAAAAAATTATTGGTCATAGGCTATAATGCATAGGCAATGCCTAGGCAATACCTAGGCGGAACTTTGAACACCTAAGGCGTCGTCACCTTGCATGATAAAATTTTGCGGTCTTCACTTTTCAAATCTATATCAAGTGCCCTATCAACTGAAAGTAAAGTAAAAAAATTCTTGGTCGAACATAGATTTTGTTAATGTGACCATAGGATATAATGCATAGGCAATGCCAAGGCAATACCTAGGCGGAACTTTGAACACCTAAGGCGTCGTCACCTTGCATGATAAAATTTTGCGGTCTTCACTTTTCAAATCTATATCAAGTGCCCTATCAACTGAAAGTAAAGTAAAAAAATTCTTGGTCGAACATAGATTTTGTTAATGTGACCATAGGATATAATGCATAGGCAATGCCAAGGCAATACCTAGGCGGAACTTTGAACACCTAAGGCGTCGTCACCTTGCATGATAAAATTTTGCGGTCTTCACTTTTCAAATCTATATCAAGTGCCCTATCAACTGAAAGTAAAGTAAAAAAATTATTGGTCGAACATAGATTTTGTTAATGTGACCATAGGCTATAATGCATAGGCAATGCCTAGGCAATACCTAGGCGGAACTTTGAACACCTAAGGCGTCGTCACCTTGCATGATAAAATTTTGCGGTCTTCACTTTTCAAATCTATATCAAGTGCCTATCAACTGAAAGTAAAGTAAAAAAATTCTTGGTCGAACATAGATTTTGTTAATGTGACCATAGGATATAATGCATAGGCAATGCCAAGGCAATACCTAGGCGGAACTTTGAACACCTAAGGCGTCGTCACCTTGCATGATAAAATTTTGCGGTCTTCACTTTTCAAATCTATATCAAGTGCCCTATCAACTGAAAGTAAAGTAAAAAAATTCTTGGTCGAACATAGATTTTGTTAATGTGACCATAGGATATAATGCATAGGCAATGCCAAGGCAATACCTAGGCGGAACTTTGAACACCTAAGGCGTCGTCACCTTGCATGATAAAATTTTGCGGTCTTCACTTTTCAAATCTATATCAAGTGCCCTATCAACTGAAAGTAAAGTAAAAAAATTCTTGGTCGAACATAGATTTTGTTAATGTGACCATAGGCTATAATGCATAGGCAATGCCTAGGCAATACCTAGGCGGAACTTTGAACACCTAAGGCGTCGTCACCTTGCATGATAAAATTTTGCGGTCTTCACTTTCCAAATCTATATCAAGTGCCCTATCAACTGAAAGTAAAGTAAAAAAATTATTGGTCGAACATAGATTTTGTTAATGTGACCATAGGCTATAATGCATAGGCAATGCCTAGGCAATACCTAGGCGGAACTTTGAACACCTAAGGCGTCGTCACCTTGCATGATAAAATTTTGCGGTCTTCACTTTTCAAATCTATATCAAGTGCCCTATCAACTGAAAGTAAAGTAAAAAAATTCTTGGTCGAACATAGATTTTGTTAATGTGACCATAGGATATAATGCATAGGCAATGCCAAGGCAATACCTAGGCGGAACTTTGAACACCTAAGGCGTCGTCACCTTGCATGATAAAATTTTGCGGTCTTCACTTTTCAAATCTATATCAAGTGCCCTATCAACTGAAAGTAAAGTAAAAAAATTCTTGGTCGAACATAGATTTTGTTAATGTGACCATAGGCTATAATGCATAGGCAATGCCTAGGCAATACCTAGGCGGAACTTTGAACACCTAAGGCGTCGTCACCTTGCATGATAAAATTTTGCGGTCTTCACTTTTCAAATCTATATCAAGTGCCCTATCAACTGAAAGTAAAGTAAAAAAAATTCTTGGTCGAACATAGATTTTGTTAATGTGACCATAGGATATAATGCATAGGCAATGCCAAGGCAATACCTAGGCGGAACTTTGAACACCTAAGGCGTCGTCACCTTGCATGATAAAATTTTGCGGTCTTCACTTTTCAAATCTATATCAAGTGCCCTATCAACTGAAAGTAAAGTAAAAAAATTCTTGGTCGAACATAGATTTTGTTAATGTGACCATAGGATATAATGCATAGGCAATGCCAAGGCAATACCTAGGCGGAACTTTGAACACCTAAGGCGTCGTCACCTTGCATGATAAAATTTTGCGGTCTTCACTTTTCAAATCTATATCAAGTGCCCTATCAACTGAAAGTAAAGTAAAAAAATTCTTGGTCGAACATAGATTTTGTTAATGTGACCATAGGCTATAATGCATAGGCAATGCCTAGGCAATACCTAGGCGGAACTTTGAACACCTAAGGCGTCGTCACCTTGCATGATAAAATTTTGCGGTCTTCACTTTTCAAATCTATATCAAGTGCCCTATCAACTGAAAGTAAAGTAAAAAAATTCTTGGTCGAACATAGATTTTGTTAATGTGACCATAGGATATAATGCATAGGCAATGCCAAGGCAATACCTAGGCGGAACTTTGAACACCTAAGGCGTCGTCACCTTGCATGATAAAATTTTGCGGTCTTCACTTTTCAAATCTATATCAAGTGCCCTATCAACTGAAAGTAAAGTAAAAAAATTCTTGGTCGATCATAGATTTTGTTAATGTGACCATAGGATATAATGCATAGGCAATGCCAAGGCAATACCTAGGCTGATCTTTGAACACCTAAGGCGTCGTCACCTTGCATGATAAAATTTTGCGGTCTTCACTTTCCAAATCTATATCAAGTGCCCTATCAACTGAAAGTAAAGTAAAAAACTTATTGGTCGAACATAGATTTTGTTAATGTGACCATAGGCTATAATGCATAGGCAATGCCTAGGCAATACCTAGGCGGAACTTTGAACACCTAAGGCGTCGTCACCTTGCATGATAAAATTTTGCGGTCTTCACTTTTCAAATCTATATCAAGTGCCCTATCAACTGAAAGTAAAGTAAGAAAATTCTTGGTCGAACATAGATTTTGTTAATGTGACCATAGGATATAATGCATAGGCAATGCCAAGGCAATACCTAGGCGGAACTTTGAACACCTAAGGCGTCGTCACCTTGCATGATAAAATTTTGCGGTCTTCACTTTTCAAATCTATATCAAGTGCCCTATCAACTGAAAGTAAAGTAAAAAAATTCTTGGTCGAACATAGATTTTGTTAATGTGACCATAGGATATAATGCATAGGCAATGCCAAGGCAATACCTAGGCGGAACTTTGAACACCTAAGGCGTCGTCACCTTGCATGATAAAATTTTGCGGTCTTCACTTTTCAAATCTATATCAAGTGCCCTATCAACTGAAAGTAAAGTAAAAAAATTCTTGGTCGAACATAGATTTTGTTAATGTGACAATAGGATATAATGCATAGGCAATGCCAAGGCAATACCTAGGCGGAACTTTGAACACCTAAGGCGTCGTCACCTTGCATGATAAAATTTTGCGGTCTTCACTTTTCAAATCTATATCAAGTGCCCTATCAACTGAAAGTAAAGTAAAAAAATTCTTGGTCGAACATAGATTTTGTTAATGTGACCATAGGCTATAATGCATAGGCAATGCCTAGGCAATACCTAGGCGGAACTTTGAACACCTAAGGCGTCGTCACCTTGCATGATAAAATTTTGCGGTCTTCACTTTTCAAATCTATATCAAGTGCCCTATCAACTGAAAGTAAAGTAAAAAAATTCTTGGTCGAACATAGATTTTGTTAATGTGACCATAGGATATAATGCATAGGCAATGCCAAGGCAATACCTAGGCGGAACTTTGAACACCTAAGGCGTCGTCACCTTGCATGATAAAATTTTGCGGTCTTCACTTTTCAAATCTATATCAAGTGCCCTATCAACTGAAAGTAAAGTAAAAAAATTCTTGGTCGAACATAGATTTTGTTAATGTGACAATAGGATATAATGCATAGGCAATGCCAAGGCAATACCTAGGCGGAACTTTGAACACCTAAGGCGTCGTCACCTTGCATGATAAAATTTTGCGGTCTTCACTTTTCAAATCTATATCAAGTGCCCTATCAACTGAAAGTAAAGTAAAAAAATTCTTGGTCGAACATAGATTTTGTTAATGTGACCATAGGCTATAATGCATAGGCAATGCCTAGGCAATACTTAGGCGGAACTTTGAACACCTAAGGCGTCGTCACCTTGCATGATAAAATTTTGCGGTCTTCACTTTTCAAATCTATATCAAGTGCCCTATCAACTGAAAGTAAAGTAAAAAAATTCTTGGTCGAACATAGATTTTGTTAATGTGACCATAGGCTATAATGCATAGGCAATGCCTAGGCAATACCTTGGCGGAACTTTGAACACCTAAGGCGTCGTCACCTTGCATGATAAAATTTTGCGGTCTTCACTTTTCAAATCTATATCAAGTGCCCTATCAACTGAAAGTAAAGTAAAAAAATTCTTGGTCGAACATAGATTTTGTTAATGTGACCATAGGATATAATGCATAGGCAATGCCAAGGCAATACCTAGGCGGAACTTTGAACACCTAAGGCGTCGTCACCTTGCATGATAAAATTTTGCGGTCTTCACTTTCCAAATCTATATCAAGTGCCCTATCAACTGAAAGTAAAGTAAAAAAATTATTGGTCGAACATAGATTTTGTTAATGTGACCATAGGTTATAATGCATAGGCAATGCCTAGGCAATACCTAGGCGGAACTTTGAACACCTAAGGCGTCGTCACCTTGCATGATAAAATTTTGCGGTCTTCACTTTTCAAATCTATATCAAGTGCCCTATCAACTGAAAGTAAAGTAAAAAAATTCTTGGTCGAACATAGATTTTGTTAATGTGACCATAGGCTATAATGCATAGGCAATGCCTAGGCAATACCTAGGCGGAACTTTGAACACCTAAGGCGTCGTCACCTTGCATGATAAAATTTTGCGGTCTTCACTTTTCAAATCTATATCAAGTGCCCTATCAACTGAAAGTAAAGTAAAAAAATTCTTGGTCGAACATAGATTTTGTTAATGTGACCATAGGATATAATGCATAGGCAATGCCAAGGCAATACCTAGGCGGAACTTTGAACACCTAAGGCGTCGTCACCTTGCATGATAAAATTTTGCGGTCTTCACTTTTCAAATCTATATCAAGTGCCCTATCAACTGAAAGTAAAGTAAAAAAATTCTTGGTCGATCATAGATTTTGTTAATGTGACCATAGGCTATAATGCATAGGCAATGCCTAGGCAATACCTAGGCGGAACTTTGAACACCTAAGGCGTCGTCACCTTGCATGATAAAATTTTGCGGTCTTCACTTTTCAAATCTATATCAAGTGCCCTATCAACTGAAAGTAAAGTAAAAAAATTCTTGGTCGAACATAGATTTTGTTAATGTGACCATAGGATATAATGCATAGGCAATGCCAAGGCAATACCTAGGCGGAACTTTGAACACCTAAGGCGTCGTCACCTTGCATGATAAAATTTTGCGGTCTTCACTTTTCAAATCTATATCAAGTGCCCTATCAACTGAAAGTAAAGTAAAAAAATTCTTGGTCGAACATAGATTTTGTTAATGTGACCATAGGATATAATGCATAGGCAATGCCAAGGCAATACCTAGGCGGAACTTTGAACACCTAAGGCGTCGTCACCTTGCATGATAAAATTTTGCGGTCTTCACTTTCCAAATCTATATCAAGTGCCCTATCAACTGAAAGTAAAGTAAAAAAATTATTGGTCGAACATAGATTTTGTTAATGTGACCATAGGTTATAATGCATAGGCAATGCCTAGGCAATACCTAGGCGGAACTTTGAACACCTAAGGCGTCGTCACCTTGCATGATAAAATTTTGCGGTCTTCACTTTTCAAATCTATATCAAGTGCCCTATCAACTGAAAGTAAAGTAAAAAAATTCTTGGTCGAACATAGATTTTGTTAATGTGACCATAGGATATAATGCATAGGCAATGCCAAGGCAATACCTAGGCGGAACTTTGAACACCTAAGGCGTCGTCACCTTGCATGATAAAATTTTGCGGTCTTCACTTTTCAAATCTATATCAAGTGCCCTATCAACTGAAAGTAAAGTAAAAAAATTCTTGGTCGAACATAGATTTTGATAATGTGACCATAGGATATAATGCATAGGCAATGCCAAGGCAATACCTAGGCGGAACTTTGAACACCTAAGGCGTCGTCACCTTGCATGATAAAATTTTGCGGTCTTCACTTTTCAAATCTATATCAAGTGCCCTATCAACTGAAAGTAAAGTAAAAAAATTCTTGGTCGAACATAGATTTTGTTAATGTGACCATAGGCTATAATGCATAGGCAATGCCTAGGCAATACCTAGGCGGAACTTTGAACACCTAAGGCGTCGTCACCTTGCATGATAAAATTTTGCGGTCTTCACTTTTCAAATCTATATCAAGTGCCCTATCAACTGAAAGTAAAGTAAAAAAATTCTTGGTCGAACATAGATTTTGTTAATGTGACCATAGGATATAATGCATAGGCAATGCCAAGGCAATACCTAGGCGGAACTTTGAACACCTAAGGCGTCGTCACCTTGCATGATAAAATTTTGCGGTCTTCACTTTTCAAATCTATATCAAGTGCCCTATCAACTGAAAGTAAAGTAAAAAAATTCTTGGTCGAACATAGATTTTGTTAATGTGACCATAGGATATAATGCATAGGCAATGCCAAGGCAATACCTAGGCGGAACTTTGAACACCTAAGGCGTCGTCACCTTGCATGATAAAATTTTGCGGTCTTCACTTTTCAAATCTATATCAAGTGCCCTATCAACTGAAAGTAAAGTAAAAAAATTCTTGGTCGAACATAGATTTTGTTAATGTGACCATAGGCTATAATGCATAGGCAATGCCTAGGCAATACCTAGGCGGAACTTTGAACACCTAAAGCGTCGTCACCTTGCATGATAAAATTTTGCGGTCTTCACTTTTCAAATCTATATCAAGTGCCCTATCAACTGAAAGTAAAGTAAAAAAATTATTGGTCGAACATAGATTTTGTTAATGTGACCATAGGCTATAATGCATAGGCAATGCCTAGGCAATACCTAGGCGGAACTTTGAACACCTAAGGCGTCGTCACCTTGCATGATAAAATTTTGCGGTCTTCACTTTTCAAATCTATATCAAGTGCCCTATCAACTGAAAGTAAAGTAAAAAAATTCTTGGTCGAACATAGATTTTGTTAATGTGACCATAGGATATAATGCATAGGCAATGCCAAGGCAATACCTAGGCGGAACTTTGAACACCTAAGGCGTCGTCACCTTGCATGATAAAATTTTGCGGTCTTCACTTTTCAAATCTATATCAAGTGCCCTATCAACTGAAAGTAAAGTAAAAAAATTCTTGGTCGAACATAGATTTTGTTAATGTGACCATAGGATATAATGCATAGGCAATGCCAAGGCAATACCTAGGCGGAACTTTGAACACCTAAGGCGTCGTCACCTTGCATGATAAAATTTTGCGGTCTTCACTTTTCAAATCTATATCAAGTGCCCTATCAACTGAAAGTAAAGTAAAAAAATTCTTGGTCGAACATAGATTTTGTTAATGTGACCATAGGCTATAATGCATAGGCAATGCCTAGGCAATACCTAGGCGGAACTTTGAACACCTAAGGCGTCGTCACCTTGCATGATAAAATTTTGCGGTCTTCACTTTTCAAATCTATATCAAGTGCCCTATCAACTGAAAGTAAAGTAAAAAAATTTCTTGGTCGATCATAGATTTTGTTAATGTGACCATAGGATATAATGCATAGGCAATGCCAAGGCAATACCTAGGCGGAACTTTGAACACCTAAGGCGTCGTCACCTTGCATGATAAAATTTTGCGGTCTTCACTTTTCAAATCTATATCAAGTGCCCTATCAACTGAAAGTAAAGTAAAAAAATTATTGGTCGAACATAGATTTTGTTAATGTGACCATAGGCTATAATGCATAGGCAATGCCTAGGCAATACCTAGGCGGAACTTTGAACACCTAAGGCGTCGTCACCTTGCATGATAAAATTTTGCGGTCTTCACTTTTCAAATCTATATCAAGTGCCCTATCAACTGAAAGTAAAGTAAAAAAATTCTTGGTCGAACATAGATTTTGTTAATGTGACCATAGGATATAATGCATAGGCAATGCCAAGGCAATACCTAGGCGGAACTTTGAACACCTAAGGCGTCGTCACCTTGCATGATAAAATTCTGCGGTCTTCACTTTTCAAATCTATATCAAGTGCCCTATCAACTGAAAGTAAAGTAAAAAAAATTCTTGGTCGATCATAGATTTTGTTAATGTGACCATAGGCTATAATGCATAGGCAATGCCTAGGCAATACCTAGGCGGAACTTTGAACACCTAAGGCGTCGTCACCTTGCATGATAAAATTTTGCGGTCTTCACTTTTCAAATCTATATCAAGTGCCCTATCAACTGAAAGTAAAGTAAAAAAATTCTTGGTCGATCATAGATTTTGTTAATGTGACCATAGGATATAATGCATAGGCAATGCCAAGGCAATACCTAGGCGGAACTTTGAACACCTAAGGCGTCGTCACCTTGCATGATAAAATTTTGCGGTCTTCACTTTTCAAATCTATATCAAGTGCCCTATCAACTGAAAGTAAAGTAAAAGAATTCTTGGTCGAACATAGATTTTGTTAATGTGACCATAGGATATAATGCATAGGCAATGCCAAGGCAATACCTAGGCGGAACTTTGAACACCTAAGGCGTCGTCACCTTGCATGATAAAATTTTGCGGTCTTCACTTTTCAAATCTATATCAAGTGCCCTATCAACTGAAAGTAAAGTAAAAAAAATTCTTGGTCGAACATAGATTTTGTTAATGTGACCATAGGCTATAATGCATAGGCAATGCCTAGGCAATACCTAGGCGGAACTTTGAACACCTAAGGCGTCGTCACCTTGCATGATAAAATTTTGCGGTCTTCACTTTTCAAATCTATATCAAGTGCCCTATCAACTGAAAGTAAAGTAAAAAAATTCTTGGTCGATCATAGATTTTGTTAATGTGACCATAGGATATAATGCATAGGCAATGCCAAGGCAATACCTAGGCGGAACTTTGAACACCTAAGGCGTCGTCACCTTGCATGATAAAATTTTGCGGTCTTCACTTTTCAAATCTATATCAAGTGCCCTATCAACTGAAAGTAAAGTAAAAAAATTCTTGGTCGATCATAGATTTTGTTAATGTGACCATAGGATATAATGCATAGGCAATGCCAAGGCAATACCTAGGCGGAACTTTGAACACCTAAGGCGTCGTCACCTTGCATGATAAAATTTTGCGGTCTTCACTTTCCAAATCTATATCAAGTGCCCTATCAACTGAAAGTAAAGTAAAAAAATTATTGGTCGAACATAGATTTTGTTAATGTGACCATAGGCTATAATGCATAGGCAATGCCTAGGCAATACCTAGGCGGAACTTTGAACACCTAAGGCGTCGTCACCTTGCATGATAAAATTTTGCGGTCTTCACTTTTCAAATCTATATCAAGTGCCCTATCAACTGAAAGTAAAGTAAAAAAATTCTTGGTCGAACATAGATTTTGTTAATGTGACCATAGGATATAATGCATAGGCAATGCCAAGGCAATACCTAGGCGGAACTTTGAACACCTAAGGCGTCGTCACCTTGCATGATAAAATTTTGCGGTCTTCACTTTTCAAATCTATATCAAGTGCCCTATCAACTGAAAGTAAAGTAAAAAAAATTCTTGGTCGATCATAGATTTTGTTAATGTGACCATAGGCTATAATGCATAGGCAATGCCTAGGCAATACCTAGGCGGAACTTTGAACACCTAAGGCGTCGTCACCTTGCATGATAAAATTTTGCGGTCTTCACTTTTCAAATCTATATCAAGTGCCCTATCAACTGAAAGTAAAGTAAAAAAATTCTTGGTCGAACATAGATTTTGTTAATGTGACCATAGGATATAATGCATAGGCAATGCCAAGGCAATACCTAGGCGGAACTTTGAACACCTAAGGCGTCGTCACCTTGCATGATAAAATTTTGCGGTCTTCACTTTCCAAATCTATATCAAGTGCCCTATCAACTGAAAGTAAAGTAAAAAACTTATTGGTCGAACATAGATTTTGTTAATGTGACCATAGGCTATAATGCATAGGCAATGCCTAGGCAATACCTAGGCGGAACTTTGAACACCTAAGGCGTCGTCACCTTGCATGATAAAATTTTGCGGTCTTCACTTTTCAAATCTATATCAAGTGCCCTATCAACTGAAAGTAAAGTAAAAAAATTCTTGGTCGAACATAGATTTTGTTAATGTGACCATAGGATATAATGCATAGGCAATGCCAAGGCAATACCTAGGCGGAACTTTGAACACCTAAGGCGTCGTCACCTTGCATGATAAAATTTTGCGGTCTTCACTTTTCAAATCTATATCAAGTGCCCTATCAACTGAAAGTAAAGTAAAAAAATTCTTGGTCGAACATAGATTTTGTTAATGTGACCATAGGATATAATGCATAGGCAATGCCAAGGCAATACCTAGGCGGAACTTTGAACACCTAAGGCGTCGTCACCTTGCATGATAAAATTTTGCGGTCTTCACTTTTCAAATCTATATCAAGTGCCCTATCAACTGAAAGTAAAGTAAAAAAATTCTTGGTCGAACATAGATTTTGTTAATGTGACCATAGGATATAATGCATAGGCAATGCCAAGGCAATACCTAGGCGGAACTTTGAACACCTAAGGCGTCGTCACCTTGCATGATAAAATTTTGCGGTCTTCACTTTTCAAATCTATATCAAGTGCCCTATCAACTGAAAGTAAAGTAAAAAAATTCTTGGTCGAACATAGATTTTGTTAATGTGACCATAGGCTATAATGCATAGGCAATGCCTAGGCAATACCTAGGCGGAACTTTGAACACCTAAGGCGTCGTCACCTTGCATGATAAAATTTTGCGGTCTTCACTTTTCAAATCTATATCAAGTGCCCTATCAACTGAAAGTAAAGTAAAAAAATTCTTGGTCGAACATAGATTTTGTTAATGTGACCATAGGATATAATGCATAGGCAATGCCAAGGCAATACCTAGGCGGAACTTTGAACACCTAAGGCGTCGTCACCTTGCATGATAAAATTTTGCGGTCTTCACTTTTCAAATCTATATCAAGTGCCCTATCAACTGAAAGTAAAGTAAAAAAAATTCTTGGTCGAACATAGATTTTGTTAATGTGACCATAGGCTATAATGCATAGGCAATGCCTAGGCAATACCTAGGCGGAACTTTGAACACCTAAGGCGTCGTCACCTTGCATGATAAAATTTTGCGGTCTTCACTTTTCAAATCTATATCAAGTGCCCTATCAACTGAAAGTAAAGTAAAAAAATTCTTGGTCGATCATAGATTTTGTTAATGTGACCATAGGATATAATGCATAGGCAATGCCAAGGCAATACCTAGGCGGAACTTTGAACACCTAAGGCGTCGTCACCTTGCATGATAAAATTTTGCGGTCTTCACTTTCCAAATCTATATCAAGTGCCCTATCAACTGAAAGTAAAGTAAAAAAATTATTGGTCGAACATAGATTTTGTTAATGTGACCATAGGCTATAATGCATAGGCAATGCCTAGGCAATACCTAGGCGGAACTTTGAACACCTAAGGCGTCGTCACCTTGCATGATAAAATTTTGCGGTCTTCACTTTTCAAATCTATATCAAGTGCCCTATCAACTGAAAGTAAAGTAAAAAAATTCTTGGTCGAACATAGATTTTGTTAATGTGACCATAGGATATAATGCATAGGCAATGCCAAGGCAATACCTAGGCGGAACTTTGAACACCTAAGGCGTCGTCACCTTGCATGATAAAATTTTGCGGTCTTCACTTTTCAAATCTATATCAAGTGCCCTATCAACTGAAAGTAAAGTAAAAAAATTCTTGGTCGAACATAGATTTTGTTAATGTGACCATAGGATATAATGCATAGGCAATGCCAAGGCAATACCTAGGCGGAACTTTGAACACCTAAGGCGTCGTCACCTTGCATGATAAAATTTTGCGGTCTTCACTTTTCAAATCTATATCAAGTGCCCTATCAACTGAAAGTAAAGTAAAAAAATTCTTGGTCGAACATAGATTTTGTTAATGTGACCATAGGATATAATGCATAGGCAATGCCAAGGCAATACCTAGGCGGAACTTTGAACACCTAAGGCGTCGTCACCTTGCATGATAAAATTTTGCGGTCTTCACTTTTCAAATCTATATCAAGTGCCCTATCAACTGAAAGTAAAGTAAAAAAAATTCTTGGTCGAACATAGATTTTGTTAATGTGACCGTGGCTATAATGCATAGGCAATGCCTAGGCAATACCTAGGCGGAACTTTGAACACCTAAGGCGTCGTCACCTTGCATGATAAAATTTTGCGGTCTTCACTTTTCAAATCTATATCAAGTGCCCTATCAACTGAATGTAAAGTAAAAAAATTCTTGGTCGATCATTGATTTTGTTAATGTGACCATAGGATATAATGCATAGGCAATGCCAAGGCAATACCTAGGCGGAACTTTGAACACCTAAGGCGTCGTCACCTTGCATGATAAAATTTTGCGGTCTTCACTTTCCAAATCTATATCAAGTGCCCTATCAACTGAAAGTAAAGTAAAAAAATTATTGGTCGAACATAGATTTTGTTAATGTGACCATAGGCTATAATGCATAGGCAATGCCTAGGCAATACCTAGGCGGAACTTTGAACACCTAAGGCGTCGTCACCTTGCATGATAAAATTTTGCGGTCTTCACTTTTCAAATCTATATCAAGTGCCCTATCAACTGAAAGTAAAGTAAAAAAATTCTTGGTCGATCATAGATTTTGTTAATGTGACCATAGGATATAATGCATAGGCAATGCCAAGGCAATACCTAGGCGGAACTTTGAACACCTAAGGCGTCGTCACCTTGCATGATAAAATTTTGCGGTCTTCACTTTCCAAATCTATATCAAGTGCCCTATCAACTGAAAGTAAAGTAAAAAAATTATTGGTCGAACATAGATTTTGTTAATGTGACCATAGGCTATAATGCATAGGCAATGCCTAGGCAATACCTAGGCGGAACTTTGAACACCTAAGGCGTCGTCACCTTGCATGATAAAATTTTGCGGTCTTCACTTTTCAAATCTATATCAAGTGCCCTATCAACTGAAAGTAAAGTAAAAAAATTCTTGGTCGAACATAGATTTTGTTAATGTGACCATAGGATATAATGCATAGGCAATGCCAAGGCAATACCTAGGCGGAACTTTGAACACCTAAGGCGTCGTCACCTTGCATGATAAAATTTTGCGGTCTTCACTTTTCAAATCTATATCAAGTGCCCTATCAACTGAAAGTAAAGTAAAAAAAATTCTTGGTCGATCATAGATTTTGTTAATGTGACCATAGGCTATAATGCATAGGCAATGCCTAGGCAATACCTAGGCGGAACTTTGAACACCTAAGGCGTCGTCACCTTGCATGATAAAATTTTGCGGTCTTCACTTTTCAAATCTATATCAAGTGCCCTATCAACTGAAAGTAAAGTAAAAAAATTCTTGGTCGATCATAGATTTTGTTAATGTGACCATAGGATATAATGCATAGGCAATGCCAAGGCAATACCTAGGCGGAACTTTGAACACCTAAGGCGTCGTCACCTTGCATGATAAAATTTTGCGGTCTTCACTTTCCAAATCTATATCAAGTGCCCTATCAACTGAAAGTAAAGTAAAAAAATTATTGGTCGAACATAGATTTTGTTAATGTGACCATAGGCTATAATGCATAGGCAATGCCTAGGCAATACCTAGGCGGAACTTTGAACACCTAAGGCGTCGTCACCTTGCATGATAAAATTTTGCGGTCTTCACTTTTCAAATCTATATCAAGTGCCCTATCAACTGAAAGTAAAGTAAAAAAATTCTTGGTCGAACATAGATTTTGTTAATGTGACCATAGGATATAATGCATAGGCAATGCCAAGGCAATACCTAGGCGGAACTTTGAACACCTAAGGCGTCGTCACCTTGCATGATAAAATTTTGCGGTCTTCACTTTTCAAATCTATATCAAGTGCCCTATCAACTGAAAGTAAAGTAAAAAAATTATTGGTCGAACATAGATTTTGTTAATGTGACCATAGGATATAATGCATAGGCAATGCCAAGGCAATACCTAGGCGGAACTTTGAACACCTAAGGCGTCGTCACCTTGCATGATAAAATTTTGCGGTCTTCACTTTTCAAATCTATATCAAGTGCCCTATCAACTGAAAGTAAAGTAAAAAAATTCTTGGTCGAACATAGATTTTGTTAATGTGACCATAGGATATAATGCATAGGCAATGCCAAGGCAATACCTAGGCGGAACTTTGAACACCTAAGGCGTCGTCACCTTGCATGATAAAATTTTGCGGTCTTCACTTTTCAAATCTATATCAAGTGCCCTATCAACTGAAAGTAAAGTAAAAAAATTCTTGGTCGAACATAGATTTTGTTAATGTGACCATAGGCTATAATGCATAGGCAATGCCTAGGCAATACCTAGGCGGAACTTTGAACACCTAAGGCGTCGTCACCTTGCATGATAAAATTTTGCGGTCTTCACTTTTCAAATCTATATCAAGTGCCCTATCAACTGAAAGTAAAGTAAAAAAATTCTTGGTCGAACATAGATTTTGTTAATGTGACCATAGGCTATAATGCATAGGCAATGCCTAGGCAATACCTAGGCGGAACTTTGAACACCTAAGGCGTCGTCACCTTGCATGATAAAATTTTGCGGTCTTCACTTTTCAAATCTATATCAAGTGCCCTATCAACTGAAAGTAAAGTAAAAAAATTCTTGGTCGATCATAGATTTTGTTAATGTGACCATAGGATATAATGCATAGGCAATGCCAAGGCAATACCTAGGCGGAACTTTGAACACCTAAGGCGTCGTCACCTTGAATGATAAAATTTTGCGGTCTTCACTTTCCAAATCTATATCAAGTGCCCTATCAACTGAAAGTAAAGTAAAAAAATTATTGGTCGAACATAGATTTTGTTAATGTGACCATAGGCTATAATGCACAGGCAATGCCTAGGCAATACCTAGGCGGAACTTTGAACACCTAAGGCGTCGTCACCTTGCATGATAAAATTTTGCGGTCTTCACTTTTCAAATCTATATCAAGTGCCCTATCAACTGAAAGTAAAGTAAAAAAATTCTTGGTCGAACATAGATTTTGTTAATGTGACCATAGGATACAATGCATAGGCAATGCCAAGGCAATACCTAGGCGGAACTTTGAACACCTAAGGCGTCGTCACCTTGCATGATAAAATTTTGCGGTCTTCACTTTTCAAATCTATATCAAGTGCCCTATCAACTGAAAGTAAAGTAAAAAAATTCTTGGTCGAACATAGATTTTGTTAATGTGACCATAGGATATAATGCATAGGCAATGCCAAGGCAATACCTAGGCGGAACTTTGAACACCTAAGGCGTCGTCACCTTGCATGATAAAATTTTGCGGTCTTCACTTTTCAAATCTATATCAAGTGCCCTATCAACTGAAAGTAAAGTAAAAAAATTCTTGGTCGAACATAGATTTTGTTAATGTGACCATAGGATATAATGCATAGGCAATGCCAAGGCAATACCTAGGCGGAACTTTGAACACCTAAGGCGTCGTCACCTTGCATGATAAAATTTTGCGGTCTTCACTTTTCAAATCTATATCAAGTGCCCTATCAACTGAAAGTAAAGTAAAAAAATTCTTGGTCGAACATAGATTTTGTTAATGTGACCATAGGCTATAATGCATAGGCAATGCCTAGGCAATACCTAGGCGGAACTTTGAACACCTAAGGCGTCGTCACCTTGCATGATAAAATTTTGCGGTCTTCACTTTTCAAATCTATATCAAGTGCCCTATCAACTGAAAGTAAAGTAAAAAAATTCTTGGTCGAACATAGATTTTGTTAATGTGACCATAGGATATAATGCATAGGCAATGCCAAGGCAATACCTAGGCGGAACTTTGAACACCTAAGGCGTCGTCACCTTGCATGATAAAATTTTGCGGTCTTCACTTTTCAAATCTATATCAAGTGCCCTATCAACTGAAAGTAAAGTAAAAAAAATTCTTGGTCGAACATAGATTTTGTTAATGTGACCATAGGCTATAATGCATAGGCAATGCCTAGGCAATACCTAGGCGGAACTTTGAACACCTAAGGCGTCGTCACCTTGCATGATAAAATTTTGCGGTCTTCACTTTTCAAATCTATATCAAGTGCCCTATCAACTGAAAGTAAAGTAAAAAAATTCTTGGTCGATCATAGATTTTGTTAATGTGACCATAGGATATAATGCATAGGCAATGCCAAGGCAATACCTAGGCGGAACTTTGAACACCTAAGGCGTCGTCACCTTGCATGATAAAATTTTGCGGTCTTCACTTTCCAAATCTATATCAAGTGCCCTATCAACTGAAAGTAAAGTAAAAAAATTATTGGTCGAACATAGATTTTGTTAATGTGACCATAGGCTATAATGCATAGGCAATGCCTAGGCAATACCTAGGCGGAACTTTGAACACCTAAGGCGTCGTCACCTTGCATGATAAAATTTTGCGGTCTTCACTTTTCAAATCTATATCAAGTGCCCTATCAACTGAAAGTAAAGTAAAAAAATTCTTGGTCGAACATAGATTTTGTTAATGTGACCATAGGATATAATGCATAGGCAATGCCAAGGCAATACCTAGGCGGAACTTTGAACACCTAAGGCGTCGTCACCTTGCATGATAAAATTTTGCGGTCTTCACTTTTCAAATCTATATCAAGTGCCCTATCAACTGAAAGTAAAGTAAAAAAATTCTTGGTCGAACATAGATTTTGTTAATGTGACCATAGGATATAATGCATAGGCAATGCCAAGGCAATACCTAGGCGGAACTTTGAACACCTAAGGCGTCGTCACCTTGCATGATAAAATTTTGCGGTCTTCACTTTTCAAATCTATATCAAGTGCCCTATCAACTGAAAGTAAAGTAAAAAAATTCTTGGTCGAACATAGATTTTGTTAATGTGACCATAGGATATAATGCATAGGCAATGCCAAGGCAATACCTAGGCGGAACTTTGAACACCTAAGGCGTCGTCACCTTGCATGATAAAATTTTGCGGTCTTCACTTTTCAAATCTATATCAAGTGCCCTATCAACTGAAAGTAAAGTAAAAAAAATTCTTGGTCGAACATAGATTTTGTTAATGTGACCGTGGCTATAATGCATAGGCAATGCCTAGGCAATACCTAGGCGGAACTTTGAACACCTAAGGCGTCGTCACCTTGCATGATAAAATTTTGCGGTCTTCACTTTTCAAATCTATATCAAGTGCCCTATCAACTGAAAGTAAAGTAAAAAAATTCTTGGTCGATCATTGATTTTGTTAATGTGACCATAGGATATAATGCATAGGCAATGCCAAGGCAATACCTAGGCGGAACTTTGAACACCTAAGGCGTCGTCACCTTGCATGATAAAATTTTGCGGTCTTCACTTTCCAAATCTATATCAAGTGCCCTATCAACTGAAAGTAAAGTAAAAAAATTATTGGTCGAACATAGATTTTGTTAATGTGACCATAGGCTATAATGCATAGGCAATGCCTAGGCAATACCTAGGCGGAACTTTGAACACCTAAGGCGTCGTCACCTTGCATGATAAAATTTTGCGGTCTTCACTTTTCAAATCTATATCAAGTGCCCTATCAACTGAAAGTAAAGTAAAAAAATTCTTGGTCGATCATAGATTTTGTTAATGTGACCATAGGATATAATGCATAGGCAATGCCAAGGCAATACCTAGGCGGAACTTTGAACACCTAAGGCGTCGTCACCTTGCATGATAAAATTTTGCGGTCTTCACTTTCCAAATCTATATCAAGTGCCCTATCAACTGAAAGTAAAGTAAAAAAATTCTTGGTCGAACATAGATTTTGTTAATGTGACCATAGGATATAATGCATAGGCAATGCCAAGGCAATACCTAGGCGGAACTTTGAACACCTAAGGCGTCGTCACCTTGCATGATAAAATTTTGCGGTCTTCACTTTTCAAATCTATATCAAGTGCCCTATCAACTGAAAGTAAAGTAAAAAAAATTATTGGTCGATCATAGATTTTGTTAATGTGACCATAGGCTATAATGCATAGGCAATGCCTAGGCAATACCTAGGCGGAACTTTGAACACCTAAGGCGTCGTCACCTTGCATGATAAAATTTTGCGGTCTTCACTTTTCAAATCTATATCAAGTGCCCTATCAACTGAAAGTAAAGTAAAAAAATTCTTGGTCGATCATAGATTTTGTTAATGTGACCATAGGATATAATGCATAGGCAATGCCAAGGCAATACCTAGGCGGAACTTTGAACACCTAAGGCGTCGTCACCTTGCATGATAAAATTTTGCGGTCTTCACTTTCCAAATCTATATCAAGTGCCCTATCAACTGAAAGTAAAGTAAAAAAATTCTTGGTCGAACATAGATTTTGTTAATGTGACCATAGGCTATAATGCATAGGCAATGCCTAGGCAATACCTAGGCGGAACTTTGAACACCTAAGGCGTCGTCACCTTGCATGATAAAATTTTGCGGTCTTCACTTTTCAAATCTATATCAAGTGCCCTATCAACTGAAAGTAAAGTAAAAAAATTCTTGGTCGAACATAGATTTTGTTAATGTGACCATAGGATATAATGCATAGGCAATGCCAAGGCAATACCTAGGCGGAACTTTGAACACCTAAGGCGTCGTCACCTTGCATGATAAAATTTTGCGGTCTTCACTTTTCAAATCTATATCAAGTGCCCTATCAACTGAAAGTAAAGTAAAAAAATTATTGGTCGAACATAGATTTTGTTAATGTGACCATAGGATATAATGCATAGGCAATGCCAAGGCAATACCTAGGCGGAACTTTGAACACCTAAGGCGTCGTCACCTTGCATGATAAAATTTTGCGGTCTTCACTTTTCAAATCTATATCAAGTGCCCTATCAACTGAAAGTAAAGTAAAAAAATTCTTGGTCGAACATAGATTTTGTTAATGTGACCATAGGATATAATGCATAGGCAATGCCAAGGCAATACCTAGGCGGAACTTTGAACACCTAAGGCGTCGTCACCTTGCATGATAAAATTTTGCGGTCTTCACTTTTCAAATCTATATCAAGTGCCCTATCAACTGAAAGTAAAGTAAAAAAATTCTTGGTCGAACATAGATTTTGTTAATGTGACCATAGGCTATAATGCATAGGCAATGCCTAGGCAATACCTAGGCGGAACTTTGAACACCTAAGGCGTCGTCACCTTGCATGATAAAATTTTGCGGTCTTCACTTTTCAAATCTATATCAAGTGCCCTATCAACTGAAAGTAAAGTAAAAAAATTCTTGGTCGAACATAGATTTTGTTAATGTGACCATAGGCTATAATGCATAGGCAATGCCTAGGCAATACCTAGGCGGAACTTTGAACACCTAAGGCGTCGTCACCTTGCATGATAAAATTTTGCGGTCTTCACTTTTCAAATCTATATCAAGTGCCCTATCAACTGAAAGTAAAGTAAAAAAATTCTTGGTCGATCATAGATTTTGTTAATGTGACCATAGGATATAATGCATAGGCAATGCCAAGGCAATACCTAGGCGGAACTTTGAACACCTAAGGCGTCGTCACCTTGAATGATAAAATTTTGCGGTCTTCACTTTCCAAATCTATATCAAGTGCCCTATCAACTGAAAGTAAAGTAAAAAAATTATTGGTCGAACATAGATTTTGTTAATGTGACCATAGGCTATAATGCATAGGCAATGCCTAGGCAATACCTAGGCGGAACTTTGAACACCTAAGGCGTCGTCACCTTGCATGATAAAATTTTGCGGTCTTCACTTTTCAAATCTATATCAAGTGCCCTATCAACTGAAAGTAAAGTAAAAAAATTCTTGGTCGAACATAGATTTTGTTAATGTGACCATAGGATATAATGCATAGGCAATGCCAAGGCAATACCTAGGCGGAACTTTGAACACCTAAGGCGTCGTCACCTTGCATGATAAAATTTTGCGGTCTTCACTTTTCAAATCTATAACAAGTGCCCTATCAACTGAAAGTAAAGTAAAAAAAATTCTTGGTCGATCATAGATTTTGTTAATGTGACCATAGGCTATAATGCATAGGCAATGCCTAGGCAATACCTAGGCGGAACTTTGAACACCTAAGGCGTCGTCACCTTGCATGATAAAATTTTGCGGTCTTCACTTTTCAAATCTATATCAAGTGCCCTATCAACTGAAAGTAAAGTAAAAAAATTCTTGGTCGATCATAGATTTTGTTAATGTGACCATAGGATATAATGCATAGGCAATGCCAAGGCAATACCTAGGCGGAACTTTGAACACCTAAGGCGTCGTCACCTTGCATGATAAAATTTTGCGGTCTTCACTTTCCAAATCTATATCAAGTGCCCTATCAACTGAAAGTAAAGTAAAAAACTTATTGGTCGAACATAGATTTTGTTAATGTGACCATAGGCTATAATGCATAGGCAATGCCTAGGCAATACCTAGGCGGAACTTTGAACACCTAAGGCGTCGTCACCTTGCATGATAAAATTTTGCGGTCTTCACTTTTCAAATCTATATCAAGTGCCCTATCAACTGAAAGTAAAGTAAAAAAATTCTTGGTCGAACATAGATTTTGTTAATGTGACAATAGGATATAATGCATAGGCAATGCCAAGGCAATACCTAGGCGGAACTTTGAACACCTAAGGCGTCGTCACCTTGCATGATAAAATTTTGCGGTCTTCACTTTTCAAATCTATATCAAGTGCCCTATCAACTGAAAGTAAAGTAAAAAAATTCTTGGTCGAACATAGATTTTGTTAATGTGACCATAGGATATAATGCATAGGCAATGCCAAGGCAATACCTAGGCGGAACTTTGAACACCTAAGGCGTCGTCACCTTGCATGATAAAATTTTGCGGTCTTCACTTTTCAAATCTATATCAAGTGCCCTATCAACTGAAAGTAAAGTAAAAAAATTCTTGGTCGAACATAGATTTTGTTAATGTGACCATAGGCTATAATGCATAGGCAATGCCTAGGCAATACCTAGGCGGAACTTTGAACACCTAAGGCGTCGTCACCTTGCATGATAAAATTTTGCGGTCTTCACTTTTCAAATCTATATCAAGTGCCCTATCAACTGAAAGTAAAGTAAAAAAATTCTTGGTCGAACATAGATTTTGTTAATGTGACCATAGGATATAATGCATAGGCAATGCCAAGGCAATACCTAGGCGGAACTTTGAACACCTAAGGCGTCGTCATCTTGCATGATAAAATTTTGCGGTCTTCACTTTTCAAATCTATATCAAGTGCCCTATCAACTGAAAGTAAAGTAAAAAAAATTCTTGGTCGAACATAGATTTTGTTAATGTGACCATAGGCTATAATGCATAGGCAATGCCTAGGCAATACCTAGGCGGAACTTTGAACACCTAAGGCGTCGTCACCTTGCATGATAAAATTTTGCGGTCTTCACTTTTCAAATCTATATCAAGTGCCCTATCAACTGAAAGTAAAGTAAAAAAATTCTTGGTCGATCATAGATTTTGTTAATGTGACCATAGGATATAATGCATAGGCAATGCCAAGGCAATACCTAGGCGGAACTTTGAACACCTAAGGCGTCGTCACCTTGCATGATAAAATTTTGCGGTCTTCACTTTCCAAATCTATATCAAGTGCCCTATCAACTGAAAGTAAAGTAAAAAAATTATTGGTCGAACATAGATTTTGTTAATGTGACCATAGGCTATAATGCATAGGCAATGCCTAGGCAATACCTAGGCGGAACTTTGAACACCTAAGGCGTCGTCACCTTGCATGATAAAATTTTGCGGTCTTCACTTTTCAAATCTATATCAAGTGCCCTATCAACTGAAAGTAAAGTAAAAAAATTCTTGGTCGAACATAGATTTTGTTAATGTGACCATAGGATATAATGCATAGGCAATGCCAAGGCAATACCTAGGCGGAACTTTGAACACCTAAGGCGTCGTCACCTTGCATGATAAAATTTTGCGGTCTTCACTTTTCAAATCTATATCAAGTGCCCTATCAACTGAAAGTAAAGTAAAAAAATTCTTGGTCGAACATAGATTTTGTTAATGTGACCATAGGATATAATGCATAGGCAATGCCAAGGCAATACCTAGGCGGAACTTTGAACACCTAAGGCGTCGTCACCTTGCATGATAAAATTTTGCGGTCTTCACTTTTCAAATCTATATCAAGTGCCCTATCAACTGAAAGTAAAGTAAAAAAATTCTTGGTCGAACATAGATTTTGTTAATGTGACCATAGGATATAATGCATAGGCAATGCCAAGGCAATACCTAGTCGGAACTTTGAACACCTAAGGCGTCGTCACCTTGCATGATAAAATTTTGCGGTCTTCACTTTTCAAATCTATATCAAGTGCCCTATCAACTGAAAGTAAAGTAAAAAAAATTCTTGGTCGAACATAGATTTTGTTAATGTGACCGTGGCTATAATGCATAGGCAATGCCTAGGCAATACCTAGGCGGAACTTTGAACACCTAAGGCGTCGTCACCTTGCATGATAAAATTTTGCGGTCTTCACTTTTCAAATCCATATCAAGTGCCCTATCAACTGAAAGTAAAGTAAAAAAATTCTTGGTCGATCATTGATTTTGTTAATGTGACCATAGGATATAATGCATAGGCAATGCCAAGGCAATACCTAGGCGGAACTTTGAACACCTAAGGCGTCGTCACCTTGCATGATAAAATTTTGCGGTCTTCACTTTCCAAATCTATATCAAGTGCCCTATCAACTGAAAGTAAAGTAAAAAAAATTCTTGGTCGAACATAGATTTTGTTAATGTGACCATAGGCTATAATGCATAGGCAATGCCTAGGCAATACCTAGGCGGAACTTTGAACACCTAAGGCGTCGTCACCTTGCATGATAAAATTTTGCGGTCTTCACTTTTCAAATCTATATCAAGTGCCCTATCAACTGAAAGTAAAGTAAAAAAATTCTTGGTCGATCATAGATTTTGTTAATGTGACCATAGGATATAATGCATAGGCAATGCCAAGGCAATACCTAGGCGGAACTTTGAACACCTAAGGCGTCGTCACCTTGCATGATAAAATTTTGCGGTCTTCACTTTCCAAATCTATATCAAGTGCCCTATCAACTGAAAGTAAAGTAAAAAAATTATTGGTCGAACATAGATTTTGTTAATGTGACCATAGGCTATAATGCATAGGCAATGCCTAGGCAATACCTAGGCGGAACTTTGAACACCTAAGGCGTCGTCACCTTGCATGATAAAATTTTGCGGTCTTCACTTTTCAAATCTATATCAAGTGCCCTATCAACTGAAAGTAAAGTAAAAAAATTCTTGGTCGAACATAGATTTTGTTAATGTGACCATAGGATATAATGCATAGGCAATGCCAAGGCAATACCTAGGCGGAACTTTGAACACCTAAGGCGTCGTCACCTTGCATGATAAAATTTTGCGGTCTTCACTTTTCAAATCTATATCAAGTGCCCTATCAACTGAAAGTAAAGTAAAAAAAATTCTTGGTCGATCATAGATTTTGTTAATGTGACCATAGGCTATAATGCATAGGCAATGCCTAGGCAATACCTAGGCGGAACTTTGAACACCTAAGGCGTCGTCACCTTGCATGATAAAATTTTGCGGTCTTCACTTTTCAAATCTTTATCAAGTGCCCTATCAACTGAAAGTAAAGTAAAAAAATTCTTGGTCGAACATAGATTTTGTTAATGTGACCATAGGCTATAATGCATAGGCAATGCCTAGGCAATACCTAGGCGGAACTTTGAACACCTAAGGCGTCGTCACCTTGCATGATAAAATTTTGCGGTCTTCACTTTTCAAATCTATATCAAGTGCCCTATCAACTGAAAGTAAAGTAAAAAAATTCTTGGTCGATCATAGATTTTGTTAATGTGACCATAGGATATAATGCATAGGCAATGCCAAGGCAATACCTAGGCGGAACTTTGAACACCTAAGGCGTCGTCACCTTGCATGATAAAATTTTGCGGTCTTCACTTTCCAAATCTATATCAAGTGCCCTATCAACTGAAAGTAAAGTAAAAAACTTTTTGGTCGAACATAGATTTTGTTAATGTGACCATAGGATATAATGCATAGGCAATGCCAAGGCAATACCTAGGCGGAACTTTGAACACCTAAGGCGTCGTCACCTTGCATGATAAAATTTTGCGGTCTTCACTTTTCAAATCTATATCAAGTGCCCTATCAACTGAAAGTAAAGTAAAAAAAATTCTTGGTCGAACATAGATTTTGTTAATGTGACCGTGGCTATAATGCATAGGCAATGCCTAGGCAATACCTAGGCGGAACTTTGAACACCTAAGGCGTCGTCACCTTGCATGATAAAATTTTGCGGTCTTCACTTTTCAAATCTATATCAAGTGCCCTATCAACTGAAAGTAAAGTAAAAAAATTCTTGGTCGATCATTGATTTTGTTAATGTGACCATAGGATATAATGCATAGGCAATGCCAAGGCAATACCTAGGCGGAACTTTGAACACCTAAGGCGTCGTCACCTTGCATGATAAAATTTTGCGGTCTTCACTTTCCAAATCTATATCAAATGCCCTATCAACTGAAAGTAAAGTAAAAAAATTATTGGTCGAACATAGATTTTGTTAATGTGACCATAGGCTATAATGCATAGGCAATGCCTAGGCAATACCTAGGCGGAACTTTGAACACCTAAGGCGTCGTCACCTTGCATGATAAAATTTTGCGGTCTTCACTTTTCAAATCTATATCAAGTGCCCTATCAACTGAAAGTAAAGTAAAAAAATTCTTGGTCGATCATAGATTTTGTTAATGTGACCATAGGATATAATGCATAGGCAATGCCAAGGCAATACCTAGGCGGAACTTTGAACACCTAAGGCGTCGTCACCTTGCATGATAAAATTTTGCGGTCTTCATTTTCCAAATCTATATCAAGTGCCCTATCAACTGAAAGTAAAGTAAAAAAATTATTGGTCGAACATAGATTTTGTTAATGTGACCATAGGCTATAATGCATAGGCAATGCCTAGGCAATACCTAGGCGGAACTTTGAACACCTAAGGCGTCGTCACCTTGCATGATAAAATTTTGCGGTCTTCACTTTTCAAATCTATATCAAGTGCCCTATCAACTGAAAGTAAAGTAAAAAAATTCTTGGTCGAACATAGATTTTGTTAATGTGACCATAGGATATAATGCATAGGCAATGCCAAGGCAATACCTAGGCGGAACTTTGAACACCTAAGGCGTCGTCACCTTGCATGATAAAATTTTGCGGTCTTCACTTTTCAAATCTATATCAAGTGCCCTATCAACTGAAAGTAAAGTAAAAAAAATTCTTGGTCGATCATAGATTTTGTTAATGTGACCATAGGCTATAATGCATAGGCAATGCCTAGGCAATACCTAGGCGGAACTTTGAACACCTAAGGCGTCGTCACCTTGCATGATAAAATTTTGCGGTCTTCACTTTTCAAATCTATATCAAGTGCCCTATCAACTGAAAGTAAAGTAAAAAAATTCTTGGTCGATCATAGATTTTGTTAATGTGACCATAGGATATAATGCATAGGCAATGCCAAGGCAATACCTAGGCGGAACTTTGAACACCTAAGGCGTCGTCACCTTGCATGATAAAATTTTGCGGTCTTCACTTTCCAAATCTATATCAAGTGCCCTATCAACTGAAAGTAAAGTAAAAAACTTATTGGTCGAACATAGATTTTGTTAATGTGACCATAGGCTATAATGCATAGGCAATGCCTAGGCAATACCTAGGCGGAACTTTGAACACCTAAGGCGTCGTCACCTTGCATGATAAAATTTTGCGGTCTTCACTTTTCAAATCTATATCAAGTGCCCTATCAACTGAAAGTAAAGTAAAAAAATTATTGGTCGAACATAGATTTTGTTAATGTGACCATAGGATATAATGCATAGGCAATGCCAAGGCAATACCTAGGCGGAACTTTGAACACCTAAGGCGTCGTCACCTTGCATGATAAAATTTTGCGGTCTTCACTTTTCAAATCTATATCAAGTGCCCTATCAACTGAAAGTAAAGTAAAAAAAATTCTTGGTCGATCATAGATTTTGTTAATGTGACCATAGGCTATAATGCATAGGCAATGCCTAGGCAATACCTAGGCGGAACTTTGAACACCTAAGGCGTCGTCACCTTGCATGATAAAATTTTGCGGTCTTCACTTTTCAAATCTATATCAAGTGCCCTATCAACTGAAAGTAAAGTAAAAAAATTCTTGGTCGATCATAGATTTTGTTAATGTGACCATAGGATATAATGCATAGGCAATGCCAAGGCAATACCTAGGCGGAACTTTGAACACCTAAGGCGTCGTCACCTTGCATGATAAAATTTTGCGGTCTTCACTTTCCAAATCTATATCAAGTGCCCTATCAACTGAAAGTAAAGTAAAAAACTTATTGGTCGAACATAGATTTTGTTAATGTGACCATAGGCTATAATGCATAGGCAATGCCTAGGCAATACCTAGGCGGAACTTTGAACACCTAAGGCGTCGTCACCTTGCATGATAAAATTTTGCGGTCTTCACTTTTCAAATCTATATCAAGTGCCCTATCAACTGAAAGTAAAGTAAAAAAATTATTGGTCGAACATAGATTTTGTTAATGTGACCATAGGATATAATGCATAGGCAATGCCAAGGCAATACCTAGGCGGAACTTTGAACACCTAAGGCGTCGTCACCTTGCATGATAAAATTTTGCGGTCTTCACTTTTCAAATCTATATCAAGTGCCCTATCAACTGAAAGTAAAGTAAAAAAATTCTTGGTCGAACATAGATTTTGTTAATGTGACCATAGGATATAATGCATAGGCAATGCCAAGGCAATACCTAGGCGGAACTTTGAACACCTAAGGCGTCGTCACCTTGCATGATAAAATTTTGCGGTCTTCACTTTTCAAATCTTTATCAAGTGCCCTATCAACTGAAAGTAAAGTAAAAAAATTCTTGGTCGAACATAGATTTTGTTAATGTGACCATAGGCTATAATGCATAGGCAATGCCTAGGCAATACCTAGGCGGAACTTTGAACACCTAAGGCGTCGTCACCTTGCATGATAAAATTTTGCGGTCTTCACTTTTCAAATCTATATCAAGTGCCCTATCAACTGAAAGTAAAGTAAAAAAATTCTTGGTCGATCATAGATTTTGTTAATGTGACCATAGGATATAATGCATAGGCAATGCCAAGGCAATACCTAGGCGGAACTTTGAACACCTAAGGCGTCGTCACCTTGCATGATAAAATTTTGCGGTCTTCACTTTCCAAATCTATATCAAGTGCCCTATCAACTGAAAGTAAAGTAAAAAACTTATTGGTCGAACATAGATTTTGTTAATGTGACCATAGGCTATAATGCATAGGCAATGCCTAGGCAATACCTAGGCGGAACTTTGAACACCTAAGGCGTCGTCACCTTGCATGATAAAATTTTGCGGTCTTCACTTTCCAAATCTATATCAAGTGCCCTATCAACTGAAAGTAAAGTAAAAAAATTCTTGGTCGAACATAGATTTTGTTAATGTGACCATAGGATATAATGCATAGGCAATGCCAAGGCAATACCTAGGCGGAACTTTGAACACCTAAGGCGTCGTCACCTTGCATGATAAAATTTTGCGGTCTTCACTTTTCAAATCTTTATCAAGTGCCCTATCAACTGAAAGTAAAGTAAAAAAATTCTTGGTCGAACATAGATTTTGTTAATGTGACCATAGGCTATAATGCATAGGCAATGCCTAGGCAATACCTAGGCGGAACTTTGAACACCTAAGGCGTCGTCACCTTGCATGATAAAATTTTGCGGTCTTCACTTTTCAAATCTATATCAAGTGCCCTATCAACTGAAAGTAAAGTAAAAAAATTCTTGGTCGATCATAGATTTTGTTAATGTGACCATAGGATATAATGCATAGGCAATGCCAAGGCAATACCTAGGCGGAACTTTGAACACCTAAGGCGTCGTCACCTTGCATGATAAAATTTTGCGGTCTTCACTTTCCAAATCTATATCAAGTGCCCTATCAACTGAAAGTTAAGTTAAAAAACTTATTGGTCGAACATAGATTTTGTTAATGTGACCATAGGATATAATGCATAGGCAATGCCAAGGCAATACCTAGGCGGAACTTTGAACACCTAAGGCGTCGTCACCTTGCATGATAAAATTTTGCGGTCTTCACTTTTCAAATCTATATCAAGTGCCCTATCAACTGAAAGTAAAGTAAAAAAATTCTTGGTCGATCATTGATTTTGTTAATGTGACCATAGGATATAATGCATAGGCAATGCCAAGGCAATACCTAGGCGGAACTTTGAACACCTAAGGCGTCGTCACCTTGCATGATAAAATTTTGCGGTCTTCACTTTTCAAATCTATATCAAGTGCCCTATCAACTGAAAGTAAAGTAAAAAAAATTCTTGGTCGAACATAGATTTTGTTAATGTGACCGTGGCTATAATGCATAGGCAATGCCTAGGCAATACCTAGGCGGAACTTTGAACACCTAAGGCGTCGTCACCTTGCATGATAAAATTTTGCGGTCTTCACTTTTCAAATCTATATCAAGTGCCCTATCAACTGAAAGTAAAGTAAAAAAATTCTTGGTCGATCATTGATTTTGTTAATGTGACCATAGGATATAATGCATAGGCAATGCCAAGGCAATACCTAGGCGGAACTTTGAACACCTAAGGCGTCGTCACCTTGCATGATAAAATTTTGCGGTCTTCACTTTCCAAATCTATATCAAGTGCCCTATCAACTGAAAGTAAAGTAAAAAAATTATTGGTCGATCATAGATTTTGTTAATGTGACCATAGGATATAATGCATAGGCAATGCCAAGGCAATACCTAGGCGGAACTTTGAACACCTAAGGCGTCGTCACCTTGCATGATAAAATTTTGCGGTCTTCACTTTCCAAATCTATATCAAGTGCCCTATCAACTGAAAGTAAAGTAAAAAACTTATTGGTCGAACATAGATTTTGTTAATGTGACCATAGGCTATAATGCATAGGCAATGCCTAGGCAATACCTAGGCGGAACTTTGAACACCTAAGGCGTCGTCACCTTGCATGATAAAATTTTGCGGTCTTCACTTTCCAAATCTATATCAAGTGCCCTATCAACTGAAAGTAAAGTAAAAAAATTCTTGGTCGAACATAGATTTTGTTAATGTGACCATAGGATATAATGCATAGGCAATGCCAAGGCAATACCTAGGCGGAACTTTGAACACCTAAGGCGTCGTCACCTTGCATGATAAAATTTTGCGGTCTTCACTTTTCAAATCTTTATCAAGTGCCCTATCAACTGAAAGTAAAGTAAAAAAATTCTTGGTCGAACATAGATTTTGTTAATGTGACCATAGGCTATAATGCATAGGCAATGCCTAGGCAATACCTAGGCGGAACTTTGAACACCTAAGGCGTCGTCACCTTGCATGATAAAATTTTGCGGTCTTCACTTTTCAAATCTATATCAAGTGCCCTATCAACTGAAAGTAAAGTAAAAAAATTCTTGGTCGATCATAGATTTTGTTAATGTGACCATAGGATATAATGCATAGGCAATGCCAAGGCAATACCTAGGCGGAACTTTGAACACCTAAGGCGTCGTCACCTTGCATGATAAAATTTTGCGGTCTTCACTTTCCAAATCTATATCAAGTGCCCTATCAACTGAAAGTAAAGTAAAAAACTTATTGGTCGAACATAGATTTTGTTAATGTGACCATAGGATATAATGCATAGGCAATGCCAAGGCAATACCTAGGCGGAACTTTGAACACCTAAGGCGTCGTCACCTTGCATGATAAAATTTTGCGGTCTTCACTTTTCAAATCTATATCAAGTGCCCTATCAACTGAAAGTAAAGTAAAAAAAATTCTTGGTCGAACATAGATTTTGTTAATGTGACCGTGGCTATAATGCATAGGCAATGCCTAGGCAATACCTAGGCGGAACTTTGAACACCTAAGGCGTCGTCACCTTGCATGATAAAATTTTGCGGTCTTCACTTTTCAAATCTATATCAAGTGCCCTATCAACTGAAAGTAAAGTAAAAAAATTCTTGGTCGATCATTGATTTTGTTAATGTGACCATAGGATATAATGCATAGGCAATGCCAAGGCAATACCTAGGCGGAACTTTGAACACCTAAGGCGTCGTCACCTTGCATGATAAAATTTTGCGGTCTTCACTTTCCAAATCTATATCAAGTGCCCTATCAACTGAAAGTAAAGTAAAAAAATTATTGGTCGAACATAGATTTTGTTAATGTGACCATAGGCTATAATGCATAGGCAATGCCTAGGCAATACCTAGGCGGAACTTTGAACACCTAAGGCGTCGTCACCTTGCATGATAAAATTTTGCGGTCTTCACTTTTCAAATCTATATCAAGTGCCCTATCAACTGAAAGTAAAGTAAAAAAATTCTTGGTCGATCATAGATTTTGTTAATGTGACCATAGGATATAATGCATAGGCAATGCCAAGGCAATACCTAGGCGGAACTTTGAACACCTAAGGCGTCGTCACCTTGCATGATAAAATTTTGCGGTCTTCACTTTCCAAATCTATATCAAGTGCCCTATCAACTGAAAGTAAAGTAAAAAAATTATTGGTCGAACATAGATTTTGTTAATGTGACCATAGGCTATAATGCATAGGCAATGCCTAGGCAATACCTAGGCGGAACTTTGAACACCTAAGGCGTCGTCACCTTGCATGATAAAATTTTGCGGTCTTCACTTTTCAAATCTATATCAAGTGCCCTATCAACTGAAAGTAAAGTAAAAAAATTCTTGGTCGAACATAGATTTTGTTAATGTGACCATAGGATATAATGCATAGGCAATGCCAAGGCAATACCTAGGCGGAACTTTGAACACCTAAGGCGTCGTCACCTTGCATGATAAAATTTTGCGGTCTTCACTTTTCAAATCTATATCAAGTGCCCTATCAACTGAAAGTAAAGTAAAAAAAATTCTTGGTCGATCATAGATTTTGTTAATGTGACCATAGGCTATAATGCATAGGCAATGCCTAGGCAATACCTAGGCGGAACTTTGAACACCTAAGGCGTCGTCACCTTGCATGATAAAATTTTGCGGTCTTCACTTTTCAAATCTATATCAAGTGCCCTATCAACTGAAAGTAAAGTAAAAAAATTCTTGGTCGATCATAGATTTTGTTAATGTGACCATAGGATATAATGCATAGGCAATGCCAAGGCAATACCTAGGCGGAACTTTGAACACCTAAGGCGTCGTCACCTTGCATGATAAAATTTTGCGGTCTTCACTTTCCAAATCTATATCAAGTGCCCTATCAACTGAAAGTAAAGTAAAAAACTTATTGGTCGAACATAGATTTTGTTAATGTGACCATAGGATATAATGCATAGGCAATGCCAAGGCAATACCTAGGCGGAACTTTGAACACCTAAGGCGTCGTCACCTTGCATGATAAAATTTTGCGGTCTTCACTTTTCAAATCTATATCAAGTGCCCTATCAACTGAAAGTAAAGTAAAAAAATTCTTGGTCGAACATAGATTTTGTTAATGTGACCATAGGATATAATGCATAGGCAATGCCAAGGCAATACCTAGGCGGAACTTTGAACACCTAAGGCGTCGTCACCTTGCATGATAAAATTTTGCGGTCTTCACTTTTCAAATCTTTATCAAGTGCCCTATCAACTGAAAGTAAAGTAAAAAAATTCTTGGTCGAACATAGATTTTGTTAATGTGACCATAGGCTATAATGCATAGGCAATGCCTAGGCAATACCTAGGCGGAACTTTGAACACCTAAGGCGTCGTCACCTTGCATGATAAAATTTTGCGGTCTTCACTTTTCAAATCTATATCAAGTGCCCTATCAACTGAAAGTAAAGTAAAAAAATTCTTGGTCGATCATAGATTTTGTTAATGTGACCATAGGATATAATGCATAGGCAATGCCAAGGCAATACCTAGGCGGAACTTTGAACACCTAAGGCGTCGTCACCTTGCATGATAAAATTTTGCGGTCTTCACTTTCCAAATCTATATCAAGTGCCCTATCAACTGAAAGTAAAGTAAAAAACTTATTGGTCGAACATAGATTTTGTTAATGTGACCATAGGCTATAATGCATAGGCAATGCCTAGGCAATACCTAGGCGGAACTTTGAACACCTAAGGCGTCGTCACCTTGCATGATAAAATTTTGCGGTCTTCACTTTTCAAATCTATATCAAGTGCCCTATCAACTGAAAGTAAAGTAAAAAAATTCTTGGTCGAACATAGATTTTGTTAATGTGACCATAGGATATAATGCATAGGCAATGCCAAGGCAATACCTAGGCGGAACTTTGAACACCTAAGGCGTCGTCACCTTGCATGATAAAATTTTGCGGTCTTCACTTTTCAAATCTATATCAAGTGCCCTATCAACTGAAAGTAAAGTAAAAAAATTCTTGGTCGAACATAGATTTTGTTAATGTGACCATAGGATATAATGCATAGGCAATGCCAAGGCAATACCTAGGCGGAACTTTGAACACCTAAGGCGTCGTCACCTTGCATGATAAAATTTTGCGGTCTTCACTTTTCAAATCTTTATCAAGTGCCCTATCAACTGAAAGTAAAGTAAAAAAATTCTTGGTCGAACATAGATTTTGTTAATGTGACCATAGGCTATAATGCATAGGCAATGCCTAGGCAATACCTAGGCGGAACTTTGAACACCTAAGGCGTCGTCACCTTGCATGATAAAATTTTGCGGTCTTCACTTTTCAAATCTATATCAAGTGCCCTATCAACTGAAAGTAAAGTAAAAAAATTCTTGGTCGATCATAGATTTTGTTAATGTGACCATAGGATATAATGCATAGGCAATGCCAAGGCAATACCTAGGCGGAACTTTGAACACCTAAGGCGTCGTCACCTTGCATGATAAAATTTTGCGGTCTTCACTTTCCAAATCCATATCAAGTGCCCTATCAACTGAAAGTAAAGTAAAAAACTTATTGGTCGAACATAGATTTTGTTAATGTGACCATAGGCTATAATGCATAGGCAATGCCTAGGCAATACCTAGGCGGAACTTTGAACACCTAAGGCGTCGTCACCTTGCATGATAAAATTTTGCGGTCTTCACTTTTCAAATCTATATCAAGTGCCCTATCAACTGAAAGTAAAGTAAAAAAATTCTTGGTCGAACATAGATTTTGTTAATGTGACCATAGGATATAATGCATAGGCAATGCCAAGGCAATACCTAGGCGGATCTTTGAACACCTAAGGCGTCGTCACCTTGCATGATAAAATTTTGCGGTCTTCACTTTTCAAATCTATATCAAGTGCCCTATCAACTGAAAGTAAAGTAAAAAAATTCTTGGTCGAACATAGATTTTGTTAATGTGACCATAGGATATAATGCATAGGCAATGCCAAGGCAATACCTAGGCGGAACTTTGAACACCTAAGGCGTCGTCACCTTGCATGATAAAATTTTGCGGTCTTCACTTTTCAAATCTTTATCAAGTGCCCTATCAACTGAAAGTAAAGTAAAAAACTTATTGGTCGAACATAGATTTTGTTAATGTGACCATAGGCTATAATGCATAGGCAATGCCTAGGCAATACCTAGGCGGAACTTTGAACACCTAAGGCGTCGTCACCTTGCATGATAAAATTTTGCGGTCTTCACTTTTCAAATCTATATCAAGTGCCCTATCAACTGAAAGTAAAGTAAAAAAATTCTTGGTCGAACATAGATTTTGTTAATGTGACCATAGGCTATAATGCATAGGCAATGCCTAGGCAATACCTAGGCGGAACTTTGAACACCTAAGGCGTCGTCACCTTGCATGATAAAATTTTGCGGTCTTCACTTTTCAAATCTATATCAAGTGCCCTATCAACTGAAAGTAAAGTAAAAAAATTCTTGGTCGATCATAGATTTTGTTAATGTGACCATAGGATATAATGCATAGGCAATGCCAAGGCAATACCTAGGCGGAACTTTGAACACCTAAGGCGTCGTCACCTTGCATGATAAAATTTTGCGGTCTTCACTTTCCAAATCTATATCAAGTGCCCTATCAACTGAAAGTAAAGTAAAAAAATTATTGGTCGAACATAGATTTTGTTAATGTGACCATAGGCTATAATGCATAGGCAATGCCTAGGCAATACCTAGGCGGAACTTTGAACACCTAAGGCGTCGTCACCTTGCATGATAAAATTTTGCGGTCTTCACTTTCCAAATCTATATCAAGTGCCCTATCAACTGAAAGTAAAGTAAAAAAATTCTTGGTCGATCATAGATTTTGTTAATGTGACCATAGGATATAATGCATAGGCAATGCCAAGGCAATACCTAGGCGGAACTTTGAACACCTAAGGCGTCGTCACCTTGCATGATAAAATTTTGCGGTCTTCACTTTCCAAATCTATATCAAGTGCCCTATCAACTGAAAGTAAAGTAAAAAACTTATTGGTCGAACATAGATTTTGTTAATGTGACCATAGGCTATAATGCATAGGCAATGCCTAGGCAATACCTAGGCGGAACTTTGAACACCTAAGGCGTCGTCACCTTGCATGATAAAATTTTGCGGTCTTCACTTTTCAAATCTATATCAAGTGCCCTATCAACTGAAAGTAAAGTAAAAAAATTCTTGGTCGAACATAGATTTTGTTAATGTGACCATAGGATATAATGCATAGGCAATGCCAAGGCAATACCTAGGCGGAACTTTGAACACCTAAGGCGTCGTCACCTTGCATGATAAAATTTTGCGGTCTTCACTTTTCAAATCTATATCAAGTGCCCTATCAACTGAAAGTAAAGTAAAAAAATTCTTGGTCGAACATAGATTTTGTTAATGTGACCATAGGATATAATGCATAGGCAATGCCAAGGCAATACCTAGGCGGAACTTTGAACACCTAAGGCGTCGTTACCTTGCATGATAAAATTTTGCGGTCTTCACTTTTCAAATCTATATCAAGTGCCCTATCAACTGAAAGTAAAGTAAAAAAATTCTTGGTCGAACATAGATTTTGTTAATGTGACCATAGGATATAATGCATAGGCAATGCCAAGGCAATACCTAGGCGGAACTTTGAACACCTAAGGCGTCGTCACCTTGCATGATAAAATTTTGCGGTCTTCACTTTTCAAATCTATATCAAGTGCCCTATCAACTGAAAGTAAAGTAAAAAAATTCTTGGTCGAACATAGATTTTGTTAATGTGACCATAGGATATAATGCATAGGCAATGCCAAGGCAATACCTAGGCGGAACTTTGAACACCTAAGGCGTCGTCACCTTGCATGATAAAATTTTGCGGTCTTCACTTTTCAAATCTATATCAAGTGCCCTATCAACTGAAAGTAAAGTAAAAAAAATTATTGGTCGAACATAGATTTTGTTAATGTGACCATAGGCTATAATGCATAGGCAATGCCTAGGCAATACCTAGGCGGAACTTTGAACACCTAAGGCGTCGTCACCTTGCATGATAAAATTTTGCGGTCTTCACTTTTCAAATCTATATCAAGTGCCCTATCAACTGAAAGTAAAGTAAAAAAATTCTTGGTCGAACATAGATTTTGTTAATGTGACCATAGGCTATAATGCATAGGCAATGCCTAGGCAATACCTAGGCGGAACTTTGAACACCTAAGGCGTCGTCACCTTGCATGATAAAATTTTGCGGTCTTCACTTTTCAAATCTATATCAAGTGCCCTATCAACTGAAAGTAAAGTAAAAAAATTCTTGGTCGATCATAGATTTTGTTAATGTGACCATAGGATATAATGCATAGGCAATGCCAAGGCAATACCTAGGCGGAACTTTGAACACCTAAGGCGTCGTCACCTTGCATGATAAAATTTTGCGGTCTTCACTTTCCAAATCTATATCAAGTGCCCTATCAACTGAAAGTAAAGTAAAAAAATTATTGGTCGAACATAGATTTTGTTAATGTGACCATAGGCTATAATGCATAGGCAATGCCTAGGCAATACCTAGGCGGAACTTTGAACACCTAAGGCGTCGTCACCTTGCATGATAAAATTTTGCGGTCTTCACTTTTCAAATCTATATCAAGTGCCCTATCAACTGAAAGTAAAGTAAAAAAATTCTTGGTCGAACATAGATTTTGTTAATGTGACCATAGGATATAATGCATAGGCAATGCCAAGGCAATACCTAGGCGGAACTTTGAACACCTAAGGCGTCGTCACCTTGCATGATAAAATTTTGCGGTCTTCACTTTTCAAATCTATATCAAGTGCCCTATCAACTGAAAGTAAAGTAAAAAAAATTCTTGGTCGATCATAGATTTTGTTAATGTGACCATAGGCTATAATGCATAGGCAATGCCTAGGCAATACCTAGGCGGAACTTTGAACACCTAAGGCGTCGTCACCTTGCATGATAAAATTTTGCGGTCTTCACTTTTCAAATCTATATCAAGTGCCCTATCAACTGAAAGTAAAGTAAAAAAATTCTTGGTCGATCATAGATTTTGTTAATGTGACCATAGGATATAATGCATAGGCAATGCCAAGGCAATACCTAGGCGGAACTTTGAACACCTAAGGCGTCGTCACCTTGCATGATAAAATTTTGCGGTCTTCACTTTCCAAATCTATATCAAGTGCCCTATCAACTGAAAGTAAAGTAAAAAACTTATTGGTCGAACATAGATTTTGTTAATGTGACCATAGGCTATAATGCATAGGCAATGCCTAGGCAATACCTAGGCGGAACTTTGAACACCTAAGGCGTCGTCACCTTGCATGATAAAATTTTGCGGTCTTCACTTTTCAAATCTATATCAAGTGCCCTATCAACTGAAAGTAAAGTAAAAAAATTCTTGGTCGAACATAGATTTTGTTAATGTGACCATAGGATATAATGCATAGGCAATGCCAAGGCAATACCTAGGCGGAACTTTGAACACCTAAGGCGTCGTCACCTTGCATGATAAAATTTTGCGGTCTTCACTTTTCAAATCTATATCAAGTGCCCTATCAACTGAAAGTAAAGTAAAAAAATTCTTGGTCGAACATAGATTTTGTTAATGTGACCATAGGATATAATGCATAGGCAATGCCAAGGCAATACCTAGGCGGAACTTTGAACACCTAAGGCGTCGTCACCTTGCATGATAAAATTTTGCGGTCTTCACTTTTCAAATCTTTATCAAGTGCCCTATCAACTGAAAGTAAAGTAAAAAAATTCTTGGTCGAACATAGATTTTGTTAATGTGACCATAGGCTATAATGCATAGGCAATGCCTAGGCAATACCTAGGCGGAACTTTGAACACCTAAGGCGTCGTCACCTTGCATGATAAAATTTTGCGGTCTTCACTTTTCAAATCTATATCAAGTGCCCTATCAACTGAAAGTAAAGTAAAAAAATTCTTGGTCGATCATAGATTTTGTTAATGTGACCATAGGATATAATGCATAGGCAATGCCAAGGCAATACCTAGGCGGAACTTTGAACACCTAAGGCGTCGTCACCTTGCATGATAAAATTTTGCGGTCTTCACTTTCCAAATCTATATCAAGTGCCCTATCAACTGAAAGTAAAGTAAAAAACTTATTGGTCGAACATAGATTTTGTTAATGTGACCATAGGCTATAATGCATAGGCAATGCCTAGGCAATACCTAGGCGGAACTTTGAACACCTAAGGCGTCGTCACCTTGCATGATAAAATTTTGCGGTCTTCACTTTTCAAATCTATATCAAGTGCCCTATCAACTGAAAGTAAAGTAAAAAAATTCTTGGTCGAACATAGATTTTGTTAATGTGACCATAGGATATAATGCATAGGCAATGCCAAGGCAATACCTAGGCGGAACTTTGAACACCTAAGGCGTCGTCACCTTGCATGATAAAATTTTGCGGTCTTCACTTTTCAAATCTATATCAAGTGCCCTATCAACTGAAAGTAAAGTAAAAAAATTCTTGGTCGAACATAGATTTTGTTAATGTGACCATAGGATATAATGCATAGGCAATGCCAAGGCAATACCTAGGCGGAACTTTGAACACCTAAGGCGTCGTCACCTTGCATGATAAAATTTTGCGGTCTTCACTTTTCAAATCTTTATCAAGTGCCCTATCAACTGAAAGTAAAGTAAAAAAATTCTTGGTCGAACATAGATTTTGTTAATGTGACCATAGGCTATAATGCATAGGCAATGCCTAGGCAATACCTAGGCGGAACTTTGAACACCTAAGGCGTCGTCACCTTGCATGATAAAATTTTGCGGTCTTCACTTTTCAAATCTATATCAAGTGCCCTATCAACTGAAAGTAAAGTAAAAAAATTCTTGGTCGATCATAGATTTTGTTAATGTGACCATAGGATATAATGCATAGGCAATGCCAAGGCAATACCTAGGCGGAACTTTGAACACCTAAGGCGTCGTCACCTTGCATGATAAAATTTTGCGGTCTTCACTTTCCAAATCTATATCAAGTGCCCTATCAACTGAAAGTAAAGTAAAAAACTTATTGGTCGAACATAGATTTTGTTAATGTGACCATAGGCTATAATGCATAGGCAATGCCTAGGCAATACCTAGGCGGAACTTTGAACACCTAAGGCGTCGTCACCTTGCATGATAAAATTTTGCGGTCTTCACTTTTCAAATCTATATCAAGTGCCCTATCAACTGAAAGTAAAGTAAAAAAATTCTTGGTCGAACATAGATTTTGTTAATGTGACCATAGGATATAATGCATAGGCAATGCCAAGGCAATACCTAGGCGGAACTTTGAACACCTAAGGCGTCGTCACCTTGCATGATAAAATTTTGCGGTCTTCACTTTTCAAATCTATATCAAGTGCCCTATCAACTGAAAGTAAAGTAAAAAAATTCTTGGTCGAACATAGATTTTGTTAATGTGACCATAGGATATAATGCATAGGCAATGCCAAGGCAATACCTAGGCGGAACTTTGAACACCTAAGGCGTCGTCACCTTGCATGATAAAATTTTGCGGTCTTCACTTTTCAAATCTTTATCAAGTGCCCTATCAACTGAAAGTAAAGTAAAAAAATTCTTGGTCGAACATAGATTTTGTTAATGTGACCATAGGCTATAATGCATAGGCAATGCCTAGGCAATACCTAGGCGGAACTTTGAACACCTAAGGCGTCGTCACCTTGCATGATAAAATTTTGCGGTCTTCACTTTTCAAATCTATATCAAGTGCCCTATCAACTGAAAGTAAAGTAAAAAAATTCTTGGTCGAACATAGATTTTGTTAATGTGACCATAGGATATAATGCATAGGCAATGCCAAGGCAATACCTAGGCGGAACTTTGAACACCTAAGGCGTCGTCACCTTGCATGATAAAATTTTGCGGTCTTCACTTTTCAAATCTATATCAAGTGCCCTATCAACTGAAAGTAAAGTAAAAAAATTCTTGGTCGAACATAGATTTTGTTAATGTGACCATAGGATATAATGCATAGGCAATGCCAAGGCAATACCTAGGCGGAACTTTGAACACCTAAGGCGTCGTTACCTTGCATGATAAAATTTTGCGGTCTTCACTTTTCAAATCTATATCAAGTGCCCTATCAACTGAAAGTAAAGTAAAAAAATTCTTGGTCGAACATAGATTTTGTTAATGTGACCATAGGATATAATGCATAGGCAATGCCAAGGCAATACCTAGGCGGAACTTTGAACACCTAAGGCGTCGTCACCTTGCATGATAAAATTTTGCGGTCTTCACTTTTCAAATCTATATCAAGTGCCCTATCAACTGAAAGTAAAGTAAAAAAATTCTTGGTCGAACATAGATTTTGTTAATGTGACCATAGGATATAATGCATAGGCAATGCCAAGGCAATACCTAGGCGGAACTTTGAACACCTAAGGCGTCGTCACCTTGCATGATAAAATTTTGCGGTCTTCACTTTTCAAATCTATATCAAGTGCCCTATCAACTGAAAGTAAAGTAAAAAAAATTATTGGTCGAACATAGATTTTGTTAATGTGACCATAGGCTATAATGCATAGGCAATGCCTAGGCAATACCTAGGCGGAACTTTGAACACCTAAGGCGTCGTCACCTTGCATGATAAAATTTTGCGGTCTTCACTTTTCAAATCTATATCAAGTGCCCTATCAACTGAAAGTAAAGTAAAAAAATTCTTGGTCGAACATAGATTTTGTTAATGTGACCATAGGCTATAATGCATAGGCAATGCCTAGGCAATACCTAGGCGGAACTTTGAACACCTAAGGCGTCGTCACCTTGCATGATAAAATTTTGCGGTCTTCACTTTTCAAATCTATATCAAGTGCCCTATCAACTGAAAGTAAAGTAAAAAAATTCTTGGTCGATCATAGATTTTGTTAATGTGACCATAGGATATAATGCATAGGCAATGCCAAGGCAATACCTAGGCGGAACTTTGAACACCTAAGGCGTCGTCACCTTGCATGATAAAATTTTGCGGTCTTCACTTTCCAAATCTATATCAAGTGCCCTATCAACTGAAAGTAAAGTAAAAAAATTATTGGTCGAACATAGATTTTGTTAATGTGACCATAGGCTATAATGCATAGGCAATGCCTAGGCAATACCTAGGCGGAACTTTGAACACCTAAGGCGTCGTCACCTTGCATGATAAAATTTTGCGGTCTTCACTTTTCAAATCTATATCAAGTGCCCTATCAACTGAAAGTAAAGTAAAAAAATTCTTGGTCGAACATAGATTTTGTTAATGTGACCATAGGATATAATGCATAGGCAATGCCAAGGCAATACCTAGGCGGAACTTTGAACACCTAAGGCGTCGTCACCTTGCATGATAAAATTTTGCGGTCTTCACTTTTCAAATCTATATCAAGTGCCCTATCAACTGAAAGTAAAGTAAAAAAAATTCTTGGTCGATCATAGATTTTGTTAATGTGACCATAGGCTATAATGCATAGGCAATGCCTAGGCAATACCTAGGCGGAACTTTGAACACCTAAGGCGTCGTCACCTTGCATGATAAAATTTTGCGGTCTTCACTTTTCAAATCTATATCAAGTGCCCTATCAACTGAAAGTAAAGTAAAAAAATTCTTGGTCGATCATAGATTTTGTTAATGTGACCATAGGATATAATGCATAGGCAATGCCAAGGCAATACCTAGGCGGAACTTTGAACACCTAAGGCGTCGTCACCTTGCATGATAAAATTTTGCGGTCTTCACTTTCCAAATCTATATCAAGTGCCCTATCAACTGAAAGTAAAGTAAAAAACTTATTGGTCGAACATAGATTTTGTTAATGTGACCATAGGCTATAATGCATAGGCAATGCCTAGGCAATACCTAGGCGGAACTTTGAACACCTAAGGCGTCGTCACCTTGCATGATAAAATTTTGCGGTCTTCACTTTTCAAATCTATATCAAGTGCCCTATCAACTGAAAGTAAAGTAAAAAAATTCTTGGTCGAACATAGATTTTGTTAATGTGACCATAGGATATAATGCATAGGCAATGCCAAGGCAATACCTAGGCGGAACTTTGAACACCTAAGGCGTCGTCACCTTGCATGATAAAATTTTGCGGTCTTCACTTTTCAAATCTATATCAAGTGCCCTATCAACTGAAAGTAAAGTAAAAAAATTCTTGGTCGAACATAGATTTTGTTAATGTGACCATAGGATATAATGCATAGGCAATGCCAAGGCAATACCTAGGCGGAACTTTGAACACCTAAGGCGTCGTCACCTTGCATGATAAAATTTTGCGGTCTTCACTTTTCAAATCTTTATCAAGTGCCCTATCAACTGAAAGTAAAGTAAAAAAATTCTTGGTCGAACATAGATTTTGTTAATGTGACCATAGGCTATAATGCATAGGCAATGCCTAGGCAATACCTAGGCGGAACTTTGAACACCTAAGGCGTCGTCACCTTGCATGATAAAATTTTGCGGTCTTCACTTTTCAAATCTATATCAAGTGCCCTATCAACTGAAAGTAAAGTAAAAAAATTCTTGGTCGATCATAGATTTTGTTAATGTGACCATAGGATATAATGCATAGGCAATGCCAAGGCAATACCTAGGCGGAACTTTGAACACCTAAGGCGTCGTCACCTTGCATGATAAAATTTTGCGGTCTTCACTTTTCAAATCTATATCAAGTGCCCTATCAACTGAAAGTAAAGTAAAAAAAATTCTTGGTCGATCATAGATTTTGTTAATGTGACCATAGGCTATAATGCATAGGCAATGCCTAGGCAATACCTAGGCGGAACTTTGAACACCTAAGGCGTCGTCACCTTGCATGATAAAATTTTGCGGTCTTCACTTTTCAAATCTATATCAAGTGCCCTATCAACTGAAAGTAAAGTAAAAAAATTCTTGGTCGATCATAGATTTTGTTAATGTGACCATAGGATATAATGCATAGGCAATGCCAAGGCAATACCTAGGCGGAACTTTGAACACCTAAGGCGTCGTCACCTTGCATGATAAAATTTTGCGGTCTTCACTTTCCAAATCTATATCAAGTGCCCTATCAACTGAAAGTAAAGTAAAAAACTTATTGGTCGAACATAGATTTTGTTAATGTGACCATAGGCTATAATGCATAGGCAATGCCTAGGCAATACCTAGGCGGAACTTTGAACACCTAAGGCGTCGTCACCTTGCATGATAAAATTTTGCGGTCTTCACTTTTCAAATCTATATCAAGTGCCCTATCAACTGAAAGTAAAGTAAAAAAATTCTTGGTCGAACATAGATTTTGTTAATGTGACCATAGGATATAATGCATAGGCAATGCCAAGGCAATACCTAGGCGGAACTTTGAACACCTAAGGCGTCGTCACCTTGCATGATAAAATTTTGCGGTCTTCACTTTTCAAATCTATATCAAGTGCCCTATCAACTGAAAGTAAAGTAAAAAAATTCTTGGTCGAACATAGATTTTGTTAATGTGACCATAGGATATAATGCATAGGCAATGCCAAGGCAATACCTAGGCGGAACTTTGAACACCTAAGGCGTCGTCACCTTGCATGATAAAATTTTGCGGTCTTCACTTTTCAAATCTTTATCAAGTGCCCTATCAACTGAAAGTAAAGTAAAAAAATTCTTGGTCGAACATAGATTTTGTTAATGTGACCATAGGCTATAATGCATAGGCAATGCCTAGGCAATACCTAGGCGGAACTTTGAACACCTAAGGCGTCGTCACCTTGCATGATAAAATTTTGCGGTCTTCACTTTTCAAATCTATATCAAGTGCCCTATCAACTGAAAGTAAAGTAAAAAAATTCTTGGTCGATCATAGATTTTGTTAATGTGACCATAGGATATAATGCATAGGCAATGCCAAGGCAATACCTAGGCGGAACTTTGAACACCTAAGGCGTCGTCACCTTGCATGATAAAATTTTGCGGTCTTCACTTTCCAAATCTATATCAAGTGCCCTATCAACTGAAAGTAAAGTAAAAAACTTATTGGTCGAACATAGATTTTGTTAATGTGACCATAGGCTATAATGCATAGGCAATGCCTAGGCAATACCTAGGCGGAACTTTGAACACCTAAGGCGTCGTCACCTTGCATGATAAAATTTTGCGGTCTTCACTTTTCAAATCTATATCAAGTGCCCTATCAACTGAAAGTAAAGTAAAAAAATTCTTGGTCGAACATAGATTTTGTTAATGTGACCATAGGATATAATGCATAGGCAATGCCAAGGCAATACCTAGGCGGAACTTTGAACACCTAAGGCGTCGTCACCTTGCATGATAAAATTTTGCGGTCTTCACTTTTCAAATCTATATCAAGTGCCCTATCAACTGAAAGTAAAGTAAAAAAATTCTTGGTCGAACATAGATTTTGTTAATGTGACCATAGGATATAATGCATAGGCAATGCCAAGGCAATACCTAGGCGGAACTTTGAACACCTAAGGCGTCGTCACCTTGCATGATAAAATTTTGCGGTCTTCACTTTTCAAATCTTTATCAAGTGCCCTATCAACTGAAAGTAAAGTAAAAAAATTCTTGGTCGAACATAGATTTTGTTAATGTGACCATAGGCTATAATGCATAGGCAATGCCTAGGCAATACCTAGGCGGAACTTTGAACACCTAAGGCGTCGTCACCTTGCATGATAAAATTTTGCGGTCTTCACTTTTCAAATCTATATCAAGTGCCCTATCAACTGAAAGTAAAGTAAAAAAATTCTTGGTCGATCATAGATTTTGTTAATGTGACCATAGGATATAATGCATAGGCAATGCCAAGGCAATACCTAGGCGGAACTTTGAACACCTAAGGCGTCGTCACCTTGCATGATAAAATTTTGCGGTCTTCACTTTCCAAATCTATATCAAGTGCCCTATCAACTGAAAGTAAAGTAAAAAACTTATTGGTCGAACATAGATTTTGTTAATGTGACCATAGGCTATAATGCATAGGCAATGCCTAGGCAATACCTAGGCGGAACTTTGAACACCTAAGGCGTCGTCACCTTGCATGATAAAATTTTGCGGTCTTCACTTTTCAAATCTATATCAAGTGCCCTATCAACTGAAAGTAAAGTAAAAAAATTCTTGGTCGAACATAGATTTTGTTAATGTGACCATAGGATATAATGCATAGGCAATGCAAAGGCAATACCTAGGCGGAACTTTGAACACCTAAGGCGTCGTCACCTTGCATGATAAAATTTTGCGGTCTTCACTTTTCAAATCTATATCAAGTGCCCTATCAACTGAAAGTAAAGTAAAAAAATTCTTGGTCGAACATAGATTTTGTTAATGTGACCATAGGATATAATGCATAGGCAATGCCAAGGCAATACCTAGGCGGAACTTTGAACACCTAAGGCGTCGTCACCTTGCATGATAAAATTTTGCGGTCTTCACTTTTCAAATCTTTATCAAGTGCCCTATCAACTGAAAGTAAAGTAAAAAAATTCTTGGTCGAACATAGATTTTGTTAATGTGACCATAGGCTATAATGCATAGGCAATGCCTAGGCAATACCTAGGCGGAACTTTGAACACCTAAGGCGTCGTCACCTTGCATGATAAAATTTTGCGGTCTTCACTTTTCAAATCTATATCAAGTGCCCTATCAACTGAAAGTAAAGTAAAAAAATTCTTGGTCGAACATAGATTTTGTTAATGTGACCATAGGCTATAATGCATAGGCAATGCCTAGGCAATACCTAGGCGGAACTTTGAACACCTAAGGCGTCGTCACCTTGCATGATAAAATTTTGCGGTCTTCACTTTTCAAATCTATATCAAGTGCCCTATCAACTGAAAGTAAAGTAAAAAAATTCTTGGTCGATCATAGATTTTGTTAATGTGACCATAGGATATAATGCATAGGCAATGCCAAGGCAATACCTAGGCGGAACTTTGAACACCTAAGGCGTCGTCACCTTGCATGATAAAATTTTGCGGTCTTCACTTTCCAAATCTATATCAAGTGCCCTATCAACTGAAAGTAAAGTAAAAAAATTATTGGTCGAACATAGATTTTGTTAATGTGACCATAGGCTATAATGCATAGGCAATGCCTAGGCAATACCTAGGCGGAACTTTGAACACCTAAGGCGTCGTCACCTTGCATGATAAAATTTTGCGGTCTTCACTTTCCAAATCTATATCAAGTGCCCTATCAACTGAAAGTAAAGTAAAAAAATTCTTGGTCGATCATAGATTTTGTTAATGTGACCATAGGATATAATGCATAGGCAATGCCAAGGCAATACCTAGGCGGAACTTTGAACACCTAAGGCGTCGTCACCTTGCATGATAAAATTTTGCGGTCTTCACTTTCCAAATCTATATCAAGTGCCCTATCAACTGAAAGTAAAGTAAAAAAATTATTGGTCGAACATAGATTTTGTTAATGTGACCATAGGCTATAATGCATAGGCAATGCCTAGGCAATACCTAGGCGGAACTTTGAACACCTAAGGCGTCGTCACCTTGCATGATAAAATTTTGCGGTCTTCACTTTTCAAATCTATATCAAGTGCCCTATCAACTGAAAGTAAAGTAAAAAAATTCTTGGTCGAACATAGATTTTGTTAATGTGACCATAGGATATAATGCATAGGCAATGCCAAGGCAATACCTAGGCGGAACTTTGAACACCTAAGGCGTCGTCACCTTGCATGATAAAATTTTGCGGTCTTCACTTTTCAAATCTATATCAAGTGCCCTATCAACTGAAAGTAAAGTTAAAAAATTCTTGGTCGAACATAGATTTTGTTAATGTGACCATAGGATATAATGCATAGGCAATGCCAAGGCAATACCTAGGCGGAACTTTGAACACCTAAGGCGTCGTCACCTTGCATGATAAAATTTTGCGGTCTTCACTTTTCAAATCTATATCAAGTGCCCTATCAACTGAAAGTAAAGTAAAAAAATTCTTGGTCGAACATAGATTTTGTTAATGTGACCATAGGCTATAATGCATAGGCAATGCCTAGGCAATACCTAGGCGGAACTTTGAACACCTAAGGCGTCGTCACCTTGCATGATAAAATTTTGCGGTCTTCACTTTTCAAATCTATATCAAGTGCCCTATCAACTGAAAGTAAAGTAAAAAAATTCTTGGTCGATCATAGATTTTGTTAATGTGACCATAGGATATAATGCATAGGCAATGCCAAGGCAATACCTAGGCGGAACTTTGAACACCTAAGGCGTCGTCACCTTGCATGATAAAATTTTGCGGTCTTCACTTTCCAAATCTATATCAAGTGCCCTATCAACTGAAAGTAAAGTAAAAAAATTATTGGTCGAACATAGATTTTGTTAATGTGACCATAGGTTATAATGCATAGGCAATGCCTAGGCAATACCTAGGCGGAACTTTGAACACCTAAGGCGTCGTCACCTTGCATGATAAAATTTTGCGGTCTTCACTTTTCAAATCTATATCAAGTGCCCTATCAACTGAAAGTAAAGTAAAAAAATTCTTGGTCGAACATAGATTTTGTTAATGTGACCATAGGTATATAATGCATAGGCAATGCCAAGGCAATACCTAGGCGGAACTTTGAACACCTAAGGCGTCGTCACCTTGCATGATAAAATTTTGCGGTCTTCACTTTTCAAATCTATATCAAGTGCCCTATCAACTGAAAGTAAAGTAAAAAAATTCTTGGTCGAACATAGATTTTGTTAATGTGACCATAGGATATAATGCATAGGCAATGCCAAGGCAATACCTAGGCGGAACTTTGAACACCTAAGGCGTCGTCACCTTGCATGATAAAATTTTGCGGTCTTCACTTTTCAAATCTATATCAAGTGCCCTATCAACTGAAAGTAAAGTAAAAAAATTCTTGGTCGAACATAGATTTTGTTAATGTGACCATAGGTTATAATGCATAGGCAATGCCAAGGCAATACCTAGGCGGAACTTTGAACACCTAAGGCGTCGTCACCTTGCATGATAAAATTTTGCGGTCTTCACTTTTCAAATCTATATCAAGTGCCCTATCAACTGAAAGTAAAGTAAAAAAAATTCTTGGTCGATCATAGATTTTGTTAATGTGACCATAGGCTATAATGCATAGGCAATGCCTAGGCAATACCTAGGCGGAACTTTGAACACCTAAGGCGTCGTCACCTTGCATGATAAAATTTTGCGGTCTTCACTTTTCAAATCTATATCAAGTGCCCTATCAACTGAAAGTAAAGTAAAAAAATTCTTGGTCGATCATAGATTTTGTTAATGTGACCATAGGATATAATGCATAGGCAATGCCAAGGCAATACCTAGGCGGAACTTTGAACACCTAAGGCGTCGTCACCTTGCATGATAAAATTTTGCGGTCTTCACTTTCCAAATCTATATCAAGTGCCCTATAACTGAAAGTAAAGTAAAAAAATTATTGGTCGAACATAGATTTTGTTAATGTGACCATAGGCTATAATGCATAGGCAATGCCTAGGCAATACCTAGGCGGAACTTTGAACACCTAAGGCGTCGTCACCTTGCATGATAAAATTTTGCGGTCTTCACTTTTCAAATCTATATCAAGTGCCCTATCAACTGAAAGTAAAGTAAAAAAATTCTTGGTCGAACATAGATTTTGTTAATGTGACCATAGGCTATAATGCATAGGCAATGCCAAGGCAATACCTAGGCGGAACTTTGAACACCTAAGGCGTCGTCACCTTGCATGATAAAATTTTGCGGTCTTCACTTTTCAAATCTATATCAAGTGCCCTATCAACTGAAAGTAAAGTAAAAAAATTCTTGGTCGAACATAGATTTTGTTAATGTGACCATAGGCTATAATGCATAGGCAATGCCTAGGCAATACCTAGGCGGAACTTTGAACACCTAAGGCGTCGTCACCTTGCATGATAAAATTTTGCGGTCTTCACTTTTCAAATCTATATCAAGTGCCCTATCAACTGAAAGTAAAGTAAAAAAATTCTTGGTCGAACATAGATTTTGTTAATGTGACCATAGGATATAATGCATAGGCAATGCCAAGGCAATACCTAGGCGGAACTTTGAACACCTAAGGCGTCGTCACCTTGCATGATAAAATTTTGCGGTCTTCACTTTTCAAATCTATATCAAGTGCCCTATCAACTGAAAGTAAAGTAAAAAAATTCTTGGTCGATCATAGATTTTGTTAATGTGACCATAGGATATAATGCATAGGCAATGCCAAGGCAATACCTAGGCGGAACTTTGAACACCTAAGGCGTCGTCACCTTGCATGATAAAATTTTGCGGTCTTCACTTTCCAAATCTATATCAAGTGCCCTATCAACTGAAAGTAAAGTAAAAAAATTATTGGTCGAACATAGATTTTGTTAATGTGACCATAGGCTATAATGCATAGGCAATGCCTAGGCAATACCTAGGCGGAACTTTGAACACCTAAGGCGTCGTCACCTTGCATGATAAAATTTTGCGGTCTTCACTTTTCAAATCTATATCAAGTGCCCTATCAACTGAAAGTAAAGTAAAAAAATTCTTGGTCGAACATAGATTTTGTTAATGTGACCATAGGCTATAATGCATAGGCAATGCCTAGGCAATACCTAGGCGGAACTTTGAACACCTAAGGCGTCGTCACCTTGCATGATAAAATTTTGCGGTCTTCACTTTTCAAATCTATATCAAGTGCCCTATCAACTGAAAGTAAAGTAAAAAAATTCTTGGTCGATCATAGATTTTGTTAATGTGACCATAGGATATAATGCATAGGCAATGCCAAGGCAATACCTAGGCGGAACTTTGAACACCTAAGGCGTCGTCACCTTGCATGATAAAATTTTGCGGTCTTCACTTTTCAAATCTATATCAAGTGCCCTATCAACTGAAAGTAAAGTAAAAAAATTATTGGTCGAACATAGATTTTGTTAATGTGACCATAGGCTATAATGCATAGGCAATGCCTAGGCAATACCTAGGCGGAACTTTGAACACCTAAGGCGTCGTCACCTTGCATGATAAAATTTTGCGGTCTTCACTTTTCAAATCTATATCAAGTGCCCTATCAACTGAAAGTAAAGTAAAAAAATTCTTGGTCGATCATAGATTTTGTTAATGTGACCATAGGATATAATGCATAGGCAATGCCAAGGCAATACCTAGGCGGAACTTTGAACACCTAAGGCGTCGTCACCTTGCATGATAAAATTTTGCGGTCTTCACTTTCCAAATCTATATCAAGTGCCCTATCAACTGAAAGTAAAGTAAAAAAATTATTGGTCGAACATAGATTTTGTTAATGTGACCATAGGCTATAATGCATAGGCAATGCCTAGGCAATACCTAGGCGGAACTTTGAACACCTAAGGCGTCGTCACCTTGCATGATAAAATTTTGCGGTCTTCACTTTTCAAATCTATATCAAGTGCCCTATCAACTGAAAGTAAAGTAAAAAAATTCTTGGTCGAACATAGATTTTGTTAATGTGACCATAGGCTATAATGCATAGGCAATGCCTAGGCAATACCTAGGCGGAACTTTGAACACCTAAGGCGTCGTCACCTTGCATGATAAAATTTTGCGGTCTTCACTTTTCAAATCTATATCAAGTGCCCTATCAACTGAAAGTAAAGTAAAAAAATTCTTGGTCGAACATAGATTTTGTTAATGTGACCATAGGATATAATGCATAGGCAATGCCAAGGCAATACCTAGGCGGAACTTTGAACACCTAAGGCGTCGTCACCTTGCATGATAAAATTTTGCGGTCTTCACTTTCCAAATCTATATCAAGTGCCCTATCAACTGAAAGTAAAGTAAAAAAATTATTGGTCGAACATAGATTTTGTTAATGTGACCATAGGATATAATGCATAGGCAATGCCAAGGCAATACCTAGGCGGAACTTTGAACACCTAAGGCGTCGTCACCTTGCATGATAAAATTTTGCGGTCTTCACTTTTCAAATCTATATCAAGTGCCCTATCAACTGAAAGTAAAGTAAAAAAATTCTTGGTCGAACATAGATTCTGTTAATGTGACCATAGGATATAATGCATAGGCAATGCCAAGGCAATACCTAGGCGGAACTTTGAACACCTAAGGCGTCGTCACCTTGCATGATAAAATTTTGCGGTCTTCACTTTTCAAATCTATATCAAGTGCCCTATCAACTGAAAGTAAAGTAAAAAAATTATTGGTCGAACATAGATTTTGTTAATGTGACCATAGGCTATAATGCATAGGCAATGCCTAGGCAATACCTAGGCGGAACTTTGAACACCTAAGGCGTCGTCACCTTGCATGATAAAATTTTGCGGTCTTCACTTTTCAAATCTATATCAAGTGCCCTATCAACTGAAAGTAAAGTAAAAAAATTCTTGGTCGATCATAGATTTTGTTAATGTGACCATAGGATATAATGCATAGGCAATGCCAAGGCAATACCTAGGCGGAACTTTGAACACCTAAGGCGTCGTCACCTTGCATGATAAAATTTTGCGGTCTTCACTTTCCAAATCTATATCAAGTGCCCTATCAACTGAAAGTAAAGTAAAAAAATTATTGGTCGAACATAGATTTTGTTAATGTGACCATAGGCTATAATGCATAGGCAATGCCTAGGCAATACCTAGGCGGAACTTTGAACACCTAAGGCGTCGTCACCTTGCATGATAAAATTTTGCGGTCTTCACTTTTCAAATCTATATCAAGTGCCCTATCAACTGAAAGTAAAGTAAAAAAATTCTTGGTCGAACATAGATTTTGTTAATGTGACCATAGGCTATAATGCATAGGCAATGCCTAGGCAATACCTAGGCGGAACTTTGAACACCTAAGGCGTCGTCACCTTGCATGATAAAATTTTGCGGTCTTCACTTTTCAAATCTATATCAAGTGCCCTATCAACTGAAAGTAAAGTAAAAAAATTCTTGGTCGATCATAGATTTTGTTAATGTGACCATAGGATATAATGCATAGGCAATGCCAAGGCAATACCTAGGCGGAACTTTGAACACCTAAGGCGTCGTCACCTTGCATGATAAAATTTTGCGGTCTTCACTTTTCAAATCTATATCAAGTGCCCTATCAACTGAAAGTAAAGTAAAAAAATTATTGGTCGAACATAGATTTTGTTAATGTGACCATAGGCTATAATGCATAGGCAATGCCTAGGCAATACCTAGGCGGAACTTTGAACACCTAAGGCGTCGTCACCTTGCATGATAAAATTTTGCGGTCTTCACTTTTCAAATCTATATCAAGTGCCCTATCAACTGAAAGTAAAGTAAAAAAATTCTTGGTCGAACATAGATTTTGTTAATGTGACCATAGGATATAATGCATAGGCAATGCCAAGGCAATACCTAGGCGGAACTTTGAACACCTAAGGCGTCGTCACCTTGCATGATAAAATTTTGCGGTCTTCACTTTTCAAATCTATATCAAGTGCCCTATCAACTGAAAGTAAAGTAAAAAAATTCTTGGTCGAACATAGATTCTGTTAATGTGACCATAGGATATAATGCATAGGCAATGCCAAGGCAATACCTAGGTGGAACTTTGAACACCTAAGGCGTCGTCACCTTGCATGATAAAATTTTGCGGTCTTCACTTTTCAAATCTATATCAAGTGCCCTATCAACTGAAAGTAAAGTAAAAAAATTCTTGGTCGAACATAGATTTTGTTAATGTGACCATAGGCTATAATGCATAGGCAATGCCTAGGCAATACCTAGGCGGAACTTTGAACACCTAAGGCGTCGTCACCTTGCATGATAAAATTTTGCGGTCTTCACTTTTCAAATCTATATCAAGTGCCCTATCAACTGAAAGTAAAGTAAAAAAATTCTTGGTCGATCATAGATTTTGTTAATGTGACCATAGGATATAATGCATAGGCAATGCCAAGGCAATACCTAGGCGGAACTTTGAACACCTAAGGCGTCGTCACCTTGCATGATAAAATTTTGCGGTCTTCACTTTCCAAATCTATATCAAGTGCCCTATCAACTGAAAGTAAAGTAAAAAAATTATTGGTCGAACATAGATTTTGTTAATGTGACCATAGGCTATAATGCATAGGCAATGCCTAGGCAATACCTAGGCGGAACTTTGAACACCTAAGGCGTCGTCACCTTGCATGATAAAATTTTGCGGTCTTCACTTTTCAAATCTATATCAAGTGCCCTATCAACTGAAAGTAAAGTAAAAAAATTCTTGGTCGAACATAGATTTTGTTAATGTGACCATAGGCTATAATGCATAGGCAATGCCTAGGCAATACCTAGGCGGAACTTTGAACACCTAAGGCGTCGTCACCTTGCATGATAAAATTTTGCGGTCTTCACTTTTCAAATCTATAACAAGTGCCCTATCAACTGAAAGTAAAGTAAAAAAAATTCTTGGTCGATCATAGATTTTGTTAATGTGACCATAGGCTATAATGCATAGGCAATGCCTAGGCAATACCTAGGCGGAACTTTGAACACCTAAGGCGTCGTCACCTTGCATGATAAAATTTTGCGGTCTTCACTTTTCAAATCTATATCAAGTGCCCTATCAACTGAAAGTAAAGTAAAAAAATTCTTGGTCGATCATAGATTTTGTTAATGTGACCATAGGATATAATGCATAGGCAATGCCAAGGCAATACCTAGGCGGAACTTTGAACACCTAAGGCGTCGTCACCTTGCATGATAAAATTTTGCGGTCTTCACTTTCCAAATCTATATCAAGTGCCCTATCAACTGAAAGTAAAGTAAAAAAATTCTTGGTCGAACATAGATTCTGTTAATGTGACCATAGGATATAATGCATAGGCAATGCCAAGGCAATACCTAGGCGGAACTTTGAACACCTAAGGCGTCGTCACCTTGCATGATAAAATTTTGCGGTCTTCACTTTTCAAATCTATATCAAGTGCCCTATCAACTGAAAGTAAAGTAAAAAAATTCTTGGTCGAACATAGATTTTGTTAATGTGACCATAGGCTATAATGCATAGGCAATGCCTAGGCAATACCTAGGCGGAACTTTGAACACCTAAGGCGTCGTCACCTTGCATGATAAAATTTTGCGGTCTTCACTTTTCAAATCTATATCAAGTGCCCTATCAACTGAAAGTAAAGTAAAAAAATTCTTGGTCGATCATAGATTTTGTTAATGTGACCATAGGATATAATGCATAGGCAATGCCAAGGCAATACCTAGGCGGAACTTTGAACACCTAAGGCGTCGTCACCTTGCATGATAAAATTTTGCGGTCTTCACTTTCCAAATCTATATCAAGTGCCCTATCAACTGAAAGTAAAGTAAAAAAATTATTGGTCGAACATAGATTTTGTTAATGTGACCATAGGCTATAATGCATAGGCAATGCCTAGGCAATACCTAGGCGGAACTTTGAACACCTAAGGCGTCGTCACCTTGCATGATAAAATTTTGCGGTCTTCACTTTTCAAATCTATATCAAGTGCCCTATCAACTGAAAGTAAAGTAAAAAAATTCTTGGTCGAACATAGATTTTGTTAATGTGACCATAGGCTATAATGCATAGGCAATGCCTAGGCAATACCTAGGCGGAACTTTGAACACCTAAGGCGTCGTCACCTTGCATGATAAAATTTTGCGGTCTTCACTTTTCAAATCTATATCAAGTGCCCTATCAACTGAAAGTAAAGTAAAAAAATTCTTGGTCGAACATAGATTTTGTTAATGTGACCATAGGATATAATGCATAGGCAATGCCAAGGCAATACCTAGGCGGAACTTTGAACACCTAAGGCGTCGTCACCTTGCATGATAAAATTTTGCGGTCTTCACTTTTCAAATCTATATCAAGTGCCCTATCAACTGAAAGTAAAGTAAAAAAATTCTTGGTCGAACATAGATTTTGTTAATGTGACCATAGGATATAATGCATAGGCAATGCCAAGGCAATACCTAGGCGGAACTTTGAACACCTAAGGCGTCGTCACCTTGCATGATAAAATTTTGCGGTCTTCACTTTTCAAATCTATATCAAGTGCCCTATCAACTGAAAGTAAAGTAAAAAAATTCTTGGTCGAACATAGATTTTGTTAATGTGACCATAGGATATAATGCATAGGCAATGCCAAGGCAATACCTAGGCGGAACTTTGAACACCTAAGGCGTCGTCACCTTGCATGATAAAATTTTGCGGTCTTCACTTTTCAAATCTATATCAAGTGCCCTATCAACTGAAAGTAAAGTAAAAAAATTCTTGGTCGAACATAGATTCTGTTAATGTGACCATAGGATATAATGCATAGGCAATGCCTAGGCAATACCTAGGCGGAACTTTGAACACCTAAGGCGTCGTCACCTTGCATGATAAAATTTTGCGGTCTTCACTTTTCAAATCTATATCAAGTGCCCTATCAACTGAAAGTAAAGTAAAAAAATTATTGGTCGAACATAGATTTTGTTAATGTGACCATAGGCTATAATGCATAGGCAATGCCTAGGCAATACCTAGGCGGAACTTTGAACACCTAAGGCGTCGTCACCTTGCATGATAAAATTTTGCGGTCTTCACTTTTCAAATCTATATCAAGTGCCCTATCAACTGAAAGTAAAGTAAAAAAATTCTTGGTCGAACATAGATTTTGTTAATGTGACCATAGGATATAATGCATAGGCAATGCCAAGGCAATACCTAGGCGGAACTTTGAACACCTAAGGCGTCGTCACCTTGCATGATAAAATTTTGCGGTCTTCACTTTTCAAATCTATATCAAGTGCCCTATCAACTGAAAGTAAAGTAAAAAAATTCTTGGTCGATCATAGATTTTGTTAATGTGACCATAGGATATAATGCATAGGCAATGCCAAGGCAATACCTAGGCGGAACTTTGAACACCTAAGGCGTCGTCACCTTGCATGATAAAATTTTGCGGTCTTCACTTTTCAAATCTATATCAAGTGCCCTATCAACTGAAAGTAAAGTAAAAAAATTATTGGTCGAACATAGATTTTGTTAATGTGACCATAGGCTATAATGCATAGGCAATGCCTAGGCAATACCTAGGCGGAACTTTGAACACCTAAGGCGTCGTCACCTTGCATGATAAAATTTTGCGGTCTTCACTTTTCAAATCTATATCAAGTGCCCTATCAACTGAAAGTAAAGTAAAAAAATTCTTGGTCGAACATAGATTTTGTTAATGTGACCATAGGATATAATGCATAGGCAATGCCAAGGCAATACCTAGGCGGAACTTTGAACACCTAAGGCGTCGTCACCTTGCATGATAAAATTTTGCGGTCTTCACTTTCCAAATCTATATCAAGTGCCCTATCAACTGAAAGTAAAGTAAAAAAATTATTGGTCGAACATAGATTTTGTTAATGTGACCATAGGCTATAATGCATAGGCAATGCCTAGGCAATACCTAGGCGGAACTTTGAACACCTAAGGCGTCGTCACCTTGCATGATAAAATTTTGCGGTCTTCACTTTTCACATCTATATCAAGTGCCCTATCAACTGAAAGTAAAGTAAAAAAATTCTTGGTCGATCATAGATTTTGTTAATGTGACCATAGGATATAATGCATAGGCAATGCCAAGGCAATACCTAGGCGGAACTTTGAACACCTAAGGCGTCGTCACCTTGCATGATAAAATTTTGCGGTCTTCACTTTCCAAATCTATATCAAGTGCCCTATCAACTGAAAGTAAAGTAAAAAAATTATTGGTCGAACATAGATTTTGTTAATGTGACCATAGGCTATAATGCATAGGCAATGCCTAGGCAATACCTAGGCGGAACTTTGAACACCTAAGGCGTCGTCACCTTGCATGATAAAATTTTGCGGTCTTCACTTTTCAAATCTATATCAAGTGCCCTATCAACTGAAAGTAAAGTAAAAAAATTCTTGGTCGAACATAGATTTTGTTAATGTGACCATAGGATATAATGCATAGGCAATGCCAAGGCAATACCTAGGCGGAACTTTGAACACCTAAGGCGTCGTCACCTTGCATGATAAAATTTTGCGGTCTTCACTTTTCAAATCTATATCAAGTGCCCTATCAACTGAAAGTAAAGTAAAAAAATTCTTGGTCGAACATAGATTTTGTTAATGTGACCATAGGATATAATGCATAGGCAATGCCAAGGCAATACCTAGGCGGAACTTTGAACACCTAAGGCGTCGTCACCTTGCATGATAAAATTTTGCGGTCTTCACTTTTCAAATCTATATCAAGTGCCCTATCAACTGAAAGTAAAGTAAAAAAATTCTTGGTCGAACATAGATTTTGTTAATGTGACCATAGGCTATAATGCATAGGCAATGCCTAGGCAATACCTAGGCGGAACTTTGAACACCTAAGGCGTCGTCACCTTGCATGATAAAATTTTGCGGTCTTCACTTTTCAAATCTATATCAAGTGCCCTATCAACTGAAAGTAAAGTAAAAAAATTCTTGGTCGATCATAGATTTTGTTAATGTGACCATAGGATATAATGCATAGGCAATGCCAAGGCAATACCTAGGCGGAACTTTGAACACCTAAGGCGTCGTCACCTTGCATGATAAAATTTTGCGGTCTTCACTTTCCAAATCTATATCAAGTGCCCTATCAACTGAAAGTAAAGTAAAAAAATTATTGGTCGAACATAGATTTTGTTAATGTGACCATAGGCTATAATGCATAGGCAATGCCTAGGCAATACCTAGGCGGAACTTTGAACACCTAAGGCGTCGTCACCTTGCATGATAAAATTTTGCGGTCTTCACTTTTCAAATCTATATCAAGTGCCCTATCAACTGAAAGTAAAGTAAAAAAATTATTGGTCGAACATAGATTTTGTTAATGTGACCATAGGATATAATGCATAGGCAATGCCAAGGCAATACCTAGGCGGAACTTTGAACACCTAAGGCGTCGTCACCTTGCATGATAAAATTTTGCGGTCTTCACTTTTCAAATCTATATCAAGTGCCCTATCAACTGAAAGTAAAGTAAAAAAAATTCTTGGTCGAACATAGATTCTGTTAATGTGACCATAGGATATAATGCATAGGCAATGCCAAGGCAATACCTAGGCGGAACTTTGAACACCTAAGGCGTCGTCACCTTGCATGATAAAATTTTGCGGTCTTCACTTTTCAAATCTATATCAAGTGCCCTATCAACTGAAAGTAAAGTAAAAAAATTCTTGGTCGAACATAGATTTTGTTAATGTGACCATAGGCTATAATGCATAGGCAATGCCTAGGCAATACCTAGGCGGAACTTTGAACACCTAAGGCGTCGTCACCTTGCATGATAAAATTTTGCGGTCTTCACTTTTCAAATCTATATCAAGTGCCCTATCAACTGAAAGTAAAGTAAAAAAATTCTTGGTCGATCATAGATTTTGTTAATGTGACCATAGGCTATAATGCATAGGCAATGCCAAGGCAATACCTAGGCGGAACTTTGAACACCTAAGGCGTCGTCACCTTGCATGATAAAATTTTGCGGTCTTCACTTTCCAAATCTATATCAAGTGCCCTATCAACTGAAAGTAAAGTAAAAAAATTATTGGTCGAACATAGATTTTGTTAATGTGACCATAGGCTATAATGCATAGGCAATGCCTAGGCAATACCTAGGCGGAACTTTGAACACCTAAGGCGTCGTCACCTTGCATGATAAAATTTTGCGGTCTTCACTTTTCAAATCTATATCAAGTGCCCTATCAACTGAAAGTAAAGTAAAAAAATTCTTGGTCGAACATAGATTTTGTTAATGTGACCATAGGATATAATGCATAGGCAATGCCAAGGCAATACCTAGGCGGAACTTTGAACACCTAAGGCGTCGTCACCTTGCATGATAAAATTTTGCGGTCTTCACTTTTCAAATCTATATCAAGTGCCCTATCAACTGAAAGTAAAGTAAAAAAATTCTTGGTCGAACATAGATTTTGTTAATGTGACCATAGGCTATAATGCATAGGCAATGCCTAGGCAATACCTAGGCGGAACTTTGAACACCTAAGGCGTCGTCACCTTGCATGATAAAATTTTGCGGTCTTCACTTTTCAAATCTATATCAAGTGCCCTATCAACTGAAAGTAAAGTAAACAAATTCTTGGTCGATCATAGATTTTGTTAATGTGACCATAGGATATAATGCATAGGCAATGCCTAGGCAATACCTAGGCGGAACTTTGAACACCTAAGGCGTCGTCACCTTGCATGATAAAATTTTGCGGTCTTCACTTTCCAAATCTATATCAAGTGCCCTATCAACTGAAAGTAAAGTAAAAAAATTATTGGTCGAACATAGATTTTGTTAATGTGACCATAGGCTATAATGCATAGGCAATGCCTAGGCAATACCTAGGCGGAACTTTGAACACCTAAGGCGTCGTCACCTTGCATGATAAAATTTTGCGGTCTTCACTTTTCAAATCTATATCAAGTGCCCTATCAACTGAAAGTAAAGTAAAAAAATTCTTGGTCGAACATAGATTTTGTTAATGTGACCATAGGATATAATGCATAGGCAATGCCAAGGCAATACCTAGGCGGAACTTTGAACACCTAAGGCGTCGTCACCTTGCATGATAAAATTTTGCGGTCTTCACTTTTCAAATCTATATCAAGTGCCCTATCAACTGAAAGTAAAGTAAAAAAATTCTTGGTCGAACATAGATTTTGTTAATGTGACCATAGGATATAATGCATAGGCAATGCCAAGGCAATACCTAGGCGGAACTTTGAACACCTAAGGCGTCGTCACCTTGCATGATAAAATTTTGCGGTCTTCACTTTTCAAATCTATATCAAGTGCCCTATCAACTGAAAGTAAAGTAAAAAAATTCTTGGTCGAACATAGATTTTGTTAATGTGACCATAGGCTATAATGCATAGGCAATGCCTAGGCAATACCTAGGCGGAACTTTGAACACCTAAGGCGTCGTCACCTTGCATGATAAAATTTTGCGGTCTTCACTTTTCAAATCTATATCAAGTGCCCTATCAACTGAAAGTAAAGTAAAAAAATTATTGGTCGATCATAGATTTTGTTAATGTGACCATAGGATATAATGCATAGGCAATGCCAAGGCAATACCTAGGCGGAACTTTGAACACCTAAGGCGTCGTCACCTTGCATGATAAAATTTTGCGGTCTTCACTTTCCAAATCTATATCAAGTGCCCTATCAACTGAAAGTAAAGTAAAAAAATTATTGGTCGAACATAGATTTTGTTAATGTGACCATAGGCTATAATGCATAGGCAATGCCTAGGCAATACCTAGGCGGAACTTTGAACACCTAAGGCGTCGTCACCTTGCATGATAAAATTTTGCGGTCTTCACTTTTCAAATCTATATCAAGTGCCCTATCAACTGAAAGTAAAGTAAAAAAATTCTTGGTCGAACATAGATTTTGTTAATGTGACCATAGGATATAATGCATAGGCAATGCCAAGGCAATACCTAGGCGGAACTTTGAACACCTAAGGCGTCGTCACCTTGCATGATAAAATTTTGCGGTCTTCACTTTTCAAATCTATATCAAGTGCCCTATCAACTGAAAGTAAAGTAAAAAAATTCTTGGTCGAACATAGATTTTGTTAATGTGACCATAGGCTATAATGCATAGGCAATGCCTAGGCAATACCTAGGCGGAACTTTGAACACCTAAGGCGTCGTCACCTTGCATGATAAAATTTTGCGGTCTTCACTTTTCAAATCTATATCAAGTGCCCTATCAACTGAAAGTAAAGTAAAAAAATTCTTGGTCGAACATAGATTTTGTTAATGTGACCATAGGATATAATGCATAGGCAATGCCAAGGCAATACCTAGGCGGAACTTTGAACACCTAAGGCGTCGTCACCTTGCATGATAAAATTTTGCGGTCTTCACTTTTCAAATCTATATCAAGTGCCCTATCAACTGAAAGTAAAGTAAAAAAATTCTTGGTCGAACATAGATTTTGTTAATGTGACCATAGGATATAATGCATAGGCAATGCCTAGGCAATACCTAGGCGGAACTTTGAACACCTAAGGCGTCGTCACCTTGCATGATAAAATTTTGCGGTCTTCACTTTTCAAATCTATATCAAGTGCCCTATCAACTGAAAGTAAAGTAAAAAAATTCTTGGTCGATCATAGATTTTGTTAATGTGACCATAGGATATAATGCATAGGCAATGCCAAGGCAATACCTAGGCGGAACTTTGAACACCTAAGGCGTCGTCACCTTGCATGATAAAATTTTGCGGTCTTCACTTTCCAAATCTATATCAAGTGCCCTATCAACTGAAAGTAAAGTAAAAAAATTATTGGTCGAACATAGATTTTGTTAATGTGACCATAGGCTATAATGCATAGGCAATGCCTAGGCAATACCTAGGCGGAACTTTGAACACCTAAGGCGTCGTCACCTTGCATGATAAAATTTTGCGGTCTTCACTTTTCAAATCTATATCAAGTGCCCTATCAACTGAAAGTAAAGTAAAAAAATTCTTGGTCGAACATAGATTTTGTTAATGTGACCATAGGCTATAATGCATAGGCAATGCCTAGGCAATACCTAGGTGGAACTTTGAACACCTAAGGCGTCGTCACCTTGCATGATAAAATTTTGCGGTCTTCACTTTTCAAATCTATATCAAGTGCCCTATCAACTGAAAGTAAAGTAAAAAAATTCTTGGTCGATCATAGATTTTGTTAATGTGACCATAGGATATAATGCATAGGCAATGCCAAGGCAATACCTAGGCGGAACTTTGAACACCTAAGGCGTCGTCACCTTGCATGATAAAATTTTGCGGTCTTCACTTTCCAAATCTATATCAAGTGCCCTATCAACTGAAAGTAAAGTAAAAAAATTATTGGTCGAACATAGATTTTGTTAATGTGACCATAGGCTATAATGCATAGGCAAAGCCTAGGCAATACCTAGGCGGAACTTTGAACACCTAAGGCGTCGTCACCTTGCATGATAAAATTTTGCGGTCTTCACTTTTCAAATCTATATCAAGTGCCCTATCAACTGAAAGTAAAGTAAAAAAATTCTTGGTCGAACATAGATTTTGTTAATGTGACCATAGGATATTATGCATAGGCAATGCCAAGGCAATACCTAGGCGGAACTTTGAACACCTAAGGCGTCGTCACCTTGCATGATAAAATTTTGCGGTCTTCACTTTTCAAATCTATATCAAGTGCCCTATCAATTGAAAGTAAAGTAAAAAAATTCTTGGTCGAACATAGATTTTGTTAATGTGACCATAGGATATAATGCATAGGCAATGCCAAGGCAATACCTAGGCGGAACTTTGAACACCTAAGGCGTCGTCACCTTGCATGATAAAGTTTTGCGGTCTTCACTTTTCAAATCTATATCAAGTGCCCTATCAACTGAAAGTAAAGTAAAAAAATTATTGGTCGAACATAGATTTTGTTAATGTGACCATAGGCTATAATGCATAGGCAATGCCTAGGCAATACCTAGGCGGAACTTTGAACACCTAAGGCGTCGTCACCTTGCATGATAAAATTTTGCGGTCTTCACTTTTCAAATCTATATCAAGTGCCCTATCAACTGAAAGTAAAGTAAAACAATTCTTGGTCGAACATAGATTTTGTTAATGTGACCATAGGATATAATGCATAGGCAATGCCAAGGCAATACCTAGGCGGAACTTTGAACACCTAAGGCGTCGTCACCTTGCATGATAAAATTTTGCGGTCTTCACTTTTCAAATCTATATCAAGTGCCCTATCAATTGAAAGTAAAGTAAAAAAATTCTTGGTCGAACATAGATTTTGTTAATGTGACCATAGGATATAATGCATAGGCAATGCCAAGGCAATACCTAGGTGGAACTTTGAACACCTAAGGCGTCGTCACCTTGCATGATAAAATTTTGCGGTCTTCACTTTTCAAATCTATATCAAGTGCCCTATCAACTGAAAGTAAAGTAAAAAAATTATTGGTCGAACATAGATTTTGTTAATGTGACCATAGGCTATAATGCATAGGCAATGCCTAGGCAATACCTAGGCGGAACTTTGAACACCTAAGGCGTCGTCACCTTGCATGATAAAATTTTGCGGTCTTCACTTTCCAAATCTATATCAAGTGCCCTATCAACTGAAAGTAAAGTAAAAAAATTATTGGTCGAACATAGATTTTGTTAATGTGACCATAGGCTATAATGCATAGGCAATGCCTAGGCAATACCTAGGCGGAACTTTGAACGCCTAAGGCGTCGTCACCTTGCATGATAAAATTTTGCGGTCTTCACTTTTCAAATCTATATCAAGTGCCCTATCAACTGAAAGTAAAGTAAAAAAATTCTTGGTCGAACATAGATTTTGTTAATGTGACCATAGGATATAATGCATAGGCAATGCCAAGGCAATACCTAGGCGGAACTTTGAACACCTAAGGCGTCGTCACCTTGCATGATAAAATTTTGCGGTCTTCACTTTTCAAATCTATATCAAGTGCCCTATCAACTGAATGTAAAGTAAAAAAATTCTTGGTCGAACATAGATTTTGTTAATGTGACCATAGGATATAATGCATAGGCAATGCCAAGGCAATACCTAGGCGGAACTTTGAACACCAAAGGCGTCGTCACCTTGCATGATAAAATTTTGCGGTCTTCACTTTCCAAATCTATATCAAGTGCCCTATCAACTGAAAGTAAAGTAAAAAAATTCTTGGTCGAACATAGATTTTGTTAATGTGACCATAGGCTATAATGCATAGGCAATGCCTAGGCAATACCTAGGCGGAACTTTGAACACCTAAGGCGTCGTCACCTTGCATGATAAAATTTTGCGGTCTTCACTTTTCAAATCTATATCAAGTGCCCTATCAACTGAAAGTAAAGTAAAAAAATTCTTGGTCGAACATAGATTTTGTTAATGTGACCATAGGATATAATGCATAGGCAATGCCAAGGCAATACCTAGGCGGAACTTTGAACACCTAAGGCGTCGTCACCTTGCATGATAAAATTTTGCGGTCTTCACTTTTCAAATCTATATCAAGTGCCCTATCAACTGAAAGTAAAGTAAAAAAAATTCTTGGTCGAACATAGATTTTGTTAATGTGACCATAGGCTATAATGCATAGGCAATGCCTAGGCAATACCTAGGCGGAACTTTGAACACCTAAGGCGTCGTCACCTTGCATGATAAAATTTTGCGGTCTTCACTTTTCAAATCTATATCAAGTGCCCTATCAACTGAAAGTAAAGTAAAAAAATTCTTGGTCGATCATAGATTTTGTTAATGTGACCATAGGATATAATGCATAGGCAATGCCAAGGCAATACCTAGGCGGAACTTTGAACACCTAAGGCGTCGTCACCTTGCATGATAAAATTTTGCGGTCTTCACTTTCCAAATCTATATCAAGTGCCCTATCAACTGAAAGTAAAGTAAAAAAATTATTGGTCGAACATAGATTTTGTTAATGTGACCATAGGCTATAATGCATAGGCAATGCCTAGGCAATACCTAGGCGGAACTTTGAACACCTAAGGCGTCGTCACCTTGCATGATAAAATTTTGCGGTCTTCACTTTCCAAATCTATATCAAGTGCCCTATCAACTGAAAGTAAAGTAAAAAAATTCTTGGTCGAACATAGATTTTGTTAATGTGACCATAGGCTATAATGCATAGGCAATGCCTAGGCAATACCTAGGCGGAACTTTGAACACCTAAGGCGTCGTCACCTTGCATGATAAAATTTTGCGGTCTTCACTTTTCAAATCTATATCAAGTGCCCTATCAACTGAAAGTAAAGTAAAAAAATTCTTGGTCGAACATAGATTTTGTTAATGTGACCATAGGCTATAATGCATAGGCAATGCCAAGGCAATACCTAGGCGGAACTTTGAACACCTAAGGCGTCGTCACCTTGCATGATAAAATTTTGCGGTCTTCACTTTTCAAATCTATATCAAGTGCCCTATCAACTGAAAGTAAAGTAAAAAAATTCTTGGTCGATCATAGATTTTGTTAATGTGACCATAGGATATAATGCATAGGCAATGCCAAGGCAATACCTAGGCGGAACTTTGAACACCTAAGGCGTCGTCACCTTGCATGATAAAATTTTGCGGTCTTCACTTTCCAAATCTATATCAAGTGCCCTATCAACTGAAAGTAAAGTAAAAAAATTATTGGTCGAACATAGATTTTGTTAATGTGACCATAGGCTATAATGCATAGGCAATGCCTAGGCAATACCTAGGCGGAACTTTGAACACCTAAGGCGTCGTCACCTTGCATGATAAAATTTTGCGGTCTTCACTTTTCAAATCTATATCAAGTGCCCTATCAACTGAAAGTAAAGTAAAAAAATTCTTGGTCGAACATAGATTTTGTTAATGTGACCATAGGCTATAATGCATAGGCAATGCCTAGGCAATACCTAGGCGGAACTTTGAACACCTAAGGCGTCGTCACCTTGCATGATAAAATTTTGCGGTCTTCACTTTTCAAATCTATATCAAGTGCCCTATCAACTGAAAGTAAAGTAAAAAAATTCTTGGTCGATCATAGATTTTGTTAATGTGACCATAGGATATAATGCATAGGCAATGCCAAGGCAATACCTAGGCGGAACTTTGAACACCTAAGGCGTCGTCACCTTGCATGATAAAATTTTGCGGTCTTCACTTTCCAAATCTATATCAAGTGCCCTATCAACTGAAAGTAAAGTAAAAAAATTATTGGTCGAACATAGATTTTGTTAATGTGACCATAGGCTATAATGCATAGGCAATGCCTAGGCAATACCTAGGCGGAACTTTGAACACCTAAGGCGTCGTCACCTTGCATGATAAAATTTTGCGGTCTTCACTTTTCAAATCTATATCAAGTGCCCTATCAACTGAAAGTAAAGTAAAAAAATTCTTGGTCGAACATAGATTTTGTTAATGTGACCATAGGATATAATGCATAGGCAATGCCAAGGCAATACCTAGGCGGAACTTTGAACACCTAAGGCGTCGTCACCTTGCATGATAAAATTTTGCGGTCTTCACTTTTCAAATCTATATCAAGTGCCCTATCAATTGAAAGTAAAGTAAAAAAATTCTTGGTCGAACATAGATTTTGTTAATGTGACCATAGGATATAATGCATAGGCAATGCCAAGGCAATACCTAGGCGGAACTTTGAACACCTAAGGCGTCGTCACCTTGCATGATAAAATTTTGCGGTCTTCACTTTTCAAATCTATATCAAGTGCCCTATCAACTGAAAGTAAAGTAAAAAAATTATTGGTCGAACATAGATTTTGTTAATGTGACCATAGGCTATAATGCATAGGCAATGCCTAGGCAATACCTAGGCGGAACTTTGAACACCTAAGGCGTCGTCACCTTGCATGATAAAATTTTGCGGTCTTCACTTTTCAAATCTATATCAAGTGCCCTATCAACTGAAAGTAAATTAAAAAAATTCTTGGTCGATCATAGATTTTGTTAATGTGACCATAGGATATAATGCATAGGCAATGCCAAGGCAATACCTAGGCGGAACTTTGAACACCTAAGGCGTCGTCACCTTGCATGATAAAATTTTGCGGTCTTCACTTTCCAAATCTATATCAAGTGCCCTATCAACTGAAAGTAAAGTAAAAAAATTATTGGTCGAACATAGATTTTGTTAATGTGACCATAGGCTATAATGCATAGGCAATGCCTAGGCAATACCTAGGCGGAACTTTGAACACCTAAGGCGTCGTCACCTTGCATGATAAAATTTTGCGGTCTTCACTTTTCAAATCTATATCAAGTGCCCTATCAACTGAAAGTAAAGTAAAAAAATTCTTGGTCGAACATAGATTTTGTTAATGTGACCATAGGATATAATGCATAGGCAATGCCAAGGCAATACCTAGGCGGAACTTTGAACACCTAAGGCGTCGTCACCTTGCATGATAAAATTTTGCGGTCTTCACTTTTCAAATCTATATCAAGTGCCCTATCAACTGAAAGTAAAGTAAAAAAATTCTTGGTCGAACATAGATTTTGTTAATGTGACCATAGGCTATAATGCATAGGCAATGCCTAGGCAATACCTAGGCGGAACTTTGAACACCTAAGGCGTCGTCACCTTGCATGATAAAATTTTGCGGTCTTCACTTTTCAAATCTATATCAAGTGCCCTATCAACTGAAAGTAAAGTAAAAAAATTCTTGGTCGAACATAGATTTTGTTAATGTGACCATAGGATATAATGCATAGGCAATGCCAAGGCAATACCTAGGCGGAACTTTGAACACCTAAGGCGTCGTCACCTTGCATGATAAAATTTTGCGGTCTTCACTTTTCAAATCTATATCAAGTGCCCTATCAACTGAATGTAAAGTAAAAAAATTCTTGGTCGAACATAGATTTTGTTAATGTGACCATAGGATATAATGCATAGGCAATGCCAAGGCAATACCTAGGCGGAACTTTGAACACCAAAGGCGTCGTCACCTTGCATGATAAAATTTTGCGGTCTTCACTTTCCAAATCTATATCAAGTGCCCTATCAACTGAAAGTAAAGTAAAAAAATTCTTGGTCGAACATAGATTTTGTTAATGTGACCATAGGCTATAATGCATAGGCAATGCCTAGGCAATACCTAGGCGGAACTTTGAACACCTAAGGCGTCGTCACCTTGCATGATAAAATTTTGCGGTCTTCACTTTTCAAATCTATATCAAGTGCCCTATCAACTGAAAGTAAAGTAAAAAAATTATTGGTCGAACATAGATTTTGTTAATGTGACCATAGGATATAATGCATAGGCAATGCCAAGGCAATACCTAGGCGGAACTTTGAACACCTAAGGCGTCGTCACCTTGCATGATAAAATTTTGCGGTCTTCACTTTTCAAATCTATATCAAGTGCCCTATCAACTGAAAGTAAAGTAAAAAAAATTCTTGGTCGAACATAGATTTTGTTAATGTGACCATAGGCTATAATGCATAGGCAATGCCTAGGCAATACCTAGGCGGAACTTTGAACACCTAAGGCGTCGTCACCTTGCATGATAAAATTTTGCGGTCTTCACTTTTCAAATCTATATCAAGTGCCCTATCAACTGAAAGTAAAGTAAAAAAATTCTTGGTCGATCATAGATTTTGTTAATGTGACCATAGGATATAATGCATAGGCAATGCCAAGGCAATACCTAGGCGGAACTTTGAACACCTAAGGCGTCGTCACCTTGCATGATAAAATTTTGCGGTCTTCACTTTCCAAATCTATATCAAGTGCCCTATCAACTGAAAGTAAAGTAAAAAAATTATTGGTCGAACATAGATTTTGTTAATGTGACCATAGGCTATAATGCATAGGCAATGCCTAGGCAATACCTAGGCGGAACTTTGAACACCTAAGGCGTCGTCACCTTGCATGATAAAATTTTGCGGTCTTCACTTTCCAAATTATATCAAGTGCCCTATCAACTGAAAGTAAAGTAAAAAAATTCTTGGTCGAACATAGATTTTGTTAATGTGACCATAGGCTATAATGCATAGGCAATGCCTAGGCAATACCTAGGCGGAACTTTGAACACCTAAGGCGTCGTCACCTTGCATGATAAAATTTTGCGGTCTTCACTTTTCAAATCTATATCAAGTGCCCTATCAACTGAAAGTAAAGTAAAAAAATTCTTGGTCGAACATAGATTTTGTTAATGTGACCATAGGCTATAATGCATAGGCAATGCCAAGGCAATACCTAGGCGGAACTTTGAACACCTAAGGCGTCGTCACCTTGCATGATAAAATTTTGCGGTCTTCACTTTTCAAATCTATATCAAGTGCCCTATCAACTGAAAGTAAAGTAAAAAAATTCTTGGTCGATCATAGATTTTGTTAATGTGACCATAGGATATAATGCATAGGCAATGCCAAGGCAATACCTAGGCGGAACTTTGAACACCTAAGGCGTCGTCACCTTGCATGATAAAATTTTGCGGTCTTCACTTTCCAAATCTATATCAAGTGCCCTATCAACTGAAAGTAAAGTAAAAAAATTATTGGTCGAACATAGATTTTGTTAATGTGACCATAGGCTATAATGCATAGGCAATGCCTAGGCAATACCTAGGCGGAACTTTGAACACCTAAGGCGTCGTCACCTTGCATGATAAAATTTTGCGGTCTTCACTTTTCAAATCTATATCAAGTGCCCTATCAACTGAAAGTAAAGTAAAAAAATTCTTGGTCGAACATAGATTTTGTTAATGTGACCATAGGCTATAATGCATAGGCAATGCCTAGGCAATACCTAGGCGGAACTTTGAACACCTAAGGCGTCGTCACCTTGCATGATAAAATTTTGCGGTCTTCACTTTTCAAATCTATATCAAGTGCCCTATCAACTGAAAGTAAAGTAAAAAAATTCTTGGTCGATCATAGATTTTGTTAATGTGACCATAGGATATAATGCATAGGCAATGCCAAGGCAATACCTAGGCGGAACTTTGAACACCTAAGGCGTCGTCACCTTGCATGATAAAATTTTGCGGTCTTCACTTTCCAAATCTATATCAAGTGCCCTATCAACTGAAAGTAAAGTAAAAAAATTATTGGTCGAACATAGATTTTGTTAATGTGACCATAGGCTATAATGCATAGGCAATGCCTAGGCAATACCTAGGCGGAACTTTGAACACCTAAGGCGTCGTCACCTTGCATGATAAAATTTTGCGGTCTTCACTTTTCAAATCTATATCAAGTGCCCTATCAACTGAAAGTAAAGTAAAAAAATTCTTGGTCGAACATAGATTTTGTTAATGTGACCATAGGCTATAATGCATAGGCAATGCCTAGGCAATACCTAGGCGGAACTTTGAACACCTAAGGCGTCGTCACCTTGCATGATAAAATTTTGCGGTCTTCACTTTTCAAATCTATATCAAGTGCCCTATCAACTGAAAGTAAAGTAAAAAAATTCTTGGTCGAACATAGATTTTGTTAATGTGACCATAGGATATAATGCATAGGCAATGCCAAGGCAATACCTAGGCGGAACTTTGAACACCTAAGGCGTCGTCACCTTGCATGATAAAATTTTGCGGTCTTCACTTTTCAAATCTATATCAAGTGCCCTATCAACTGAAAGTAAAGTAAAAAAATTCTTGGTCGAACATAGATTTTGTTAATGTGACCATAGGATATAATGCATAGGCAATGCCAAGGCAATACCTAGGCGGAACTTTGAACACCTAAGGCGTCGTCACCTTGCATGATAAAATTTTGCGGTCTTCACTTTTCAAATCTATATCAAGTGCCCTATCAACTGAAAGTAAAGTAAAAAAATTCTTGGTCGAACATAGATTTTGTTAATGTGACCATAGGCTATAATGCATAGGCAATGCCTAGGCAATACCTAGGCGGAACTTTGAACACCTAAGGCGTCGTCACCTTGCATGATAAAATTTTGCGGTCTTCACTTTTCAAATCTATATCAAGTGCCCTATCAACTGAAAGTAAAGTAAAAAAATTCTTGGTCGAACATAGATTTTGTTAATGTGACCATAGGATATAATGCATAGGCAATGCCAAGGCAATACCTAGGCGGAACTTTGAACACCTAAGGCGTCGTCACCTTGCATGATAAAATTTTGCGGTCTTCACTTTTCAAATCTATATCAAGTGCCCTATCAACTGAAAGTAAAGTAAAAAAAATTCTTGGTCGAACATAGATTTTGTTAATGTGACCATAGGCTATAATGCATAGGCAATGCCTAGGCAATACCTAGGCGGAACTTTGAACACCTAAGGCGTCGTCACCTTGCATGATAAAATTTTGCGGTCTTCACTTTTCAAATCTATATCAAGTGCCCTATCAACTGAAAGTAAAGTAAAAAAATTCTTGGTCGATCATAGATTTTGTTAATGTGACCATAGGATATAATGCATAGGCAATGCCAAGGCAATACCTAGGCGGAACTTTGAACACCTAAGGCGTCGTCACCTTGCATGATAAAATTTTGCGGTCTTCACTTTCCAAATCTATATCAAGTGCCCTATCAACTGAAAGTAAAGTAAAAAAATTATTGGTCGAACATAGATTTTGTTAATGTGACCATAGGCTATAATGCATAGGCAATGCCTAGGCAATACCTAGGCGGAACTTTGAACACCTAAGGCGTCGTCACCTTGCATGATAAAATTTTGCGGTCTTCACTTTTCAAATCTATATCAAGTGCCCTATCAACTGAAAGTAAAGTAAAAAAATTCTTGGTCGAACATAGATTTTGTTAATGTGACCATAGGATATAATGCATAGGCAATGCCAAGGCAATACCTAGGCGGAACTTTGAACACCTAAGGCGTCGTCACCTTGCATGATAAAATTTTGCGGTCTTCACTTTTCAAATCTATATCAAGTGCCCTATCAACTGAAAGTAAAGTAAAAAAATTCTTGGTCGAACATAGATTTTGTTAATGTGACCATAGGCTATAATGCATAGGCAATGCCTAGGCAATACCTAGGCGGAACTTTGAACACCTAAGGCGTCGTCACCTTGCATGATAAAATTTTGCGGTCTTCACTTTTCAAATCTATATCAAGTGCCCTATCAACTGAAAGTAAAGTAAAAAAATTCTTGGTCGATCATAGATTTTGTTAATGTGACCATAGGATATAATGCATAGGCAATGCCAAGGCAATACCTAGGCGGAACTTTGAACACCTAAGGCGTCGTCACCTTGCATGATAAAATTTTGCGGTCTTCACTTTTCAAATCTATATCAAGTGCCCTATCAACTGAAAGTAAAGTAAAAAAAATTCTTGGTCGATCATAGATTTTGTTAATGTGACCATAAGATATAATGCATAGGCAATGCCATGGCAATACCTAGGCGGAACTTTGAACACCTAAGGCGTCGTCACCTTGCATGATAAAATTTTGCGGTCTTCACTTTTCAAATCTATATCAAGTGCCCTATCAACTGAAAGTAAAGTAAAAAAATTATTGGTCGAACATAGATTTTGTTAATGTGACCATAGGCTATAATGCATAGGCAATGCCTAGGCAATACCTAGGCGGAACTTTGAACACCTAAGGCGTCGTCACCTTGCATGATAAAATTTTGCGGTCTTCACTTTTCAAATCTATATCAAGTGCCCTATCAACTGAAAGTAAAGTAAAAAAATTCTTGGTCGATCATAGATTTTGTTAATGTGACCATAGGATATAATGCATAGGCAATGCCAAGGCAATACCTAGGCGGAACTTTGAACACCTAAGGCGTCGTCACCTTGCATGATAAAATTTTGCGGTCTTCACTTTCCAAATCTATATCAAGTGCCCTATCAACTGAAAGTAAAGTAAAAAAATTATTGGTCGAACATAGATTTTGTTAATGTGACCATAGGCTATAATGCATAGGCAATGCCTAGGCAATACCTAGGCGGAACTTTGAACACCTAAGGCGTCGTCACCTTGCATGATAAAATTTTGCGGTCTTCACTTTTCAAATCTATATCAAGTGCCCTATCAACTGAAAGTAAAGTAAAAAAATTCTTGGTCGAACATAGATTTTGTTAATGTGACCATAGGATATAATGCATAGGCAATGCCAAGGCAATACCTAGGCGGAACTTTGAACACCTAAGGCGTCGTCACCTTGCATGATAAAATTTTGCGGTCTTCACTTTTCAAATCTATATCAAGTGCCCTATCAACTGAAAGTAAAGTAAAAAAATTCTTGGTCGAACATAGATTTTGTTAATGTGACCATAGGATATAATGCATAGGCAATGCCAAGGCAATACCTAGGCGGAACTTTGAACACCTAAGGCGTCGTCACCTTGCATGATAAAATTTTGCGGTCTTCACTTTTCAAATCTATATCAAGTGCCCTATCAACTGAAAGTAAAGTAAAAAAATTCTTGGTCGAACATAGATTTTGTTAATGTGACCATAGGCTATAATGCATAGGCAATGCCTAGGCAATACCTAGGCGGAACTTTGAACACCTAAGGCGTCGTCACCTTGCATGATAAAATTTTGCGGTCTTCACTTTTCAAATCTATATCAAGTGCCCTATCAACTGAAAGTAAAGTAAAAAAATTCTTGGTCGAACATAGATTTTGTTAATGTGACCATAGGATATAATGCATAGGCAATGCCAAGGCAATACCTAGGCGGAACTTTGAACACCTAAGGCGTCGTCACCTTGCATGATAAAATTTTGCGGTCTTCACTTTTCAAATCTATATCAAGTGCCCTATCAACTGAAAGTAAAGTAAAAAAAATTCTTGGTCGAACATAGATTTTGTTAATGTGACCATAGGCTATAATGCATAGGCAATGCCTAGGCAATACCTAGGCGGAACTTTGAACACCTAAGGCGTCGTCACCTTGCATGATAAAATTTTGCGGTCTTCACTTTTCAAATCTATATCAAGTGCCCTATCAACTGAAAGTAAAGTAAAAAAATTCTTGGTCGATCATAGATTTTGTTAATGTGACCATAGGATATAATGCATAGGCAATGCCAAGGCAATACCTAGGCGGAACTTTGAACACCTAAGGCGTCGTCACCTTGCATGATAAAATTTTGCGGTCTTCACTTTCCAAATCTATATCAAGTGCCCTATCAACTGAAAGTAAAGTAAAAAAATTATTGGTCGAACATAGATTTTGTTAATGTGACCATAGGCTACAATGCATAGGCAATGCCTAGGCAATACCTAGGCGGAACTTTGAACACCTAAGGCGTCGTCACCTTGCATGATAAAATTTTGCGGTCTTCACTTTTCAAATCTATATCAAGTGCCCTATCAACTGAAAGTAAAGTAAAAAAATTCTTGGTCGAACATAGATTTTGTTAATGTGACCATAGGATATAATGCATAGGCAATGCCAAGGCAATACCTAGGCGGAACTTTGAACACCTAAGGCGTCGTCACCTTGCATGATAAAATTTTGCGGTCTTCACTTTTCAAATCTATATCAAGTGCCCTATCAACTGAAAGTAAAGTAAAAAAATTCTTGGTCGAACATAGATTTTGTTAATGTGACCATAGGCTATAATGCATAGGCAATGCCTAGGCAATACCTAGGCGGAACTTTGAACACCTAAGGCGTCGTCACCTTGCATGATAAAATTTTGCGGTCTTCACTTTTCAAATCTATATCAAGTGCCCTATCAACTGAAAGTAAAGTAAAAAAATTCTTGGTCGATCATAGATTTTGTTAATGTGACCATAGGATATAATGCATAGGCAATGCCAAGGCAATACCTAGGCGGAACTTTGAACACCTAAGGCGTCGTCACCTTGCATGATAAAATTTTGCGGTCTTCACTTTTCAAATCTATATCAAGTGCCCTATCAACTGAAAGTAAAGTAAAAAAAATTCTTGGTCGATCATAGATTTTGTTAATGTGACCATAAGATATAATGCATAGGCAATGCCATGGCAATACCTAGGCGGAACTTTGAACACCTAAGGCGTCGTCACCTTGCATGATAAAATTTTGCGGTCTTCACTTTTCAAATCTATATCAAGTGCCCTATCAACTGAAAGTAAAGTAAAAAAATTCTTGGTCGAACATAGATTTTGTTAATGTGACCATAGGATATAATGCATAGGCAATGCCAAGGCAATACCTAGGCGGAACTTTGAACACCTAAGGCGTCGTCACCTTGCATGATAAAATTTTGCGGTCTTCACTTTTCAAATCTATATCAAGTGCCCTATCAACTGAAAGTAAAGTAAAAAAATTCTTGGTCGAACATAGATTTTGTTAATGTGACCATAGGATATAATGCATAGGCAATGCCAAGGCAATACCTAGGCGGAACTTTGAACACCTAAGGCGTCGTCACCTTGCATGATAAAATTTTGCGGTCTTCACTTTTCAAATCTATATCAAGTGCCCTATCAACTGAAAGTAAAGTAAAAAAATTCTTGGTCGAACATAGATTTTGTTAATGTGACCATAGGATATAATGCATAGGCAATGCCAAGGCAATACCTAGGCGGAACTTTGAACACCTAAGGCGTCGTCACCTTGCATGATAAAATTTTGCGGTCTCCACTTTTCAAATCTATATCAAGTGCCCTATCAACTGAAAGTAAAGTAAAAAAATTCTTGGTCGAACATAGATTTTGTTAATGTGACCATAGGCTATAATGCATAGGCAATGCCTAGGCAATACCTAGGCGGAACTTTGAACACCTAAGGCGTCGTCACCTTGCATGATAAAATTTTGCGGTCTTCACTTTTCAAATCTATATCAAGTGCCCTATCAACTGAAAGTAAAGTAAAAAAATTCTTGGTCGATCATAGATTTTGTTAATGTGACCATAGGATATAATGCATAGGCAATGCCAAGGCAATACCTAGGCGGAACTTTGAACACCTAAGGCGTCGTCACCTTGCATGATAAAATTTTGCGGTCTTCACTTTCCAAATCTATATCAAGTGCCCTATCAACTGAAAGTAAAGTAAAAAAATTATTGGTCGAACATAGATTTTGTTAATGTGACCATAGGCTATAATGCATAGGCAATGCCGAGGCAATACCTAGGCGGAACTTTGAACACCTAAGGCGTCGTCACCTTGCATGATAAAATTTTGCGGTCTTCACTTTTCAAATCTATATCAAGTGCCCTATCAACTGAAAGTAAAGTAAAAAAAATTATTGGTCGAACATAGATTTTGTTAATGTGACCATAGGATATAATGCATAGGCAATGCCAAGGCAATACCTAGGCGGAACTTTGAACACCTAAGGCGTCGTCACCTTGCATGATAAAATTTTGCGGTCTTCACTTTTCAAATCTATATCAAGTGCCCTATCAACTGAAAGTAAAGTAAAAAAATTCTTGGTCGAACATAGATTTTGTTAATGTGACCATAGGATATAATGCATAGGCAATGCCAAGGCAATACCTAGGCGGAACTTTGAACACCTAAGGCGTCGTCACCTTGCATGATAAAATTTTGCGGTCTTCACTTTCCAAATCTATATCAAGTGCCCTATCAACTGAAAGTAAAGTAAAAAAATTATTGGTCGAACATAGATTTTGTTAATGTGACCATAGGCTATAATGCATAGGCAATGCCTAGGCAATACCTAGGCGGAACTTTGAACACCTAAGGCGTCGTCACCTTGCATGATAAAATTTTGCGGTCTTCACTTTTCAAATCTATATCAAGTGCCCTATCAACTGAAAGTAAAGTAAAAAAATTATTGGTCGAACATAGATTTTGTTAATGTGACCATAGGATATAATGCATAGGCAATGCCAAGGCAATACCTAGGCGGAACTTTGAACACCTAAGGCGTCGTCACCTTGCATGATAAAATTTTGCGGTCTCCACTTTTCAAATCTATATCAAGTGCCCTATCAACTGAAAGTAAAGTAAAAAAATTCTTGGTCGAACATAGATTTTGTTAATGTGACCATAGGATATAATGCATAGGCAATGCCAAGGCAATACCTAGGCGGAACTTTGAACACCTAAGGCGTCGTCACCTTGCATGATAAAATTTTGCGGTCTTCACTTTTCAAATCTATATCAAGTGCCCTATCAACTGAAAGTAAAGTAAAAAAATTCTTGGTCGATCATAGATTTTGTTAATGTGACCATAGGATATAATGCATAGGCAATGCCAAGGCAATACCTAGGCGGAACTTTGAACACCTAAGGCGTCGTCACCTTGCATGATAAAATTTTGCGGTCTTCACTTTCCAAATCTATATCAAGTGCCCTATCAACTGAAAGTAAAGTAAAAAAATTATTGGTCGAACATAGATTTTGTTAATGTGACCATAGGCTATAATGCATAGGCAATGCCGAGGCAATACCTAGGCGGAACTTTGAACACCTAAGGCGTCGTCACCTTGCATGATAAAATTTTGCGGTCTTCACTTTTCAAATCTATATCAAGTGCCCTATCAACTGAAAGTAAAGTAAAAAAAATTATTGGTCGAACATAGATTTTGTTAATGTGACCATAGGATATAATGCATAGGCAATGCCAAGGCAATACCTAGGCGGAACTTTGAACACCTAAGGCGTCGTCACCTTGCATGATAAAATTTTGCGGTCTTCACTTTTCAAATCTATATCAAGTGCCCTATCAACTGAAAGTAAAGTAAAAAAATTCTTGGTCGAACATAGATTTTGTTAATGTGACCATAGGATATAATGCATAGGCAATGCCAAGGCAATACCTAGGCGGAACTTTGAACACCTAAGGCGTCGTCACCTTGCATGATAAAATTTTGCGGTCTTCACTTTCCAAATCTATATCAAGTGCCCTATCAACTGAAAGTAAAGTAAAAAAATTATTGGTCGAACATAGATTTTGTTAATGTGACCATAGGCTATAATGCATAGGCAATGCCTAGGCAATACCTAGGCGGAACTTTGAACACCTAAGGCGTCGTCACCTTGCATGATAAAATTTTGCGGTCTTCACTTTTCAAATCTATATCAAGTGCCCTATCAACTGAAAGTAAAGTAAAAAAATTCTTGGTCGAACATAGATTTTGTTAATGTGACCATAGGATATAATGCATAGGCAATGCCAAGGCAATACCTAGGCGGAACTTTGAACACCTAAGGCGTCGTCACCTTGCATGATAAAATTTTGCGGTCTTCACTTTTCAAATCTATATCAAGTGCCCTATCAACTGAAAGTAAAGTAAAAAAATTCTTGGTCGAACATAGATTTTGTTAATGTGACCATAGGATATAATGCATAGGCAATGCCAAGGCAATACCTAGGCGGAACTTTGAACACCTAAGGCGTCGTCACCTTGCATGATAAAATTTTGCGGTCTTCACTTTTCAAATCTATATCAAGTGCCCTATCAACTGAAAGTAAAGTAAAAAAATTCTTGGTCGAACATAGATTTTGTTAATGTGACCATAGGCTATAATGCATAGGCAATGCCTAGGCAATACCTAGGCGGAACTTTGAACACCTAAGGCGTCGTCACCTTGCATGATAAAATTTTGCGGTCTTCACTTTTCAAATCTATATCAAGTGCCCTATCAACTGAAAGTAAAGTAAAAAAATTCTTGGTCGATCATAGATTTTGTTAATGTGACCATAGGATATAATGCATAGGCAATGCCAAGGCAATACCTAGGCGGAACTTTGAACACCTAAGGCGTCGTCACCTTGCATGATAAAATTTTGCGGTCTTCACTTTTCAAATCTATATCAAGTGCCCTATCAACTGAAAGTAAAGTAAAAAAAATTATTGGTCGATCATAGATTTTGTTAATGTGACCATAGGATATAATGCATAGGCAATGCCAAGGCAATACCTAGGCGGAACTTTGAACACCTAAGGCGTCGTCACCTTGCATGATAAAATTTTGCGGTCTTCACTTTTCAAATCTATATCAAGTGCCCTATCAACTGAAAGTAAAGTAAAAAAATTCTTGGTCGATCATAGATTTTGTTAATGTGACCATAGGATATAATGCATAGGCAATGCCAAGGCAATACCTAGGCGGAACTTTGAACACCTAAGGCGTCGTCACCTTGCATGATAAAATTTTGCGGTCTTCACTTTTCAAATCTATATCAAGTGCCCTATCAACTGAAAGTAAAGTAAAAAAATTCTTGGTCGAACATAGATTTTGTTAATGTGACCATAGGATATAATGCATAGGCAATGCCAAGGCAATACCTAGGCGGAACTTTGAACACCTAAGGCGTCGTCACCTTGCATGATAAAATTTTGCGGTCTTCACTTTTCAAATCTATATCAAGTGCCCTATCAACTGAAAGTAAAGTAAAAAAATTATTGGTCGAACATAGATTTTGTTAATGTGACCATAGGATATAATGCATAGGCAATGCCAAGGCAATACCTAGGCGGAACTTTGAACACCTAAGGCGTCGTCACCTTGCATGATAAAATTTTGCGGTCTCCACTTTTCAAATCTATATCAAGTGCCCTATCAACTGAAAGTAAAGTAAAAAAATTCTTGGTCGAACATAGATTTTGTTAATGTGACCATAGGCTATAATGCATAGGCAATGCCTAGGCAATACCTAGGCGGAACTTTGAACACCTAAGGCGTCGTCACCTTGCATGATAAAATTTTGCGGTCTTCACTTTTCAAATCTATATCAAGTGCCCTATCAACTGAAAGTAAAGTAAAAAAATTATTGGTCGATCATAGATTTTGTTAATGTGACCATAGGATATAATGCATAGGCAATGCCAAGGCAATACCTAGGCGGAACTTTGAACACCTAAGGCGTCGTCACCTTGCATGATAAAATTTTGCGGTCTTCACTTTCCAAATCTATATCAAGTGCCCTATCAACTGAAAGTAAAGTAAAAAAATTATTCGTCGAACATAGATTTTGTTAATGTGACCATAGGATATAATGCATAGGCAATGCCAAGGCAATACCTAGGCGGAACTTTGAACACCTAAGGCGTCGTCACCTTGCATGATAAAATTTTGCGGTCTTCACTTTTCAAATCTATATCAAGTGCCCTATCAACTGAAAGTAAAGTAAAAAAATTCTTGGTCGAACATAGATTTTGTTAATGTGACCATAGGCTATAATGCATAGGCAATGCCTAGGCAATACCTAGGCGGAACTTTGAACACCTAAGGCGTCGTCACCTTGCATGATAAAATTTTGCGGTCTTCACTTTTCAAATCTATATCAAGTGCCCTATCAACTGAAAGTAAAGTAAAAAAATTCTTGGTCGATCATAGATTTTGTTAATGTGACCATAGGATATAATGCATAGGCAATGCCAAGGCAATACCTAGGCGGAACTTTGAACACCTAAGGCGTCGTCACCTTGCATGATAAAATTTTGCGGTCTTCACTTTTCAAATCTATATCAAGTGCCCTATCAACTGAAAGTAAAGTAAAAAAAATTATTGGTCGATCATAGATTTTGTTAATGTGACCATAGGATATAATGCATAGGCAATGCCAAGGCAATACCTAGGCGGAACTTTGAACACCTAAGGCGTCGTCACCTTGCATGATAAAATTTTGCGGTCTTCACTTTTCAAATCTATATCAAGTGCCCTATCAACTGAAAGTAAAGTAAAAAAATTCTTGGTCGATCATAGATTTTGTTAATGTGACCATAGGATATAATGCATAGGCAATGCCAAGGCAATACCTAGGCGGAACTTTGAACACCTAAGGCGTCGTCACCTTGCATGATAAAATTTTGCGGTCTTCACTTTTCAAATCTATATCAAGTGCCCTATCAACTGAAAGTAAAGTAAAAAAATTCTTGGTCGAACATAGATTTTGTTAATGTGACCATAGGATATAATGCATAGGCAATGCCAAGGCAATACCTAGGCGGAACTTTGAACACCTAAGGCGTCGTCACCTTGCATGATAAAATTTTGCGGTCTTCACTTTTCAAATCTATATCAAGTGCCCTATCAACTGAAAGTAAAGTAAAAAAATTATTGGTCGAACATAGATTTTGTTAATGTGACCATAGGATATAATGCATAGGCAATGCCAAGGCAATACCTAGGCGGAACTTTGAACACCTAAGGCGTCGTCACCTTGCATGATAAAATTTTGCGGTCTCCACTTTTCAAATCTATATCAAGTGCCCTATCAACTGAAAGTAAAGTAAAAAAATTCTTGGTCGAACATAGATTTTGTTAATGTGACCATAGGCTATAATGCATAGGCAATGCCTAGGCAATACCTAGGCGGAACTTTGAACACCTAAGGCGTCGTCACCTTGCATGATAAAATTTTGCGGTCTTCACTTTTCAAATCTATATCAAGTGCCCTATCAACTGAAAGTAAAGTAAAAAAATTATTGGTCGATCATAGATTTTGTTAATGTGACCATAGGATATAATGCATAGGCAATGCCAAGGCAATACCTAGGCGGAACTTTGAACACCTAAGGCGTCGTCACCTTGCATGATAAAATTTTGCGGTCTTCACTTTCCAAATCTATATCAAGTGCCCTATCAACTGAAAGTAAAGTAAAAAAATTATTCGTCGAACATAGATTTTGTTAATGTGACCATAGGCTATAATGCATAGGCAATGCCTAGGCAATACCTAGGCGGAACTTTGAACACCTAAGGCGTCGTCACCTTGCATGATAAAATTTTGCGGTCTTCACTTTTCAAATCTATATCAAGTGCCCTATCAACTGAAAGTAAAGTAAAAAAATTCTTGGTCGAACATAGATTTTGTTAATGTGACCATAGGATATAATGCATAGGCAATGCCAAGGCAATACCTAGGCGGAACTTTGAACACCTAAGGCGTCGTCACCTTGCATGATAAAATTTTGCGGTCTTCACTTTTCAAATCTATATCAAGTGCCCTATCAACTGAAAGTAAAGTAAAAAAATTCTTGGTCGAACATAGATTTTGTTAATGTGACCATAGGATATAATGCATAGGCAATGCCAAGGCAATACCTAGGCGGAACTTTGAACACCTAAGGCGTCGTCACCTTGCATGATAAAATTTTGCGGTCTTCACTTTTCAAATCTATATCAAGTGCCCTAACAACTGAAAGTAAAGTAAAAAAATTCTTGGTCGAACATAGATTTTGTTAATGTGACCATAGGCTATAATGCATAGGCAATGCCTAGGCAATACCTAGGCGGAACTTTGAACACCTAAGGCGTCGTCACCTTGCATGATAAAATTTTGCGGTCTTCACTTTTCAAATCTATATCAAGTGCCCTATCAACTGAAAGTAAAGTAAAAAAATTCTTGGTCGATCATAGATTTTGTTAATGTGACCATAGGATATAATGCATAGGCAATGCCAAGGCAATACCTAGGCGGAACTTTGAACACCTAAGGCGTCGTCACCTTGCATGATAAAATTTTGCGGTCTTCACTTTCCAAATCTATATCAAGTGCCCTATCAACTGAAAGTAAAGTAAAAAAATTATTGGTCGAACATAGATTTTGTTAATGTGACCATAGGCTATAATGCATAGGCAATGCCTAGGCAATACCTAGGCGGAACTTTGAACACCTAAGGCGTCGTCACCTTGCATGATAAAATTTTGCGGTCTTCACTTTTCAAATCTATATCAAGTGCCCTATCAACTGAAAGTAAAGTAAAAAAATTCTTGGTCGAACATAGATTTTGTTAATGTGACCATAGGATATAATGCATAGGCAATGCCAAGGCAATACCTAGGCGGAACTTTGAACACCTAAGGCGTCGTCACCTTGCATGATAAAATTTTGCGGTCTTCACTTTTCAAATCTATATCAAGTGCCCTATCAACTGAAAGTAAAGTAAAAAAATTCTTGGTCGAACATAGATTTTGTTAATGTGACCATAGGATATAATGCATAGGCAATGTCAAGGCAATACCTAGGCGGAACTTTGAACACCTAAGGCGTCGTCACCTTGCATGATAAAATTTTGCGGTCTTCACTTTTCAAATCTATATCAAGTGCCCTATCAACTGAAAGTAAAGTAAAAAAATTCTTGGTCGAACATAGATTTTGTTAATGTGACCATAGGCTATAATGCATAGGCAATGCCTAGGCAATACCTAGGCGGAACTTTGAACACCTAAGGCGTCGTCACCTTGCATGATAAAATTTTGCGGTCTTCACTTTTCAAATCTATATCAAGTGCCCTATCAACTGAAAGTAAAGTAAAAAAATTCTTGGTCGATCATAGATTTTGTTAATGTGACCATAGGATATAATGCATAGGCAATGCCTAGGCAATACCTAGGCGGAACTTTGAACACCTAAGGCGTCGTCACCTTGCATGATAAAATTTTGCGGTCTTCACTTTCCAAATCTATATCAAGTGCCCTATCAACTGAAAGTAAAGTAAAAAAATTATTGGTCGAACATAGATTTTGTTAATGTGACCATAGGCTATAATGCATAGGCAATGCCTAGGCAATACCTAGGCGGAACTTTGAACACCTAAGGCGTCGTCACCTTGCATGATAAAATTTTGCGGTCTTCACTTTTCAAATCTATATCAAGTGCCCTATCAACTGAAAGTAAAGTAAAAAAATTCTTGGTCGAACATAGATTTTGTTAATGTGACCATAGGATATAATGCATAGGCAATGCCAAGGCAATACCTAGGCGGAACTTTGAACACCTAAGGCGTCGTCACCTTGCATGATAAAATTTTGCGGTCTTCACTTTCCAAATCTATATCAAGTGCCCTATCAACTGAAAGTAAAGTAAAAAAATTCTTGGTCGAACATAGATTTTGTTAATGTGACCATAGGATATAATGCATAGGCAATGCCAAGGCAATACCTAGGCGGAACTTTGAACACCTAAGGCGTCGTCACCTTGCATGATAAAATTTTTCGGTCTACACTTTTCAAATCTATATCAAGTGCCCTATCAACTGAAAGTAAAGTAAAAAAATTCTTGGTCGAACATAGATTTTGTTAATGTGACCATAGGCTATAATGCATAGGCAATGCCTAGGCAATACCTAGGCGGAACTTTGAACACCTAAGGCGTCGTCACCTTGCATGATAAAATTTTGCGGTCTTCACTTTTCAAATCTATATCAAGTGCCCTATCAACTGAAAGTAAAGTAAAAAAATTCTTCGTCGATCATAGATTTTGTTAATGTGACCATAGGATATAATGCATAGGCAATGCCAAGGCAATACCTAGGCGGAACTTTGAACACCTAAGGCGTCGTCACCTTGCATGATAAAATTTTGCGGTCTTCACTTTCCAAATCTATATCAAGTGCCCTATCAACTGAAAGTAAAGTAAAAAAATTATTGGTCGAACATAGATTTTGTTAATGTGACCATAGGCTATAATGCATAGGCAATGCCTAGGCAATACCTAGGCGGAACTTTGAACACCTAAGGCGTCGTCACCTTGCATGATAAAATTTTGCGGTCTTCACTTTTCAAATCTATATCAAGTGCCCTATCAACTGAAAGTAAAGTAAAAAAATTCTTGGTCGAACATAGATTTTGTTAATGTGACCATAGGATATAATGCATAGGCAATGCCAAGGCAATACCTAGGCGGAACTTTGAACACCTAAGGCGTCGTCACCTTGCATGATAAAATTTTGCGGTCTTCACTTTTCAAATCTATATCAAGTGCCCTATCAACTGAAAGTAAAGTAAAAAAATTCTTGGTCGAACATAGATTTTGTTAATGTGACCATAGGATATAATGCATAGGCAATGCCAAGGCAATACCTAGGCGGAACTTTGAACACCTAAAGGCGTCGTCACCTTGCATGATAAAATTTTGCGGTCTTCACTTTTCAAATCTATATCAAGTGCCCTATCAACTGAAAGTAAAGTAAAAAAATTCTTGGTCGAACATAGATTTTGTTAATGTGACCATAGGCTATAATGCATAGGCAATGCCTAGGCAATACCTAGGCGGAACTTTGAACACCTAAGGCGTCGTCACCTTGCATGATAAAATTTTGCGGTCTTCACTTTTCAAATCTATATCAAGTGCCCTATCAACTGAAAGTAAAGTAAAAAAATTCTTGGTCGAACATAGATTTTGTTAATGTGACCATAGGCTATAATGCATAGGCAATGCCTAGGCAATACCTAGGCGGAACTTTGAACACCTAAGGCGTCGTCACCTTGCATGATAAAATTTTGCGGTCTTCACTTTTCAAATCTATATCAAGTGCCCTATCAACTGAAAGTAAAGTAAAAAAATTCTTGGTCGATCATAGATTTTGTTAATGTGACCATAGGATATAATGCATAGGCAATGCCAAGGCAATACCTAGGCGGAACTTTGAACACCTAAGGCGTCGTCACCTTGCATGATAAAATTTTGCGGTCTTCACTTTCCAAATCTATATCAAGTGCCCTATCAACTGAAAGTAAAGTAAAAAAATTATTGGTCGAACATAGATTTTGTTAATGTGACCATAGGCTATAATGCATAGGCAATGCCTAGGCAATACCTAGGCGGAACTTTGAACACCTAAGGCGTCGTCACCTTGCATGATAAAATTTTGCGGTCTTCACTTTTCAAATCTATATCAAGTGCCCTATCAACTGAAAGTAAAGTAAAAAAATTCTTGGTCGAACATAGATTTTGTTAATGTGACCATAGGATATAATGAATAGGCAATGCCAAGGCAATACCTAGGCGGAACTTTGAACACCTAAGGCGTCGTCACCTTGCATGATAAAATTTTGCGGTCTTCACTTTTCAAATCTATATCAAGTGCCCTATCAACTGAAAGTAAAGTAAAAAAATTCTTGGTCGAACATAGATTTTGTTAATGTGACCATAGGATATAATGCATAGGCAATGCCAAGGCAATACCTAGGCGGAACTTTGAACACCTAAAGGCGTCGTCACCTTGCATGATAAAATTTTGCGGTCTTCACTTTTCAAATCTATATCAAGTGCCCTATCAACTGAAAGTAAAGTAAAAAAATTCTTGGTCGAACATAGATTTTGTTAATGTGACCATAGGCTATAATGCATAGGCAATGCCTAGGCAATACCTAGGCGGAACTTTGAACACCTAAGGCGTCGTCACCTTGCATGATAAAATTTTGCGGTCTTCACTTTTCAAATCTATATCAAGTGCCCTATCAACTGAAAGTAAAGTAAAAAAATTCTTGGTCGATCATAGATTTTGTTAATGTGACCATAGGATATAATGCATAGGCAATGCCAAGGCAATACCTAGGCGGAACTTTGAACACCTAAGGCGTCGTCACCTTGCATGATAAAATTTTGCGGTCTTCACTTTCCAAATCTATATCAAGTGCCCTATCAACTGAAAGTAAAGTAAAAAAATTATTGGTCGAACATAGATTTTGTTAATGTGACCATAGGCTATAATGCATAGGCAATGCCTAGGCAATACCTAGGCGGAACTTTGAACACCTAAGGCGTCGTCACCTTGCATGATAAAATTTTGCGGTCTTCACTTTTCAAATCTATATCAAGTGCCCTATCAACTGAAAGTAAAGTAAAAAAATTCTTGGTCGAACATAGATTTTGTTAATGTGACCATAGGATATAATGCATAGGCAATGCCAAGGCAATACCTAGGCGGAACTTTGAACACCTAAGGCGTCGTCACCTTGCATGATAAAATTTTGCGGTCTTCACTTTTCAAATCTATATCAAGTGCCCTATCAACTGAAAGTAAAGTAAAAAAATTCTTGGTCGAACATAGATTTTGTTAATGTGACCATAGGATATAATGCATAGGCAATGTCAAGGCAATACCTAGGCGGAACTTTGAACACCTAAGGCGTCGTCACCTTGCATGATAAAATTTTGCGGTCTTCACTTTTCAAATCTATATCAAGTGCCCTATCAACTGAAAGTAAAGTAAAAAAATTCTTGGTCGAACATAGATTTTGTTAATGTGACCATAGGCTATAATGCATAGGCAATGCCTAGGCAATACCTAGGCGGAACTTTGAACACCTAAGGCGTCGTCACCTTGCATGATAAAATTTTGCGGTCTTCACTTTTCAAATCTATATCAAGTGCCCTATCAACTGAAAGTAAAGTAAAAAAATTCTTGGTCGATCATAGATTTTGTTAATGTGACCATAGGATATAATGCATAGGCAATGCCTAGGCAATACCTAGGCGGAACTTTGAACACCTAAGGCGTCGTCACCTTGCATGATAAAATTTTGCGGTCTTCACTTTCCAAATCTATATCAAGTGCCCTATCAACTGAAAGTAAAGTAAAAAAATTATTGGTCGAACATAGATTTTGTTAATGTGACCATAGGCTATAATGCATAGGCAATGCCTAGGCAATACCTAGGCGGAACTTTGAACACCTAAGGCGTCGTCACCTTGCATGATAAAATTTTGCGGTCTTCACTTTTCAAATCTATATCAAGTGCCCTATCAACTGAAAGTAAAGTAAAAAAATTCTTGGTCGAACATAGATTTTGTTAATGTGACCATAGGATATAATGCATAGGCAATGCCAAGGCAATACCTAGGCGGAACTTTGAACACCTAAGGCGTCGTCACCTTGCATGATAAAATTTTGCGGTCTTCACTTTCCAAATCTATATCAAGTGCCCTATCAACTGAAAGTAAAGTAAAAAAATTCTTGGTCGAACATAGATTTTGTTAATGTGACCATAGGATATAATGCATAGGCAATGCCAAGGCAATACCTAGGCGGAACTTTGAACACCTAAGGCGTCGTCACCTTGCATGATAAAATTTTTCGGTCTACACTTTTCAAATCTATATCAAGTGCCCTATCAACTGAAAGTAAAGTAAAAAAATTCTTGGTCGAACATAGATTTTGTTAATGTGACCATAGGCTATAATGCATAGGCAATGCCTAGGCAATACCTAGGCGGAACTTTGAACACCTAAGGCGTCGTCACCTTGCATGATAAAATTTTGCGGTCTTCACTTTTCAAATCTATATCAAGTGCCCTATCAACTGAAAGTAAAGTAAAAAAATTCTTCGTCGATCATAGATTTTGTTAATGTGACCATAGGATATAATGCATAGGCAATGCCAAGGCAATACCTAGGCGGAACTTTGAACACCTAAGGCGTCGTCACCTTGCATGATAAAATTTTGCGGTCTTCACTTTCCAAATCTATATCAAGTGCCCTATCAACTGAAAGTAAAGTAAAAAAATTATTGGTCGAACATAGATTTTGTTAATGTGACCATAGGCTATAATGCATAGGCAATGCCTAGGCAATACCTAGGCGGAACTTTGAACACCTAAGGCGTCGTCACCTTGCATGATAAAATTTTGCGGTCTTCACTTTTCAAATCTATATCAAGTGCCCTATCAACTGAAAGTAAAGTAAAAAAATTCTTGGTCGAACATAGATTTTGTTAATGTGACCATAGGATATAATGCATAGGCAATGCCAAGGCAATACCTAGGCGGAACTTTGAACACCTAAGGCGTCGTCACCTTGCATGATAAAATTTTGCGGTCTTCACTTTTCAAATCTATATCAAGTGCCCTATCAACTGAAAGTAAAGTAAAAAAATTCTTGGTCGAACATAGATTTTGTTAATGTGACCATAGGATATAATGCATAGGCAATGCCAAGGCAATACCTAGGCGGAACTTTGAACACCTAAAGGCGTCGTCACCTTGCATGATAAAATTTTGCGGTCTTCACTTTTCAAATCTATATCAAGTGCCCTATCAACTGAAAGTAAAGTAAAAAAATTCTTGGTCGAACATAGATTTTGTTAATGTGACCATAGGCTATAATGCATAGGCAATGCCTAGGCAATACCTAGGCGGAACTTTGAACACCTAAGGCGTCGTCACCTTGCATGATAAAATTTTGCGGTCTTCACTTTTCAAATCTATATCAAGTGCCCTATCAACTGAAAGTAAAGTAAAAAAATTCTTGGTCGAACATAGATTTTGTTAATGTGACCATAGGCTATAATGCATAGGCAATGCCTAGGCAATACCTAGGCGGAACTTTGAACACCTAAGGCGTCGTCACCTTGCATGATAAAATTTTGCGGTCTTCACTTTTCAAATCTATATCAAGTGCCCTATCAACTGAAAGTAAAGTAAAAAAATTCTTGGTCGATCATAGATTTTGTTAATGTGACCATAGGATATAATGCATAGGCAATGCCAAGGCAATACCTAGGCGGAACTTTGAACACCTAAGGCGTCGTCACCTTGCATGATAAAATTTTGCGGTCTTCACTTTCCAAATCTATATCAAGTGCCCTATCAACTGAAAGTAAAGTAAAAAAATTATTGGTCGAACATAGATTTTGTTAATGTGACCATAGGCTATAATGCATAGGCAATGCCTAGGCAATACCTAGGCGGAACTTTGAACACCTAAGGCGTCGTCACCTTGCATGATAAAATTTTGCGGTCTTCACTTTTCAAATCTATATCAAGTGCCCTATCAACTGAAAGTAAAGTAAAAAAATTCTTGGTCGAACATAGATTTTGTTAATGTGACCATAGGATATAATGAATAGGCAATGCCAAGGCAATACCTAGGCGGAACTTTGAACACCTAAGGCGTCGTCACCTTGCATGATAAAATTTTGCGGTCTTCACTTTTCAAATCTATATCAAGTGCCCTATCAACTGAAAGTAAAGTAAAAAAATTCTTGGTCGAACATAGATTTTGTTAATGTGACCATAGGATATAATGCATAGGCAATGCCAAGGCAATACCTAGGCGGAACTTTGAACACCTAAAGGCGTCGTCACCTTGCATGATAAAATTTTGCGGTCTTCACTTTTCAAATCTATATCAAGTGCCCTATCAACTGAAAGTAAAGTAAAAAAATTCTTGGTCGAACATAGATTTTGTTAATGTGACCATAGGCTATAATGCATAGGCAATGCCTAGGCAATACCTAGGCGGAACTTTGAACACCTAAGGCGTCGTCACCTTGCATGATAAAATTTTGCGGTCTTCACTTTTCAAATCTATATCAAGTGCCCTATCAACTGAAAGTAAAGTAAAAAAATTCTTGGTCGAACATAGATTTTGTTAATGTGACCATAGGCTATAATGCATAGGCAATGCCTAGGCAATACCTAGGCGGAACTTTGAACACCTAAGGCGTCGTCACCTTGCATGATAAAATTTTGCGGTCTTCACTTTTCAAATCTATATCAAGTGCCCTATCAACTGAAAGTAAAGTAAAAAAATTCTTGGTCGATCATAGATTTTGTTAATGTGACCATAGGATATAATGCATAGGCAATGCCAAGGCAATACCTAGGCGGAACTTTGAACACCTAAGGCGTCGTCACCTTGCATGATAAAATTTTGCGGTCTTCACTTTCCAAATCTATATCAAGTGCCCTATCAACTGAAAGTAAAGTAAAAAAATTATTGGTCGAACATAGATTTTGTTAATGTGACCATAGGCTATAATGCATAGGCAATGCCTAGGCAATACCTAGGCGGAACTTTGAACACCTAAGGCGTCGTCACCTTGCATGATAAAATTTTGCGGTCTTCACTTTTCAAATCTATATCAAGTGCCCTATCAACTGAAAGTAAAGTAAAAAAATTCTTGGTCGAACATAGATTTTGTTAATGTGACCATAGGATATAATGCATAGGCAATGCCAAGGCAATACCTAGGCGGAACTTTGAACACCTAAGGCGTCGTCACCTTGCATGATAAAATTTGCGGTCTTCACTTTTCAAATCTATATCAAGTGCCCTATCAACTGAAAGTAAAGTAAAAAAATTCTTGGTCGAACATAGATTTTGTTAATGTGACCATAGGATATAATGCATAGGCAATGCCAAGGCAATACCTAGGCGGAACTTTGAACACCTAAGGCGTCGTCACCTTGCATGATAAAATTTTGCGGTCTTCACTTTTCAAATCTATATCAAGTGCCCTATCAACTGAAAGTAAAGTAAAAAAATTCTTGGTCGAACATAGATTTTGTTAATGTGACCATAGGATATAATGCATAGGCAATGCCAAGGCAATACCTAGGCGGAACTTTGAACACCTAAGGCGTCGTCACCTTGCATGATAAAATTTTGCGGTCTTCACTTTTCAAATCTATATCAAGTGCCCTATCAACTGAAAGTAAAGTAAAAAAATTCTTGGTCGAACATAGATTTTGTTAATGTGACCATAGGCTATAATGCATAGGCAATGCCAAGGCAATACCTAGGCGGAACTTTGAACACCTAAGGCGTCGTCACCTTGCATGATAAAATTTTGCGGTCTTCACTTTCCAAATCTATATCAAGTGCCCTATCAACTGAAAGTAAAGTAAAAAAATTATTGGTCGAACATAGATTTTGTTAATGTGACCATAGGCTATAATGCATAGGCAATGCCTAGGCAATACCTAGGCGGAACTTTGAACACCTAAGGCGTCGTCACCTTGCATGATAAAATTTTGCGGTCTTCACTTTTCAAATCTATATCAAGTGCCCTATCAACTGAAAGTAAAGTAAAAAAATTCTTGGTCGAACATAGATTTTGTTAATGTGACCATAGGATATAATGCATAGGCAATGCCAAGGCAATACCTAGGCGGAACTTTGAACACCTAAGGCGTCGTCACCTTGCATGATAAAATTTTGCGGTCTTCACTTTTCAAATCTATATCAAGTGCCCTATCAACTGAAAGTAAAGTAAAAAAATTCTTGGTCGAACATAGATTTTGTTAATGTGACCATAGGATATAATGCATAGGCAATGCCAAGGCAATACCTAGGCGGAACTTTGAACACCTAAGGCGTCGTCACCTTGCATGATAAAATTTTGCGGTCTTCACTTTTCAAATCTATATCAAGTGCCCTATCAACTGAAAGTAAAGTAAAAAAATTCTTCGTCGATCATAGATTTTGTTAATGTGACCATAGGATATAATGCATAGGCAATGCCAAGGCAATACCTAGGCGGAACTTTGAACACCTAAGGCGTCGTCACCTTGCATGATAAAATTTTGCGGTCTTCACTTTCCAAATCTATATCAAGTGCCCTATCAACTGAAAGTAAAGTAAAAAAATTATTGGTCGAACATAGATTTTGTTAATGTGACCATAGGCTATAATGCATAGGCAATGCCTAGGCAATACCTAGGCGGAACTTTGAACACCTAAGGCGTCGTCACCTTGCATGATAAAATTTTGCGGTCTTCACTTTTCAAATCTATATCAAGTGCCCTATCAACTGAAAGTAAAGTAAAAAAATTCTTGGTCGAACATAGATTTTGTTAATGTGACCATAGGATATAATGCATAGGCAATGCCAAGGCAATACCTAGGCGGAACTTTGAACACCTAAGGCGTCGTCACCTTGCATGATAAAATTTTGCGGTCTTCACTTTTCAAATCTATATCAAGTGCCCTATCAACTGAAAGTAAAGTAAAAAAATTCTTGGTCGAACATAGATTTTGTTAATGTGACCATAGGATATAATGCATAGGCAATGCCAAGGCAATACCTAGGCGGAACTTTGAACACCTAAAGGCGTCGTCACCTTGCATGATAAAATTTTGCGGTCTTCACTTTTCAAATCTATATCAAGTGCCCTATCAACTGAAAGTAAAGTAAAAAAATTCTTGGTCGAACATAGATTTTGTTAATGTGACCATAGGCTATAATGCATAGGCAATGCCTAGGCAATACCTAGGCGGAACTTTGAACACCTAAGGCGTCGTCACCTTGCATGATAAAATTTTGCGGTCTTCACTTTTCAAATCTATATCAAGTGCCCTATCAACTGAAAGTAAAGTAAAAAAATTCTTGGTCGAACATAGATTTTGTTAATGTGACCATAGGCTATAATGCATAGGCAATGCCTAGGCAATACCTAGGCGGAACTTTGAACACCTAAGGCGTCGTCACCTTGCATGATAAAATTTTGCGGTCTTCACTTTTCAAATCTATATCAAGTGCCCTATCAACTGAAAGTAAAGTAAAAAAATTCTTGGTCGATCATAGATTTTGTTAATGTGACCATAGGATATAATGCATAGGCAATGCCAAGGCAATACCTAGGCGGAACTTTGAACACCTAAGGCGTCGTCACCTTGCATGATAAAATTTTGCGGTCTTCACTTTCCAAATCTATATCAAGTGCCCTATCAACTGAAAGTAAAGTAAAAAAATTATTGGTCGAACATAGATTTTGTTAATGTGACCATAGGCTATAATGCATAGGCAATGCCTAGGCAATACCTAGGCGGAACTTTGAACACCTAAGGCGTCGTCACCTTGCATGATAAAATTTTGCGGTCTTCACTTTTCAAATCTATATCAAGTGCCCTATCAACTGAAAGTAAAGTAAAAAAATTCTTGGTCGAACATAGATTTTGTTAATGTGACCATAGGATATAATGAATAGGCAATGCCAAGGCAATACCTAGGCGGAACTTTGAACACCTAAGGCGTCGTCACCTTGCATGATAAAATTTTGCGGTCTTCACTTTTCAAATCTATATCAAGTGCCCTATCAACTGAAAGTAAAGTAAAAAAATTCTTGGTCGAACATAGATTTTGTTAATGTGACCATAGGATATAATGCATAGGCAATGCCAAGGCAATACCTAGGCGGAACTTTGAACACCTAAAGGCGTCGTCACCTTGCATGATAAAATTTTGCGGTCTTCACTTTTCAAATCTATATCAAGTGCCCTATCAACTGAAAGTAAAGTAAAAAAATTCTTGGTCGAACATAGATTTTGTTAATGTGACCATAGGCTATAATGCATAGGCAATGCCTAGGCAATACCTAGGCGGAACTTTGAACACCTAAGGCGTCGTCACCTTGCATGATAAAATTTTGCGGTCTTCACTTTTCAAATCTATATCAAGTGCCCTATCAACTGAAAGTAAAGTAAAAAAATTCTTGGTCGAACATAGATTTTGTTAATGTGACCATAGGCTATAATGCATAGGCAATGCCTAGGCAATACCTAGGCGGAACTTTGAACACCTAAGGCGTCGTCACCTTGCATGATAAAATTTTGCGGTCTTCACTTTTCAAATCTATATCAAGTGCCCTATCAACTGAAAGTAAAGTAAAAAAATTCTTGGTCGATCATAGATTTTGTTAATGTGACCATAGGATATAATGCATAGGCAATGCCAAGGCAATACCTAGGCGGAACTTTGAACACCTAAGGCGTCGTCACCTTGCATGATAAAATTTTGCGGTCTTCACTTTCCAAATCTATATCAAGTGCCCTATCAACTGAAAGTAAAGTAAAAAAATTATTGGTCGAACATAGATTTTGTTAATGTGACCATAGGCTATAATGCATAGGCAATGCCTAGGCAATACCTAGGCGGAACTTTGAACACCTAAGGCGTCGTCACCTTGCATGATAAAATTTTGCGGTCTTCACTTTTCAAATCTATATCAAGTGCCCTATCAACTGAAAGTAAAGTAAAAAAATTCTTGGTCGAACATAGATTTTGTTAATGTGACCATAGGCTATAATGCATAGGCAATGCCAAGGCAATACCTAGGCGGAACTTTGAACACCTAAGGCGTCGTCACCTTGCATGATAAAATTTTGCGGTCTTCACTTTCCAAATCTATATCAAGTGCCCTATCAACTGAAAGTAAAGTAAAAAAATTATTGGTCGAACATAGATTTTGTTAATGTGACCATAGGCTATAATGCATAGGCAATGCCTAGGCAATACCTAGGCGGAACTTTGAACACCTAAGGCGTCGTCACCTTGCATGATAAAATTTTGCGGTCTTCACTTTTCAAATCTATATCAAGTGCCCTATCAACTGAAAGTAAAGTAAAAAAATTCTTGGTCGAACATAGATTTTGTTAATGTGACCATAGGATATAATGCATAGGCAATGCCAAGGCAATACCTAGGCGGAACTTTGAACACCTAAGGCGTCGTCACCTTGCATGATAAAATTTTGCGGTCTTCACTTTTCAAATCTATATCAAGTGCCCTATCAACTGAAAGTAAAGTAAAAAAATTCTTGGTCGAACATAGATTTTGTTAATGTGACCATAGGATATAATGCATAGGCAATGCCAAGGCAATACCTAGGCGGAACTTTGAACACCTAAGGCGTCGTCACCTTGCATGATAAAATTTTGCGGTCTTCACTTTTCAAATCTATATCAAGTGCCCTATCAACTGAAAGTAAAGTAAAAAAATTCTTGGTCGAACATAGATTTTGTTAATGTGACCATAGGCTATAATGCATAGGCAATGCCTAGGCAATACCTAGGCGGAACTTTGAACACCTAAGGCGTCGTCACCTTGCATGATAAAATTTTGCGGTCTTCACTTTTCAAATCTATATCACGTGCCCTATCAACTGAAAGTAAAGTAAAAAAATTCTTGGTCGATCATAGATTTTGTTAATGTGACCATAGGATATAATGCATAGGCAATGCCAAGGCAATACCTAGGCGGAACTTTGAACACCTAAGGCGTCGTCACCTTGCATGATAAAATTTTGCGGTCTTCACTTTCCAAATCTATATCAAGTGCCCTATCAACTGAAAGTAAAGTAAAAAAATTATTGGTCGAACATAGATTTTGTTAATGTGACCATAGGCTATAATGCATAGGCAATGCCTAGGCAATACCTAGGCGGAACTTTGAACACCTAAGGCGTCGTCACCTTGCATGATAAAATTTTGCGGTCTTCACTTTTCAAATCTATATCAAGTGCCCTATCAACTGAAAGTAAAGTAAAACTAGAAAGGCAACATTTGCGAGCAAATACAGCATGTTTAGCCATACTCCTCGCCATGCAAAAAATGGACTCTCCCAAAATAACAATGGACCATTCTAAAATACTTGCACTAAAAAAATGAATCACCCCTGTCCAAAATTGAGTCTCCCAGTAGCACCTCAACACAATATGGACCAGTCCACAACCATATCCACTAATTGATTAACAAATACACTTCTGCTAAAAAATGGACTTTTTCATAATCATTCCAGCTCAAAATTGAAAGAAATAATTAAAGAATCCTCCCCTTGCAAGAATGGGATATTCCGTGCCATTTCCATGTAAACCAGTCGAAAAATATCCGCTGAAAATTACACTCTTGCGCATAATCAACCCAGTTCAAAATTGAATTAAAAAAGATCAACCCCAGGGAAGAATGAAGTTTTCCATAGTATACATATGAAGATTTGACAGGAGACGAAGGAAATGACCAAAAACAACATATTTGAGTCAATTCAAAGTCACCGAGAGTGTTTTAATATAATATTTGTAATATGTTTGAACTATTTTGATTAAAAGAATGTCTAAGTCACAATAGTTCTAAAGTGTTCAAACAATTAGAATTGAAACTTATAACATGTTTGAACTTATTTCACATACGTTGGAAACATTTCGAACGTAACTACACAAAAATCTCTTTATTTAGAACAGTTTCAAACCATCTATCCAAATGTTTCAATGTTCGAACAATTTGTAACAAAAGATTTTCACAATTGCCCTCATAAACGAAGGTGCTAAGTCCTCCTGTGTGTTTCTGCCTATTTTCGGTGGCCGCGCTAGACCACCAGCGGATTTGTTTTGACGGAGCGTCACCCGCGCGCGACGATGTACACTGTTCGGCACCGCTAATATCCGGCATTTTCCCGCTCCAAAACACTCCACAAGACCCACGTTTTTAGTGTTTTGCCTCTTGTGCAACACGATTAGATTTGCATTACTAACGGGACGAAAATGATAGAAAAAATTCACCCCGTCCCGGCGTCCGTCCCAAAAGCATGAACGACATGAAAATATATTTTCTTACAGATTCAATCACGAAAATCAACAGCATGGGATTCCAAATTTTCGCAACGGCCGACCATTTATCATGGTTGAACTTCCTTCCAAGGCGTGCGATAGATAAACATTCCCGGCACATAATAGTCACTAGTACCAGACTAACGCAAGCTCATGATGATAATAGGGAGAAAGTTTGTCAGTGAAGTTTGGCCACCAGAGGGTACATTCATTTAACGTTACAAGCTAGCGCAAAGGGGCGAATCATTGACCTTACCGGGGACTGACTCTACTGGCCTAATCATTCCTTTTTTGCCGAATTCTACGATCCATACGCCCGTACGTAGGACATGTAGGAAGGCCTGGTGGTGGACGCTACACATCACGGGAGACGCGTGTTGGTCCGAGACAGACAGCGGCGTGCTTTCGATCGCGTAGCGGCGACGCACCGCTGCGACAACGTGCGGGACCAAAACGCCTGTCCCCAGTGAGACCATGTGTTTTGAGCGGCATGCCCCGAATTCGTCTACCATTGCTGAATGTAGCCCGATTCATAGAGGTCTATTTTGTAAGCATTATTTCATGTACCCCTCAGCGTGAGAATTCCTTGTGGAACACTTCGCTACATTATAAGTTTCCCCCGCGCACCGCCTACCACCCGCCTTTGATCATGTATGAAGTCGGCGGCAGAGAGAGATCATCAATCAATTTTGACAGGAGTGTCGCGCCAGTCTGAGGAGAAACGATCTCCCGTGTTGTGTTGAAGAATTTGGAGTTTGAAAATATCTGGAATAACTAATGCTAGAATAAACATTCACAAAATCATTGATTTAACTTGTTTTCTGTTATAAAATTTCCTAAACTGCAATTTAACCACTGAGTTTAAGGGAACATGGTGTTTTCCCGATAATCACGTTAAATGTTTATGTCCGGTCTTTCCTCCTCGTAAGCAAACTTCCAGCTTGGCCAGGTGCAAGGCACTAGGGGTCAATGACCTGTAGGTCATATGTAGTATTGAAAGTGACAGAAGTGGCAAATATTGTCAAGAAAGCCCAAAATAAATCGTTTTGAATATATGTATGCCAAAAATGGGAATGTAGTCCTTTAAATATTTGTTCAAGCCACATATACAGCAAATTTCAGGTCATTCGGTTGAAATACCAGGGCGCAGGAGGCCAAGATATGCTAAAAATAGCCTAAAAACCTCACTAAAATCACTTTCAAGGTCAATATCAAAAAAAGGAAAAGAACGCACATTGGTTTTTGCCTACATTACCTCTGTACCAAATTTCAGGTCATTTGGTCAAAAAATGACAGAGATGAATCCATTTGAAGATTTGACAGGAGAAGAAGAAGAAGAAGAAGAAACATGAGAGAAAACAATATGTTTAGCCATACTTATGGCTAAACATAAAAATTATTGGTCGAACATAGATTTTGTTAATGTGACCATAGGATATAATGCATAGGCAATGCCAAGGCAATACCTAGGCGGAACTTTGAACACCTAAGGCGTCGTCACCTTGCATGATAAAATTTTGCGGTCTTCACTTTTCAAATCTATATCAAGTGCCCTATCAACTGAAAGTAAAGTAAAAAAATTCTTGGTCGAACATAGATTTTGTTAATGTGACCATAGGATATAATGCATAGGCAATGCCAAGGCAATACCTAGGCGGAACTTTGAACACCTAAGGCGTCGTCACCTTGCATGATAAAATTTTGCGGTCTTCACTTTTCAAATCTATATCAAGTGCCCTATCAACTGAAAGTAAAGTAAAAAAATTCTTGGTCGATCATAGATTTTGTTAATGTGACCATAGGATATAATGCATAGGCAATGCCAAGGCAATACCTAGGCGGAACTTTGAACACCTAAGGCGTCGTCACCTTGCATGATAAAATTTTGCGGTCTTCACTTTCCAAATCTATATCAAGTGCCCTATCAACTGAAAGTAAAGTAAAAAAATTCTTGGTCGAACATAGATTTTGTTAATGTGACCATAGGCTATAATGCATAGGCAATGCCTAGGCAATACCTAGGCGGAACTTTGAACACCTAAGGCGTCGTCACCTTGCATGATAAAATTTTGCGGTCTTCACTTTTCAAATCTATATCAAGTGCCCTATCAACTGAAAGTAAAGTAAAAAAATTCTTGGTCGAACATTGATTTTGTTAATGTGACCATAGGATATAATGCATAGGCAATGCCAAGGCAATACCTAGGCGGAACTTTGAACACCTAAGGCGTCGTCACCTTGCATGATAAAATTTTGCGGTCTTCACTTTTCAAATCTATATCAAGTGCCCTATCAACTGAAAGTAAAGTAAAAAAATTCTTGGTCGAACATAGATTTTGTTAATGTGACCGTAGGATATAATGCATAGGCAATGCCAAGGCAATACCTAGGCGGAACTTTGAACACCTAAGGCGTCGTCACCTTGCATGATAAAATTTTGCGGTCTTCACTTTTCAAATCTATATCAAGTGCCCTATCAACTGAAAGTAAAGTAAAAAAATTCTTGGTCGAACATAGATTTTGTTAATGTGACCATAGGATATAATGCATAGGCAATGCCAAGGCAATACCTAGGCGGAACTTTGAACACCTAAGGCGTCGTCACCTTGCATGATAAAATTTTGCGGTCTTCACTTTTCAAATCTATATCAAGTGCCCTATCAACTGAAAGTAAAGTAAAAAAATTCTTGGTCGAACATAGATTTTGTTAATGTGACCATAGGATATAATGCATAGGCAATGCCAAGGCAATACCTAGGCGGAACTTTGAACACCTAAGGCGTCGTCACCTTGCATGATAAAATTTTGCGGTCTTCACTTTTCAAATCTATATCAAGTGCCCTATCAACTGAAAGTAAAGTAAAAAAATTCTTGGTCGAACATAGATTTTGTTAATGTGACCATAGGCTATAATGCATAGGCAATGCCTAGGCAATACCTAGGCGGAACTTTGAACACCTAAGGCGTCGTCACCTTGCATGATAAAATTTTGCGGTCTTCACTTTTCAAATCTATATCAAGTGCCCTATCAACTGAAAGTAAAGTAAAAAAATTCTTGGTCGAACATAGATTTTGTTAATGTGACCATAGGATATAATGCATAGGCAATGCCAAGGCAATACCTAGGCGGAACTTTGAACACCTAAGGCGTCGTCACCTTGCATGATAAAATTTTGCGGTCTTCACTTTTCAAATCTATATCAAGTGCCCTATCAACTGAAAGTAAAGTAAAAAAATTCTTGGTCGAACATAGATTTTGTTAATGTGACCATAGGATATAATGCATAGGCAATGCCAAGGCAATACCTAGGCGGAACTTTGAACACCTAAGGCGTCGTCACCTTGCATGATAAAATTTTGCGGTCTTCACTTTTCAAATCTATATCAAGTGCCCTATCAACTGAAAGTAAAGTAAAAAAATTCTTGGTCGAACATAGATTTTGTTAATGTGACCATAGGCTATAATGCATAGGCAATGCCTAGGCAATACCTAGGCGGAACTTTGAACACCTAAGGCGTCGTCACCTTGCATGATAAAATTTTGCGGTCTTCACTTTTCAAATCTATATCACGTGCCCTATCAACTGAAAGTAAAGTAAAAAAATTCTTGGTCGATCATAGATTTTGTTAATGTGACCATAGGATATAATGCATAGGCAATGCCAAGGCAATACCTAGGCGGAACTTTGAACACCTAAGGCGTCGTCACCTTGCATGATAAAATTTTGCGGTCTTCACTTTCCAAATCTATATCAAGTGCCCTATCAACTGAAAGTAAAGTAAAAAAATTCTTGGTCGAACATAGATTTTGTTAATGTGACCATAGGATATAATGCATAGGCAATGCCAAGGCAATACCTAGGCGGAACTTTGAACACCTAAGGCGTCGTCACCTTGCATGATAAAATTTTGCGGTCTTCACTTTTCAAATCTATATCAAGTGCCCTATCAACTGAAAGTAAAGTAAAAAAATTCTTGGTCGAACATAGATTTTGTTAATGTGACCATAGGATATAATGCATAGGCAATGCCAAGGCAATACCTAGGCGGAACTTTGAACACCTAAGGCGTCGTCACCTTGCATGATAAAATTTTGCGGTCTTCACTTTTCAAATCTATATCAAGTGCCCTATCAACTGAAAGTAAAGTAAAAAAATTCTTGGTCGAACATAGATTTTGTTAATGTGACCATAGGCTATAATGCATAGGCAATGCCTAGGCAATACCTAGGCGGAACTTTGAACACCTAAGGCGTCGTCACCTTGCATGATAAAATTTTGCGGTCTTCACTTTTCAAATCTATATCAAGTGCCCTATCAACTGAAAGTAAAGTAAAAAAATTCTTGGTCGATCATAGATTTTGTTAATGTGACCATAGGATATAATGCATAGGCAATGCCAAGGCAATACCTAGGCGGAACTTTGAACACCTAAGGCGTCGTCACCTTGCATGATAAAATTTTGCGGTCTTCACTTTCCAAATCTATATCAAGTGCCCTATCAACTGAAAGTAAAGTAAAAAAATTATTGGTCGAACATAGATTTTGTTAATGTGACCATAGGCTATAATGCATAGGCAATGCCTAGGCAATACCTAGGCGGAACTTTGAACACCTAAGGCGTCGTCACCTTGCATGATAAAATTTTGCGGTCTTCACTTTTCAAATCTATATCAAGTGCCCTATCAACTGAAAGGAAAGTAAAAAAATTCTTGGTCGAACATAGATTTTGTTAATGTGACCATAGGCTATAATGCATAGGCAATGCCTAGGCAATACCTAGGCGGAACTTTGAACACCTAAGGCGTCGTCACCTTGCATGATAAAATTTTGCGGTCTTCACTTTCCAAATCTATATCAAGTGCCCTATCAACTGAAAGTAAAGTAAAAAAATTATTGGTCGAACATAGATTTTGTTAATGTGACCATAGGCTATAATGCATAGGCAATGCCTAGGCAATACCTAGGCGGAACTTTGAACACCTAAGGCGTCGTCACCTTGCATGATAAAATTTTGCGGTCTTCACTTTTCAAATCTATATCAAGTGCCCTATCAACTGAAAGTAAAGTAAAAAAATTCTTGGTCGAACATAGATTTTGTTAATGTGACCATAGGATATAATGCATAGGCAATGCCAAGGCAATACCTAGGCGGAACTTTGAACACCTAAGGCGTCGTCACCTTGCATGATAAAATTTTGCGGTCTTCACTTTTCAAATCTATATCAAGTGCCCTATCAACTGAAAGTAAAGTAAAAAAATTCTTGGTCGAACATAGATTTTGTTAATGTGACCATAGGATATAATGCATAGGCAATGCCAAGGCAATACCTAGGCGGAACTTTGAACACCTAAGGCGTCGTCACCTTGCATGATAAAATTTTGCGGTCTTCACTTTTCAAATCTATATCAAGTGCCCTATCAACTGAAAGTAAAGTAAAAAAATTCTTGGTCGAACATAGATTTTGTTAATGTGACCATAGGCTATAATGCATAGGCAATGCCTAGGCAATACCTAGGCGGAACTTTGAACACCTAAGGCGTCGTCACCTTGCATGATAAAATTTTGCGGTCTTCACTTTTCAAATCTATATCACGTGCCCTATCAACTGAAAGTAAAGTAAAAAAATTCTTGGTCGATCATAGATTTTGTTAATGTGACCATAGGATATAATGCATAGGCAATGCCAAGGCAATACCTAGGCGGAACTTTGAACACCTAAGGCGTCGTCACCTTGCATGATAAAATTTTGCGGTCTTCACTTTCCAAATCTATATCAAGTGCCCTATCAACTGAAAGTAAAGTAAAAAAATTATTGGTCGAACATAGATTTTGTTAATGTGACCATAGGCTATAATGCATAGGCAATGCCTAGGCAATACCTAGGCGGAACTTTGAACACCTAAGGCGTCGTCACCTTGCATGATAAAATTTTGCGGTCTTCACTTTTCAAATCTATATCAAGTGCCCTATCAACTGAAAGTAAAGTAAAAAAATTCTTGGTCGAACATAGATTTTGTTAATGTGACCATAGGATATAATGCATAGGCAATGCCAAGGCAATACCTAGGCGGAACTTTGAACACCTAAGGCGTCGTCACCTTGCATGATAAAATTTTGCGGTCTTCACTTTTCAAATCTATATCAAGTGCCCTATCAACTGAAAGTAAAGTAAAAAAATTCTTGGTCGAACATAGATTTTGTTAATGTGACCATAGGATATAATGCATAGGCAATGCCAAGGCAATACCTAGGCGGAACTTTGAACACCTAAGGCGTCGTCACCTTGCATGATAAAATTTTGCGGTCTTCACTTTTCAAATCTATATCAAGTGCCCTATCAACTGAAAGTAAAGTAAAAAAATTCTTGGTCGAACATAGATTTTGTTAATGTGACCATAGGCTATAATGCATAGGCAATGCCTAGGCAATACCTAGCCGGAACTTTGAACACCTAAGGCGTCGTCACCTTGCATGATAAAATTTTGCGGTCTTCACTTTTCAAATCTATATCAAGTGCCCTATCAACTGAAAGTAAAGTAAAAAAATTCTTGGTCGATCATAGATTTTGTTAATGTGACCATAGGATATAATGCATAGGCAATGCCAAGGCAATACCTAGGCGGAACTTTGAACACCTACGGCGTCGTCACCTTGCATGATAAAATTTTGCGGTCTTCACTTTCCAAATCTATATCAAGTGCCCTATCAACTGAAAGTAAAGTAAAAAAATTATTGGTCGAACATAGATTTTGTTAATGTGACCATAGGCTATAATGCATAGGCAATGCCTAGGCAATACCTAGGCGGAACTTTGAACACCTAAGGCGTCGTCACCTTGCATGATAAAATTTTGCGGTCTTCACTTTTCAAATCTATATCAAGTGCCCTATCAACTGAAAGTAAAGTAAAAAAATTCTTGGTCGAACATAGATTTTGTTAATGTGACCATAGGCTATAATGCATAGGCAATGCCTAGGCAATACCTAGGCGGAACTTTGAACACCTAAGGCGTCGTCACCTTGCATGATAAAATTTTGCGGTCTTCACTTTCCAAATCTATATCAAGTGCCCTATCAACTGAAAGTAAAGTAAAAAAATTATTGGTCGAACATAGATTTTGTTAATGTGACCATAGGCTATAATGCATAGGCAATGCCTAGGCAATACCTAGGCGGAACTTTGAACACCTAAGGCGTCGTCACCTTGCATGATAAAATTTTGCGGTCTTCACTTTTCAAATCTATATCAAGTGCCCTATCAACTGAAAGTAAAGTAAAAAAATTCTTGGTCGAACATAGATTTTGTTAATGTGACCATAGGATATAATGCATAGGCAATGCCAAGGCAATACCTAGGCGGAACTTTGAACACCTAAGGCGTCGTCACCTTGCATGATAAAATTTTGCGGTCTTCACTTTTCAAATCTATATCAAGTGCCCTATCAACTGAAAGTAAAGTAAAAAAATTCTTGGTCGAACATAGATTTTGTTAATGTGACCATAGGCTATAATGCATAGGCAATGCCTAGGCAATACCTAGGCGGAACTTTGAACACCTAAGGCGTCGTCACCTTGCATGATAAAATTTTGCGGTCTTCACTTTTCAAATCTATATCAAGTGCCCTATCAACTGAAAGTAAAGTAAAAAAATTCTTGGTCGATCATAGATTTTGTTAATGTGACCATAGGATATAATGCATAGGCAATGCCAAGGCAATACCTAGGCGGAACTTTGAACACCTACGGCGTCGTCACCTTGCATGATAAAATTTTGCGGTCTTCACTTTCCAAATCTATATCAAGTGCCCTATCAACTGAAAGTAAAGTAAAAAAATTCTTGGTCGAACATAGATTTTGTTAATGTGACCATAGGCTATAATGCATAGGCAATGCCTAGGCAATACCTAGGCGGAACTTTGAACACCTAAGGCGTCGTCACCTTGCATGATAAAATTTTGCGGTCTTCACTTTTCAAATCTATATCAAGTGCCCTATCAACTGAAAGTAAAGTAAAAAAATTCTTGGTCGAACATAGATTTTGTTAATGTGACCATAGGATATAATGCATAGGCAATGCCAAGGCAATACCTAGGCGGAACTTTGAACACCTAAGGCGTCGTCACCTTGCATGATAAAATTTTGCGGTCTTCACTTTTCAAATCTATATCAAGTGCCCTATCAACTGAAAGTAAAGTAAAAAAATTCTTGGTCGAACATAGATTTTGTTAATGTGACCATAGGATATAATGCATAGGCAATGCCAAGGCAATACCTAGGCGGAACTTTGAACACCTAAGGCGTCGTCACCTTGCATGATAAAATTTTGCGATCTTCACTTTTCAAATCTATATCAAGTGCCCTATCAACTGAAAGTAAAGTAAAAAAATTCTTGGTCGAACATAGATTTTGTTAATGTGACCATAGGATATAATGCATAGGCAATGCCAAGGCAATACCTAGGCGGAACTTTGAACACCTAAGGCGTCGTCACCTTGCATGATAAAATTTTGCGGTCTTCACTTTTCAAATCTATATCAAGTGCCCTATCAACTGAAAGTAAAGTAAAAAAATTCTTGGTCGAACATAGATTTTGTTAATGTGACCATAGGCTATAATGCATAGGCAATGCCTAGGCAATACCTAGGCGGAACTTTGAACACCTAAGGCGTCGTCACCTTGCATGATAAAATTTTGCGGTCTTCACTTTTCAAATCTATATCACGTGCCCTATCAACTGAAAGTAAAGTAAAAAAATTCTTGGTCGATCATAGATTTTGTTAATGTGACCATAGGATATAATGCATAGGCAATGCCAAGGCAATACCTAGGCGGAACTTTGAACACCTAAGGCGTCGTCACCTTGCATGATAAAATTTTGCGGTCTTCACTTTCCAAATCTATATCAAGTGCCCTATCAACTGAAAGTAAAGTAAAAAAATTATTGGTCGAACATAGATTTTGTTAATGTGACCATAGGCTATAATGCATAGGCAATGCCTAGGCAATACCTAGGCGGAACTTTGAACACCTAAGGCGTCGTCACCTTGCATGATAAAATTTTGCGGTCTTCACTTTTCAAATCTATATCAAGTGCCCTATCAACTGAAAGTAAAGTAAAAAAATTCTTGGTCGAACATAGATTTTGTTAATGTGACCATAGGATATAATGCATAGGCAATGCCAAGGCAATACCTAGGCGGAACTTTGAACACCTAAGGCGTCGTCACCTTGCATGATAAAATTTTGCGGTCTTCACTTTTCAAATCTATATCAAGTGCCCTATCAACTGAAAGTAAAGTAAAAAAATTCTTGGTCGAACATAGATTTTGTTAATGTGACCATAGGATATAATGCATAGGCAATGCCAAGGCAATACCTAGGCGGAACTTTGAACACCTAAGGCGTCGTCACCTTGCATGATAAAATTTTGCGGTCTTCACTTTTCAAATCTATATCAAGTGCCCTATCAACTGAAAGTAAAGTAAAAAAATTCTTGGTCGAACATAGATTTTGTTAATGTGACCATAGGATATAATGCATAGGCAATGCCAAGGCAATACCTAGGCGGAACTTTGAACACCTAAGGCGTCGTCACCTTGCATGATAAAATTTTGCGGTCTTCACTTTTCAAATCTATGTCAAGTGCCCTATCAACTGAAAGTAAAGTAAAAAAATTCTTGGTCGAACATAGATTTTGTTAATGTGACCATAGGCTATAATGCATAGGCAATGCCTAGGCAATACCTAGGCGGAACTTTGAACACCTAAGGCGTCGTCACCTTGCATGATAAAATTTTGCGGTCTTCACTTTTCAAATCTATATCAAGTGCCCTATCAACTGAAAGTAAAGTAAAAAAATTCTTGGTCGAACATAGATTTTGTTAATGTGACCATAGGCTATAATGCATAGGCAATGCCTAGGCAATACCTAGGCGGAACTTTGAACACCTAAGGCGTCGTCACCTTGCATGATAAAATTTTGCGGTCTTCACTTTTCAAATCTATATCAAGTGCCCTATCAACTGAAAGTAAAGTAAAAAAATTCTTGGTCGATCATAGATTTTGTTAATGTGACCATAGGATATAATGCATAGGCAATGCCAAGGCAATACCTAGGCGGAACTTTGAACACCTAAGGCGTCGTCACCTTGCATGATAAAATTTTGCGGTCTTCACTTTCCAAATCTATATCAAGTGCCCTATCAACTGAAAGTAAAGTAAAAAAATTCTTGGTCGAACATAGATTTTGTTAATGTGACCATAGGCTATAATGCATAGGCAATGCCTAGGCAATACCTAGGCGGAACTTTGAACACCTAAGGCGTCGTCACCTTGCATGATAAAATTTTGCGGTCTTCACTTTTCAAATCTATATCAAGTGCCCTATCAACTGAAAGTAAAGTAAAAAAATTCTTGGTCGAACATAGATTTTGTTAATGTGACCATAGGATATAATGCATAGGCAATGCCAAGGCAATACCTAGGCGGAACTTTGAACACCTAAGGCGTCGTCACCTTGCATGATAAAATTTTGCGGTCTTCACTTTTCAAATCTATATCAAGTGCCCTATCAACTGAAAGTAAAGTAAAAAAATTCTTGGTCGAACATAGATTTTGTTAATGTGACCATAGGCTATAATGCATAGGCAATGCCTAGGCAATACCTAGGCGGAACTTTGAACACCTAAGGCGTCGTCACCTTGCATGATAAAATTTTGCGGTCTTCACTTTTCAAATCTATATCAAGTGCCCTATCAACTGAAAGTAAAGTAAAAAAATTCTTGGTCGATCATAGATTTTGTTAATGTGACCATAGGATATAATGCATAGGCAATGCCAAGGCAATACCTAGGCGGAACTTTGAACACCTACGGCGTCGTCACCTTGCATGATAAAATTTTGCGGTCTTCACTTTCCAAATCTATATCAAGTGCCCTATCAACTGAAAGTAAAGTAAAAAAATTCTTGGTCGAACATAGATTTTGTTAATGTGACCATAGGCTATAATGCATAGGCAATGCCTAGGCAATACCTAGGCGGAACTTTGAACACCTAAGGCGTCGTCACCTTGCATGATAAAATTTTGCGGTCTTCACTTTTCAAATCTATATCAAGTGCCCTATCAACTGAAAGTAAAGTAAAAAAATTCTTGGTCGAACATAGATTTTGTTAATGTGACCATAGGATATAATGCATAGGCAATGCCAAGGCAATACCTAGGCGGAACTTTGAACACCTAAGGCGTCGTCACCTTGCATGATAAAATTTTGCGGTCTTCACTTTTCAAATCTATATCAAGTGCCCTATCAACTGAAAGTAAAGTAAAAAAATTCTTGGTCGAACATAGATTTTGTTAATGTGACCATAGGATATAATGCATAGGCAATGCCAAGGCAATACCTAGGCGGAACTTTGAACACCTAAGGCGTCGTCACCTTGCATGATAAAATTTTGCGGTCTTCACTTTTCAAATCTATATCAAGTGCCCTATCAACTGAAAGTAAAGTAAAAAAATTCTTGGTCGAACATAGATTTTGTTAATGTGACCATAGGATATAATGCATAGGCAATGCCAAGGCAATACCTAGGCGGAACTTTGAACACCTAAGGCGTCGTCACCTTGCATGATAAAATTTTGCGGTCTTCACTTTTCAAATCTATATCAAGTGCCCTATCAACTGAAAGTAAAGTAAAAAAATTCTTGGTCGAACATAGATTTTGTTAATGTGACCATAGGCTATAATGCATAGGCAATGCCTAGGCAATACCTAGGCGGAACTTTGAACACCTAAGGCGTCGTCACCTTGCATGATAAAATTTTGCGGTCTTCACTTTTCAAATCTATATCACGTGCCCTATCAACTGAAAGTAAAGTAAAAAAATTCTTGGTCGATCATAGATTTTGTTAATGTGACCATAGGATATAATGCATAGGCAATGCCAAGGCAATACCTAGGCGGAACTTTGAACACCTAAGGCGTCGTCACCTTGCATGATAAAATTTTGCGGTCTTCACTTTCCAAATCTATATCAAGTGCCCTATCAACTGAAAGTAAAGTAAAAAAATTATTGGTCGAACATAGATTTTGTTAATGTGACCATAGGCTATAATGCATAGGCAATGCCTAGGCAATACCTAGGCGGAACTTTGAACACCTAAGGCGTCGTCACCTTGCATGATAAAATTTTGCGGTCTTCACTTTTCAAATCTATATCAAGTGCCCTATCAACTGAAAGTAAAGTAAAAAAATTCTTGGTCGAACATAGATTTTGTTAATGTGACCATAGGATATAATGCATAGGCAATGCCAAGGCAATACCTAGGCGGAACTTTGAACACCTAAGGCGTCGTCACCTTGCATGATAAAATTTTGCGGTCTTCACTTTTCAAATCTATATCAAGTGCCCTATCAACTGAAAGTAAAGTAAAAAAATTCTTGGTCGAACATAGATTTTGTTAATGTGACCATAGGATATAATGCATAGGCAATGCCAAGGCAATACCTAGGCGGAACTTTGAACACCTAAGGCGTCGTCACCTTGCATGATAAAATTTTGCGGTCTTCACTTTTCAAATCTATATCAAGTGCCCTATCAACTGAAAGTAAAGTAAAAAAATTCTTGGTCGAACATAGATTTTGTTAATGTGACCATAGGCTATAATGCATAGGCAATGCCTAGGCAATACCTAGGCGGAACTTTGAACACCTAAGGCGTCGTCACCTTGCATGATAAAATTTTGCGGTCTTCACTTTTCAAATCTATATCAAGTGCCCTATCAACTGAAAGTAAAGTAAAAAAATTCTTGGTCGATCATAGATTTTGTTAATGTGACCATAGGATATAATGCATAGGCAATGCCAAGGCAATACCTAGGCGGAACTTTGAACACCTAAGGCGTCGTCACCTTGCATGATAAAATTTTGCGGTCTTCACTTTCCAAATCTATATCAAGTGCCCTATCAACTGAAAGTAAAGTAAAAAAATTCTTGGTCGAACATAGATTTTGTTAATGTGACCATAGGCTATAATGCATAGGCAATGCCTAGGCAATACCTAGGCGGAACTTTGAACACCTAAGGCGTCGTCACCTTGCATGATAAAATTTTGCGGTCTTCACTTTTCAAATCTATATCAAGTGCCCTATCAACTGAAAGTAAAGTAAAAAAATTATTGGTCGAACATAGATTTTGTTAATGTGACCATAGGATATAATGCATAGGCAATGCCAAGGCAATACCTAGGCGGAACTTTGAACACCTAAGGCGTCGTCACCTTGCATGATAAAATTTTGCGGTCTTCACTTTTCAAATCTATATCAAGTGCCCTATCAACTGAAAGTAAAGTAAAAAAATTCTTGGTCGAACATAGATTTTGTTAATGTGACCATAGGCTATAATGCATAGGCAATGCCTAGGCAATACCTAGGCGGAACTTTGAACACCTAAGGCGTCGTCACCTTGCATGATAAAATTTTGCGGTCTTCACTTTTCAAATCTATATCAAGTGCCCTATCAACTGAAAGTAAAGTAAAAAAATTCTTGGTCGAACATAGATTTTGTTAATGTGACCATAGGCTATAATGCATAGGCAATGCCTAGGCAATACCTAGGCGGAACTTTGAACACCTAAGGCGTCGTCACCTTGCATGATAAAATTTTGCGGTCTTCACTTTTCAAATCTATATCAAGTGCCCTATCAACTGAAAGTAAAGTAAAAAATTCTTGGTCGATCATAGATTTTGTTAATGTGACCATAGGCTATAATGCATAGGCAATGCCTAGGCAATACCTAGGCGGAACTTTGAACACCTAAGGCGTCGTCACCTTGCATGATAAAATTTTGCGGTCTTCACTTTCCAAATCTATATCAAGTGCCCTATCAACTGAAAGTAAAGTAAAAAAATTCTTGGTCGAACATAGATTTTGTTAATGTGACCATAGGCTATAATGCATAGGCAATGCCTAGGCAATACCTAGGCGGAACTTTGAACACCTAAGGCGTCGTCACCTTGCATGATAAAATTTTGCGGTCTTCACTTTTCAAATCTATATCAAGTGCCCTATCAACTGAAAGTAAAGTAAAAAAATTATTGGTCGAACATAGATTTTGTTAATGTGACCATAGGATATAATGCATAGGCAATGCCAAGGCAATACCTAGGCGGAACTTTGAACACCTAAGGCGTCGTCACCTTGCATGATAAAATTTTGCGGTCTTCAATTTTCAAATCTACATCAAGTGCCCTATCAACTGAAAGTAAAGTAAAAAAATTCTTGGTCGAACATAGATTTTGTTAATGTGACCATAGGATATAATGCATAGGCAATGCCAAGGCAATACCTAGGCGGAACTTTGAACACCTAAGGCGTCGTCACCTTGCATGATAAAATTTTGCGGTCTTCACTTTTCAAATCTATATCAAGTGCCCTATCAACTGAAAGTAAAGTAAAAAAATTCTTGGTCGAACACAGATTTTGTTAATGTGACCATAGGATATAATGCATAGGCAATGCCAAGGCAATACCTAGGCGGAACTTTGAACACCTAAGGCGTCGTCACCTTGCATGATAAAATTTTGCGGTCTTCACTTTTCAAATCTATATCAAGTGCCCTATCAACTGAAAGTAAAGTAAAAAAATTCTTGGTCGAACATAGATTTTGTTAATGTGACCATAGGATATAATGCATAGGCAATGCCAAGGCAATACCTAGGCGGAACTTTGAACACCTAAGGCGTCGTCACCTTGCATGATAAAATTTTGCGGTCTTCACTTTTCAAATCTATATCAAGTGCCCTATCAACTGAAAGTAAAGTAAAAAAATTCTTGGTCGAACATAGATTTTGTTAATGTGACCATAGGCTATAATGCATAGGCAATGCCTAGGCAATACCTAGGCGGAACTTTGAACACCTAAGGCGTCGTCACCTTGCATGATAAAATTTTGCGGTCTTCACTTTTCAAATCTATATCAAGTGCCCTATCAACTGAAAGTAAAGTAAAAAAATTCTTGGTCGAACATAGATTTTGTTAATGTGACCATAGGATATAATGCATAGGCAATGCCAAGGCAATACCTAGGCGGAACTTTGAACACCTAAGGCGTCGTCACCTTGCATGATAAAATTTTGCGGTCTTCACTTTTCAAATCTATATCAAGTGCCCTATCAACTGAAAGTAAAGTAAAAAAATTCTTGGTCGAACATAGATTTTGTTAATGTGACCATAGGATATAATGCATAGGCAATGCCAAGGCAATACCTAGGCGGAACTTTGAACACCTAAGGCGTCGTCACCTTGCATGATAAAATTTTGCGGTCTTCACTTTTCAAATCTATATCAAGTGCCCTATCAACTGAAAGTAAAGTAAAAAAATTCTTGGTCGAACATAGATTTTGTTAATGTGACCATAGGCTATAATGCATAGGCAATGCCTAGGCAATACCTAGGCGGAACTTTGAACACCTAAGGCGTCGTCACCTTGCATGATAAAATTTTGCGGTCTTCACTTTTCAAATCTATATCACGTGCCCTATCAACTGAAAGTAAAGTAAAAAAATTCTTGGTCGATCATAGATTTTGTTAATGTGACCATAGGATATAATGCATAGGCAATGCCAAGGCAATACCTAGGCGGAACTTTGAACACCTAAGGCGTCGTCACCTTGCATGATAAAATTTTGCGGTCTTCACTTTTCAAATCTATATCAAGTGCCCTATCAACTGAAAGTAAAGTAAAAAAATTCTTGGTCGAACATAGATTTTGTTAATGTGACCATAGGATATAATGCATAGGCAATGCCAAGGCAATACCTAGGCGGAACTTTGAACACCTAAGGCGTCGTCACCTTGCATGATAAAATTTTGCGGTCTTCACTTTTCAAATCTATATCAAGTGCCCTATCAACTGAAAGTAAAGTAAAAAAATTCTTGGTCGAACATAGATTTTGTTAATGTGACCATAGGATATAATGCATAGGCAATGCCAAGGCAATACCTAGGCGGAACTTTGAACACCTAAGGCGTCGTCACCTTGCATGATAAAATTTTGCGGTCTTCACTTTTCAAATCTATATCAAGTGCCCTATCAACTGAAAGTAAAGTAAAAAAATTCTTGGTCGAACATAGATTTTTTTAATGTGACCATAGGATATAATGCATAGGCAATGCCTAGGCAATACCTAGGCGGAACTTTGAACACCTAAGGCGTCGTCACCTTGCATGATAAAATTTTGCGGTCTTCACTTTTCAAATCTATATCAAGTGCCCTATCAACTGAAAGTAAAGTAAAAAAATTCTTGGTCGAACATAGATTTTGTTAATGTGACCATAGGCTATAATGCATAGGCAATGCCTAGGCAATACCTAGGCGGAACTTTGAACACCTAAGGCGTCGTCACCTTGCATGATAAAATTTTGCGGTCTTCACTTTTCAAATCTATATCAAGTGCCCTATCAACTGAAAGTAAAGTAAAAAAATTCTTGGTCGATCATAGATTTTGTTAATGTGACCATAGGATATAATGCATAGGCAATGCCAAGGCAATACCTAGGCGGAACTTTGAACACCTAAGGCGTCGTCACCTTGCATGATAAAATTTTGCGGTCTTCACTTTCCAAATCTATATCAAGTGCCCTATCAACTGAAAGTAAAGTAAAAAAATTATTGGTCGAACATAGATTTTGTTAATGTGACCATAGGCTATAATGCATAGGCAATGCCTAGGCAATACCTAGGCGGAACTTTGAACACCTAAGGCGTCGTCACCTTGCATGATAAAATTTTGCGGTCTTCACTTTTCAAATCTATATCAAGTGCCCTATCAACTGAAAGTAAAGTAAAAAAATTCTTGGTCGAACATAGATTTTGTTAATGTGACCATAGGATATAATGCATAGGCAATGCCAAGGCAATACCTAGGCGGAACTTTGAACACCTAAGGCGTCGTCACCTTGCATGATAAAATTTTGCGGTCTTCACTTTTCAAATCTATATCAAGTGCCCTATCAACTGAAAGTAAAGTAAAAAAATTCTTGGTCGAACACAGATTTTGTTAATGTGACCATAGGATATAATGCATAGGCAATGCCAAGGCAATACCTAGGCGGAACTTTGAACACCTAAGGCGTCGTCACCTTGCATGATAAAATTTTGCGGTCTTCACTTTTCAAATCTATATCAAGTGCCCTATCAACTGAAAGTAAAGTAAAAAAATTATTGGTCGAACATAGATTTTGTTAATGTGACCATAGGATATAATGCATAGGCAATGCCAAGGCAATACCTAGGCGGAACTTTGAACACCTAAGGCGTCGTCACCTTGCATGATAAAATTTTGCGGTCTTCACTTTTCAAATCTATATCAAGTGCCCTATCAACTGAAAGTAAAGTAAAAAAATTCTTGGTCGAACATAGATTTTGTTAATGTGACCATAGGATATAATGCATAGGCAATGCCAAGGCAATACCTAGGCGGAACTTTGAACACCTAAGGCGTCGTCACCTTGCATGATAAAATTTTGCGGTCTTCACTTTTCAAATCTATATCAAGTGCCCTATCAACTGAAAGTAAAGTAAAAAAATTCTTGGTCGAACATAGATTTTGTTAATGTGACCATAGGCTATAATGCATAGGCAATGCCTAGGCAATACCTAGGCGGAACTTTGAACACCTAAGGCGTCGTCACCTTGCATGATAAAATTTTGCGGTCTTCACTTTCCAAATCTATATCAAGTGCCCTATCAACTGAAAGTAAAGTAAAAAAATTATTGGTCGAACATAGATTTTGTTAATGTGACCATAGGATATAATGCATAGGCAATGCCAAGGCAATACCTAGGCGGAACTTTGAACACCTAAGGCGTCGTCACCTTGCATGATAAAATTTTGCGGTCTTCACTTTTCAAATCTATATCAAGTGCCCTATCAACTGAAAGTAAAGTAAAAAAATTCTTGGTCGAACATAGATTTTGTTAATGTGACCATAGGCTATAATGCATAGGCAATGCCTAGGCAATACCTAGGCGGAACTTTGAACACCTAAGGCGTCGTCACCTTGCATGATAAAATTTTGCGGTCTTCACTTTTCAAATCTATATCACGTGCCCTATCAACTGAAAGTAAAGTAAAAAAATTATTGGTCGATCATAGATTTTGTTAATGTGACCATAGGATATAATGCATAGGCAATGCAAAGGCAATACCTAGGCGGAACTTTGAACACCTAAGGCGTCGTCACCTTGCATGATAAAATTTTGCGGTCTTCACTTTCCAAATCTATATCAAGTGCCCTATCAACTGAAAGTAAAGTAAAAAAATTATTGGTCGAACATAGATTTTGTTAATGTGACCATAGGCTATAATGCATAGGCAATGCCTAGGCAATACCTAGGCGGAACTTTGAACACCTAAGGCGTCGTCACCTTGCATGATAAAATTTTGCGGTCTTCACTTTTCAAATCTATATCAAGTGCCCTATCAACTGAAAGTAAAGTAAAAAAATTCTTGGTCGAACATAGATTTTGTTAATGTGACCATAGGATATAATGCATAGGCAATGCCAAGGCAATACCTAGGCGGAACTTTGAACACCTAAGGCGTCGTCACCTTGCATGATAAAATTTTGCGGTCTTCACTTTTCAAATCTATATCAAGTGCCCTATCAACTGAAAGTAAAGTAAAAAAATTCTTGGTCGAACATAGATTTTGTTAATGTGACCATAGGATATAATGCATAGGCAATGCCAAGGCAATACCTAGGCGGAACTTTGAACACCTAAGGCGTCGTCACCTTGCATGATAAAATTTTGCGGTCTTCACTTTTCAAATCTATATCAAGTGCCCTATCAACTGAAAGTAAAGTAAAAAAATTCTTGGTCGAACATAGATTTTGTTAATGTGACCATAGGATATAATGCATAGGCAATGCCAAGGCAATACCTAGGCGGAACTTTGAACACCTAAGGCGTCGTCACCTTGCATGATAAAATTTTGCGGTCTTCACTTTTCAAATCTATATCAAGTGCCCTATCAACTGAAAGTAAAGTAAAAAAATTCTTGGTCGAACATAGATTTTGTTAATGTGACCATAGGATATAATGCATAGGCAATGCCAAGGCAATACCTAGGCGGAACTTTGAACACCTAAGGCGTCGTCACCTTGCATGATAAAATTTTGCGGTCTTCACTTTTCAAATCTATATCAAGTGCCCTATCAACTGAAAGTAAATTAAAAAAATTCTTGGTCGAACATAGATTTTTTTAATGTGACCATAGGATATAATGCATAGGCAATGCCTAGGCAATACCTAGGCGGAACTTTGAACACCTAAGGCGTCGTCACCTTGCATGATAAAATTTTGCGGTCTTCACTTTTCAAATCTATATCAAGTGCCCTATCAACTGAAAGTAAAGTAAAAAAATTCTTGGTCGAACATAGATTTTGTTAATGTGACCATAGGCTATAATGCATAGGCAATGCCTAGGCAATACCTAGGCGGAACTTTGAACACCTAAGGCGTCGTCACCTTGCATGATAAAATTTTGCGGTCTTCACTTTTCAAATCTATATCAAGTGCCCTATCAACTGAAAGTAAAGTAAAAAAATTCTTGGTCGATCATAGATTTTGTTAATGTGACCATAGGATATAATGCATAGGCAATGCCAAGGCAATACCTAGGCGGAACTTTGAACACCTAAGGCGTCGTCACCTTGCATGATAAAATTTTGCGGTCTTCACTTTCCAAATCTATATCAAGTGCCCTATCAACTGAAAGTAAAGTAAAAAAATTATTGGTCGAACATAGATTTTGTTAATGTGACCATAGGCTATAATGCATAGGCAATGCCTAGGCAATACCTAGGCGGAACTTTGAACACCTAAGGCGTCGTCACCTTGCATGATAAAATTTTGCGGTCTTCACTTTTCAAATCTATATCAAGTGCCCTATCAACTGAAAGTAAAGTAAAAAAATTCTTGGTCGAACATAGATTTTGTTAATGTGACCATAGGATATAATGCATAGGCAATGCCAAGGCAATACCTAGGCGGAACTTTGAACACCTAAGGCGTCGTCACCTTGCATGATAAAATTTTGCGGTCTTCACTTTTCAAATCTATATCAAGTGCCCTATCAACTGAAAGTAAAGTAAAAAAATTCTTGGTCGAACATAGATTTTGTTAATGTGACCATAGGATATAATGCATAGGCAATGCCAAGGCAATACCTAGGCGGAACTTTGAACACCTAAGGCGTCGTCACCTTGCATGATAAAATTTTGCGGTCTTCACTTTTCAAATCTATATCAAGTGCCCTATCAACTGAAAGTAAAGTAAAAAAATTCTTGGTCGAACATAGATTTTGTTAATGTGACCATAGGATATAATGCATAGGCAATGCCAAGGCAATACCTAGGCGGAACTTTGAACACCTAAGGCGTCGTCACCTTGCATGATAAAATTTTGCGGTCTTCACTTTTCAAATCTATATCAAGTGCCCTATCAACTGAAAGTAAAGTAAAAAAATTCTTGGTCGAACATAGATTTTGTTAATGTGACCATAGGATATAATGCATAGGCAATGCCAAGGCAATACCTAGGCGGAACTTTGAACACCTAAGGCGTCGTCACCTTGCATGATAAAATTTTGCGGTCTTCACTTTTCAAATCTATATCAAGTGCCCTATCAACTGAAAGTAAAGTAAAAAAATTCTTGGTCGAACATAGATTTTGTTAATGTGACCATAGGCTATAATGCATAGGCAATGCCTAGGCAATACCTAGGCGGAACTTTGAACACCTAAGGCGTCGTCACCTTGCATGATAAAATTTTGCGGTCTTCACTTTCCAAATCTATATCAAGTGCCCTATCAACTGAAAGTAAAGTAAAAAAATTATTGGTCGAACATAGATTTTGTTAATGTGACCATAGGCTATAATGCATAGGCAATGCCTAGGCAATACCTAGGCGGAACTTTGAACACCTAAGGCGTCGTCACCTTGCATGATAAAATTTTGCGGTCTTCACTTTTCAAATCTATATCAAGTGCCCTATCAACTGAAAGTAAAGTAAAAAAATTCTTGGTCGAACATAGATTTTGTTAATGTGACCATAGGATATAATGCATAGGCAATGCCAAGGCAATACCTAGGCGGAACTTTGAACACCTAAGGCGTCGTCACCTTGCATGATAAAATTTTGCGGTCTTCACTTTTCAAATCTATATCAAGTGCCCTATCAACTGAAAGTAAAGTAAAAAAATTCTTGGTCGAACATAGATTTTGTTAATGTGACCATAGGATATAATGCATAGGCAATGCCAAGGCAATACCTAGGCGGAACTTTGAACACCTAAGGCGTCGTCACCTTGCATGATAAAATTTTGCGGTCTTCACTTTTCAAATCTATATCAAGTGCCCTATCAACTGAAAGTAAAGTAAAAAAATTCTTGGTCGAACATAGATTTTGTTAATGTGACCATAGGCTATAATGCATAGGCAATGCCTAGGCAATACCTAGGCGGAACTTTGAACACCTAAGGCGTCGTCACCTTGCATGATAAAATTTTGCGGTCTTCACTTTTCAAATCTATATCACGTGCCCTATCAACTGAAAGTAAAGTAAAAAAATTCTTGGTCGATCATAGATTTTGTTAATGTGACCATAGGATATAATGCATAGGCAATGCCAAGGCAATACCTAGGCGGAACTTTGAACACCTAAGGCGTCGTCACCTTGCATGATAAAATTTTGCGGTCTTCACTTTCCAAATCTATATCAAGTGCCCTATCAACTGAAAGTAAAGTAAAAAAATTATTGGTCGAACATAGATTTTGTTAATGTGACCATAGGCTATAATGCATAGGCAATGCCTAGGCAATACCTAGGCGGAACTTTGAACACCTAAGGCGTCGTCACCTTGCATGATAAAATTTTGCGGTCTTCACTTTTCAAATCTATATCAAGTGCCCTATCAACTGAAAGTAAAGTAAAAAAATTCTTGGTCGAACATAGATTTTGTTAATGTGACCATAGGATATAATGCATAGGCAATGCCAAGGCAATACCTAGGCGGAACTTTGAACACCTAAGGCGTCGTCACCTTGCATGATAAAATTTTGCGGTCTTCACTTTTCAAATCTATATCAAGTGCCCTATCAACTGAAAGTAAAGTAAAAAAATTCTTGGTCGAACATAGATTTTGTTAATGTGACCATAGGATATAATGCATAGGCAATGCCAAGGCAATACCTAGGCGGAACTTTGAACACCTAAGGCGTCGTCACCTTGCATGATAAAATTTTGCGGTCTTCACTTTTCAAATCTATATCAAGTGCCCTATCAACTGAAAGTAAAGTAAAAAAATTCTTGGTCGAACATAGATTTTGTTAATGTGACCATAGGCTATAATGCATAGGCAATGCCTAGGCAATACCTAGGCGGAACTTTGAACACCTAAGGCGTCGTCACCTTGCATGATAAAATTTTGCGGTCTTCACTTTTCAAATCTATATCAAGTGCCCTATCAACTGAAAGTAAAGTAAAAAAATTCTTGGTCGATCATAGATTTTGTTAATGTGACCATAGGATATAATGCATAGGCAATGCCAAGGCAATACCTAGGCGGAACTTTGAACACCTAAGGCGTCGTCACCTTGCATGATAAAATTTTGCGGTCTTCACTTTTCAAATCTATATCAAGTGCCCTATCAACTGAAAGTAAAGTAAAAAAATTCTTGGTCGAACATAGATTTTGTTAATGTGACCATAGGATATAATGCATAGGCAATGCCAAGGCAATACCTAGGCGGAACTTTGAACACCTAAGGCGTCGTCACCTTGCATGATAAAATTTTGCGGTCTTCACTTTTCAAATCTATATCAAGTGCCCTATCAACTGAAAGTAAAGTAAAAAAATTCTTGGTCGAACATAGATTTTGTTAATGTGACCATAGGATATAATGCATAGGCAATGCCAAGGCAATACCTAGGCGGAACTTTGAACTCCTAAGGCGTCGTCACCTTGCATGATAAAATTTTGCGGTCTTCACTATTCAAATCTATATCAAGTGCCCTATCAACTGAAAGTAAAGTAAAAAAATTCTTGGTCGAACATAGATTTTGTTAATGTGACCATAGGCTATAATGCATAGGCAATGCCTAGGCAATACCTAGGCGGAACTTTGAACACCTAAGGCGTCGTCACCTTGCATGATAAAATTTTGCGGTCTTCACTTTCCAAATCTATATCAAGTGCCCTATCAACTGAAAGTAAAGTAAAAAAATTCTTGGTCGAACATAGATTTTGTTAATGTGACCATAGGCTATAATGCATAGGCAATGCCTAGGCAATACCTAGGCGGAACTTTGAACACCTAAGGCGTCGTCACCTTGCATGATAAAATTTTGCGGTCTTCACTTTTCAAATCTATATCAAGTGCCCTATCAACTGAAAGTAAAGTAAAAAAATTCTTGGTCGAACATAGATTTTGTTAATGTGACCATAGGATATAATGCATAGGTAATGCCAAGGCAATACCTAGGCGGAACTTTGAACACCTAAGGCGTCGTCACCTTGCATGATAAAATTTTGCGGTCTTCACTTTTCAAATCTATATCAAGTGCCCTATCAACTGAAAGTAAAGTAAAAAAATTCTTGGTCGAACATAGATTTTGTTAATGTGACCATAGGATATAATGCATAGGCAATGCCAAGGCAATACCTAGGCGGAACTTTGAACACCTAAGGCGTCGTCACCTTGCATGATAAAATTTTGCGGTCTTCACTTTTCAAATCTATATCAAGTGCCCTATCAACTGAAAGTAAAGTAAAAAAATTCTTGGTCGAACATAGATTTTGTTAATGTGACCATAGGCTATAATGCATAGGCAATGCCTAGGCAATACCTAGGCGGAACTTTGAAAACCTAAGGCGTCGTCACCTTGCATGATAAAATTTTGCGGTCTTCACTTTTCAAATCTATATCACGTGCCCTATCAACTGAAAGTAAAGTAAAAAAATTCTTGGTCGATCATAGATTTTGTTAATGTGACCATAGGATATAATGCATAGGCAATGCCAAGGCAATACCTAGGCGGAACTTTGAACACCTAAGGCGTCGTCACCTTGCATGATAAAATTTTGCGGTCTTCACTTTTCAAATCTATATCAAGTGCCCTATCAACTGAAAGTAAAGTAAAAAAATTCTTGGTCGAACATAGATTTTGTTAATGTGACCATAGGATATAATGCATAGGCAATGCCAAGGCAATACCTAGGCGGAACTTTGAACACCTAAGGCGTCGTCACCTTGCATGATAAAATTTTGCGGTCTTCACTTTTCAAATCTATATCAAGTGCCCTATCAACTGAAAGTAAAGTAAAAAAATTCTTGGTCGAACATAGATTTTGTTAATGTGACCATAGGATATAATGCATAGGCAATGCCAAGGCAATACCTAGGCGGAACTTTGAACACCTAAGGCGTCGTCACCTTGCATGATAAAATTTTGCGGTCTTCACTTTTCAAATCTATATCAAGTGCCCTATCAACTGAAAGTAAAGTAAAAAAATTCTTGGTCGAACATAGATTTTGTTAATGTGACCATAGGCTATAATGCATAGGCAATGCCTAGGCAATACCTAGGCGGAACTTTGAACACCTAAGGCGTCGTCACCTTGCATGATAAAATTTTGCGGTCTTCACTTTTCAAATCTATATCAAGTGCCCTATCAACTGAAAGTAAAGTAAAAAAATTCTTGGTCGATCATAGATTTTGTTAATGTGACCATAGGATATAATGCATAGGCAATGCCAAGGCAATGCCTAAGCGGAACTTTGAACACCTAAGGCGTCGTCACCTTGCATGATAAAATTTTGCGGTCTTCACTTTCCAAATCTATATCAAGTGCCCTATCAACTGAAAGTAAAGTAAAAAAATTCTTGGTCGAACATAGATTTTGTTAATGTGACCATAGGCTATAATGCATAGGCAATGCCTAGGCAATACCTAGGCGGAACTTTGAACACCTAAGGCGTCGTCACCTTGCATGATAAAATTTTGCGGTCTTCACTTTTCAAATCTATATCAAGTGCCCTATCAACTGAAAGTAAAGTAAAAAAATTCTTGGTCGAACATAGATTTTGTTAATGTGACCATAGGATATAATGCATAGGCAATGCCAAGGCAATACCTAGGCGGAACTTTGAACACCTAAGGCGTCGTCACCTTGCATGATAAAATTTTGCGGTCTTCACTTTTCAAATCTATATCAAGTGCCCTATCAACTGAAAGTAAAGTAAAAAAATTCTTGGTCGAACATAGATTTTGTTAATGTGACCATAGGCTATAATGCATAGGCAATGCCTAGGCAATACCTAGGCGGAACTTTGAACACCTAAGGCGTCGTCACCTTGCATGATAAAATTTTGCGGTCTTCACTTTCCAAATCTATATCAAGTGCCCTATCAACTGAAAGTAAAGTAAAAAAATTATTGGTCGAACATAGATTTTGTTAATGTGACCATAGGCTATAATGCATAGGCAATGCCTAGGCAATACCTAGGCGGAACTTTGAACACCTAAGGCGTCGTCACCTTGCATGATAAAATTTTGCGGTCTTCACTTTTCAAATCTATATCAAGTGCCCTATCAACTGAAAGTAAAGTAAAAAAATTCTTGGTCGAACATAGATTTTGTTAATGTGACCATAGGATATAATGCATAGGCAATGCCAAGGCAATACCTAGGCGGAACTTTGAACACCTAAGGCGTCGTCACCTTGCATGATAAAATTTTGCGGTCTTCACTTTTCAAATCTATATCAAGTGCCCTATCAACTGAAAGTAAAGTAAAAAAATTCTTGGTCGAACATAGATTTTGTTAATGTGACCATAGGATATAATGCATAGGCAATGCCAAGGCAATACCCAGGCGGAACTTTGAACACCTAAGGCGTCGTCACCTTGCATGATAAAATTTTGCGGTCTTCACTTTTCAAATCTATATCAAGTGCCCTATCAACTGAAAGTAAAGTAAAAAAATTCTTGGTCGAACATAGATTTTGTTAATGTGACCATAGGCTATAATGCATAGGCAATGCCTAGGCAATACCTAGGCGGAACTTTGAACACCTAAGGCGTCGTCACCTTGCATGATAAAATTTTGCGGTCTTCACTTTTCAAATCTATATCACGTGCCCTATCAACTGAAAGTAAAGTAAAAAAATTCTTGGTCGATCATAGATTTTGTTAATGTGACCATAGGATATAATGCATAGGCAATGCCAAGGCAATACCTAGGCGGAACTTTGAACACCTAAGGCGTCGTCACCTTGCATGATAAAATTTTGCGGTCTTCACTTTCCAAATCTATATCAAGTGCCCTATCAACTGAAAGTAAAGTAAAAAAATTATTGGTCGAACATAGATTTTGTTAATGTGACCATAGGCTATAATGCATAGGCAATGCCTAGGCAATACCTAGGTGGAACTTTGAACACCTAAGGCGTCGTCACCTTGCATGATAAAATTTTGCGGTCTTCACTTTTCAAATCTATATCAAGTGCCCTATCAACTGAAAGTAAAGTAAAAAAATTCTTGGTCGAACATAGATTTTGTTAATGTGACCATAGGATATAATGCATAGGCAATGCCAAGGCAATACCTAGGCGGAACTTTGAACACCTAAGGCGTCGTCACCTTGCATGATAAAATTTTGCGGTCTTCACTTTTCAAATCTATATCAAGTGCCCTATCAACTGAAAGTAAAGTAAAAAAATTCTTGGTCGAACATAGATTTTGTTAATGTGACCATAGGATATAATGCATAGGCAATGCCAAGGCAATACCTTGGCGGAACTTTGAACACCTAAGGCGTCGTCACCTTGCATGATAAAATTTTGCTGTCTTCACTTTTCAAATCTATATCAAGTGCCCTATCAACTGAAAGTAAAGTAAAAAAATTATTGGTCGAACATAGATTTTGTTAATGTGACCATAGGATATAATGCATAGGCAATGCCAAGGCAATACCTAGGCGGAACTTTGAACACCTAAGGCGTCGTCACCTTGCATGATAAAATTTTGCGGTCTTCACTTTTCAAATCTATATCAAGTGCCCTATCAACTGAAAGTAAAGTAAAAAAATTCTTGGTCGAACATAGATTTTGTTAATGTGACCATAGGATATAATGCATAGGCAATGCCAAGGCAATACCTAGGCGGAACTTTGAACACCTAAGGCGTCGTCACCTTGCATGATAAAATTTTGCGGTCTTCACTTTTCAAATCTATATCAAGTGCCCTATCAACTGAAAGTAAAGTAAAAAAATTCTTGGTCGATCATAGATTTTGTTAATGTGACCATAGGATATAATGCATAGGCAATGCCAAGGCAATACCTAGGCGGAACTTTGAACACCTAAGGCGTCGTCACCTTGCATGATAAAATTTTGCGGTCTTCACTTTCCAAATCTATATCAAGTGCCCTATCAACTGAAAGTAAAGTAAAAAAATTATTGGTCGAACATAGATTTTGTTAATGTGACCATAGGCTATAATGCATAGGCAATGCCTAGGCAATACCTAGGCGGAACTTTGAACACCTAAGGCGTCGTCACCTTGCATGATAAAATTTTGCGGTCTTCACTTTTCAAATCTATATCAAGTGCCCTATCAACTGAAAGTAAAGTAAAAAAATTCTTGGTCGAACATAGATTTTGTTAATGTGACCATAGGATATAATGCATAGGCAATGCCAAGGCAATACCTAGGCGGAACTTTGAACACCTAAGGCGTCGTCACCTTGCATGATAAAATTTTGCGGTCTTCACTTTTCAAATCTATATCACGTGCCCTATCAACTGAAAGTAAAGTAAAAAAATTCTTGGTCGAACATAGATTTTGTTAATGTGACCATAGGATATAATGCATAGGCAATGCCAAGGCAATACCTAGGCGGAACTTTGAACACCTAAGGCGTCGTCACCTTGCATGATAAAATTTTGCGGTCTTCACTTTTCAAATCTATATCAAGTGCCCTATCAACTGAAAGTAAAGTAAAAAAATTATTGGTCGAACATAGATTTTGTTAATGTGACCATAGGCTATAATGCATAGGCAATGCCTAGGCAATACCTAGGCGGAACTTTGAACACCTAAGGCGTCGTCACCTTGCATGATAAAATTTTGCGGTCTTCACTTTTCAAATCTATATCAAGTGCCCTATCAACTGAAAGTAAAGTAAAAAAATTATTGGTCGAACATAGATTTTGTTAATGTGACCATAGGATATAATGCATAGGCAATGCCAAGGCAATACCTAGGCGGAACTTTGAACACCTAAGGCGTCGTCACCTTGCATGATAAAATTTTGCGGTCTTCACTTTTCAAATCTATATCAAGTGCCCTATCAACTGAAAGTAAAGTAAAAAAATTCTTGGTCGAACATAGATTTTGTTAATGTGACCATAGGCTATAATGCATAGGCAATGCCTAGGCAATACCTAGGCGGAACTTTGAACACCTAAGGCGTCGTCACCTTGCATGATAAAATTTTGCGGTCTTCACTTTCCAAATCTATATCAAGTGCCCTATCAACTGAAAGTAAAGTAAAAAAATTCTTGGTCGAACATAGATTTTGTTAATGTGACCATAGGCTATAATGCATAGGCAATGCCTAGGCAATACCTAGGCGGAACTTTGAACACCTAAGGCGTCGTCACCTTGCATGATAAAATTTTGCGGTCTTCACTTTTCAAATCTATATCAAGTGCCCTATCAACTGAAAGTAAAGTAAAAAAATTCTTGGTCGAACATAGATTTTGTTAATGTGACCATAGGATATAATGCATAGGCAATGCCAAGGCAATACCTAGGCGGAACTTTGAACACCTAAGGCGTCGTCACCTTGCATGATAAAATTTTGCGGTCTTCACTTTTCAAATCTATATCAAGTGCCCTATCAACTGAAAGTAAAGTAAAAAAATTCTTGGTCGAACATAGATTTTGTTAATGTGACCATAGGATATAATGCATAGGCAATGCCAAGGCAATACCTAGGCGGAACTTTGAACACCTAAGGCGTCGTCACCTTGCATGATAAAATTTTGCGGTCTTCACTTTTCAAATCTATATCAAGTGCCCTATCAACTGAAAGTAAAGTAAAAAAATTCTTGGTCGAACATAGATTTTGTTAATGTGACCATAGGATATAATGCATAGGCAATGCCAAGGCAATACCTAGGCGGAACTTTGAACACCTAAGGCGTCGTCACCTTGCATGATAAAATTTTGTGGTCTTCACTTTTCAAATCTATATCAAGTGCCCTATCAACTGAAAGTAAAGTAAAAAAATTCTTGGTCGAACATAGATTTTGTTAATGTGACCATAGGATATAATGCATAGGCAATGCCAAGGCAATACCTAGGCGGAACTTTGAACACCTAAGGCGTCGTCACCTTGCATGATAAAATTTTGCGGTCTTCACTTTTCAAATCTATATCAAGTGCCCTATCAACTGAAAGTAAAGTAAAAAAATTCTTGGTCGAACATAGATTTTGTTAATGTGACCATAGGCTATAATGCATAGGCAATGCCTAGGCAATACCTAGGCGGAACTTTGAACACCTAAGGCGTCGTCACCTTGCATGATAAAATTTTGCGGTCTTCACTTTCCAAATCTATATCAAGTGCCCTATCAACTGAAAGTAAAGTAAAAAAATTCTTGGTCGAACATAGATTTTGTTAATGTGACCATAGGCTATAATGCATAGGCAATGCCTAGGCAATACCTAGGCGGAACTTTGAACACCTAAGGCGTCGTCACCTTGCATGATAAAATTTTGCGGTCTTCACTTTCCAAATCTATATCAAGTGCCCTATCAACTGAAAGTAAAGTAAAAAAATTCTTGGTCGAACATAGATTTTGTTAATGTGACCATAGGCTATAATGCATAGGCAATGCCTAGGCAATACCTAGGCGGAACTTTGAACACCTAAGGCGTCGTCACCTTGCATGATAAAATTTTGCGGTCTTCACTTTTCAAATCTATATCAAGTGCCCTATCAACTGAAAGTAAAGTAAAAAAATTCTTGGTCGTACATAGATTTTGTTAATGTGACCATAGGATATAATGCATAGGCAATGCCAAGGCAATACCTAGGCGGAACTTTGAACACCTAAGGCGTCGTCACCTTGCATGATAAAATTTTGCGGTCTTCACTTTTCAAATCTATATCAAGTGCCCTATCAACTGAAAGTAAAGTAAAAAAATTCTTGGTCGAACATAGATTTTGTTAATGTGACCATAGGATATAATGCATAGGCAATGCCAAGGCAATACCTAGGCGGAACTTTGAACACCTAAGGCGTCGTCACCTTGCATGATAAAATTTTGCGGTCTTCACTTTTCAAATCTATATCAAGTGCCCTATCAACTGAAAGTAAAGTAAAAAAATTCTTGGTCGAACATAGATTTTGTTAATGTGACCATAGGATATAATGCATAGGCAATGCCAAGGCAATACCTAGGCGGAACTTTGAACACCTAAGGCGTCGTCACCTTGCATGATAAAATTTTGTGGTCTTCACTTTTCAAATCTATATCAAGTGCCCTATCAACTGAAAGTAAAGTAAAAAAATTCTTGGTCGAACATAGATTTTGTTAATGTGACCATAGGATATAATGCATAGGCAATGCCAAGGCAATACCTAGGCGGAACTTTGAACACCTAAGGCGTCGTCACCTTGCATGATAAAATTTTGCGGTCTTCACTTTTCAAATCTATATCAAGTGCCCTATCAACTGAAAGTAAAGTAAAAAAATTCTTGGTCGAACATAGATTTTGTTAATGTGACCATAGGCTATAATGCATAGGCAATGCCTAGGCAATACCTAGGCGGAACTTTGAACACCTAAGGCGTCGTCACCTTGCATGATAAAATTTTGCGGTCTTCACTTTCCAAATCTATATCAAGTGCCCTATCAACTGAAAGTAAAGTAAAAAAATTCTTGGTCGAACATAGATTTTGTTAATGTGACCATAGGCTATAATGCATAGGCAATGCCTAGGCAATACCTAGGCGGAACTTTGAACACCTAAGGCGTCGTCACCTTGCATGATAAAATTTTGCGGTCTTCACTTTTCAAATCTATATCAAGTGCCCTATCAACTGAAAGTAAAGTAAAAAAATTATTGGTCGAACATAGATTTTGTTAATGTGACCATAGGATATAATGCATAGGCAATGCCAAGGCAATACCTAGGCGGAACTTTGAACACCTAAGGGGTCGTCACCTTGCATGATAAAATTTTGCGGTCTTCACTTTTCAAATCTATATCAAGTGCCCTATCAACTGAAAGTAAAGTAAAAAAATTCTTGGTCGAACATAGATTTTGTTAATGTGACCATAGGATATAATGCATAGGCAATGCCAAGGCAATACCTAGGCGGAACTTTGAACACCTAAGGCGTCGTCACCTTGCATGATAAAATTTTGCGGTCTTCACTTTTCAAATCTATATCAAGTGCCCTATCAACTGAAAGTAAAGTAAAAAAATTCTTGGTCGAACATAGATTTTGTTAATGTGACCATAGGCTATAATGCATAGGCAATGCCTAGGCAATACCTAGGCGGAACTTTGAACACCTAAGGCGTCGTCACCTTGCATGATAAAATTTTGCGGTCTTCACTTTTCAAATCTATATCACGTGCCCTATCAACTGAAAGTAAAGTAAAAAAATTCTTGGTCGATCATAGATTTTGTTAATGTGACCATAGGATATAATGCATAGGCAATGCCAAGGCAATACCTAGGCGGAACTTTGAACACCTAAGGCGTCGTCACCTTGCATGATAAAATTTTGCGGTCTTCACTTTCCAAATCTATATCAAGTGCCCTATCAACTGAAAGTAAAGTAAAAAAATTCTTGGTCGAACATAGATTTTGTTAATGTGACCATAGGCTATAATGCATAGGCAATGCCAAGGCAATACCTAGGCGGAACTTTGAACACCTAAGGCGTCGTCACCTTGCATGATAAAATTTTGCGGTCTTCACTTTTCAAATCTATATCAAGTGCCCTATCAACTGAAAGTAAAGTAAAAAAATTCTTGGTCGAACATAGATTTTGTTAATGTGACCATAGGATATAATGCATAGGCAATGCCAAGGCAATACCTAGGCGGAACTTTGAACACCTAAGGCGTCGTCACCTTGCATGATAAAATTTTGCGGTCTTCACTTTTCAAATCTATATCAAGTGCCCTATCAACTGAAAGTAAAGTAAAAAAATTCTTGGTCGAACATAGATTTTGTTAATGTGACCATAGGATATAATGCATAGGCAATGCCAAGGCAATACCTAGGCGGAACTTTGAACACCTAAGGCGTCGTCACCTTGCATGATAAAATTTTGCGGTCTTCACTTTTCAAATCTATATCAAGTGCCCTATCAACTGAAAGTAAAGTAAAAAAATTCTTGGTCGAACATAGATTTTGTTAATGTGACCATAGGATATAATGCATAGGCAATGCCAAGGCAATACCTAGGCGGAACTTTGAACACCTAAGGCGTCGTCACCTTGCATGATAAAATTTTGCGGTCTTCACTTTTCAAATCTATATCAAGTGCCCTATCAACTGAAAGTAAAGTAAAAAAATTCTTGGTCGAACATAGATTTTGTTAATGTGACCATAGGATATAATGCATAGGCAATGCCAAGGCAATACCTAGGCGGAACTTTGAACACCTAAGGCGTCGTCACCTTGCATGATAAAATTTTGCGGTCTTCACTTTTCAAATCTATATCAAGTGCCCTATCAACTGAAAGTAAAGTAAAAAAATTCTTGGTCGAACATAGATTTTGTTAATGTGACCATAGGCTATAATGCATAGGCAATGCCAAGGCAATACCTAGGCGGAACTTTGAACACCTAAGGCGTCGTCACCTTGCATGATAAAATTTTGCGGTCTTCACTTTTCAAATCTATATCAAGTGCCCTATCAACTGAAAGTAAAGTAAAAAAATTCTTGGTCGAACATAGATTTTGTTAATGTGACCATAGGCTATAATGCATAGGCAATGCCTAGGCAATACCTAGGCGGAACTTTGAACACCTAAGGCGTCGTCACCTTGCATGATAAAATTTTGCGGTCTTCACTTTCCAAATCTATATCAAGTGCCCTATCAACTGAAAGTAAAGTAAAAAAATTATTGGTCGATCATAGATTTTGTTAATGTGACCATAGGCTATAATGCATAGGCAATGCCTAGGCAATACCTAGGCGGAACTTTGAACACCTAAGGCGTCGTCACCTTGCATGATAAAATTTTGCGGTCTTCACTTTTCAAATCTATATCAAGTGCCCTATCAACTGAAAGTAAAGTAAAAAAATTCTTGGTCGAACATAGATTTTGTTAATGTGACCATAGGATATAATGCATAGGCAATGCCAAGGCAATACCTAGGCGGAACTTTGAACACCTAAGGCGTCGTCACCTTGCATGATAAAATTTTGCGGTCTTCACTTTTCAAATCTATATCAAGTGCCCTATCAACTGAAAGTAAAGTAAAAAAATTCTTGGTCGAACATAGATTTTGTTAATGTGACCATAGGATATAATGCATAGGCAATGCCAAGGCAATACCTAGGCGGAACTTTGAACACCTAAGGCGTCGTCACCTTGCATGATAAAATTTTGCGGTCTTCACTTTTCAAATCTATATCAAGTGCCCTATCAACTGAAAGTAAAGTAAAAAAATTCTTGTTCGAACATAGATTTTGTTAATGTGACCATAGGATATAATGCATAGGCAATGCCAAGGCAATACCTAGGCGGAACTTTGAACACCTAAGGCGTCGTCACCTTGCATGATAAAATTTTGCGGTCTTCACTTTCCAAATCTATATCAAGTGCCCTATCAACTGAAAGTAAAGTAAAAAAATTCTTGGTCGAACATAGATTTTGTTAATGTGACCATAGGCTATAATGCATAGGCAATGCCTAGGCAATACCTAGGCGGAACTTTGAACACCTAAGGCGTCGTCACCTTGCATGATAGAATTTTGCGGTCTTCACTTTTCAAATCTATATCAAGTGCCCTATCAACTGAAAGTAAAGTAAAAAAATTCTTGGTCGAACATAGATTTTGTTAATGTGACCATAGGATATAATGCATAGGCAATGCCAAGGCAATACCTAGGCGGAACTTTGAACACCTAAGGCGTCGTCACCTTGCATGATAAAATTTTGCGGTCTTCACTTTTCAAATCTATATCAAGTGCCCTATCAACTGAAAGTAAAGTAAAAAAATTCTTGGTCGAACATAGATTTTGTTAATGTGACCATAGGATATAATGCATAGGCAATGCCAAGGCAATACCTAGGCGGAACTTTGAACACCTAAGGCGTCGTCACCTTGCATGATAAAATTTTGCGGTCTTCACTTTTCAAATCTATATCAAGTGCCCTATCAACTGAAAGTAAAGTAAAAAAATTCTTGGTCGAACATAGATTTTGTTAATGTGACCATAGGCTATAATGCATAGGCAATGCCTAGGCAATACCTAGGCGGAACTTTGAACACCTAAGGCGTCGTCACCTTGCATGATAAAATTTTGCGGTCTTCACTTTTCAAATCTATATCAAGTGCCCTATCAACTGAAAGTAAAGTAAAAAAATTCTTGGTCGAACATAGATTTTGTTAATGTGACCATAGGCTATAATGCATAGGCAATGCCAAGGCAATACCTAGGCGGAACTTTGAACACCTAAGGCGTCGTCACCTTGCATGATAAAATTTTGCGGTCTTCACTTTCCAAATCTATATCAAGTGCCCTATCAACTGAAAGTAAAGTAAAAAAATTATTGGTCGAACATAGATTTTGTTAATGTGACCATAGGCTATAATGCATAGGCAATGCCTAGGCAATACCTAGGCGGAACTTTGAACACCTAAGGCGTCGTCACCTTGCATGATAAAATTTTGCGGTCTTCACTTTTCAAATCTATATCAAGTGCCCTATCAACTGAAAGTAAAGTAAAAAAATTCTTGGTCGAACATAGATTTTGTTAATGTGACCATAGGATATAATGCATAGGCAATGCCAAGGCAATACCTAGGCGGAACTTTGAACACCTAAGGCGTCGTCACCTTGCATGATAAAATTTTGCGGTCTTCACTTTTCAAATCTATATCAAGTGCCCTATCAACTGAAAGTAAAGTAAAAAAATTCTTGGTCGAACATAGATTTTGTTAATGTGACCATAGGATATAATGCATAGGCAATGCCAAGGCAATACCTAGGCGGAACTTTGAACACCTAAGGCGTCGTCACCTTGCATGATAAAATTTTGCGGTCTTCACTTTTCAAATCTATATCAAGTGCCCTATCAACTGAAAGTAAAGTAAAAAAATTCTTGGTCGAACATAGATTTTGTTAATGTGACCATAGGCTATAATGCATAGGCAATGCCTAGGCAATACCTAGGCGGAACTTTGAACACCTAAGGCGTCGTCACCTTGCATGATAAAATTTTGCGGTCTTCACTTTTCAAATCTATATCACGTGCCCTATCAACTGAAAGTAAAGTAAAAAAATTCTTGGTCGATCATAGATTTTGTTAATGTGACCATAGGATATAATGCATAGGCAATGCCAAGGCAATACCTAGGCGGAACTTTGAACACCTAAGGCGTCGTCACCTTGCATGATAAAATTTTGCGGTCTTCACTTTCCAAATCTATATCAAGTGCCCTATCAACTGAAAGTAAAGTAAAAAAATTATTGGTCGAACATAGATTTTGTTAATGTGACCATAGGCTATAATGCATAGGCAATGCCTAGGCAATACCTAGGCGGAACTTTGAACACCTAAGGCGTCGTCACCTTGCATGATAAAATTTTGCGGTCTTCACTTTTCAAATCTATATCAAGTGCCCTATCAACTGAAAGTAAAGTAAAAAAATTCTTGGTCGAACATAGATTTTGTTAATGTGACCATAGGATATAATGCATAGGCAATGCCAAGGCAATACCTAGGCGGAACTTTGAACACCTAAGGCGTCGTCACCTTGCATGATAAAATTTTGCGGTCTTCACTTTTCAAATCTATATCAAGTGCCCTATCAACTGAAAGTAAAGTAAAAAAATTCTTGGTCGAACATAGATTTTGTTAATGTGACCATAGGCTATAATGCATAGGCAATGCCTAGGCAATACCTAGGCGGAACTTTGAACACCTAAGGCGTCGTCACCTTGCATGATAAAACTTTGCGGTCTTCACTTTTCAAATCTATATCACGTGCCCTATCAACTGAAAGTAAAGTAAAAAAATTCTTGGTCGATCATAGATTTTGTTAATGTGACCATAGGATATAATGCATAGGCAATGCCAAGGCAATACCTAGGCGGAACTTTGAACACCTAAGGCGTCGTCACCTTGCATGATAAAATTTTGCGGTCTTCACTTTTCAAATCTATATCAAGTGCCCTATCAACTGAAAGTAAAGTAAAAAAATTCTTGGTCGAACATAGATTTTGTTAATGTGACCATAGGATATAATGCATAGGCAATGCCAAGGCAATACCTAGGCGGAACTTTGAACACCTAAGGCGTCGTCACCTTGCATGATAAAATTTTGCGGTCTTCACTTTTCAAATCTATATCAAGTGCCCTATCAACTGAAAGTAAAGTAAAAAAATTCTTGGTCGAACATAGATTTTGTTAATGTGACCATAGGATATAATGCATAGGCAATGCCAAGGCAATACCTAGGCGGAACTTTGAACACCTAAGGCGTCGTCACCTTGCATGATAAAATTTTGCGGTCTTCACTTTTCAAATCTATATCAAGTGCCCTATCAACTGAAAGTAAAGTAAAAAAATTCTTGGTCGAACATAGATTTTGTTAATGTGACCATAGGATATAATGCATAGGCAATGCCAAGGCAATACCTAGGCGGAACTTTGAACACCTAAGGCGTCGTCACCTTGCATGATAAAATTTTGCGGTCTTCACTTTTCAAATCTATATCACGTGCCCTATCAACTGAAAGTAAAGTAAAAAAATTCTTGGTCGAACATAGATTTTGTTAATGTGACCATAGGCTATAATGCATAGGCAATGCCTAGGCAATACCTAGGCGGAACTTTGAACACCTAAGGCGTCGTCACCTTGCATGATAAAATTTTGCGGTCTTCACTTTTCAAATCTATATCAAGTGCCCTATCAACTGAAAGTAAAGTAAAAAAATTCTTGGTCGAACATAGATTTTGTTAATGTGACCATAGGATATAATGCATAGGCAATGCCAAGGCAATACCTAGGCGGAACTTTGAACACCTAAGGCGTCGTCACCTTGCATGATAAAATTTTGCGGTCTTCACTTTTCAAATCTATATCAAGTGCCCTATCAACTGAAAGTAAAGTAAAAAAATTATTGGTCGAACATAGATTTTGTTAATGTGACCATAGGATATAATGCATAGGCAATGCCAAGGCAATACCTAGGCGGAACTTTGAACACCTAAGGCGTCGTCACCTTGCATGATAAAATTTTGCGGTCTTCACTTTTCAAATCTATATCAAGTGCCCTATCAACTGAAAGTAAAGTAAAAAAATTCTTGGTCGAACATAGATTTTGTTAATGTGACCATAGGATATAATGCATAGGCAATGCCAAGGCAATACCTAGGCGGAACTTTGAACACCTAAGGCGTCGTCACCTTGCATGATAAAATTTTGCGGTCTTCACTTTTCAAATCTATATCAAGTGCCCTATCAACTGAAAGTAAAGTAAAAAAATTATTGGTCGAACATAGATTTTGTTAATGTGACCATAGGCTATAATGCATAGGCAATGCCTAGGCAATACCTAGGCGGAACTTTGAACACCTAAGGCGTCGTCACCTTGCATGATAAAATTTTGCGGTCTTCACTTTTCAAATCTATATCAAGTGCCCTATCAACTGAAAGTAAAGTAAAAAAATTCTTGGTCGAACATAGATTTTGTTAATGTGACCATAGGATATAATGCATAGGCAATGCCAAGGCAATACCTAGGCGGAACTTTGAACACCTAAGGCGTCGTCACCTTGCATGATAAAATTTTGCGGTCTTCACTTTTCAAATCTATATCAAGTGCCCTATCAACTGAAAGTAAAGTAAAAAAATTCTTGGTCGAACATAGATTTTGTTAATGTGACCATAGGATATAATGCATAGGCAATGCCAAGGCAATACCTAGGCGGAACTTTGAACACCTAAGGCGTCGTCACCTTGCATGATAAAATTTTGCGGTCTTCACTTTCCAAATCTATATCAAGTGCCCTATCAACTGAAAGTAAAGTAAAAAAATTCTTGGTCGAACATAGATTTTGTTAATGTGACCATAGGCTATAATGCATAGGCAATGCCTAGGCAATACCTAGGCGGAACTTTGAACACCTAAGGCGTCGTCACCTTGCATGATAAAATTTTGCGGTCTTCACTTTCCAAATCTATATCAAGTGCCCTATCAACTGAAAGTAAAGTAAAAAAATTATTGGTCGAACATAGATTTTGTTAATGTGACCATAGGCTATAATGCATAGGCAATGCCTAGGCAATACCTAGGCGGAACTTTGAACACCTAAGGCGTCGTCACCTTGCATGATAAAATTTTGCGGTCTTCACTTTTCAAATCTATATCAAGTGCCCTATCAACTGAAAGTAAAGTAAAAAAATTCTTGGTCGAACATAGATTTTGTTAATGTGACCATAGGATATAATGCATAGGCAATGCCAAGGCAATACCTAGGCGGAACTTTGAACACCTAAGGCGTCGTCACCTTGCATGATAAAATTTTGCGGTCTTCACTTTTCAAATCTATATCAAGTGCCCTATCAACTGAAAGTAAAGTAAAAAAATTCTTGGTCGAACATAGATTTTGTTAATGTGACCATAGGATATAATGCATAGGCAATGCCTAGGCAATACCTAGGCGGAACTTTGAACACCTAAGGCGTCGTCACCTTGCATGATAAAATTTTGCGGTCTTCACTTTTCAAATCTATATCAAGTGCCCTATCAACTGAAAGTAAAGTAAAAAAATTCTTGGTCGAACATAGATTTTGTTAATGTGACAATAGGATATAATGCATAGGCAATGCCAAGGCAATACCTAGGCGGAACTTTGAACACCTAAGGCGTCGTCACCTTGCATGATAAAATTTTGCGGTCTTCACTTTTCAAATCTATATCAAGTGCCCTATCAACTGAAAGTAAAGTAAAAAAATTCTTGGTCGAACATAGATTTTGTTAATGTGACCATAGGATATAATGCATAGGCAATGCCAAGGCAATACCTAGGCGGAACTTTGAACACCTAAGGCGTCGTCACCTTGCATGATAAAATTTTGCGGTCTTCACTTTTCAAATCTATATCAAGTGCCCTATCAACTGAAAGTAAAGTAAAAAAATTCTTGGTCGAACATAGATTTTGTTAATGTGACCATAGGCTATAATGCATAGGCAATGCCTAGGCAATACCTAGGCGGAACTTTGAACACCTAAGGCGTCGTCACCTTGCATGATAAAATTTTGCGGTCTTCACTTTTCAAATCTATATCAAGTGCCCTATCAACTGAAAGTAAAGTAAAAAAATTCTTGGTCGAACATAGATTTTGTTAATGTGACCATAGGATATAATGCATAGGCAATGCCAAGGCAATACCTAGGCGGAACTTTGAACACCTAAGGCGTCGTCACCTTGCATGATAAAATTTTGCGGTCTTCACTTTTCAAATCTATATCAAGTGCCCTATCAACTGAAAGTAAAGTAAAAAAATTCTTGGTCGAACATAGATTTTGTTAATGTGACCATAGGATATAATGCATAGGCAATGCCAAGGCAATACCTAGGCGGAACTTTGAACACCTAAGGCGTCGTCACCTTGCATGATAAAATTTTGCGGTCTTCACTTTTCAAATCTATATCAAGTGCCCTATCAACTGAAAGTAAAGTAAAAAAATTATTGGTCGAACATAGATTTTGTTAATGTGACCATAGGCTATAATGCATAGGCAATGCCTAGGCAATACCTAGGCGGAACTTTGAACACCTAAGGCGTCGTCACCTTGCATGATAAAATTTTGCGGTCTTCACTTTTCAAATCTATATCACGTGCCCTATCAACTGAAAGTAAAGTAAAAAAATTCTTGGTCGATCATAGATTTTGTTAATGTGACCATAGGATATAATGCATAGGCAATGCCAAGGCAATACCTAGGCGGAACTTTGAACACCTAAGGCGTCGTCACCTTGCATGATAAAATTTTGCGGTCTTCACTTTCCAAATCTATATCAAGTGCCCTATCAACTGAACAGTAAAGTAAAAAAATTATTGGTCGAACATAGATTTTGTTAATGTGACCATAGGCTATAATGCATAGGCAATGCCTAGGCAATACCTAGGCGGAACTTTGAACACCTAAGGCGTCGTCACCTTGCATGATAAAATTTTGCGGTCTTCACTTTTCAAATCTATATCAAGTGCCCTATCAACTGAAAGTAAAGTAAAAAAATTCTTGGTCGAACATAGATTTTGTTAATGTGACCATAGGATATAATGCATAGGCAATGCCAAGGCAATACCTAGGCGGAACTTTGAACACCTAAGGCGTCGTCACCTTGCATGATAAAATTTTGCGGTCTTCACTTTTCAAATCTATATCAAGTGCCCTATCAACTGAAAGTAAAGTAAAAAAATTCTTGGTCGAACATAGATTTTGTTAATGTGACCATAGGCTATAATGCATAGGCAATGCCAAGGCAATACCTAGGCGGAACTTTGAACACCTAAGGCGTCGTCACCTTGCATGATAAAATTTTGCGGTCTTCACTTTTCAAATCTATATCAAGTGCCCTATCAACTGAAAGTAAAGTAAAAAAATTCTTGGTCGAACATAGATTTTGTTAATGTGACCATAGGCTATAATGCATAGGCAATGCCTAGGCAATACCTAGGCGGAACTTTGAACACCTAAGGCGTCGTCACCTTGCATGATAAAATTTTGCGGTCTTCACTTTTCAAATCTATATCAAGTGCCCTATCAACTGAAAGTAAAGTAAAAAAATTCTTCGTCGATCATAGATTTTGTTAATGTGACCATAGGATATAATGCATAGGCAATGCCAAGGCAATACCTAGGCGGAACTTTGAACACCTAAGGCGTCGTCACCTTGCATGATAAAATTTTGCGGTCTTCACTTTCCAAATCTATATCAAGTGCCCTATCAACTGAAAGTAAAGTAAAAAAATTCTTGGTCGAACATAGATTTTGTTAATGTGACCATAGGCTATAATGCATAGGCAATGCCTAGGCAATACCTAGGCGGAACTTTGAACACCTAAGGCGTCGTCACCTTGCATGATAAAATTTTGCGGTCTTCACTTTTCAAATCTATATCAAGTGCCCTATCAACTGAAAGTAAAGTAAAAAAATTCTTGGTCGAACATAGATTTTGTTAATGTGACCATAGGATATAATGCATAGGCAATGCCAAGGCAATACCTAGGCGGAACTTTGAACACCTAAGGCGTCGTCACCTTGCATGATAAAATTTTGCGGTCTTCACTTTTCAAATCTATATCAAGTGCCCTATCAACTGAAAGTAAAGTAAAAAAATTCTTGGTCGAACATAGATTTTGTTAATGTGACCATAGGATATAATGCATAGGCAATGCCAAGGCAATACCTAGGCGGAACTTTGAACACCTAAGGCGTCGTCACCTTGCATGATAAAATTTTGCGGTCTTCACTTTTCAAATCTATATCAAGTGCCCTATCAACTGAAAATAAAGTAAAAAAATTCTTGGTCGAACATAGATTTTGTTAATGTGACCATAGGATATAATGCATAGGCAATGCCAAGGCAATACCTAGGCGGAACTTTGAACACCTAAGGCGTCGTCACCTTGCCTGATAAAATTTTGCGGTCTTCACTTTTCAAATCTATATCAAGTGCCCTATCAACTGAAAGTAAAGTAAAAAAATTCTTGGTCGAACATAGATTTTGTTAATGTGACCATAGGATATAATGCATAGGCAATGCCAAGGCAATACCTAGGCGGAACTTTGAACACCTAAGGCGTCGTCACCTTGCATGATAAAATTTTGCGGTCTTCACTTTTCAAATCTATATCAAGTGCCCTATCAACTGAAAGTAAAGTAAAAAAATTCTTGGTCGAACATAGATTTTGTTAATGTGACCATAGGATATAATGCATAAGCAATGCCAAGGCAATACCTAGGCGGAACTTTGAACACCTAAGGCGTCGTCACCTTGCATGATAAAATTTTGCGGTCTTCACTTTTCAAATCTATATCAAGTGCCCTATCAACTGAAAGTAAAGTAAAAAAATTCTTGGTCGAACATAGATTTTGTTAATGTGACCATAGGATATAATGCATAGGCAATGCCAAGGCAATACCTAGGCGGAACTTTGAACACCTAAGGCGTCGTCACCTTGCATGATAAAATTTTGCGGTCTTCACTTTTCAAATCTATATCAAGTGCCCTATCAACTGAAAGTAAAGTAAAAAAATTCTTGGTCGAACATAGATTTTGTTAATGTGACCATAGGATATAATGCATAGGCAATGCCAAGGCAATACCTAGGCGGAACTTTGAACACCTAAGGCGTCGTCACCTTGCATGATAAAATTTTGCGGTCTTCACTTTTCAAATCTATATCAAGTGCCCTATCAACTGAAAGTAAAGTAAAAAAATTATTGGTCGAACATAGATTTTGTTAATGTGACCATAGGCTATAATGCATAGGCAATGCCTAGGCAATACCTAGGCGGAACTTTGAACACCTAAGGCGTCGTCACCTTGCATGATAAAATTTTGCGGTCTTCACTTTCCAAATCTATATCAAGTGCCCTATCAACTGAAAGTAAAGTAAAAAAATTATTGGTCGAACATAGATTTTGTTAATGTGACCATAGGCTATAATGCATAGGCAATGCCTAGGCAATACCTAGGCGGAACTTTGAACACCTAAGGCGTCGTCACCTTGCATGATAAAATTTTGCGGTCTTCACTTTTCAAATCTATATCAAGTGCCCTATCAACTGAAAGTAAAGTAAAAAAATTCTTGGTCGAACATAGATTTTGTTAATGTGACTATAGGATATAATGCATAGGCAATGCCAAGGCAATACCTAGGCGGAACTTTGAACACCTAAGGCGTCGTCACCTTGCATGATAAAATTTTGCGGTCTTCACTTTTCAAATCTATATCAAGTGCCCTATCAACTGAAAGTAAAGTAAAAAAATTCTTGGTCGAACATAGATTTTGTTAATGTGACCATAGGATATAATGCATAGGCAATGCCAAGGCAATACCTAGGCGGAACTTTGAACACCTAAGGCGTCGTCACCTTGCATGATAAAATTTTGCGGTCTTCACTTTTCAAATCTATATCAAGTGCCCTATCAACTGAAAGTAAAGTAAAAAAATTCTTGGTCGAACATAGATTTTGTTAATGTGACCATAGGCTATAATGCATAGGCAATGCCTAGGCAATACCTAGGCGGAACTTTGAACACCTAAGGCGTCGTCACCTTGCATGATAAAATTTTGCGGTCTTCACTTTTCAAATCTATATCACGTGCCCTATCAACTGAAAGTAAAGTAAAAAAATTCTTGGTCGATCATAGATTTTGTTAATGTGACCATAGGATATAATGCATAGGCAATGCCAAGGCAATACCTAGGCGGAACTTTGAACACCTAAGGCGTCGTCACCTTGCATGATAAAATTTTGCGGTCTTCACTTTCCAAATCTATATCAAGTGCCCTATCAACTGAAAGTAAAGTAAAAAAATTATTGGTCGAACATAGATTTTGTTAATGTGACCATAGGCTATAATGCATAGGCAATGCCTAGGCAATACCTAGGCGGAACTTTGAACACCTAAGGCGTCGTCACCTTGCATGATAAAATTTTGCGGTCTTCACTTTTCAAATCTATATCAAGTGCCCTATCAACTGAAAGTAAAGTAAAAAAATTCTTGGTCGAACATAGATTTTGTTAATGTGACCATAGGATATAATGCATAGGCAATGCCAAGGCAATACCTAGGCGGAACTTTGAACACCTAAGGCGTCGTCACCTTGCATGATAAAATTTTGCGGTCTTCACTTTTCAAATCTATATCAAGTGCCCTATCAACTGAAAGTAAAGTAAAAAAATTCTTGGTCGAACATAGATTTTGTTAATGTGACCATAGGATATAATGCATAGGCAATGCCAAGGCAATACCTAGGCGGAACTTTGAACACCTAAGGCGTCGTCACCTTGCATGATAAAATTTTGCGGTCTTCACTTTTCAAATCTATATCAAGTGCCCTATCAACTGAAAGTAAAGTAAAAAAATTCTTGGTCGAACATAGATTTTGTTAATGTGACCATAGGCTATAATGCATAGGCAATGCCTAGGCAATACCTAGGCGGAACTTTGAACACCTAAGGCGTCGTCACCTTGCATGATAAAATTTTGCGGTCTTCACTTTTCAAATCTATATCAAGTGCCCTATCAACTGAAAGTAAAGTAAAAAAATTCTTGGTCGAACATAGATTTTGTTAATGTGACCATAGGATATAATGCATAGGCAATGCCAAGGCAATACCTAGGCGGAACTTTGAACACCTAAGGCGTCGTCACCTTGCATGATAAAATTTTGCGGTCTTCACTTTTCAAATCTATATCAAGTGCCCTATCAACTGAAAGTAAAGTAAAAAAATTCTTGGTCGAACATAGATTTTAATAATGTGACCATAGGATATAATGCATAGGCAATGCCAAGGCAATACCTAGGCGGAACTTTGAACACCTAAGGCGTCGTCACCTTGCATGATAAAATTTTGCGGTCTTCACTTTTCAAATCTATATCAAGTGCCCTATCAACTGAAAGTAAAGTAAAAAAATTCTTGGTCGAACATAGATTTTGTTAATGTGACCATAGGATATAATGCATAGGCAATGCCAAGGCAATACCTTGGCGGAACTTTGAACACCTAAGGCGTCGTCACCTTGCATGATAAAATTTTGCGGTCTTCACTTTTCAAATCTATATCAAGTGCCCTATCAACTGAAAGTAAAGTAAAAAAATTCTTGGTCGAACATAGATTTTGTTAATGTGACCATAGGATATAATGCATAGGCAATGCCAAGGCAATACCTAGGCGGAACTTTGAACACCTAAGGCGTCGTCACCTTGCATGATAAAATTTTGCGGTCTTCACTTTTCAAATCTATATCAAGTGCCCTATCAACTGAAAGTAAAGTAAAAAAATTCTTGGTCGAACATAGATTTTGTTAATGTGACCATAGGCTATAATGCATAGGCAATGCCAAGGCAATACCTAGGCGGAACTTTGAACACCTAAGGCGTCGTCACCTTGCATGATAAAATTTTGCGGTCTTCACTTTCCAAATCTATATCAAGTGCCCTATCAACTGAAAGTAAAGTAAAAAAATTATTGGTCGAACATAGATTTTGTTAATGTGACCATAGGCTATAATGCATAGGCAATGCCTAGGCAATACCTAGGCGGAACTTTGAACACCTAAGGCGTCGTCACCTTGCATGATAAAATTTTGCGGTCTTCACTTTTCAAATCTATATCAAGTGCCCTATCAACTGAAAGTAAAGTAAAAAAATTCTTGGTCGAACATAGATTTTGTTAATGTGACCATAGGATATAATGCATAGGCAATGCCAAGGCAATACCTAGGCGGAACTTTGAACACCTAAGGCGTCGTCACCTTGCATGATAAAATTTTGCGGTCTTCACTTTTCAAATCTATATCAAGTGCCCTATCAACTGAAAGTAAAGTAAAAAAATTCTTGGTCGAACATAGATTTTAATAATGTGACTATAGGATATAATGCATAGGCAATGCCAAGGCAATACCTAGGCGGAACTTTGAACACCTAAGGCGTCGTCACCTTGCATGATAAAATTTTGCGGTATTCACTTTTCAAATCTATATCAAGTGCCCTATCAACTGAAAGTAAAGTAAAAAAATTCTTGGTCGAACATAGATTTTGTTAATGTGACCATAGGCTATAATGCATAGGCAATGCCTAGGCAATACCTAGGCGGAACTTTGAACACCTAAGGCGTCGTCACCTTGCATGATAAAATTTTGCGGTCTTCACTTTTCAAATCTATATCACGTGCCCTATCAACTGAAAGTAAAGTAAAGAAAATTCTTGGTCGATCATAGATTTTGTTAATGTGACCATAGGATATAATGCATAGGCAATGCCAAGGCAATACCTAGGCGGAACTTTGAACACCTAAGGCGTCGTCACCTTGCATGATAAAATTTTGCGGTCTTCACTTTCCAAATCTATATCAAGTGCCCTATCAACTGAAAGTAAAGTAAAAAAATTCTTGGTCGAACATAGATTTTGTTAATGTGACCATAGGCTATAATGCATAGGCAATGCCTAGGCAATACCTAGGCGGAACTTTGAACACCTAAGGCGTCGTCACCTTGCATGATAAAATTTTGCGGTCTTCACTTTTCAAATCTATATCAAGTGCCCTATCAACTGAAAGTAAAGTAAAAAAATTATTGGTCGAACATAGATTTTGTTAATGTGACCATAGGATATAATGCATAGGCAATGCCAAGGCAATACCTAGGCGGAACTTTGAACACCTAAGGCGTCGTCACCTTGCATGATAAAATTTTGCGGTCTTCACTTTTCAAATCTATATCAAGTGCCCTATCAACTGAAAGTAAAGTAAAAAAATTCTTGGTCGAACATAGATTTTGTTAATGTGACCATAGGATATAATGCATAGGCAATGCCAAGGCAATACCTAGGCGGAACTTTGAACACCTAAGGCGTCGTCACCTTGCATGATAAAATTTTGCGGTCTTCACTTTTCAAATCTATATCAAGTGCCCTATCAACTGAAAGTAAAGTAAAAAAATTCTTGGTCGAACATAGATTTTGTTAATGTGACCATAGGCTATAATGCATAGGCAATGCCTAGGCAATACCTAGGCGGAACTTTGAACACCTAAGGCGTCGTCACCTTGCATGATAAAATTTTGCGGTCTTCACTTTTCAAATCTATATCAAGTGCCCTATCAACTGAAAGTAAAGTAAAAAATTCTTGGTCGATCATAGATTTTGTTAATGTGACCATAGGATATAATGCATAGGCAATGCCAAGGCAATACCTAGGCGGAACTTTGAACACCTAAGGCGTCGTCACCTTGCATGATAAAATTTTGCGGTCTTCACTTTCCAAATCTATATCAAGTGCCCTATCAACTGAAAGTAAAGTAAAAAAATTATTGGTCGAACATAGATTTTGTTAATGTGACCATAGGCTATAATGCATAGGCAATGCCTAGGCAATACCTAGGCGGAACTTTGAACACCTAAGGCGTCGTCACCTTGCATGATAAAATTTTGCGGTCTTCACTTTTCAAATCTATATCAAGTGCCCTATCAACTGAAAGTAAAGTAAAAAAATTCTTGGTCGAACATAGATTTTGTTAATGTGACCATAGGATATAATGCATAGGCAATGCCAAGGCAATACCTAGGCGGAACTTTGAACACCTAAGGCGTCGTCACCTTGCATGATAAAATTTTGCGGTCTTCACTTTTCAAATCTATATCAAGTGCCCTATCAACTGAAAGTAAAGTAAAAAAATTATTGGTCGAACATAGATTTTGTTAATGTGACCATAGGCTATAATGCATAGGCAATGCCAAGGCAATACCTAGGCGGAACTTTGAACACCTAAGGCGTCGTCACCTTGCATGATAAAATTTTGCGGTCTTCACTTTTCAAATCTATATCAAGTGCCCTATCAACTGAAAGTAAAGTAAAAAAATTCTTGGCCGATCATAGATTTTGTTAATGTGACCATAGGATATAATGCATAGGCAATGCCAAGGCAATACCTAGGCGGAACTTTGAACACCTAAGGCGTCGTCACCTTGCATGATAAAATTTTGCGGTCTTCACTTTCCAAATCTATATCAAGTGCCCTATCAACTGAAAGTAAAGTAAAAAAATTATTGGTCGAACATAGATTTTGTTAATGTGACCATAGGCTATAATGCATAGGCAATGCCTAGGCAATACCTAGGCGGAACTTTGAACACCTAAGGCGTCGTCACCTTGCATGATAAAATTTTGCGGTCTTCACTTTTCAAATCTATATCAAGTGCCCTATCAACTGAAAGTAAAGTAAAAAAATTCTTGGTCGAACATAGATTTTGTTAATGTGACCATAGGATATAATGCATAGGCAATGCCAAGGCAATACCTAGGCGGAACTTTGAACACCTAAGGCGTCGTCACCTTGCATGATAAAATTTTGCGGTCTTCACTTTTCAAATCTATATCAAGTGCCCTATCAACTGAAAGTAAAGTAAAAAAATTCTTGGTCGAACATAGATTTTGTTAATGTGACCATAGGATATAATGCATAGGCAATGCCAAGGCAATACCTAGGCGGAACTTTGAACACCTAAGGCGTCGTCACCTTGCATGATAAAATTTTGCGGTCTTCACTTTTCAAATCTATATCAAGTGCCCTATCAACTGAAAGTAAAGTAAAAAAATTCTTGGTCGAACATAGATTTTGTTAATGTGACCATAGGATATAATGCATAGGCAATGCCAAGGCAATACCTAGGCGGAACTTTGAACACCTAAGGCGTCGTCACCTTGCATGATAAAATTTTGCGGTCTTCACTTTTCAAATCTATATCAAGTGCCCTATCAACTGAAAGTAAAGTAAAAAAATTCTTGGTCGAACATAGATTTTGTTAATGTGACCATAGGCTATAATGCATAGGCAATGCCTAGGCAATACCTAGGCGGAACTTTGAACACCTAAGGCGTCGTCACCTTGCATGATAAAATTTTGCGGTCTTTACTTTCCAAATCTATATCAAGTGCCCTATCAACTGAAAGTAAAGTAAAAAAATTATTGGTCGAACATAGATTTTGTTAATGTGACCATAGGCTATAATGCATAGGCAATGCCTAGGCAATACCTAGGCGGAACTTTGAACACCTAAGGCGTCGTCACCTTGCATGATAAAATTTTGCGGTCTTCACTTTTCAAATCTATATCAAGTGCCCTATCAACTGAAAGTAAAGTAAAAAAATTCTTGGTCGAACATAGATTTTGTTAATGTGACCATAGGATATAATGCATAGGCAATGCCAAGGCAATACCTAGGCGGAACTTTGAACACCTAAGGCGTCGTCACCTTGCATGATAAAATTTTGCGGTCTTCACTTTTCAAATCTATATCAAGTGCCCTATCAACTGAAAGTAAAGTAAAAAAATTCTTGGTCGAACATAGATTTTGTTAATGTGACCATAGGATATAATGCATAGGCAATGCCAAGGCAATACCTAGGCGGAACTTTGAACACCTAAGGCGTCGTCACCTTGCATGATAAAATTTTGCGGTCTTCACTTTTCAAATCTATATCAAGTGCCCTATCAACTGAAAGTAAAGTAAAAAAATTCTTGGTCGAACATAGATTTTGTTAATGTGACCATAGGCTATAATGCATAGGCAATGCCTAGGCAATACCTAGGCGGAACTTTGAACACCTAAGGCGTCGTCACCTTGCATGATAAAATTTTGCGGTCTTCACTTTTCAAATCTATATCACGTGCCCTATCAACTGAAAGTAAAGTAAAAAAATTCTTGGTCGATCATAGATTTTGTTAATGTGACCATAGGATATAATGCATAGGCAATGCCAAGGCAATACCTAGGCGGAACTTTGAACACCTAAGGCGTCGTCACCTTGCATGATAAAATTTTGCGGTCTTCACTTTCCAAATCTATATCAAGTGCCCTATCAACTGAAAGTAAAGTAAAAAAATTATTGGTCGAACATAGATTTTGTTAATGTGACCATAGGCTATAATGCATAGGCAATGCCTAGGCAATACCTAGGCGGAACTTTGAACACCTAAGGCGTCGTCACCTTGCATGATAAAATTTTGCGGTCTTCACTTTTCAAATCTATATCAAGTGCCCTATCAACTGAAAGTAAAGTAAAAAAATTCTTGGTCGAACATAGATTTTGTTAATGTGACCATAGGATATAATGCATAGGCAATGCCAAGGCAATACCTAGGCGGAACTTTGAACACCTAAGGCGTCGTCACCTTGCATGATAAAATTTTGCGGTCTTCACTTTTCAAATCTATATCAAGTGCCCTATCAACTGAAAGTAAAGTAAAAAAATTCTTGGTCGAACATAGATTTTGTTAATGTGACCATAGGATATAATGCATAGGCAATGCCAAGGCAATACCTAGGCGGAACTTTGAACACCTAAGGCGTCGTCACCTTGCATGATAAAATTTTGCGGTCTTCACTTTTCAAATCTATATCAAGTGCCCTATCAACTGAAAGTAAAGTAAAAAAATTCTTGGTCGAACATAGATTTTGTTAATGTGACCATAGGCTATAATGCATAGGCAATGCCTAGGCAATACCTAGGCGGAACTTTGAACACCTAAGGCGTCGTCACCTTGCATGATAAAATTTTGCGGTCTTCACTTTTCAAATCTATATCACGTGCCCTATCAACTGAAAGTAAAGTAAAAAAATTCTTGGTCGATCATAGATTTTGTTAATGTGACCATAGGATATAATGCATAGGCAATGCCAAGGCAATACCTAGGCGGAACTTTGAACACCTAAGGCGTCGTCACCTTGCATGATAAAATTTTGCGGTCTTCACTTTCCAAATCTATATCAAGTGCCCTATCAACTGAAAGTAAAGTAAAAAAATTATTGGTCGAACATAGATTTTGTTAATGTGACCATAGGCTATAATGCATAGGCAATGCCTAGGCAATACCTAGGCGGAACTTTGAACACCTAAGGCGTCGTCACCTTGCATGATAAAATTTTGCGGTCTTCACTTTTCAAATCTATATCAAGTGCCCTATCAACTGAAAGTAAAGTAAAAAAATTCTTGGTCGAACATAGATTTTGTTAATGTGACCATAGGATATAATGCATAGGCAATGCCAAGGCAATACCTAGGCGGAACTTTGAACACCTAAGGCGTCGTCACCTTGCATGATAAAATTTTGCGGTCTTCACTTTTCAAATCTATATCAAGTGCCCTATCAACTGAAAGTAAAGTAAAAAAATTCTTGGTCGAACATAGATTTTGTTAATGTGACCATAGGATATAATGCATAGGCAATGCCAAGGCAATACCTAGGCGGAACTTTGAACACCTAAGGCGTCGTCACCTTGCATGATAAAATTTTGCGGTCTTCACTTTTCAAATCTATATCAAGTGCCCTATCAACTGAAAGTAAAGTAAAAAAATTCTTGGTCGAACATAGATTTTGTTAATGTGACCATAGGATATAATGCATAGGCAATGCCAAGGCAATACCTAGGCGGAACTTTGAACACCTAAGGCGTCGTCACCTTGCATGATAAAATTTTGCGGTCTTCACTTTTCAAATCTATATCAAGTGCCCTATCAACTGAAAGTAAAGTAAAAAAATTATTGGTCGAACATAGATTTTGTTAATGTGACCATAGGCTATAATGCATAGGCAATGCCAAGGCAATACCTAGGCGGAACTTTGAACACCTAAGGCGTCGTCACCTTGCATGATAAAATTTTGCGGTCTTCACTTTTCAAATCTATATCAAGTGCCCTATCAACTGAAAGTAAAGTAAAAAAATTCTTGGTCGATCATAGATTTTGTTAATGTGACCATAGGATATAATGCATAGGCAATGCCAAGGCAATACCTAGGCGGAACTTTGAACACCTAAGGCGTCGTCACCTTGCATGATAAAATTTTGCGGTCTTCACTTTCCAAATCTATATCAAGTGCCCTATCAACTGAAAGTAAAGTAAAAAAATTATTGGTCGAACATAGATTTTGTTAATGTGACCATAGGCTATAATGCATAGGCAATGCCTAGGCAATACCTAGGCGGAACTTTGAACACCTAAGGCGTCGTCACCTTGCATGATAAAATTTTGCGGTCTTCACTTTTCAAATCTATATCAAGTGCCCTATCAACTGAAAGTAAAGTAAAAAAATTCTTGGTCGAACATAGATTTTGTTAATGTGACCATAGGATATAATGCATAGGCAATGCCAAGGCAATACCTAGGCGGAACTTTGAACACCTAAGGCGTCGTCACCTTGCATGATAAAATTTTGCGGTCTTCACTTTTCAAATCTATATCAAGTGCCCTATCAACTGAAAGTAAAGTAAAAAAATTCTTGGTCGAACATAGATTTTGTTAATGTGACCATAGGATATAATGCATAGGCAATGCCAAGGCAATACCTAGGCGGAACTTTGAACACCTAAGGCGTCGTCACCTTGCATGATAAAATTTTGCGGTCTTCACTTTTCAAATCTATATCAAGTGCCCTATCAACTGAAAGTAAAGTAAAAAAATTCTTGGTCGAACATAGATTTTGTTAATGTGACCATAGGATATAATGCATAGGCAATGCCAAGGCAATACCTAGGCGGAACTTTGAACACCTAAGGCGTCGTCACCTTGCATGATAAAATTTTGCGGTCTTCACTTTTCAAATCTATATCAAGTGCCCTATCAACTGAAAGTAAAGTAAAAAAATTCTTGGTCGAACATAGATTTTGTTAATGTGACCATAGGCTATAATGCATAGGCAATGCCTAGGCAATACCTAGGCGGAACTTTGAACACCTAAGGCGTCGTCACCTTGCATGATAAAATTTTGCGGTCTTTACTTTCCAAATCTATATCAAGTGCCCTATCAACTGAAAGTAAAGTAAAAAAATTATTGGTCGAACATAGATTTTGTTAATGTGACCATAGGCTATAATGCATAGGCAATGCCTAGGCAATACCTAGGCGGAACTTTGAACACCTAAGGCGTCGTCACCTTGCATGATAAAATTTTGCGGTCTTCACTTTTCAAATCTATATCAAGTGCCCTATCAACTGAAAGTAAAGTAAAAAAATTCTTGGTCGAACATAGATTTTGTTAATGTGACCATAGGATATAATGCATAGGCAATGCCAAGGCAATACCTAGGCGGAACTTTGAACACCTAAGGCGTCGTCACCTTGCATGATAAAATTTTGCGGTCTTCACTTTTCAAATCTATATCAAGTGCCCTATCAACTGAAAGTAAAGTAAAAAAATTCTTGGTCGAACATAGATTTTGTTAATGTGACCATAGGATATAATGCATAGGCAATGCCAAGGCAATACCTAGGCGGAACTTTGAACACCTAAGGCGTCGTCACCTTGCATGATAAAATTTTGCGGTCTTCACTTTTCAAATCTATATCAAGTGCCCTATCAACTGAAAGTAAAGTAAAAAAATTCTTGGTCGAACATAGATTTTGTTAATGTGACCATAGGCTATAATGCATAGGCAATGCCTAGGCAATACCTAGGCGGAACTTTGAACACCTAAGGCGTCGTCACCTTGCATGATAAAATTTTGCGGTCTTCACTTTTCAAATCTATATCACGTGCCCTATCAACTGAAAGTAAAGTAAAAAAATTCTTGGTCGATCATAGATTTTGTTAATGTGACCATAGGATATAATGCATAGGCAATGCCAAGGCAATACCTAGGCGGAACTTTGAACACCTAAGGCGTCGTCACCTTGCATGATAAAATTTTGCGGTCTTCACTTTCCAAATCTATATCAAGTGCCCTATCAACTGAAAGTAAAGTAAAAAAATTATTGGTCGAACATAGATTTTGTTAATGTGACCATAGGCTATAATGCATAGGCAATGCCTAGGCAATACCTAGGCGGAACTTTGAACACCTAAGGCGTCGTCACCTTGCATGATAAAAATTTGCGGTCTTCACTTTTCAAATCTATATCAAGTGCCCTATCAACTGAAAGTAAAGTAAAAAATTCTTGGTCGAACATAGATTTTGTTAATGTGACCATAGGATATAATGCATAGGCAATGCCAAGGCAATACCTAGGCGGAACTTTGAACACCTAAGGCGTCGTCACCTTGCATGATAAAATTTTGCGGTCTTCACTTTTCAAATCTATATCAAGTGCCCTATCAACTGAAAGTAAAGTAAAAAAATTCTTGGTCGAACATAGATTTTGTTAATGTGACCATAGGATATAATGCATAGGCAATGCCAAGGCAATACCTAGGCGGAACTTTGAACACCTAAGGCGTCGTCACCTTGCATGATAAAATTTTGCGGTCTTCACTTTTCAAATCTATATCAAGTGCCCTATCAACTGAAAGTAAAGTAAAAAAATTCTTGGTCGAACATAGATTTTGTTAATGTGACCATAGGCTATAATGCATAGGCAATGCCTAGGCAATACCTAGGCGGAACTTTGAACACCTAAGGCGTCGTCACCTTGCATGATAAAATTTTGCGGTCTTCACTTTCCAAATCTATATCAAGTGCCCTATCAACTGAAAGTAAAGTAAAAAAATTCTTGGTCGATCATAGATTTTGTTAATGTGACCATAGGATATAATGCATAGGCAATGCCAAGGCAATACCTAGGCGGAACTTTGAACACCTAAGGCGTCGTCACCTTGCATGATAAAATTTTGCGGTCTTCACTTTCCAAATCTATATCAAGTGCCCTATCAACTGAAAGTAAAGTAAAAAAATTATTGGTCGAACATAGATTTTGTTAATGTGACCATAGGCTATAATGCATAGGCAATGCCTAGGCAATACCTAGGCGGAACTTTGAACACCTAAGGCGTCGTCACCTTGCATGATAAAATTTTGCGGTCTTCACTTTTCAAATCTATATCAAGTGCCCTATCAACTGAAAGTAAAGTAAAAAAATTCTTGGTCGAACATAGATTTTGTTAATGTGACCATAGGATATAATGCATAGGCAATGCCAAGGCAATACCTAGGCGGAACTTTGAACACCTAAGGCGTCGTCACCTTGCATGATAAAATTTTGCGGTCTTCACTTTTCAAATCTATATCAAGTGCCCTATCAACTGAAAGTAAAGTAAAAAAATTCTTGGTCGAACATAGATTTTGTTAATGTGACCATAGGATATAATGCATAGGCAATGCCAAGGCAATACCTAGGCGGAACTTTGAACACCTAAGGCGTCGTCACCTTGCATGATAAAATTTTGCGGTCTTCACTTTTCAAATCTATATCAAGTGCCCTATCAACTGAAAGTAAAGTAAAAAAATTCTTGGTCGAACATAGATTTTGTTAATGTGACCATAGGCTATAATGCATAGGCAATGCCTAGGCAATACCTAGGCGGAACTTTGAACACCTAAGGCGTCGTCACCTTGCATGATAAAATTTTGCGGTCTTCACTTTCCAAATCTATATCAAGTGCCCTATCAACTGAAAGTAAAGTAAAAAAATTATTGGTCGAACATAGATTTTGTTAATGTGACCATAGGCTATAATGCATAGGCAATGCCTAGGCAATACCTAGGCGGAACTTTGAACACCTAAGGCGTCGTCACCTTGCATGATAAAATTTTGCGGTCTTCACTTTTCAAATCTATATCAAGTGCCCTATCAACTGAAAGTAAAGTAAAAAAATTCTTGGTCGAACATAGATTTTGTTAATGTGACCATAGGATATAATGCATAGGCAATGCCAAGGCAATACCTAGGCGGAACTTTGAACACCTAAGGCGTCGTCACCTTGCATGATAAAATTTTGCGGTCTTCACTTTTCAAATCTATATCAAGTGCCCTATCAACTGAAAGTAAAGTAAAAAAATTCTTGGTCGAACATAGATTTTGTTAATGTGACCATAGGATATAATGCATAGGCAATGCCAAGGCAATACCTAGGCGGAACTTTGAACACCTAAGGCGTCGTCACCTTGCATGATAAAATTTTGCGGTCTTCACTTTTCAAATCTATATCAAGTGCCCTATCAACTGAAAGTAAAGTAAAAAAATTCTTGGTCGAACATAGATTTTGTTAATGTGACCATAGGCTATAATGCATAGGCAATGCCTAGGCAATACCTAGGCGGAACTTTGAACACCTAAGGCGTCGTCACCTTGCATGATAAAATTTTGCGGTCTTCACTTTTCAAATCTATATCACGTGCCCTATCAACTGAAAGTAAAGTAAAAAAATTCTTGGTCGATCATAGATTTTGTTAATGTGACCATAGGCTATAATGCATAGGCAATGCCAAGGCAATACCTAGGCGGAACTTTGAACACCTAAGGCGTCGTCACCTTGCATGATAAAATTTTGCGGTCTTCACTTTCCAAATCTATATCAAGTGCCCTATCAACTGAAAGTAAAGTAAAAAAATTATTGGTCGAACATAGATTTTGTTAATGTGACCATAGGCTATAATGCATAGGCAATGCCTAGGCAATACCTAGGCGGAACTTTGAACACCTAAGGCGTCGTCACCTTGCATGATAAAATTTTGCGGTCTTCACTTTTCAAATCTATATCAAGTGCCCTATCAACTGAAAGTAAAGTAAAAAAATTCTTGGTCGAACATAGATTTTGTTAATGTGACCATAGGATATAATGCATAGGCAATGCCAAGGCAATACCTAGGCGGAACTTTGAACACCTAAGGCGTCGTCACCTTGCATGATAAAATTTTGCGGTCTTCACTTTCCAAATCTATATCAAGTGCCCTATCAACTGAAAGTAAAGTAAAAAAATTATTGGTCGAACATAGATTTTGTTAATGTGACCATAGGCTATAATGCATAGGCAATGCCTAGGCAATACCTAGGCGGAACTTTGAACACCTAAGGCGTCGTCACCTTGCATGATAAAATTTTGCGGTCTTCACTTTTCAAATCTATATCAAGTGCCCTATCAACTGAAAGTAAAGTAAAAAAATTATTGGTCGAACATAGATTTTGTTAATGTGACCATAGGATATAATGCATAGGCAATGCCAAGGCAATACCTATGCGGAACTTTGAACACCTAAGGCGTCGTCACCTTGCATGATAAAATTTTGCGGTCTTCACTTTTCAAATCTATATCAAGTGCCCTATCAACTGAAAGTAAAGTAAAAAAATTCTTGGTCGAACATAGATTTTGTTAATGTGACCATAGGATATAATGCATAGGCAATGCCAAGGCAATACCTAGGCGGAACTTTGAACACCTAAGGCGTCGTCACCTTGCATGATAAAATTTTGCGGTCTTCACTTTTCAAATCTATATCAAGTGCCCTATCAACTGAAAGTAAAGTAAAAAAATTCTTGGTCGAACATAGATTTTGTTAATGTGACCATAGGATATAATGCATAGGCAATGCCAAGGCAATACCTAGGCGGAACTTTGAACACCTAAGGCGTCGTCACCTTGCATGATAAAATTTTGCGGTCTTCACTTTTCAAATCTATATCAAGTGCCCTATCAACTGAAAGTAAAGTAAAAAAATTCTTGGTCGAACATAGATTTTGTTAATGTGACCATAGGATATAATGCATAGGCAATGCCAAGGCAATACCTAGGCGGAACTTTGAACACCTAAGGCGTCGTCACCTTGCATGATAAAATTTTGCGGTCTTCACTTTTCAAATCTATATCAAGTGCCCTATCAACTGAAAGTAAAGTAAAAAAATTCTTGGTCGAACATAGATTTTGTTAATGTGACCATAGGATATAATGCATAGGCAATGCCAAGGCAATACCTAGGCGGAACTTTGAACACCTAAGGCGTCGTCACCTTGCATGATAAAATTTTGCGGTCTTCACTTTTCAAATCTATATCAAGTGCCCTATCAACTGAAAGTAAAGTAAAAAAATTCTTGGTCGAACATAGATTTTGTTAATGTGACCATAGGCTATAATGCATAGGCAATGCCTAGGCAATACCTAGGCGGAACTTTGAACACCTAAGGCGTCGTCACCTTGCATGATAAAATTTTGCGGTCTTCACTTTCCAAATCTATATCAAGTGCCCTATCAACTGAAAGTAAAGTAAAAAAATTATTGGTCGAACATAGATTTTGTTAATGTGACCATAGGCTATAATGCATAGGCAATGCCTAGGCAATACCTAGGCGGAACTTTGAACACCTAAGGCGTCGTCACCTTGCATGATAAAATTTTGCGGTCTTCACTTTTCAAATCTATATCAAGTGCCCTATCAACTGAAAGTAAAGTAAAAAAATTCTTGGTCGAACATAGATTTTGTTAATGTGACCATAGGATATAATGCATAGGCAATGCCAAGGCAATACCTAGGCGGAACTTTGAACACCTAAGGCGTCGTCACCTTGCATGATAAAATTTTGCGGTCTTCACTTTTCAAATCTATATCAAGTGCCCTATCAACTGAAAGTAAAGTAAAAAAATTCTTGGTCGATCATCGATTTTGTTAATGTGACCATAGGATATAATGCATAGGCAATGCCAAGGCAATACCTAGGCGGAACTTTGAACACCTAAGGCGTCGTCACCTTGCATGATAAAATTTTGCGGTCTTCACTTTTCAAATCTATATCAAGTGCCCTATCAACTGAAAGTAAAGTAAAAAAATTCTTGGTCGAACATAGATTTTGTTAATGTGACCATAGGATATAATGCATAGGCAATGCCAAGGCAATACCTAGGCGGAACTTTGAACACCTAAGGCGTCGTCACCTTGCATGATAAAATTTTGCGGTCTTCACTTTTCAAATCTATATCAAGTGCCCTATCAACTGAAAGTAAAGTAAAAAAATTCTTGGTCGAACATAGATTTTGTTAATGTGACCATAGGCTATAATGCATAGGCAATGCCTAGGCAATACCTAGGCGGAACTTTGAACACCTAAGGCGTCGTCACCTTGCATGATAAAATTTTGCGGTCTTCACTTTCCAAATCTATATCAAGTGCCCTATCAACTGAAAGTAAAGTAAAAAAATTATTGGTCGAACATAGATTTTGTTAATGTGACCATAGGCTATAATGCATAGGCAATGCCTAGGCAATACCTAGGCGGAACTTTGAACACCTAAGGCGTCGTCACCTTGCATGATAAAATTTTGCGGTCTTCACTTTTCAAATCTATATCAAGTGCCCTATCAACTGAAAGTAAAGTAAAAAAATTCTTGGTCGAACATAGATTTTGTTAATGTGACCATAGGATATAATGCATAGGCAATGCCAAGGCAATACCTAGGCGGAACTTTGAACACCTAAGGCGTCGTCACCTTGCATGATAAAATTTTGCGGTCTTCACTTTTCAAATCTATATCAAGTGCCCTATCAACTGAAAGTAAAGTAAAAAAATTCTTGGTCGATCATCGATTTTGTTAATGTGACCATAGGATATAATGCATAGGCAATGCCAAGGCAATACCTAGGCGGAACTTTGAACACCTAAGGCGTCGTCACCTTGCATGATAAAATTTTGCGGTCTTCACTTTTCAAATCTATATCAAGTGCCCTATCAACTGAAAGTAAAGTAAAAAAATTCTTGGTCGAACATAGATTTTGTTAATGTGACCATAGGCTATAATGCATAGGCAATGCCTAGGCAATACCTAGGCGGAACTTTGAACACCTAAGGCGTCGTCACCTTGCATGATAAAATTTTGCGGTCTTCACTTTTCAAATCTATATCACGTGCCCTATCAACTGAAAGTAAAGTAAAAAAATTCTTGGTCGATCATAGATTTTGTTAATGTGACCATAGGCTATAATGCATAGGCAATGCCAAGGCAATACCTAGGCGGAACTTTGAACACCTAAGGCGTCGTCACCTTGCATGATAAAATTTTGCGGTCTTCACTTTCCAAATCTATATCAAGTGCCCTATCAACTGAAAGTAAAGTAAAAAAATTATTGGTCGAACATAGATTTTGTTAATGTGACCATAGGCTATAATGCATAGGCAATGCCTAGGCAATACCTAGGCGGAACTTTGAACACCTAAGGCGTCGTCACCTTGCATGATAAAATTTTGCGGTCTTCACTTTTCAAATCTATATCAAGTGCCCTATCAACTGAAAGTAAAGTAAAAAAATTCTTGGTCGAACATAGATTTTGTTAATGTGACCATAGGATATAATGCATAGGCAATGCCAAGGCAATACCTAGGCGGAACTTTGAACACCTAAGGCGTCGTCACCTTGCATGATAAAATTTTGCGGTCTTCACTTTCCAAATCTATATCAAGTGCCCTATCAACTGAAAGTAAAGTAAAAAAATTCTTGGTCGAACATAGATTTTGTTAATGTGACCATAGGCTATAATGCATAGGCAATGCCTAGGCAATACCTAGGCGGAACTTTGAACACCTAAGGCGTCGTCACCTTGCATGATAAAATTTTGCGGTCTTCACTTTTCAAATCTATATCAAGTGCCCTATCAACTGAAAGTAAAGTAAAAAAATTCTTGGTCGAACATAGATTTTGTTAATGTGACCATAGGATATAATGCATAGGCAATGCCAAGGCAATACCTAGGCGGAACTTTGAACACCTAAGGCGTCGTCACCTTGCATGATAAAATTTTGCGGTCTTCACTTTTCAAATCTATATCAAGTGCCCTATCAACTGAAAGTAAAGTAAAAAAATTCTTGGTCGAACATAGATTTTGTTAATGTGACCATAGGATATAATGCATAGGCAATGCCAAGGCAATACCTAGGCGGAACTTTGAACACCTAAGGCGTCGTCACCTTGCATGATAAAATTTTGCGGTCTTCACTTTTCAAATCTATATCAAGTGCCCTATCAACTGAAAGTAAAGTAAAAAAATTCTTGGTCGAACATAGATTTTGTTAATGTGACCATAGGATATAATGCATAGGCAATGCCAAGGCAATACCTAGGCGGAACTTTGAACACCTAAGGCGTCGTCACCTTGCATGATAAAATTTTGCGGTCTTCACTTTTCAAATCTATATCAAGTGCCCTATCAACTGAAAGTAAAGTAAAAAAATTCTTGGTCGAACATAGATTTTGTTAATGTGACCATAGGATATAATGCATAGGCAATGCCAAGGCAATACCTAGGCGGAACTTTGAACACCTAAGGCGTCGTCACCTTGCATGATAAAATTTTGCGGTCTTCACTTTCCAAATCTATATCAAGTGCCCTATCAACTGAAAGTAAAGTAAAAAAATTATTGGTCGAACATAGATTTTGTTAATGTGACCATAGGCTATAATGCATAGGCAATGCCTAGGCAATACCTAGGCGGAACTTTGAACACCTAAGGCGTCGTCACCTTGCATGATAAAATTTTGCGGTCTTCACTTTTCAAATCTATATCAAGTGCCCTATCAACTGAAAGTAAAGTAAAAAAATTCTTGGTCGAACATAGATTTTGTTAATGTGACCATAGGATATAATGCATAGGCAATGCCAAGGCAATACCTAGGCGGAACTTTGAACACCTAAGGCGTCGTCACCTTGCATGATAAAATTTTGCGGTCTTCACTTTTCAAATCTATATCAAGTGCCCTATCAACTGAAAGTAAAGTAAAAAAATTCTTGGTCGAACATAGATTTTGTTAATGTGACCATAGGCTATAATGCATAGGCAATGCCTAGGCAATACCTAGGCGGAACTTTGAACACCTAAGGCGTCGTCACCTTGCATGATAAAATTTTGCGGTCTTCACTTTTCAAATCTATATCAAGTGCCCTATCAACTGAAAGTAAAGTAAAAAAATTATTGGTCGAACATAGATTTTGTTAATGTGACCATAGGCTATAATGCATAGGCAATGCCTAGGCAATACCTAGGCGGAACTTTGAACACCTAAGGCGTCGTCACCTTGCATGATAAAATTTTGCGGTCTTCACTTTTCAAATCTATATCACGTGCCCTATCAACTGAAAGTAAAGTAAAAAAATTCTTGGTCGATCATAGATTTTGTTAATGTGACCATAGGATATAATGCATAGGCAATGCCAAGGCAATACCTAGGCGGAACTTTGAACACCTAAGGCGTCGTCACCTTGCATGATAAAATTTTGCGGTCTTCACTTTCCAAATCTATATCAAGTGCCCTATCAACTGAAAGTAAAGTAAAAAAATTATTGGTCGAACATAGATTTTGTTAATGTGACCATAGGCTATAATGCATAGGCAATGCCTAGGCAATACCTAGGCGGAACTTTGAACACCTAAGGCGTCGTCACCTTGCATGATAAAATTTTGCGGTCTTCACTTTTCAAATCTATATCAAGTGCCCTATCAACTGAAAGTAAAGTAAAAAAATTCTTGGTCGAACATAGATTTTGTTAATGTGACCATAGGATATAATGCATAGGCAATGCCAAGGCAATACCTAGGCGGAACTTTGAACACCTAAGGCGTCGTCACCTTGCATGATAAAATTTTGCGGTCTTCACTTTTCAAATCTATATCAAGTGCCCTATCAACTGAAAGTAAAGTAAAAAAATTCTTGGTCGAACATAGATTTTGTTAATGTGACCATAGGATATAATGCATAGGCAATGCCAAGGCAATACCTAGGCGGAACTTTGAACACCTAAGGCGTCGTCACCTTGCATGATAAAATTTTGCGGTCTTCACTTTTCAAATCTATATCAAGTGCCCTATCAACTGAAAGTAAAGTAAAAAAATTCTTGGTCGAACATAGATTTTGTTAATGTGACCATAGGATATAATGCATAGGCAATGCCAAGGCAATACCTAGGCGGAACTTTGAACACCTAAGGCGTCGTCACCTTGCATGATAAAATTTTGCGGTCTTCACTTTTCAAATCTATATCAAGTGCCCTATCAACTGAAAGTAAAGTAAAAAAATTCTTGGTCGAACATAGATTTTGTTAATGTGACCATAGGATATAATGCATAGGCAATGCCAAGGCAATACCTAGGCGGAACTTTGAACACCTAAGGCGTCGTCACCTTGCATGATAAAATTTTGCGGTCTTCACTTTCCAAATCTATATCAAGTGCCCTATCAACTGAAAGTAAAGTAAAAAAATTATTGGTCGAACATAGATTTTGTTAATGTGACCATAGGCTATAATGCATAGGCAATGCCTAGGCAATACCTAGGCGGAACTTTGAACACCTAAGGCGTCGTCACCTTGCATGATAAAATTTTGCGGTCTTCACTTTTCAAATCTATATCAAGTGCCCTATCAACTGAAAGTAAAGTAAAAAAATTCTTGGTCGAACATAGATTTTGTTAATGTGACCATAGGATATAATGCATAGGCAATGCCAAGGCAATACCTAGGCGGAACTTTGAACACCTAAGGCGTCGTCACCTTGCATGATAAAATTTTGCGGTCTTCACTTTTCAAATCTATATCAAGTGCCCTATCAACTGAAAGTAAAGTAAAAAAATTCTTGGTCGAACATAGATTTTGTTAATGTGACCATAGGCTATAATGCATAGGCAATGCCAAGGCAATACCTAGGCGGAACTTTGAACACCTAAGGCGTCGTCACCTTGCATGATAAAATTTTGCGGTCTTCACTTTTCAAATCTATATCAAGTGCCCTATCAACTGAAAGTAAAGTAAAAAAATTATTGGTCGAACATAGATTTTGTTAATGTGACCATAGGCTATAATGCATAGGGAATGCCTAGGCAATACCTAGGCGGAACTTTGAACACCTAAGGCGTCGTCACCTTGCATGATAAAATTTTGCGGTCTTCACTTTTCAAATCTATATCACGTGCCCTATCAACTGAAAGTAAAGTAAAAAAATTCTTGGTCGATCATAGATTTTGTTAATGTGACCATAGGATATAATGCATAGGCAATGCCAAGGCAATACCTAGGCGGAACTTTGAACACCTAAGGCGTCGTCACCTTGCATGATAAAATTTTGCGGTCTTCACTTTCCAAATCTATATCAAGTGCCCTATCAACTGAAAGTAAAGTAAAAAAATTATTGGTCGAACATAGATTTTGTTAATGTGACCATAGGCTATAATGCATAGGCAATGCCTAGGCAATACCTAGGCGGAACTTTGAACACCTAAGGCGTCGTCACCTTGCATGATAAAATTTTGCGGTCTTCACTTTTCAAATCTATATCAAGTGCCCTATCAACTGAAAGTAAAGTAAAAAAATTCTTGGTCGAACATAGATTTTGTTAATGTGACCATAGGATATAATGCATAGGCAATGCCAAGGCAATACCTAGGCGGAACTTTGAACACCTAAGGCGTCGTCACCTTGCATGATAAAATTTTGCGGTCTTCACTTTTCAAATCTATATCAAGTGCCCTATCAACTGAAAGTAAAGTAAAAAAATTCTTGGTCGAACATAGATTTTGTTAATGTGACCATAGGATATAATGCATAGGCAATGCCAAGGCAATACCTAGGCGGAACTTTGAACACCTAAGGCGTCGTCACCTTGCATGATAAAATTTTGCGGTCTTCACTTTTCAAATCTATATCAAGTGCCCTATCAACTGAAAGTAAAGTAAAAAAATTCTTGGTCGAACATAGATTTTGTTAATGTGACCATAGGATATAATGCATAGGCAATGCCAAGGCAATACCTAGGCGGAACTTTGAACACCTAAGGCGTCGTCACCTTGCATGATAAAATTTTGCGGTCTTCACTTTTCAAATCTATATCAAGTGCCCTATCAACTGAAAGTAAAGTAAAAAAATTCTTGGTCGAACATAGATTTTGTTAATGTGACCATAGGCTATAATGCATAGGCAATGCCTAGTCAATACCTAGGCGGAACTTTGAACACCTAAGGCGTCGTCACCTTGCATGATAAAATTTTGCGGTCTTCACTTTTCAAATCTATATCAAGTGCCCTATCAACTGAAAGTAAAGTAAAAAAATTCTTGGTCGATCATAGATTTTGTTAATGTGACCATAGGATATAATGCATAGGCAATGCCAAGGCAATACCTAGGCGGAACTTTGAACACCTAAGGCGTCGTCACCTTGCATGATAAAATTTTGCGGTCTTCACTTTCCAAATCTATATCAAGTGCCCTATCAACTGAAAGTAAAGTAAAAAAATTATTGGTCGAACATAGATTTTGTTAATGTGACCATAGGCTATAATGCATAGGCAATGCCTAGGCAATACCTAGGCGGAACTTTGAACACCTAAGGCGTCGTCACCTTGCATGATAAAATTTTGCGGTCTTCACTTTTCAAATCTATATCAAGTGCCCTATCAACTGAAAGTAAAGTAAAAAAATTCTTGGTCGAACATAGATTTTGTTAATGTGACCATAGGATATAATGCATAGGCAATGCCAAGGCAATACCTAGGCGGAACTTTGAACACCTAAGGCGTCGTCACCTTGCATGATAAAATTTTGCGGTCTTCACTTTTCAAATCTATATCAAGTGCCCTATCAACTGAAAGTAAAGTAAAAAAATTCTTGGTCGAACATAGATTTTGTTAATGTGACCATAGGCTATAATGCATAGGCAATGCCAAGGCAATACCTAGGCGGAACTTTGAACACCTAAGGCGTCGTCACCTTGCATGATAAAATTTTGCGGTCTTCACTTTTCAAATCTATATCAAGTGCCCTATCAACTGAAAGTAAAGTAAAAAAATTCTTGGTCGAACATAGATTTTGTTAATGTGACCATAGGATATAATGCATAGGCAATGCCAAGGCAATACCTAGGCGGAACTTTGAACACCTAAGGCGTCGTCACCTTGCATGATAAAATTTTGCGGTCTTCACTTTTCAAATCTATATCAAGTGCCCTATCAACTGAAAGTAAAGTAAAAAAATTCTTGGTCGAACATAGATTTTGTTAATGTGACCATAGGATATAATGCATAGGCAATGCCAAGGCAATACCTAGGCGGAACTTTGAACACCTAAGGCGTCGTCACCTTGCATGATAAAATTTTGCGGTCTTCACTTTTCAAATCTATATCAAGTGCCCTATCAACTGAAAGTAAAGTAAAAAAATTATTGGTCGAACATAGATTTTGTTAATGTGACCATAGGCTATAATGCATAGGCAATGCCTAGGCAATACCTAGGCGGAACTTTGAACACCTAAGGCGTCGTCACCTTGCATGATAAAATTTTGCGGTCTTCACTTTCCAAATCTATATCAAGTGCCCTATCAACTGAAAGTAAAGTAAAAAAATTATTGGTCGAACATAGATTTTGTTAATGTGACCATAGGCTATAATGCATAGGCAATGCCTAGGCAATACCTAGGCGGAACTTTGAACACCTAAGGCGTCGTCACCTTGCATGATAAAATTTTGCGGTCTTCACTTTTCAAATCTATATCAAGTGCCCTATCAACTGAAAGTAAAGTAAAAAAATTCTTGGTCGAACATAGATTTTGTTAATGTGACCATAGGATATAATGCATAGGCAATGCCAAGGCAATACCTAGGCGGAACTTTGAACACCTAAGGCGTCGTCACCTTGCATGATAAAATTTTGCGGTCTTCACTTTTCAAATCTATATCAAGTGCCCTATCAACTGAAAGTAAAGTAAAAAAATTATTGGTCGAACATAGATTTTGTTAATGTGACCATAGGATATAATGCATAGGCAATGCCAAGGCAATACCTAGGCGGAACTTTGAACACCTAAGGCGTCGTCACCTTGCATGATAAAATTTTGCGGTCTTCACTTTTCAAATCTATATCAAGTGCCCTATCAACTGAAAGTAAAGTAAAAAAATTCTTGGTCGAACATAGATTTTGTTAATGTGACCATAGGCTATAATGCATAGGCAATGCCAAGGCAATACCTAGGCGGAACTTTGAACACCTAAGGCGTCGTCACCTTGCATGATAAAATTTTGCGGTCTTCACTTTTCAAATCTATATCACGTGCCCTATCAACTGAAAGTAAAGTAAAAAAATTCTTGGTCGATCATAGATTTTGTTAATGTGACCATAGGATATAATGCATAGGCAATGCCAAGGCAATACCTAGGCGGAACTTTGAACACCTAAGGCGTCGTCACCTTGCATGATAAAATTTTGCGGTCTTCACTTTCCAAATCTATATCAAGTGCCCTATCAACTGAAAGTAAAGTAAAAAAATTCTTGGTCGAACATAGATTTTGTTAATGTGACCATAGGCTATAATGCATAGGCAATGCCTAGGCAATACCTAGGCGGAACTTTGAACACCTAAGGCGTCGTCACCTTGCATGATAAAATTTTGCGGTCTTCACTTTTCAAATCTATATCAAGTGCCCTATCAACTGAAAGTAAAGTAAAAAAATTCTTGGTCGAACATAGATTTTGTTAATGTGACCATAGGATATAATGCATAGGCAATGCCAAGGCAATACCTAGGCGGAACTTTGAACACCTAAGGCGTCGTCACCTTGCATGATAAAATTTTGCGGTCTTCACTTTTCAAATCTATATCAAGTGCCCTATCAACTGAAAGTAAAGTAAAAAAATTCTTGGTCGATCATAGATTTTGTTAATGTGACCATAGGATATAATGCATAGGCAATGCCAAGGCAATACCTAGGCGGAACTTTGAACACCTAAGGCGTCGTCACCTTGCATGATAAAATTTTGCGGTCTTCACTTTTCAAATCTATATCAAGTGCCCTATCAACTGAAAGTAAAGTAAAAAAATTCTTGGTCGAACATAGATTTTGTTAATGTGACCATAGGCTATAATGCATAGGCAATGCCTAGGCAATACCTAGGCGGAACTTTGAACACCTAAGGCGTCGTCACCTTGCATGATAAAATTTTGCGGTCTTCACTTTTCAAATCTATATCAAGTGCCCTATCAACTGAAAGTAAAGTAAAAAAATTCTTGGTCGATCATCGATTTTGTTAATGTGACCATAGGATATAATGCATAGGCAATGCCAAGGCAATACCTAGGCGGAACTTTGAACACCTAAGGCGTCGTCACCTTGCATGATAAAATTTTGCGGTCTTCACTTTCCAAATCTATATCAAGTGCCCTATCAACTGAAAGTAAAGTAAAAAAATTATTGGTCGAACATAGATTTTGTTAATGTGACCATAGGCTATAATGCATAGGCAATGCCTAGGCAATACCTAGGCGGAACTTTGAACACCTAAGGCGTCGTCACCTTGCATGATAAAATTTTGCGGTCTTCACTTTTCAAATCTATATCAAGTGCCCTATCAACTGAAAGTAAAGTAAAAAAATTCTTGGTCGAACATAGATTTTGTTAATGTGACCATAGGATATAATGCATAGGCAATGCCAAGGCAATACCTAGGCGGAACTTTGAACACCTAAGGCGTCGTCACCTTGCATGATAAAATTTTGCGGTCTTCACTTTTCAAATCTATATCAAGTGCCCTATCAACTGACAGTAAAGTAAAAAAATTATTGGTCGAACATAGATTTTGTTAATGTGACCATAGGCTATAATGCATAGGCAATGCCTAGGCAATACCTAGGCGGAACTTTGAACACCTAAGGCGTCGTCACCTTGCATGATAAAATTTTGCGGTCTTCACTTTTCAAATCTATATCAAGTGCCCTATCAACTGACAGTAAAGTAAAAAAATTATTGGTCGAACATAGATTTTGTTAATGTGACCATAGGATATAATGCATAGGCAATGCCAAGGCAATACCTAGGCGGAACTTTGAACACCTAAGGCGTCGTCACCTTGCATGATAAAATTTTGCGGTCTTCACTTTTCAAATCTATATCAAGTGCCCTATCAACTGAAAGTAAAGTAAAAAAATTCTTGGTCGAACATAGATTTTGTTAATGTGACCATAGGATATAATGCATAGGCAATGCCAAGGCAATACCTAGGCGGAACTTTGAACACCTAAGGCGTCGTCACCTTGCATGATAAAATTTTGCGGTCTTCACTTTTCAAATCTATATCAAGTGCCCTATCAACTGAAAGTAAAGTAAAAAAATTCTTGGTCGAACATAGATTTTGTTAATGTGACCATAGGCTATAATGCATAGGCAATGCCAAGGCAATACCTAGGCGGAACTTTGAACACCTAAGGCGTCGTCACCTTGCATGATAAAATTTTGCGGTCTTCACTTTTCAAATCTATATCAAGTGCCCTATCAACTGAAAGTAAAGTAAAAAAATTCTTGGTCGAACATAGATTTTGTTAATGTGACCATAGGATATAATGCATCGGCAATGCCAAGGCAATACCTAGGCGGAACTTTGAACACCTAAGGCGTCGTCACCTTGCATGATAAAATTTTGCGGTCTTCACTTTCCAAATCTATATCAAGTGCCCTATCAACTGAAAGTAAAGTAAAAAAATTATTGGTCGAACATAGATTTTGTTAATGTGACCATAGGCTATAATGCATAGGCAATGCCTAGGCAATACCTAGGCGGAACTTTGAACACCTAAGGCGTCGTCACCTTGCATGATAAAATTTTGCGGTCTTCACTTTTCAAATCTATATCAAGTGCCCTATCAACTGAAAGTAAAGTAAAAAAATTATTGGTCGAACATAGATTTTGTTAATGTGACCATAGGATATAATGCATAGGCAATGCCAAGGCAATACCTAGGCGGAACTTTGAACACCTAAGGCGTCGTCACCTTGCATGATAAAATTTTGCGGTCTTCACTTTTCAAATCTATATCAAGTGCCCTATCAACTGAAAGTAAAGTAAAAAAATTCTTGGTCGAACATAGATTTTGTTAATGTGACCATAGGATATAATGCATAGGCAATGCCAAGGCAATACCTAGGCGGAACTTTGAACACCTAAGGCGTCGTCACCTTGCATGATAAAATTTTGCGGTCTTCACTTTTCAAATCTATATCAAGTGCCCTATCAACTGAAAGTAAAGTAAAAAAATTATTGGTCGAACATAGATTTTGTTAATGTGACCATAGGCTATAATGCATAGGCAATGCCTAGGCAATACCTAGGCGGAACTTTGAACACCTAAGGCGTCGTCACCTTGCATGATAAAAATTTGCGGTCTTCACTTTTCAAATCTATATCAAGTGCCCTATCAACTGAAAGTAAAGTAAAAAAATTATTGGTCGAACATAGATTTTGTTAATGTGACCATAGGCTATAATGCATAGGCAATGCCTAGGCAATACCTAGGCGGAACTTTGAACACCTAAGGCGTCGTCACCTTGCATGATAAAATTTTGCGGTCTTCACTTTTCAAATCTATATCAAGTGCCCTATCAACTGAAAGTAAAGTAAAAAAATTATTGGTCGAACATAGATTTTGTTAATGTGACCATAGGATATAATGCATAGGCAATGCCAAGGCAATACCTAGGCGGAACTTTGAACACCTAAGGCGTCGTCACCTTGCATGATAAAATTTTGCGGTCTTCACTTTTCAAATCTATATCAAGTGCCCTATCAACTGAAAGTAAAGTAAAAAAATTCTTGGTCGAACATAGATTTTGTTAATGTGACCATAGGATATAATGCATAGGCAATGCCTAGGCAATACCTAGGCGGAACTTTGAACACCTAAGGCGTCGTCACCTTGCATGATAAAATTTTGCGGTCTTCACTTTCCAAATCTATATCAAGTGCCCTATCAACTGAAAGTAAAGTAAAAAAATTCTTGGTCGAACATAGATTTTGTTAATGTGACCATAGGCTATAATGCATAGGCAATGCCTAGGCAATACCTAGGCGGAACTTTGAACACCTAAGGCGTCGTCACCTTGCATGATAAAATTTTGCGGTCTTCACTTTTTAAATCTATATCAAGTGCCCTATCAACTGAAAGTAAAGTAAAAAAATTCTTGGTCGAACATAGATTTTGTTAATGTGACCATAGGATATAATGCATAGGCAATGCCAAGGCAATACCTAGGCGGAACTTTGAACACCTAAGGCGTCGTCACCTTGCATGATAAAATTTTGCGGTCTTCACTTTTCAAATCTATATCAAGTGCCCTATCAACTGAAAGTAAAGTAAAAAAATTCTTGGTCGAACATAGATTTTGTTAATGTGACCATAGGCTATAATGCATAGGCAATGCCTAGGCAATACCTAGGCGGAACTTTGAACACCTAAGGCGTCGTCACCTTGCATGATAAAATTTTGCGGTCTTCACTTTCCAAATCTATATCAAGTGCCCTATCAACTGAAAGTAAAGTAAAAAAATTATTGGTCGAACATAGATTTTGTTAATGTGACCATAGGCTATAATGCATAGGCAATGCCTAGGCAATACCTAGGCGGAACTTTGAACACCTAAGGCGTCGTCACCTTGCATGATAAAATTTTGCGGTCTTCACTTTTCAAATCTATATCAAGTGCCCTATCAACTGAAAGTAAAGTAAAAAAATTCTTGGTCGAACATAGATTTTGTTAATGTGACCATAGGATATAATGCATAGGCAATGCCAAGGCAATACCTAGGCGGAACTTTGAACACCTAAGGCGTCGTCACCTTGCATGATAAAATTTTGCGGTCTTCACTTTTCAAATCTATATCAAGTGCCCTATCAACTGAAAGTAAAGTAAAAAAATTCTTGGTCGAACATAGATTTTGTTAATGTGACCATAGGATATAATGCATAGGCAATGCCAAGGCAATACCTAGGCGGAACTTTGAACACCTAAGGCGTCGTCACCTTGCATGATAAAATTTTGCGGTCTTCACTTTTCAAATCTATATCAAGTGCCCTATCAACTGAAAGTAAAGTAAAAAAATTCTTGGTCGAACATAGATTTTGTTAATGTGACCATAGGCTATAATGCATAGGCAATGCCTAGGCAATACCTAGGCGGAACTTTGAACACCTAAGGCGTCGTCACCTTGCATGATAAAATTTTGCGGTCTTCACTTTTCAAATCTATATCACGTGCCCTATCAACTGAAAGTAAAGTAAAAAAATTCTTGGTCGAACATAGATTTTGTTAATGTGACCATAGGATATAATGCATAGGCAATGCCAAGGCAATACCTAGGCGGAACTTTGAACACCTAAGGCGTCGTCACCTTGCATGATAAAATTTTGCGGTCTTCACTTTCCAAATCTATATCAAGTGCCCTATCAACTGAAAGTAAAGTAAAAAAATTATTGGTCGAACATAGATTTTGTTAATGTGACCATAGGCTATAATGCATAGGCAATGCCTAGGCAATACCTAGGCGGAACTTTGAACACCTAAGGCGTCGTCACCTTGCATGATAAAATTTTGCGGTCTTCACTTTTCAAATCTATATCAAGTGCCCTATCAACTGAAAGTAAAGTAAAAAAATTCTTGGTCGAACATAGATTTTGCTAATGTGACCATAGGATATAATGCATAGGCAATGCCAAGGCAATACCTAGGCGGAACTTTGAACACCTAAGGCGTCGTCACCTTGCATGATAAAATTTTGCGGTCTTCACTTTCCAAATCTATATCAAGTGCCCTATCAACTGAAAGTAAAGTAAAAAAATTATTGGTCGAACATAGATTTTGTTAATGTGACCATAGGCTATAATGCATAGGCAATGCCTAGGCAATACCTAGGCGGAACTTTGAACACCTAAGGCGTCGTCACCTTGCATGATAAAATTTTGCGGTCTTCACTTTTCAAATCTATATCAAGTGCCCTATCAACTGAAAGTAAAGTAAAAAAATTCTTGGTCGAACATAGATTTTGTTAATGTGACCATAGGATATAATGCATAGGCAATGCCAAGGCAATACCTAGGCGGAACTTTGAACACCTAAGGCGTCGTCACCTTGCATGATAAAATTTTGCGGTCTTCACTTTTCAAATCTATATCAAGTGCCCTATCAACTGAAAGTAAAGTAAAAAAATTCTTGGTCGAACATAGATTTTGTTAATGTGACCATAGGATATAATGCATAGGCAATGCCAAGGCAATACCTAGGCGGAACTTTGAACACCTAAGGCGTCGTCACCTTGCATGATAAAATTTTGCGGTCTTCACTTTTCAAATCTATATCAAGTGCCCTATCAACTGAAAGTAAAGTAAAAAAATTCTTGGTCGAACATAGATTTTGTTAATGTGACCATAGGATATAATGCATAGGCAATGCCTAGGCAATACCTAGGCGGAACTTTGAACACCTAAGGCGTCGTCACCTTGCATGATAAAATTTTGCGGTCTTCACTTTTCAAATCTATATCACGTGCCCTATCAACTGAAAGTAAAGTAAAAAAATTCTTGGTCGATCATAGATTTTGTTAATGTGACCATAGGATATAATGCATAGGCAATGCCAAGGCAATACCTAGGCGGAACTTTGAACACCTAAGGCGTCGTCACCTTGCATGATAAAATTTTGCGGTCTTCACTTTCCAAATCTATATCAAGTGCCCTATCAACTGAAAGTAAAGTAAAAAAATTCTTGGTCGAACATAGATTTTGTTAATGTGACCATAGGCTATAATGCATAGGCAATGCCTAGGCAATACCTAGGCGGAACTTTGAACACCTAAGGCGTCGTCACCTTGCATGATAAAATTTTGCGGTCTTCACTTTTCAAATCTATATCAAGTGCCCTATCAACTGAAAGTAAAGTAAAAAAATTCTTGGTCGAACATAGATTTTGTTAATGTGACCATAGGATATAATGCATAGGCAATGCCAAGGCAATACCTAGGCGGAACTTTGAACACCTAAGGCGTCGTCACCTTGCATGATAAAATTTTGCGGTCTTCACTTTTCAAATCTATATCAAGTGCCCTATCAACTGAAAGTAAAGTAAAAAAATTCTTGGTCGAACATAGATTTTGTTAATGTGACCATAGGATATAATGCATAGGCAATGCCAAGGCAATACCTAGGCGGAACTTTGAACACCTAAGGCGTCGTCACCTTGCATGATAAAATTTTGCGGTCTTCACTTTTCAAATCTATATCAAGTGCCCTATCAACTGAAAGTAAAGTAAAAAAATTCTTGGTCGAACATAGATTTTGTTAATGTGACCATAGGATATAATGCATAGGCAATGCCAAGGCAATACCTAGGCGGAACTTTGAACACCTAAGGCGTCGTCACCTTGCATGATAAAATTTTGCGGTCTTCACTTTTCAAATCTATATCAAGTGCCCTATCAACTGAAAGTAAAGTAAAAAAATTCTTGGTCGAACATAGATTTTGTTAATGTGACCATAGGCTATAATGCATAGGCAATGCCTAGGCAATACCTAGGCGGAACTTTGAACACCTAAGGCGTCGTCACCTTGCATGATAAAATTTTGCGGTCTTCACTTTTCAAATCTATATCAAGTGCCCTATCAACTGAAAGTAAAGTAAAAAAATTCTTGGTCGATCATAGATTTTGTTAATGTGACCATAGGATATAATGCATAGGCAATGCCAAGGCAATACCTAGGCGGAACTTTGAACACCTAAGGCGTCGTCACCTTGCATGATAAAATTTTGCGGTCTTCACTTTCCAAATCTATATCAAGTGCCCTATCAACTGAAAGTAAAGTAAAAAAATTATTGGTCGAACATAGATTTTGTTAATGTGACCATAGGCTATAATGCATAGGCAATGCCTAGGCAATACCTAGGCGGAACTTTGAACACCTAAGGCGTCGTCACCTTGCATGATAAAATTTTGCGGTCTTCACTTTTCAAATCTATATCAAGTGCCCTATCAACTGAAAGTAAAGTAAAAAAATTCTTGGTCGAACATAGATTTTGTTAATGTGACCATAGGATATAATGCATAGGCAATGCCAAGGCAATACCTAGGCGGAACTTTGAACACCTAAGGCGTCGTCACCTTGCATGATAAAATTTTGCGGTCTTCACTTTTCAAATCTATATCAAGTGCCCTATCAACTGAAAGTAAAGTAAAAAAATTCTTGGTCGAACATAGATTTTGTTAATGTGACCATAGGCTATAATGCATAGGCAATGCCAAGGCAATACCTAGGCGGAACTTTGAACACCTAAGGCGTCGTCACCTTGCATGATAAAATTTTGCGGTCTTCACTTTTCAAATCTATATCAAGTGCCCTATCAACTGAAAGTAAAGTAAAAAAATTCTTGGTCGAACATAGATTTTGTTAATGTGACCATAGGATATAATGCATAGGCAATGCCAAGGCAATACCTAGGCGGAACTTTGAACACCTAAGGCGTCGTCACCTTGCATGATAAAATTTTGCGGTCTTCACTTTTCAAATCTATATCAAGTGCCCTATCAACTGAAAGTAAAGTAAAAAAATTCTTGGTCGAACATAGATTTTGTTAATGTGACCATAGGATATAATGCATAGGCAATGCCAAGGCAATACCTAGGCGGAACTTTGAACACCTAAGGCGTCGTCACCTTGCATGATAAAATTTTGCGGTCTTCACTTTTCAAATCTATATCAAGTGCCCTATCAACTGAAAGTAAAGTAAAAAAATTCTTGGTCGAACATAGATTTTGTTAATGTGACCATAGGCTATAATGCATAGGCAATGCCTAGGCAATACCTAGGCGGAACTTTGAACACCTAAGGCGTCGTCACCTTGCATGATAAAATTTTGCGGTCTTCACTTTCCAAATCTATATCAAGTGCCCTATCAACTGAAAGTAAAGTAAAAAAATTCTTGGTCGAACATAGATTTTGTTAATGTGACCATAGGCTATAATGCATAGGCAATGCCTAGGCAATACCTAGGCGGAACTTTGAACACCTAAGGCGTCGTCACCTTGCATGATAAAATTTTGCGGTCTTCACTTTTCAAATCTATATCAAGTGCCCTATCAACTGAAAGTAAAGTAAAAAAATTCTTGGTCGAACATAGATTTTGTTAATGTGACCATAGGATATAATGCATAGGCAATGCCAAGGCAATACCTAGGCGGAACTTTGAACACCTAAGGCGTCGTCACCTTGCATGATAAAATTTTGCGGTCTTCACTTTTCAAATCTATATCAAGTGCCCTATCAACTGAAAGTAAAGTAAAAAAATTCTTGGTCGAACATAGATTTTGTTAATGTGACCATAGGATATAATGCATAGGCAATGCCAAGGCAATACCTAGGCGGAACTTTGAACACCTAAGGCGTCGTCACCTTGCATGATAAAATTTTGCGGTCTTCACTTTTCAAATCTATATCAAGTGCCCTATCAACTGAAAGTAAAGTAAAAAAATTCTTGGTCGAACATAGATTTTGTTAATGTGACCATAGGCTATAATGCATAGGCAATGCCTAGGCAATACCTAGGCGGAACTTTGAACACCTAAGGCGTCGTCACCTTGCATGATAAAATTTTGCGGTCTTCACTTTTCAAATCTATATCACGTGCCCTATCAACTGAAAGTAAAGTAAAAAAATTCTTGGTCGATCATAGATTTTGTTAATGTGACCATAGGATATAATGCATAGGCAATGCCAAGGCAATACCTAGGCGGAACTTTGAACACCTAAGGCGTCGTCACCTTGCATGATAAAATTTTGCGGTCTTCACTTTCCAAATCTATATCAAGTGCCCTATCAACTGAAAGTAAAGTAAAAAAATTCTTGGTCGAACATAGATTTTGTTAATGTGACCATAGGCTATAATGCATAGGCAATGCCTAGGCAATACCTAGGCGGAACTTTGAACACCTAAGGCGTCGTCACCTTGCATGATAAAATTTTGCGGTCTTCACTTTTCAAATCTATATCAAGTGCCCTATCAACTGAAAGTAAAGTAAAAAAATTATTGGTCGAACATAGATTTTGTTAATGTGACCATAGGATATAATGCATAGGCAATGCCAAGGCAATACCTAGGCGGAACTTTGAACACCTAAGGCGTCGTCACCTTGCATGATAAAATTTTGCGGTCTTCACTTTTCAAATCTATATCAAGTGCCCTATCAACTGAAAGTAAAGTAAAAAAATTCTTGGTCGATCATAGATTTTGTTAATGTGACCATAGGATATAATGCATAGGCAATGCCAAGGCAATACCTAGGCGGAACTTTGAACACCTAAGGCGTCGTCACCTTGCATGATAAAATTTTGCGGTCTTCACTTTTCAAATCTATATCAAGTGCCCTATCAACTGAAAGTAAAGTAAAAAAATTCTTGGTCGAACATAGATTTTGTTAATGTGACCATAGGCTATAATGCATAGGCAATGCCTAGGCAATACCTAGGCGGAACTTTGAACACCTAAGGCGTCGTCACCTTGCATGATAAAATTTTGCGGTCTTCACTTTTCAAATCTATATCAAGTGCCCTATCAACTGAAAGTAAAGTAAAAAAATTCTTGGTCGATCATAGATTTTGTTAATGTGACCATAGGATATAATGCATAGGCAATGCCAAGGCAATACCTAGGCGGAACTTTGAACACCTAAGGCGTCGTCACCTTGCATGATAAAATTTTGCGGTCTTCACTTTCCAAATCTATATCAAGTGCCCTATCAACTGAAAGTAAAGTAAAAAAATTATTGGTCGAACATAGATTTTGTTAATGTGACCATAGGCTATAATGCATAGGCAATGCCTAGGCAATACCTAGGCGGAACTTTGAACACCTAAGGTTCCGGGTCGGAGTTCAATTGTGACCGGGGGTTGGGTCATGACCCGGTAATCTGCCGGAAGTGCGTGGTCGTCACCCTGATTTCTGCCCGAGATTGCTTGGTGATGGTTTTAGCTGTGTATGAATATTTTGAATCTTCTGAAAAGCCCGTGAGTTGTAGTATTTTTGGGCGCGGTGCAGTTGGTTCGCTATCGAAGCCTTTTTTGTATTATTCCGCGGGAACGGTGATGCGGTTTTCTCGCCTGATGACCCAAATAGCATCGTTTTTAATGCATTTTCACCGAATTTGCGATATCGGAGATTGCGAAAAAGTTATCACATGACTTTTTTTATTTTTTTCATTTTTCAGAGACACCATTTACTAAGCTTTCTCAGCATATATGCCGTGACCCCAGGAAAACTCGTTTTTTCCGAGCAGGTTCGATCAAAAAAGTGTAAAAAAATGATAATTTTCGGATGCCAAATTTACATTTTACTATGGTTTCTACCCAAAATAAAGGGACAACGGACAATACCGATAAATACATCGGAAAACAGCAGAAAACCGCTTTTCGACCATGTGATTACATTTTCCGTCCTACTTTTCTCGGCGGAATCGTAGCCCGTCGACCTGAGGGTGTCGGCCTACATACGAAATCGCAAAAAAACTCCGGTCCGAGACCCTAAGGCGTCGTCACCTTGCATGATAAATCCATAGAGCCCATAGGGAGACAGAGAGGGAAACAGCAGTTTTTAGTGCCCCTTGTCTATAAATCCTAGCTTCATTTCTTTCTTGGGTATATAATCTGCATTCTACCAGAAAATGACATTCGTCTTTTATTCTATTCAAAGTACAGTGTTTACATAATCGTTGTTCTAGAGGAGTGCCGCTATGTCTTCCCGTTTTAATATGTAGTTTGTGGCAGTTGATTCTTAGTCTTGTGACTGTATTCCTGTCCCTCATATTTGCATTACTTAAATATTTGTCTTCATTATATGTAGTTGCAAATAATCTATATGATCTTAACTCATTTTTGGCAGCTAAACCTTTGTTGTCGTTATGTATCTTTTTTTAAAACGCTTGGAAGTAAAAAAAGAATGTTTTTAACCGCTGGCCAATGAAACTAACAATTTGTCACGTATTTGTATTATATGGAATTGGAAGATGCCATAGGAAAGCAAACCCTCTCTCTTCTAAAGACTTACGTATTCCTGTCGGCCAACATTTAACACCAGATTTGTCTAGATCTTACTGGCAGGAGAAAGCATCTGCTTAAAAACTGTCGGCTGGCACATTCTGGCGAATTCTGACCTGTAGCGCATGGCCAGGGTGAAATCTTATCAATGTTTTCCTAGGTCGTTTCCTTTTTTCGGAATAGGTTGATAACATCTTTCATATATATAACGAGTTCCACTTTACATCTTCCTGAAACCTTGAAAATGTACTCAAAAAGATTGCTTGTGAAGTCTACTTGCCAGAGGATGAAGACACTATGGAAATTTGTTTCATTTCTTTTTGCCTCATGAGGTATCTTTACGCACAAGGCTTTAGATCTTCATACTTCCAAAATTAGTTTATATCGTCTACGTTTCAAGAGAGGGGGTGTCCCTGTGGTGAAGTGGTCTGCGCTTCAGTCACTTATTGGAAACAGAAGGCCCGTCATTTGACGACCAATGGTCACCGAGGCACAGTGGCCTTGTGGCAAGGGTTGTTGACTCAGAGCCTGGAGGTACTCGGTTCGAATCCCTAGCAGGCCCCAATGTTGTGCCCTTGGGAATGCATTCTACATCTATTTCCTCGCTAGACTTAAGCGTAAATGAGTATCTAGCTTATAATTCGGATAGGGGCGTCCCTCGGGTAGGACGTTAAAGAGGGGTCCCGCGTGTATGAGAAGAACCACACCTCGAGCACAATAAAGAACCCCATACACTTTATATCGAAAAGAGTAGGGCTTCATCCGGGTGTGAGCATGCGCAGTGACGGTTAACAGCCGCCATGGGGGGCAACACAGACGGACGGAGATGGTATTTGGATGAAATTGATAATGATAATGTTTTTCTTTCTGTTCCGAGACCAAATCATTTTGATAAAGTCAATGCCTGGCAGGTGCGCATTCTTTCACCTAGGGCAAGTTTGTCACTGATTAACAAGTTATTCATGTCCGAAGGTCAAAACAGAAACACCCACTACAGTTCCAAACAAGCCGCCAGGGGGCCCAAACTTACACAACTTACTTCCTGTGGCCTGACCTATCCACCACATAAAAATCATGGCCATAGCACGTGCAGAAAATATGCCCTCAAATTTTGAAGCTCGGTGCAGTACCTTAAGTACCTGCTAGAAAGCCCATTATCGAACTTGACCTTCATTTCTTTAAACCCTACCCATCCACTAAATACCATGAAGAACCATCGACAGCTTCTCGAGTTATGTTGGCGACATACAAATACAAACACACACAAAGCCCGCTGCAGTACCGACGGAATATGCCAGCGGAACCATTTTTGAGCTACTACTTCCATCGGGGTGTTGCCGGGTATGTTCATCAGCCTCTTCGAAGGCTGTAAAATGTAAAATTCATTGTGACCTCAATTTCCCATCCATGTGAATGAATGAATGAATGAATGAATGAATAAATTGTTTATTTGATCAACATGATCAATAAAAAAAGTATGTTGCAGCCAGAAATGGCTGCATTGGTTGGAGTAGAGTAGAGTAGAGTAGAGTAGAGTAGAGTAGAGTAGAGTAGAGTAGAGTAGAGTAGAGTAGAGTAGAGTAGAGTAGAGTAGAGTAGAGTAGAGTAGAGTAGAGTAGAGTAGAGAAAGCTTGTGACGTTAAATGCACTTTCAAGAAAGTATTGTTGAAAGAATCTTGAAAACTTCAGGTCTCACTCCTGTATTAATCCGCGTGTACCCTCCCAAAGAATCCGTCCAAAACCAATAACCGGGCATAAGAGGCGTGTGTTTAGGTGGATCATATATTGCCTTTTATCGGCCTGATCTGATATAAGAAGAATTTTAGATGAAAGCTTGTTTATGACTGTCAGGACTGGGTAGGAAAGTTTCGTCATCCGAGCGATAGGATACGAGCGATACTCATGTTTCTAGGAGTGCTGCGGTCGGCGCTGGAGGTACAACAGCGGCCTCGTGCGGATAGTGGGTACTTGCAGTTTGAAATGCGATAAATATCATTGTCACGGTTAGTTTTGGGTGAATCTTTTTTTATTTCACGACGAATACGTGTGCTTCCAACAGAAAGTAAAACGACTCCATAATTTTTTTTTTGTTTTCTAGATTTTTAGTCATAAAGTTGCGTATTTCAGCGTTGATTCCAATGGAACAGCCTAACACAGGAATGAGACCTTCAGGCGCGAGGTGCACGCACCTGTTTCTAGACGAGTAAGCAGGTTTGAAAGTAGTCCAAAGGTCACGACGCAGGCGCAGTGGTGCCAGCCATCTTTCGCGGGCTGATTTTTTTTGTCGAAAGACCAGAGAGGAAAACTCAGTGTTGTTGTAGTTACAGACCTGTACAACACGCACAGAGAAGACAGCGGAATCACAGAGCCATGGCGTACAACTACGTGGTGACCGCACACAAGCCCACGGCCGTCAATGCCTGCGTCACAGGTACATTGTGCATGGTGCAAACTGGTCAGCATGAAGGGGGAGGGGGGCAAAGATGGCAACATAACAAAAATGTTACTTCCATGCACATGTGTTGGTGAAGGTTTAGTTCTGTGCAGTGTTTCTTTTAGTTTGCAGTCCAAAGAAGGGCCATACAGTATGTTATTCATTGATTTGTAAGTATTGTATGACTAAAAGGCAATGTTGTTGTTGCAAGGATCAGAGGAGATTTCACAGATAGCACGCTTCTGTATGTTACGCTGTACGTTTCGTAACAAGTTTTTAGCAAAGTCTGTTTCCCTGTAGATGACGTGAGATACTTGAAATTTACAGCAGGCCAGAGTAGTGTATGTGTTTTGAGAAATGATTAAAATGACACCCCCAGATTCAACAAGAAATATTTACTAAATATTTAAAAAATATAGTTTTATGTCAGAGAATCCACCACAGTTATGGATAAGAGTAGGGATCCAACCCGATTTGAGTGGATCAAATGAATCTGTCCTGATATGCAGCTTGTACTCTTCAGTACAAAACTGGTGTGTTTCACCATTAGGCGGTTTACTGTTTCAACTTAAGTAACCCCAGATGACCCCACGAGGGGCAAAGTAGGGAGGTCCCAGGCTAAGGCGGGCAGGCCTCCAGCCTGGCGCGGAATGACTCAAAGGTGGGAGCCGTAACAAAAGCGCCAGGCAGGGCGTTCCACTGGGGGATGGTGCTGGTGAAGAATGAATATTTGAATGAATCTGTTTAAACGTTGATTGTTTGAAATTTGATAGTATGGCCAGTACTGGGTATGTAATCAATACAAACAAACTAATGAATGCAAACAAAATATTTTTTTTTTCCTGCAGGACATTTCACCGGTCCTGAAGACCTGAATCTGATCATCGCTAAGAACACGAGACTGGAGATTTACCTGGTAACGCCGGAGGGCTTGCGTCCGGTCAAAGAAGTCGGCTGCTATGGCCGCATCGCTGTCATGGAGCTGTTTCGTCCTCCTGTGAGTTTGTATTGAAGTCTCTAGACTTGCTGGATGACTTACTGTGCACTGGTTGTTAGATCTAGACTAAGTGTGTACAAATTGTTTAAGTATACCAAAAAAGCACTTGTTTGTAAAAAGCAGGTACAGAACTACATTTTTTGTACTGTACAGTTATCAATTTGTACATATCTTAATTAGTGTGCTTAATTCATCATTGCAGCTAACTTAAGACAAGAATGTCCAGTGTACCCATATTGACATTATGAATATACTAACAGGTGCAGTTTTCTGCAATGAATTTTGCATTGTTGAATGACAATCCAAAAGTTGCTGACAAATGTAATGCATACATGTAGGTCAGTCTGTTCTATGACCTATACACTGCCTGGTAGGCAGCCAGAATTAACCCTCTCCTTGCTGCCTAACTCTGTAAGCAATAGAGAATTGGGTGCCAAATGGTTACTTCAGTCAAGTAGTAAAGGTTAAAAAAACAGACCTGTATGGAGAATCATCTGCCAAGGCGCCATGCTCCCTCTGTTAGCTTCTGGACCTGATAGTAAGTCGGTGTGTAAGTAGCCTGTGCTACAGTTGCTAAGGCATTTGGCCGGAGAAGCAAATTGCACCGCCACCACAGTTAGCACACGGCCCCTAATTACATTGATGTATCTGCCGCGCGGCTCTATATTACAGACCTGGTGCCAACTCTTATATGGCGTTCATGTATGTAGCCTCCCCCAGCCTAAAGGGGTTATACTTATAGTTAAGCATTAGGGGCCTGGTATCCAGGCTAGTGCAGCCTTCTCACAAAATTTTAGAGTAGGAGGCTAATATCCAAAAGTAGCAGGCGAGCCACGTAGTGGGCACGGGAGGGGATTCTCCCCCTCACGTAGGGGGGGTCTGGGGGGCCTCCGGTGACGGGTCCCCCTAAAAAATTTGTAAATTGAGACCCCCTAAACATGGTTTTTGGTATATTCTGGGTAACTTTTAAGTGCATTTTAAAACTTTACTTTTGTTACTAAAATTTAGTTGTGCTTCTTTTTTAAAAAATTCTACACAAAAGTAGCCGGCACAAAATTGAAAGTAGGCGGTGAAAATAGCCGCCTGCCGGCTTGTTTTGACAAGGCTGCTAGTGTTTAAGAGGCTAAGACTAGAGTAAGGTTACTTTATCTCAGATATAGAGAGTGTGGATACTGAATGAGACTGTAATGTTGCCATGACAACTATGTCTCGTCCAGGGAGAAACGAAGGACCTTCTGTTCATCCTGACGGCTCGGTACAACGCCTGCATCCTGGAGTACAAACTGGACGGAGATGACGTCAGCATTGTCACCCGCGCACACGGAAACGTACAGGTCAGTAAACAGTCTAAAGGAACTATACACTGCACTGGGACTGTCTTCAGGACCCGTCCCTCCGTCCTGGGACAGAAATATGCTTGTTGGGATGGACAAAAATCTTGACGAAAAATTTGACCTTCTTGACTTGATACTGATGAAAATATATTTTCAGAAGCCAAAGATGACAGATTTAACCAAACAAATCAACAATATGGGCTCCCAAACAATGAGTGGGATGGAAAAAAATTCAAAGCTGGAGAAAGCCTTGCACTGTACACTTTAAGACTTTTTTTTAGAAATTTCCCTCTTTGTTCCTTTTGATGAAGAGCTAAATTTCAAAGATATGTTAGACAGTTATAACTTTACGTTAGAGACTATCGTTTAGATTAACAATGTGGCATTGTCAAGTATTGCTTTAGATGAAGTGAAGACCAATCCCATCTATTTTATTATATAGATTACAATATAGTGGCTATCTTTTTCTTGAAATTAAATTGTGAAAAAAGAAACAGAGAATCTAGAAGGGTTACCCCATTTTTTGTGAGCAGGACAGAATCGGTCGGCCATCAGAAACAGGCATCATCGGGATCATCGATCCAGAGTGCCGTATGATCGGTCTGCGCCTGTACGACGGACTGTTCAAGGTCATCCCTCTGGACCGAGACAATCGCGAACTGAAGGCCTTCAACATCAGGTGGGAGATCTTTTATTTTTCGACATCCCGAATGACTCTGATAGTTTGTTCCACTAGAAACCTTTCAGACAAGTGAAAGCAATGATCTTGAAAGTCCTTAAATTTCTTTGCAAATCTAGCTATTTCCAGCATTATTTTGGTGAAGTTCACGTACAAAGGTGCACGTACAATTACAATATACTCATAGGGTATTTAAACCCACGTCACCATTTGAAAAAGATGCTCATTTGGAATGTTGCATGTACTTGGTTGACAAAATAATCAAGATGATATAGGTCTAATCTTGAGCACAAAGGTACATGTACAATTAGAATGTACATGTACTGATAGGAAATTTAAACCCACCTCACCAACTTAAAAAGGTGCACATTTAGAATGTTGCATGTACTTGGTTGACAAAATGATCAAGATGGTATATGTCTTATTGCTTGAGAATTGAGCATGAACTAAGCAGCTTCAGTCCTGACTTAACCACTCACAGCATGTATCTTAAATGGGTGACAGAATATTTTCTAAGCTTGTTTTTGTCCTGTTTGTTTCCAGGTTGGAAGAGCTGAATGTGATAGATGTGAAGTTCCTGTATGGATGTCAGGTCCCCACTGTTGTGTTTGTTTACCAGGTCAGTCAGTTGAGCTTGAACCAGTGTTCTGAGATTATTTTCCTCCAAGATTAGACAATTTAAGACAAAATATAGGAGAAATTTTCTAGAGGTCTATTTAAATTCACTTTACAACTTGGTCATAACTTTCTTTTCTTCCTAGATTGGAAAATTTAAGACAAAGTATAGGAGAAATTTTCCAGATGTCTATTTGAATTCACTTTACAATTTGTTGATGACATACCTGGATAAGGCTAATCCATGACCATGATTATCTGAAACGTTGAATCTGTTTTCAGGACCCTCACGGTCGTCATGTGAAGACGTACGAGATCTCGGTGCGAGACAAGGAGTTCAGCAAAGGGCCGTGGAAGCAAGACAATGTGGAGACAGAGGCATCTATGGTCATCGCTGGTAAGGACTGTTTCAAGGTTTCTTAAAGGAACATTTTTAAGACTTGTTTTATAGGATTATTTCCTGTTAACCTTGAATGTATTGTTATTCAGTCAAGCCCTGGCCTGACCTTTTTTTATCTATATTATTTACTGTCTATAAAACACAAATGTACATGACTGTATACAACAAGGTTTGCCTTACTAGCCAATGGCTATTGTAAAGGGCTAACCCTTAGGATAGTAACAATACAAAAAGTACAACAAACTTAAGTATCTCCATGTTGCGATTTTGGTTGTTGTTCTTAAAGTGCTGTTTGTATTTCTAGTGCCGGAACCGTTCTGTGGTTCCCTCATCATTGGACAGGAGTCCATCACCTATCACAATGGGGACAAGTATGTAGCTGTCGCACCTCCTGCTATCAAGGTACGTTGTGCTAAACTAGGAATTTCTATTCTTGACTTTAACGTACATTGATGCAGATGAGAGTTTTGGTTATGTGGTTGCATGTGGACTTGGCATACAATATGCTAAACACTTTGCAATTAAATGTTGCAATTACACGGGCATTCATTCGTTTGGTCATCCATCTGTCAGTCGGTCAATCCATTTTACCTGATTTTGGCTGTGTTTGTATATTTTGACCTGTCCAGTATTTCACATCAGGAAAGCACCTGTTTGCTGATGTTTGTATCAAATCCATGTTTTGCCAAATATTTTTCAAGTTCAGCTTTTTTTTGTTTATTGCTTGTATATATATATATACATATATATGTATATATATATAGTCAGTCAGTCTATAAAGACTATGACATTTAACAAAATTTCAACGGCAAAAAGTAAGTAAAAAAATATTCAAACGATCGAAACAAACATCGCAAAGGTTTGATGTATTGTTTAATGAGCCCTGGAAGATTAGCCCCCTAAAGGGGCTTGATTGCAAGTTCATGCCTTAAGGCTAATTGCAGACAAACAAGACAACATGGAAATCGGAGTAGTCTACTGTGAAAGTTCTATGTTAACTATGGTTGGGTTTGACTTCTTTTTTGAAGGCAGTGGAAAATGAAGTAACCCATGTTTTGTATCGTAAGTGGGTTGCAATAAACCAATAAAGCAACAACCAGGTGCTTCATGTTTTGTTGTGTTTGCCCCCAGCAAAGCACGTTGATCTGCCACGGGCGCGTGGACGCCAACGGTAGCCGGTACCTGCTGGGGGACATGTCGGGGCGGCTGTTCATGCTGCTGCTGGAGAAGGAAGAGCTGATCGACGGCTCCGTCACCGTCAAGGACCTCAAGGTGGAGCTGTTGGGAGAGGTACGACGTAACATTTTTTTTTCACCACATTACAGACTTGTTAAAACAAGGTTTGTTTATTTACTGTAAATGCAGAAATGTCCGTGGTGGTTTTATGGTCACGGTTTTCCTGATGAACCTTTCAGCGTGAACTTAAAACCAATGCAAAACTTTTTGCCCACCTATGACTGTTCTGCTACCATGGTGTCAAACGCGAACTTAAAACCATCACACTCAAATTTTCTCCCTACCGCGAAATATAAACCATGCAAACTTAAATGCATTTACACTAAATTACAGTATTATATTTCTTCAACAAAGTGGAAGGTATGGCGGAATAGGTGTTCCTTGGCAAAGGTCACCATTTCAAGACCACCACACCAGATAAGATTACTCTGGATATACCTTGTAATCTGTATTCCATAATGCAATGTACATTTCCATGTGTATATTACATAAACCCAACTTCAGATACATGTATAACAGCTTTGTGTGTCCCACAGACATCGATAGCTGAGTGTCTGACATACCTGGACAATGGAGTGGTCTACCTGGGGTCTCGACTAGGCGACTCTCAGCTTATCAAGGTAAGAAGAATCCTGTGGTTTTGTAAAAGGCTTTCTTTTCCACAGAATGTACCATACGTCAGTTGGAGCTTGTTAAGCATTATTTCATTGCGCTGTCTCTAGCCAAGAATGTGTCCTGTCAGGTTTTTGACATGCTCAGCACATTTTCTTGAAGCCCTTATAAATATTATATAGTCGGGAGCTTACAGAGCTTTTTTACATTCAAGTGATTGAAAAGTTACATTAAAGGGTTTCCGTTCACAGCTGAATGTAGATGCAGACGACAGCGGCTCCTACGTCCACGTGATGGAGACGTTCACCAACCTGGGTCCCATCGTGGACATGTGTGTGGTGGACCTGGAGAGGCAGGGTCAGGGACAGCTGGTCACGTGTTCCGGCGCGTACAAGGAAGGTTCGCTGAGGATCATACGGAACGGGATAGGCATTCACGAGCACGCCAGCATCGACCTTCCAGGAATTAAAGGTTAGTTTAAAAAAAAAAGTTAAAATCCTCCCACACCATTATTGATGTATAGGGCGGTGCCCATCTCCGTTTCATAGCCCTGGGCCACACTGGAATTAAAGGTAGATAATCTTTTTTACCTCTTTTTCATTTTAAAGCAGCTAGAGATGTATAGAAAGCAAATTGTTAGGATTATATGATTCTAATTTGCACTCAATCACAGCAAGGCATCAGTTTGGCAAATGATGTGCAGTTCCTCTCACAGTCAACAGGAGGTGCTCATGTACAGTACAAAACCTTTTGAAATTTACAGTGTAAATTTTATCTGACAATCATGATGCTAGTATCCCATAGATGTCTTCTTTGAGTCTTTGAGAATTGAAAGGGCACTATTTTTTAAAGATTTTTAATGGTAACCTTTATTTTTGTCATTCCAGGGATCTGGCCCCTGTGTGTGGATCCCAATGGGACAATGGATGATACTTTAGTGCTGGCTTTTGTGGGGCAAACAAGGTAAGATCTTTTAGTTTCAAACTCCCTTTGTAATACCTCTCTCTTTTTATGAAATCTAAGACTTGTTAGTATTGTTAAGAATAGACAAATCATTTTTCTCTTTGAATATGCTAACCCATTTTGTAAAAGTTACATGGTGTTAATAAGAAGAATTTTGTATTTTGTAACGAATATTTTGACTTTTGATAACTTCATTATCATATTCCATGTCATCTTTCAGAGTGCTGCTGCTGAGTGGGGAGGAAGTAGAAGAGACGGAACTGCCAGGATTTGAAGACAAACAGACGTTCTTCTGTGGGAACGTGATGGGGGGACAGCTGCTACAAATAACGGCCGCCTCCGTGCGATTGGTCAGCAGGCAGACCAAACAGCTCGTCAGGTAAAATAATCTCAAGGAACCAACAATACTAACAATACTCTATTCAGACAGAACATGCATGTATCTTCACTAGGGCAGCATACTTTGGGCAGCATGTATTTCGTAGTAAAGACATTTTCTTGTAGATTACTACATGTACTAACTTGCAACAATACCATGCAGACATTTTTTATATATTTTTATTGCATTTGAATTAGGCAATACATTTATACAGACAAATGAAAAAGAAATAGAAAACAAGAACAGATACAAACATTAACCACAGATCCATTATGAATGATATGTTTAAGAAGCCATATAAAAATCCTTCAATCATTTAAGCCTTCAATTATTTTAATAGATCAATCAGTTGATCCTTAGACTTCTTTTAGATTTTAATGCAGATGATCTATGATGAACCAGACGGAAAAACACATTCAGTTTAGATTTGAGTCTTCGTACAGGTAATGGTAATGCTACAATGTGTTCAAACATTGAGCAAAATGAAAAAACAAACAAGCCAACAAACAAACAAATGATCAAACGATCTGATCCTCCCCCAGTGAGTGGAAGCCCCCGTCGGAGAAGAACATCAGCGTGGCGAGCTCTAACACGACCCAGGTGGTGTGTGCGGTCGGACAGGTCGTCTACTACATTGAGATCCACGAGGGAGAACTCAAGCAGCTGGGGTAGGGACTGTTACTCATGATATGATTATCATCATACAGGCTACAGGTTTTAGAGGGAAATGCTACATGTAGTATGAAGAGCTTGCTCATAATATACGCACTTCAAGGCCAGTTCTCAGCGAAATTCTTTATATGGTATGAAACAGACACTGCTGTACGATGTTAGAAGAGGATACCCCCAAGGGTCATCATATAATGTTCAAAGAAATTAAAATAAAGAGAGAGGGAGAGAAAGAAAGAAAGAAAGACAGTAAAGCAGGTGCTGACTCTTCATGAAAAGACATTGAAAAGGGAACATCCTTGAAAGATTCAAGCATATATGATTGTGAAGTATTTCAAATATTACTTTGGGCATGCTTTACGTTTTTGTTAAAGGATAACAGTCAAAGGTTAAGGGTTAGCAAATGGTTGGTGTGCATGGGTATCAAGTGGTGACATGTTACTTTTCTTGACATAAATGTATGATTATTATATCTCCAGTGAAACGGTGATGGCCCGTGAGGTGGCGTGTCTGGACGTGACTCCCCTGGTGGAGGGGAGCGACCGTGCTCACCTGTGTGCTGTAGGACTGTGGACGGACATCTCAGCTCACATGCTGCAGCTACCCAACCTGGAGCCCATGCATGTGGAGATGCTGGGGGGAGGTGAGTTCTCGTGGGATGGTCTAAGGTAAAAATTTAGGACGGTACAGTAGGTGCATGATTGTACATGTATGTGCAGTTGATCTTTAAATAGATACAGCATTATAGCAATTCAGTTGCCCTTGCATATAGCAGATTTGACTTTTTTATTACCTCCATTAAAACTGAAGGTATTGTTTTCTGCCTGTCTGTCTGTCTGTGCGTCCATCTGTTTCCGGATATTTGTGGTCAGCATAACATAAGAACCTCTGGATGGATTACAATCATATTTGGTATGTGGGTAGGTTTCGGAAGATGAAGGTCAAGGTCAATTTTGGGCCCCCTGGTGTTTGACCTTGTTTGGATTGTAACTACACAATACTTTATGTGGCATACCAGGCAGCGGATGCTGGAATGCATCACACATTACAATACATAGCACATTTGTACAATTGTATTGAAACAATACATGTAGCAGATATCCACTGGTTTAGCCAGTCTGGATTCAGAACTGTCTCTTAACCTTTGAGGAAGTGAAGGGTTCAACAGAATAATAGCAAATCTATAGAATCATCTCTGTGATCCTGGGTTGCAAACTGCTTGCTCATGACTGTTGTTGATGTTGTTGTTGTTTTGTACAGAGATCATCCCCCGTTCCATCCTGATGACCACATTTGAAGGGATCCATTACCTGCTATGTGCGCTGGGTGACGGATCGCTTTTCTACTTTAACCTCAACCCAGAGACAGGTCAGCACTTATATCCTCATATATCCTGACAACGAAAACTGTTCTCCTTCTGTGATCTTAAGATTTGTTGTGAATATTTGCAGTGTAGGTTTCGGAGCCTTATTTTACGTGGTATACATTGTAGCTTTTTAGAGCATTAGGCACATGTATGTCAACAGTGTAACAATGCAACTGATACACAATCATTATATATTTCATGGTTATTTCCGTTATGCTCCCAGTAGATGTGGAGACTGCCCAGTAGTACAAATCTTGTTTCATGTGGTTTGCATTTTGACATGTGTTACCCTTAGGACTCTTTAAGTACATGTATTATTTATTTATTTATTTCAATTTACCACATTTTGTGGAAGGATTGACATAACAGGTGAACTATCACCTTTTCAAGATGTCATCCCAGACCGGACTGTGAGATTTGGACCATCGCACACCGGGGCATACCCCTACTCTTTTTCGAAAGGTGTGGTGGGTTCTTTAATGCGCACGGGGTGTGGCTCTCCCCAAACACGGGACCTCCATTTAACGTCCTATCCGAGGGATGTCCCTAACCCTAGATGAGCTAGGACTAGGTACTCATTTACACCTGAGTGAAGTGAGGAAAGTCGTGTTAAGTGCCTTTCCCAAGGGCACAACGTCGGGGCGCAAGTTCGGACATGTCTCTGGGCACAACCTGGGATTAGATCCCGGGTCCCATTTTTTGACAGCCGCGCGCTCTACACTTGCGCCATAGGACGCCATACGATGCCATATTAGCCTACATGTTGTATGTAAGATTTTTTGTATCACCAGAGTGATGTATTGTTCCACCTGCTTCTCCTCCAGGCTACCTGAGCGAACGCAAGAAGGTGACGCTGGGCACCCAGCCCACTGTCCTGCGTACGTTCCGCTCGCTGTCCACGACCAACGTGTTCGCCTGCTCCGACCGCCCCACCGTCATCTACTCCAGCAACCACAAACTGGTCTTCTCCAACGTAAACCTGAAGGAGGTCAACTACATGTGTCCTCTCAACTCACAGGGGTACCCTGATAGGTAAGTGGAGCAAGTAGATTTGTGCAATAGAATGGGGACATTGTTTGGTGACCTGTGGCTTTGGTTTTTTTCACTCTCTTTCTCCTTTATTGATTTTAATCTTAATTACAGAAAGATTGACTTTTTGCCAATGTTGTATGTCCACATACTGTAAATGCAGAAATGTTCACAGTGGTTTTATGTTCGCGGTTTTCGCAGTGAACTTCTCAGAACTTAAAACCACCATGAATCTTGTAGCGCTACTATTGTTTCAAACGCGAACGTAACACCACCAGGAACACTGACTCCATTTTCTCCCTACCGCAAAATAGAAACCATGCAAACTTAAATGCATTTACAGTAAGTCTCTACCTACAAGGGAAGAGTGTTATGTTCAGTTAGATTCACATTATAAATAATGCAGAATTACATGTACAAAGCTTGTTGTTTCATGGGGAAGTCAAAGTTTTAGAAGGATGTTTTCAGGTTGACCAATCATAACAAGCCTTGTTTTTTTCCTTCTTCCAGCCTGGCACTGACCAATGACAGCACACTTACCATAGGCACCATTGATGAGATACAAAAGCTACACATCAGGACTGTACCACTTTACGAGTCACCCAGGTAATTATTAACTTTGTGTCATACTTTTTATATCAATATTCAATAGATGAAAAATTAGCAGCATAGGTAGACAACCAAGAAGTGTCATGAATTTTTAGAAGTGCGTACTGCAATCTTCCTTGAGCAAAAATTACACAATGAGGTTTCATGCAGTTAGAGGCATTGAAGATATTGGAGTCGGCATACATGTAGTTACATGTAGTGCTACATGTATGCTGGTAGAGCTATAGCTACCAATATCTCTGTCAGTCTAACTCTAAAGAAAGACTATTGAGTTAATGATTCAAAAGTGAAAACTGAAATTTGGTTGTCAATTTTCAAATATCGTTCCATCAGGCGGATTGCATACCAGGAAACGTCCCAGACGTTTGGCGTGCTGAGTACACGTACAGAAGTGGAGGACGCCAGCGGGGGGAGCGGAACTCAGCCGGTACGCCCGTCTGCGAGCACCACCGCGTTGAGCACCAGCGTCAGTCCCAACAAGAACGCCCTGCGGTCGTCAAACGACAGCGACGGTGCCTTCGGGGAGGAAATAGAGATCCACTCCCTACTCGTGGTGGACCAGCACACCTTTGAGAGTGAGTTGGCTGTATATGGGCTGTGTGGTTTGGAAGGAGTTATACTAACTCTTCTCTTGTGTGTTTGGCAAAGGTGTTTGTTTCTAAGGTTTGTTGGGTTGAGGGCTTGTGCATTCATGGTTATTTTGCATCATTTAAATTGGCAAGTGGAGTTGGATGTTTGAATCTCTTACTCTTAAAGGTCTTTGTGGTACTGGTTGGAGTTGCTTTTCATTTTTCGGAATTGATGTTGAGCTGTCTGTCCATGTTTTGGGTAAGCCCCCAACATGTTAAAGAAACCCATCCAACTTGATGATAAGAATTGGGATTCACATTGCCATCTGTTGGTCCAAACATTAGCTGGCATATGCTACCAATATTAGCTAATTGATATTAATAGCATTATGCATCACCTCAATAGGGGATTATTATCATTTTTGTACTTAACCTTACCAAAGGTAGGCTGTAGGCCTAAGAAAGTAAGTAACTTTACCTTTAGTCCATGGGCCAGACCTCAAAATTTTACATATCAGTACCACCTGAGCTGGCAAATTGTCCTTATAATTTTCAAAAAGGAGGGTGTCTGAGGGATATATTTCGACATGGTAGCCAGCATCGCAGGGTGGTAGTTTTGACCCGGCTATCTGCCCTTGACCTTTTGACCCCTACACGAACCACGCCCTTTGATACAATTATACAAAGGGGTGTGGCAATTAATAAGACATGAATATTTTCAAATGAAACTTGGAGGTCTGGTACAGAATAAACCAGGGATTACAGAAATGTAAGTTTTATTTTGATATTTTATTCCTATGAAGAGTTATAAAGCTATAACATATTCTGTGTTATTAAGCTATAACATATTCTGTGTTATTAAGCTATAACATATTCGGTGTTTCTGTCTTCAGTTCTCCATGCCCACCAGCTGTTGAAGGATGAGTTTGCCCTGAGCATGGTGTCCTGTAAACTTGGGGACGACCCCAACACTTACTTCATAGTCGGCACCGCCATGGTCTATCCCGAGGAGTCAGAACCCAAGTCTGGCCGCATCATTGTCTTCCAGTACACAGATGGTAAGGTGTTCTCTGTGTCAGCTTGGTGATTTTAATGGATCTATAAAAGTATAAGTCTTTACTTACTGTAATTTTTTAACTGTCAAGGAATAGAAGTTGTAATTAATGCTTATGGACAGTTCTTTGTTTCTTAGGTGCTTTTTTCTCAAACATCCCTGTATCTAGCAAGAAGTCCTCTTTTTGTGCAGTGTAAGGGTCTTTTAGACTGACAGAGAAAGAGAGAAAAAAAGATAGTGGCAAAATCTAAGTTCTTGCACTTTTAAGTATGTCAGTACAACAGCTTTATCTAACTATAACATGTAGCATACACGTACATGTAGAATGTCAAAGTCACGTTTTCTGTGCATTTTGCAGGAAAACTACAGCAGGTGGCTGAGAAGGAGGTGAAGGGAGCTGTGTACTCATTAGTACAGTTCAACAACAAGCTGCTAGCCAGCATCAACAGTACGGTATGTGCTGCACTTAAAATTGAGCTCACTCAGTGTCAAATTAGTCACATTCATTATACATGTATGATTGCAAATTTAAGGCATGTCATACAAAATTTGTGGGAATGTCATACAAAATTGAGGGCATGGCGTACAAAATTCATCTGTCTTGTTACAGAAAAGGCTGTCTTAGATGCTTGTTGGCGGTTTTGTTACAGCCTGCTTGAAAATTCTACGACATCAAAATCGTACAACGACCTAAAGCGAATGTGACTGCACCGCTAGTTAACTACAGCCCCCTCTACATTGAACAATGCCACGCATTCCACATATGTATTTCTGTTGCACAATTATATGTATGTGCATTATGAATGGAAAGATTATGTGTATGACTAAGAAAATGTGTGACTTTATCAGAACAGGTCTGGACTTCTCGGTTTAAAGGTTGTATTTTTTTGTTCTTTTTGTTGTATTTGTTTGCGTGGACAGCTGTGAAGGAACTACATGTACATCCTATCTTTATAAGATATTAGATCACAGGTGTTGTACATTCCTCCTTCAGGTGCGTTTGTTTGAGTGGACAGCTGAGAAGGAGCTGCGTGTGGAGTGTAACCACTACAACAACATCCTGGCCCTGTACCTGAAGACTAAAGGTGACTTCATCCTGGTGGGAGACCTCATGAGATCAGTCACCCTGCTGGCCTACAAGCCCATGGAGGGGTGCTTCGAGGAGGTTAGGATTTTATGGTTACAAGTTTTTATGTACAAAATTGTACTATATTGTTATACATGTAACTTGTTATGCTGTCCATGTCAAAATTCCATAATGTTCCATAAAGTCGACGTGTATTTTTCAGCAGGTATGATTGCCCTTTGTAATAGCAACAGGCTATACATGTAGTTGGGCAGTCCTAGATGTGTGTGCTATACAGCTATACCAACAGATAAATAAAAATAAGTTGTGGGCTTAGATAAGCTTTGAATGTAAATGTATTATACTGTATATGTACAATCTCTGAAAGCAAATAGTCCGCCTTTTTTTATGAGAGGCTGACAGTAGCTGGAGGTACATGACATTGTATGTTAACCATTGCAGAGACTCCTTTTGTACCTTGAGGCATATGACTCAGTTGACAAATCACTTGTACTGATACAGTGACTTATATGTTCTGAGTTTGAAATCAAAATTTAATGTAAATCATCACAGTAGCACATGTACATTTTTGTGTGTCCGGGACGATGCACATATTAATGTTCTCTTGGATGTCAATATGTAATGTTACATTTTTTGTATGTTCCAGATTGCACGTGACTTCAACCCCAACTGGATGAGTGCTGTAGAGATCTTAGACGATGACAACTTCCTTGGTGCAGAGAACTCCTTTAACTTCTTCACCTGTCAGAAGGACAGGTCAGTTTGTTCCCACATACCTGTATGGTCATTACAAACATCTCAAGATCAGAAGATTATGACTTTTATTAATTTCCAACATGTTACTAGTATGTAGGAAACTCAAGAATTATACAGCTGGCATCATATACACTGTCACTGTAGGATTTATTGGACAACACAAAACGATTTGGAGCTACCTGTTTGTTACTTGATATGGAAACATCTTGTTGTTTGTTTGTTTGTTTGTTTGTTTGTTTGTTTAGTGCTGCGACGACAGACGAGGAGCGGCAGCACCTGCAGGAGGTGGGGCACTTCCACCTGGGGGAGTTTGTCAACGTCTTCAGACATGGTAGGGCTTGAGAACTCATTTTCCGCAACATTTAAAGACAATTTAGTGAAACTGTTTCCTGTAAAAAGAAATAAGTCCTTAACAAGACAAGTGAAAATGTTTTCTGTATTACAAAATGTATCCAGTTGCTTTGATCTTCATCGATTTGTTTCTAATAAAGATATTCCTTAGCTATATTGCAATGTGGTCCACTTGATTTACATGTAAGTCTTGTGTCATGATGTCACCGGTGTAACCAGACACTGGCCCTAAGGGATTAGGACTGGTATTTGGTTCATGTCAGAAAGGAGATGGTTCAAATCCTGCTGCTGTAACAGTTGTAGTATGATGCACAATCTCTTCCTTAATCTTCCTAGTTCATTCAACTGTTGCTGGGCACTAGAAGAGCATTGTTGATAGCGAGCATCTTGCAAAGAGCAAGCCTCTTCTTTCAATGCTAGTATTTACCAAAACCATTCACCCCCACCCCACAGGTTCCCTGGTGATGCAGCACCCCGGGGAGACCTCCACCCCCACCCAGGGGTCCGTCCTGTTTGGCACGGTGAACGGCGCGGTCGGCCTGGTGACCCAGCTTCCCGCGGACTTCTTCAACTTCCTCCAGGAGGTGCAGACCAAGCTGACCAGAGTCATCAAGTCTGTCGGCAAGATAGAGCACTCCTTATATCCTTTCTATGGGGAGGAAATGTTGTGAGATCCATGCTGCGTTACGTATTCAAGAATTGAGATTTTTCTGCACTGCATTGCTAACTTTTGCATGTCGTGAATTGTTTCAAGTTGAAACATTTTAGAACTGTAATTTAAAGAGACCAAGAATGTTGAAAAAAAATGCATTCATTGAGTAATTCTATGCCAGAAACAAGACTACAAAGATTTTTTCCTGTTTGAATTTACCTCTGCAGGAAAATTTTTCCCGTAGAAAGCATCTGCAACAATTTCTGCAAGTAGAAAATTTTCAACATGAATATTGTTATTATCATTCATAACTGGACATCATACTTGTAATGATATGACAAGTTTTCTTTAAACTTTTCACTTATATGCTTTTATATTGAAGATATGAACACTTGTCAAAATGGGAAAAGAACGTAGAATTCAAAACTAAACTGGAGACTGTTTTCTGATTCTTTGATGCGTCTTTGATTTTGTATTTACTAACATGGCTAAGGTGTTCTGACTAGTAGTAGTTAAATCTTGGAATGCACATTTTTCTCCTTGACCACTCTTTACCTGGCGGTCGTTCAACACGGAACGTAAGACGGAAGCCTGTCAGGGCTTCATCGACGGCGACCTGATCGAGAGCTTCCTGGACCTGTCCCGCGACAAGATGCAGGAGGTGGTGCAGGGGCTACAGGTAGGGGGCGCTGTTGTAAGTAACAGTTGTTGTAATAGGGGCTACATATAGGGGGCGCTATTGTAAGTAACAGTTGTTGTAATAGGGGCTACATGTAGGGGGCGCTGTTGTAAGTAACAGTTGTTCTAATAGGGTCTACATGTAGGGGGCGCTGTTATAAGTAACAGTTGTTGTAATAGGGGCTACAGGTAGGGGGCGCTGGTATAAGTAACAGTTGTTGTAATAGGTGCTACAGGTAGGGGGCACTGTTATAAGTAACAGTTGTTGTAATAGGTGCTACAGGTAGGGGGCGCTGTTATAAGTAACATTATAATAGGGGCTACAGGTAGGGGGTGCTGTTGTAAGTAACAGCTGTTGTTGTAATAGGGGCTACATGTAAGGGGCGCTGTTATAAGTAACTTGTTGTAACAGGTGCTGTTGTAACAAAAGTTTGTAGGAAGATTGTGCGGGGGTTCTTAGTTCTCTTTGTATGTGTTAACGTACATGAAGTAGCATGGCACATTTATAATAGATACTGCATGTTCATATATGGTATGTTCTGGTATCTTTCTTATACCCACTTTGTACATCACTGTATAATTGTGATAATGCCACAAATAACATTTAGTAAGCACGGTATCCCTGTACATGATTCACTTTTTGTGATGTGATCTTGAAAACATTACTTACTTATTTCCTTTTCTTGTTTTTCAGATGGATGATGGTAGTGGCATGAAGAGAGAGTGCACTGTAGAAGATCTCATTAAGTTAGTAGAGGAGCTCACGCGCATTCACTGATGATGCTGGACAGCAAAGTACGTAATCCTGCAAAAGGTCCTGTCAACCCCCGTCAGCTCAGTGGTAAAGTCCATTTCAAGTAACTTGAACATAGGAAGCGCCACTTTGATTAGAACCTACCATTGGAAGGATAGGGATGTCAGAAGATTTGCCTTGTAAGAGAGTAGGGTGTAAAGACACAATGTGGATGATTGTGTACATTGTATGTAACAAAAATAGGTTACCCATACGGTTGATAAGTCAGAATGAAAGTCATACAATGTGAGGCAACTATCAATAAACATTGCTATGGTTTTTGTCCCTTACAAGCTCCAAGTTGTCACAAAAACTAGAAATAGAGTTTTGACCTCCTTTGCATATATTGTAAAGCATCTTTGTCATCTATGTTCTAAAAGATAGACAGAATAGTAAGGGTTGGACATGTTGAATGGTCCCATAACATTATTGGAAAGTTCCTTCCTAAGCTTGAAGGTCCTGCACAAGGAATGTAGCAAACATTGTACACACAGGTAACTTAACAGGTTTAATGTTTTTACTCCGTGAATAGATTTCTAAGGGAACATTTTGTTGAAAAACTATTTAAAACTAGACTGAGTTCTCCTCCTTGGTATGTTAGAAGCAGCAAGTACACTTGTATGTATAGCAGTACACTGCCGTCAGTTTCCGTTTAAACATTTAGTGTGTAGCATCGAAACAATGAGCCATGAAATTAAGGACTGTATTGAGATGATTACATTATCTTTTATGCAGACTAGTTTGATTGCTTTATTGCTAACTCACCAGCAAGTATTTGGAATGCTTGTTTCTCTTGTTGATGTAAAAATGTTCTAAAGAATTAAACAGAAAGAAGTACACTGTCTTGCACCTTTGTGTTTAAAAGTTATCTTAGAGTTTAAATTGTGAGAAATAATCACAAAAATCATTTTCACTGTTTAGTTATTTATTCCATGTGTGCAGCGGTACAATTCAAATGACCTCAGCATTAAAGAACAGAGAACACTACCCCTACATATACAGTGGTCGACAAATCAGTACATATAGTATTTTGCATAATATATATAAACATGTACATCACTACCAACTTATACATCATGACATCTGTCCGTGATTCCTCTACATTGTTACAACCGTGCATCTTGGGCAAGTATCTTTAGAATACATCTAAATTTCTTTGATACATGACTTGAAATCAACAACAGAACTGTCAAATTACTATATGATTATAATAATTACAAGATATAGGAGATTCTTTTTACACAACCAGGTAATCTCACCTGCGGTGAGAAGCAGTACTCCAGTCAGAAGCTCTGAAGAAGGTGTCTGATAGACATTGAAACGTTAGCAGGTGAGATTACCTGGTTGTGTAAAAAGAATCTCCTATATCCATATATGCTACCAACCTGATGAAATTATTTTCGGTACTATAATTTCAGTTGTGTCAATATTGTACTACAGAATTCACGGGCAGGGAGGGGGTAGATGTAGGGGGACGTTTATGATTTTCAGTCTTGAGTGACTACAATATTCAGTCATACTTTTTTGATACAGCCAAATCTGTCTGTATAGTGAACACTCAAGGGACTCAATGCTTCAATCTAAGGGAACCACCACAAAAGTAGTCAAAATGGCAAAGTGTTACTTACCCAGTAGTCCGGTGGTTACTAGTACATGTTTGACTACTATAAATTGGTGCTTACCACTTCTCCTATTAGCTTTTGTCCTTCCCAACTATACATTTAGGAAGACAAGTTTTATAAACAGATGCGAGAGAAAGTAGGCTTATTGAAATATTACACTCATTGGTACATGTTTAATATGTACTTGGAAGGATTCAGATCATGGCACTGACAGTATGTATGACTTTTTCTCTGACTCAACATCATCACCTTTTTTTTCACAGACCACTAACTGTTACACTAGATCTAATTCAGCAGACAATACTTTTCCCACCTGCCCTTTATACATATATGAAAGTGCAACGTTCGATTGAATATAACCTGCCACCGCTCAATACCTGCAAATCTAATGTGTTTCCCTGAAGTCATCAGATGAATCCAAACATTGATCATCTGATTTGATGATCACAGAGAAACCAATCAGATATTGAAATTAGACTAATATGATGAAGGATGGAAGCTTGAGAAGCTTTCAAACAGCATCCGCCATTTTTCTTCAGCTCTGCGATGGGTCATCATGTGAACTGGGAGAGGTCACATGACACGAGAGTGGGGGGAGCACGTCGCCGGAACGTATCATTTACGGCAATTAGCCTGCTATTCAAACCTATTACAACTGCCAAATCTCTTTTCTTTGGTCAACGTTGCACCGGAGTAACAGCTGTTGCATAAGATATGTTTTTGGACACAACTAAATGAACCTATATGCGAGATATTAACCTTAAATACGCGAACACGACCTTAAACGCAAGTTCTTGCTTATGTTCCGACAACGTGCTGATGGGGGAGGGGTGGTGTAAGAGATGGGGGGAGGGGTGGTGTAAGAGATGGGGGGAGGGGTGGGGTAGGAGATGGGGGGAGGGGTGGGGTAGGAGATGGGGGGAGGGGTGGGGTAGGAGATGGGGGGAGGGGTGGGGTAGGAGATGGGGGGAGGGGTGGGGTAGGAGATGGGGGAGGGGTGGGGTAGGAGATGGCGGCAGCAGTGATTTTGATTTTAACTTTTAAAGAGCAGATGGGAAAATCTTCACCTTGATGTCTCAGACACCATTGACTATAATATAAATCATCCTTGTGTACACAATCCTATAACATCCTAATAACTAAATTTTACATACATCTTTAATAAATCTATATAATAAGCACGTAACTCTTCTTATTCCAACTAATAACATACACCCTTTCACCAACTTGACAAAAATGCTGAAATGGCCAGTAGAAAACTAGCAATTGCACATCAATATAGAACAAATTAATAACAAAAACTCTTATATAATCAGACAATTAATACATGTACATGTATTACATGTAGTAAGTGCTCTACTACAGTTTCTAGGATATATCGTTGTAGTATTGGCTACTAACCATATTTCTCAACCGTTAAAAAAGTTCCTCCGCAGCATTTTGTTACATTATATTCTTCCTTGATATCAAATGTCTTTGAACCGTTAGTTTCTGTCTGAAGTTTCATTTGAATAGAAATTTTAGATTTGTTTTATAACAAAAGCAAGCTAAAGTTGAAATGAAAAATTGGAGACTCTAAGTTAGCATATACAATGCTCTTCTGATCAGGAAATACATGTACAATACGATGGTGTAGATCTAGGTTGATACACAGTGCATCAATATTTCTAAATTTCCTTTTATGTACATGCGTTTGAGAAGAGATAAACTGCCCAATCATTAATCAACACTTTTCTGTTTCACAAAAGATAAGGAAATAATCAAGTAAAAAAAACTTAATGTGCTTCTTTCCTATCACCTTTTTTGAAGTAATGACAGATAAAAATCATATTTCCTTCGCATGAGGGACAAACATTCAACAGAATTTTAAGAAACAAAATACAGTCAAACCTGCCCAAGGCGACCACCCGGCGGACCAAGCAAAAACGGTCGCGATGGACAGGTGGTCGCCATGAAGAGGATTCCACTCACATGTTTCCAGGGCGAGGTTTTCAAATACAGTACGTAAAATGGATGGAAAATTATGTGAATTTAGACAGCATGACCCCCACCAGGTTCAATTCTTATTGACAGAAAGATCCTACAAAAATTACATTTTCAGTTATCGTTGTAATTATTGTATACCGCTACATCGTGTACAAATTTTCGTCATAATTTTGTGTACAAAACAATGCTTGCCTCGATGGTCTCGCAGCGCCTTCCCGCATTCACACGTTACATCAAATAGTACACACACACATACATATCATCGAAGTTTTAAGGCCTAAGACAAATCCCTAGAAAACACCTGCTGGCCCCAGCCTTTTTTGGGGCGCCGACCACTGGATAAAAGGGTCAAAAAGTTTTCGATCTGACAACTAAAGATGAAACGGAACGGTGTGATTTCGTCGCGCCGCGCCGCCAAGCTCGGTGCGACTGCATCGAAAGGTATGAGTACGGTGCAGCAGAACGCACAGCGTCCAATAAAGGTTTGTGAGATTCATGGAAATATTATAAGAATATTAATTTTCATCAATAACTAGAGTATTCGTAAATGTTCATACACAAAAGCAACGTGTTTTAGAAAGGTCAGCGGTACGCCAAAACCAAGATGGCGTCGGGACCAAGGAACAACATTTCTCGCCCGATGTTTTGCCCGCCGCGATGTCATTTTTCGGCGGAATTTAGTAAGACATAGACACATTTTTTGTTGAAAATACAAGAAATAGATAATAATTTCTGTGAAATCTGACTTTTTGACCCATGCACTACGTATTCGTTTTTAAAATTGAGTTTAAACCGAACTGAGTTTTTCGGTAAACGATAGGCACAACAACATCACAAACATTTGTCTTTACAATTTGTTTATGAAGGGGGAACGTTTTATTAAAACACTTCATGGAGGAATCGATGCTATAACATTGCTATTCCATATATTTTTGTCCTTATTTTTGTCCTTCAGAGTCTTAAAAACATTTCCGTGAAATCCGACAACAAAATGATCCGATGTCACCACACGCTTGAACATTAGGCGGCCGCCATGGGCAGGGATTGTGCTCTGTGCGGTCCCAATTCGTGGCGGTCGCGGTCGCGTTGGACAGGTGGTCGCCTTGGGCAGGCAGCTTAATGCTTGTGCCTATGGGGAAAATTTTCGGGACCGAGAAAAAGCGGTCGCCATGGCCAGGTGGTCGCGTTGAAAAGGTGGTCGCCTAGGCAGGTTTGACTGTATGGTGCGGTAAAAAATCTCTCAACACCAAACTCCCATTATATACAACATGTACCTTCCGAAAAAGGCATGTTGTCCTCTCACATCCCATTCCCAAGTATCCATATAGCAGGGCTCGAAATAGTGGGTGCATGTGCACCTGTGTGCACCCAAAATTGGAGCTGTGCACCTAATTCTTGACTGTGGGTGCACCAGTGCACCTAGATATTTTTGTTTGCTATATGGTAAAGGTACTATTGTGCACTTGTATACAGCATATTCTTGATATGTAAGTACAGTTGTATCAGAAAAACCACTATACCCTTTTGTTGTACTTTAGTTGATGTACTACTTGTTTGAAATTAGCTTTAGAATTACAGATTGAAGTTCTCAAGAGCGTTAAACTTAAATATGTTTTGCTGACATTCAACTTTATCTTATGTGGTGCACCCAAAATTCTTTCTGTGCACCTAATTCTTTTAGTTGGGCGCACAAGTGCACCTTTTTCCAAAAACGAATTTCGAGCCCTGATATAGTATTTCGTTGATGAAAAATGTATTTTCGTCCCATCCCAGTACCAGTTTTATCCGGTGTCTTGCTCAGTGATCATGGTTGTTGTGCCTCCTGTAGCTGTGCATGTTCTTCTCCAGCCTGACCCTCCGGTGGCAGGTTCCCACCTACAGCTACTGCCTCTGCTGCCACAGCTACTTCTGGCTCATGCACCTCTGCGGGTGGGGGAGAAACATTACAATAAACTGATAGTATACATCCGAAAATAATTTCATCAGGTTGGTAGAATTTAGGATGGTTCAGACTTTTCTTTTATGTACATGCATTTGAGAAGAGATAAATTGCCCAATTATTAATTAACACTTTTCTGTTTCACAAAAGATAAGGAAATAATTACGTAAAAAATTATCTTTGAGAAGAGGTATAGGAGATTCTTTTTACACAACCAGGTAATCTCACCTGCTAACATTTCGGTGTCTGTCAGACACCTTCTTCAGAGCTTCTGACTGGAGTACTGCTTAGTACGGGACAGTGTTCTCACCGCAAAAGCGCCACCTACATCGGCTACTTATAGCAATGAGAAGCAGTACTCCAGTCAGAAGCTCTGAAGAAGGTGTCTGATAGACAGCGAAACGTGAGCAGGTGAGATTACCTGGTTGTGTAAAACGAATCTCCTATACCCTGATACATTGTAGTATACATGTTTTGTACTAGTACTGTAATTCTTGATTCGTTAACAATAACTTCATTTTAGGTACTTTAACAGTCACTAGTCAATCGCTAAAATTTCATCATTGCAAATATTTATTTACTAACATTTGAGACAGTGATGTTTATTAAATACCAGGAACAACTCCCTTCCCCCCAACCACTAAAATTACCTACAGTAACTGCAATATTAAAGGCACCCAGAGCATTTTAAGAGACTTATCTCCTAGTTGCTGTAATCTTTATGAAATGGACATTTAATGCCACTGTTTACCACATTTGCGGGCGGATTTCTTCTCAAAAGTGCTCAAAAGCGGCCGAAAAATAAGCTACATGGGGATATTTTAGTTTCACGTGCCTAGTGTTAATAGACCGATACCATAGCCACGCCCACCTCCGTCAAAACGTAGAAATGTAAAATTAAAACATAAAGATGCAAATATTTGACAGACATTAGTCGAATCGCTAATTGTGATGGACAGTCAGGATAAGTCTATTAGGGCTTGGATTTTCTATCAGTTCTCACCACACAACGACAACGTATCTTTGCTTCTTTAAATTTAATGTCGATATGTAACGGTATTGTGTTATTGAAACTTACTATGTGTAGGAATGACTAGAAATTGGAGTTTTGTATTCAACTTTCAAGCCTCATAAAATGCTCTAGATGCCTTTAAATGGATCTACAGTATATGGTATTGTCAAAGATGTCATCTCATGTTCTTGAAGTCTTAAACAAGATGTATACAGTCTGCACATGAAACAGACTGAAGCTTAAAAAGCTTTGCTTAGTACTGCCATGGTTCAATCACATAACTGGCTAATATCACAAGAATGATTGTTGACTATTTGAAGCTGAAACCCCTGACTGTGGCAGAACAAGATGTCTCCGCACTGACCCGCAGACCGATTTTTGTTGCACACGTCACAGTACTGACCTGCGGGCTGGCCCCCCTCCCCGTCCGATGCGTGTTCTGCCACCTCGGCCGGCGCGGCATCCTGCCCAGCTGCTGCCTGGTCCGACTCCTGGTTGGTCTCAGCGACCACGTCGGCCTGGTCACCCGGAGCACCGGCCTCGACCGGCTGCTGTTTCTCCTGCTCCTGGCTCATCTGAACCACCTGGAAAATACATAGAAGAACTTTATTGCACGACAATTGTACAAGGTACAAAGTATGGCAAGAATTCGTAAACATAATACAATGTAGAAGTATAGAATAAAACTTAACATCCTAATTAATAATACAATACAATAAGGGCTAGCATACGTTTTGATATAGCATCCTAATTACTAATACAATACAATAAGGGCTAGAATACATTTTGATATAGTGTAACAGTTATGATCGAGTTGGTAGTTTCGGTATTTTTCCTAATGTGAAAGCAGTCGTTAAGATATGTACCTATTTTCGTATTGTGGGGATTGTTGCATTTAAATATATACTCAAAACGGTCGGTAGTATCTCTTAAAATTTGTACTTGTTTTGAGAAATGTGAATAACTTATTACATAAAACATCATATCTGAACCACCTGGAAAATACATGACACGCCTGAAGTAAGAACACAATCGTCATGAAGTTTCCGAATTCCAGTGGTGGTCTTTTTCAGGAATTTAGAAAGAAGTACTCTCCAAGCAGAGGTTGGTGGGGGAAGATTGTGACCTTTTTATCATATGCCCCGTTTTATGTCCGCTCACATGGGGCATATGATAAACAGGTCACGATCTTCCCCCACCAACCTCTGTCAGAGGTAGGACAGTAAGAAAGAAGGGACTTTACGTGTAAAAACTACAATGTTTATTAAGAGGTGCAATTACATGTAAGGAAGAGTTTTACTGAGGTTTGACAAAAAGCCTTCCCCTGACATTTATCAAGTGACTTATTTGAACTTCCATGTACATTTGTACATGTAAATAGATCTAGAAGGGGGTGAAGTTTCAAAATTTGGTAAGGAAACTAATAATACTGTGTGAGCGTGTCAACCTTAAAAGAGGTGACTGAGAAATGGAAATGAGAAGCGAAAAGTAGAAATAAGAGGGCGAAAGAAATGGCTCTGCTCAACATCAAAGAACTGCGAGAAATTATAAAACAGGGACTTAAATCTATGAAATAGCACTACCAGCAAACCATCATTCAGATGAATCCCTTCCACATGCCAATGATCAAAACTAAGCTCTGCACATGTAAACAATGGAGGCATTGAATTATTAAAGCTTCTAGAGGAAGAGTACAGTGTAATAGTACATGTACATGAGAGTGTGCAAACAGACAGACAGGTAGCAACATGTAGATGACCGAGGATAAAGATATGACATGCCACATATGATGAATACACCTAGATGTACTTTGAAGTTGTCAAAAGAGGAATATCCTGAGGACAAGTTACCAGCATTTTTAAATCACCACTTCTATAAAGCCACACAGTTCCGATCCATGCACAAGCTATTTGGTATAGGCTGAGGGTAGGCAGATTTTGGATGCATGACAGTAGATGAGAAGTAGGGCTGTTTCTAGCTCACAAAATCACTCAAGTGCTTAAAATGGCTTGCCCTAGTCATTTGGGGACACTGAGTGACCTAAACACAGTAAAGTGGCTGTGCAGAACAAACAAAAGCAACTTCAGTGAAAAAGACATGGGGCTCGGACCTGAACTCCTGAAAGAAGATGAGAAGAAACTACTGAAAAGAATAACTGTGCTCAAATTTAGATTTGCTGTCTTTAAATAGTACAAAATTTCAAATTGGTTTACTGTATATGTTTGGAAACCTGACAATGAACAATTTGAAAGTACAAAAATGTGACTCGTGTTTTTAAGAATTCAAAGTATCTTTCTTTGCAACGACTTATATGCATTCAACTCAGTGAACCACAATTTGCATTACATGGAATTAGAAGCACTTGGCTTACACATGAGATGTATTAAGCATTCAATATATTCCAAAGATGATTTCATTTAATTTTCATTTTATAAGCAATATGTGCATGTGCAGCAAATTTTCAAACGTCGAGGGAAATTTCTCTTGTTAACCAAAGAGTTGCTTCCAGGTCGCGAGCCCCAAAGATAAGACAAAAGAAAGAGGAGAAAGAAGACGGGACAGTTGATGGTTTGGACCTGTTTTTGTTTCATTTTGACCTGCTGAAGTTGCTGTCGTTTCTGCTGGTGCTCAACGCGCTGGCGGGCCAGGTCTACCTCCTTTATGCGCAGCTCTTCGGCTTCCTTTGCAAGCTGCTGCTCAAACTCCTCCAGCTCTTCCTCTGTGAAGAAGTCTGTGTCGTCCAGGGGCTGTGGGCATGGACAAGGCAGTTTAAAAATCATGTTCTTCAAATCATGTCTCTTCTTTTGAACAGGGTGCACATTAGGGGTCACCGTGGATACCGGTTCGCTGGACCTGATTCGGACCTTTATAACATCCAAGAACCGAGTCCAAAAAACCTGAAAGCCAAAAACCTGAGTCCAAAAAAACCTGAACATGTACTAACAAAGTACAAATATATTTTTCTATTTTGTTTGATAAAAAGTGTTTTGAGTCTCCCCTCTGACACAAAAGGCATTTAAAATAAGTGCAACATTCAAATATCAAAGACTGGTTTGTCTTGAAAGTCTTCTCACCAAGAAACTTTTATAGTCATGCGTGTCAGTATTGATTCTCTATGCTTAATACTGGTATCATAATAAAACAAAACATCAACTGGACAGGATCAGGTCCAGGTTCAGGTCCGGACCTGAACCTAAATCTCTGGACCTACAATGTAAACTTGGACTTGGACCTTATTAAGCCGAACTGGTATCCACCCCTAGTGCACATTTTTTTCATTCATCAAAACAAAGGCATACAATGTAACACACAGATGCTGTGGGCATGGACAAGGCAGTTTAAAAATCATGTTCTTCAAATTATGTCTCTTCCTTTGAACACGGTGCACCTTTTTCATTCATAAAAACAAGGGCATAACACACAGATGCTATGAGCTTGGACAAGGCACTTTAAAAATCACATGTTCATAATGTCTTTTCTTTTGAACAAAGTGTACATTTTTTTCATTCATAAAAACAAAGGCATAACAAACAGATGCTGTGGGTATAGACAAGGCAGTTTAAAAATCATGTTCTTCATAATTTCTCTACTTTTGAACAGGGTGCACCTTTTTTCATTCATAAAAAGAAAGGCATAACACACAGATGCTGTGGTCATGGACAAGGCAGTTTAAAAATCATGTTCTTCATAAATTTCTCTTCTTTTGAACACAGTGCCCCTTTTTTTAAATTCAATTCATAAAAGCAAAAGGCATAACCAACAGATTCACACCTTCCACTTAAGTGCACTTTTCACCATCTATAAAACAGACACAGCCTTTTTAAAGATGTCATTTTTAGAGATTGTGGTGAAGTGACCTTTATCAGACAGCTTTAAAGTAACATTGCTTAATATGCATAGTACACATCTATTTGTATAGCAGTAGATTTACAGGTCTTACAGTGGGCTTTTCAAGCCTTTAAGTTACATAATTATGTACAATAGGTCTAGCAGGTTTGAGATGGTGGGTAGTGTGAAGTGTATCACGCCAGAAGACAATTACATGATTGTTTACCTTTTAATCAAAACATACACAGTTTAAGTCACGTATCTGACCTATTTGTACATTTCATCATCATCTGCAAGTTGTCAAGACTGATTATTCATAATACTAACCTCAAAAGTATCCTCTTCTGGCTGCTCAAACTCCTTTCGTTTGGTGGCATCCAAAAATTCGTTGAAGCTCACCATTGAGTCTTTGTTGGCATCCACCTTGTAGAAAATGAAGTCAAAAATCAGTAATAGTTATGTAGATAGAAATCAGAAAAAAAAGAAACCACATTTCTCAAGTGAACTGATGTTGGTTGATGAGGGAATTGTGATGTTTGTGTAATGTGTGTGTGTGCGTGCATGCATATGTGTGTGTGTGTGTGTATGTTTATGTGTGAATGTGTTGGAGTGTATAAAACCTTATAACTGAGACATATCAGAAGCAAAGATGCTTGTAAAGGGCTTGTCTTGCAATGTTATACATTCATAGGACTTATAACGGTACTGGCCTCATGCTTGTCTTAGTTTGGATCATTTTTCCCTTTCTTGAAATTATAATTACTATCAAGACATTAGTATTAATCTTTAAGTTAAGATGACTTTGTGTACATATAACAAATGTAACAGTTGTAACACTCTTGAAGGCCATGGCATGACACAACACATAAAACATTTCCTGAAAAATGCTGAGTAAACTAAAAAAAGTGTCCTTAAAAAGGACCACATGAGCCCACCTCCTTTAAGACATGTCTCCTCATGCGAGCCCGCTCCTCCTCCATCTCACGCAAGTCGTCTTCCTCGTTTCCTTCCTTGTAAACCTTGTCCAGCTGGCGGTGGGCAGAAATGCAGTAATGAGATCAAACCAGGCATGGAGGAATGCAATAATGACACCAAACTTTAAGTAGTTTAACACAGTTTACAATCAATACAAAGAGCAACTGGCAACTAGCTGTACTTTACATAGTAATAGGAAATGAATGCACTTGTTGCCTGCACAGTGCTGAAGGCACAATTACTGTAATTCACTTTATCTTCACGGTAGCAAAATTTCACAATGTAAGGAAAATAAACATTTTCTGAACTTTAATTTCACGGTGGTGACAAGTTATTTACAGACGGGATGTGTGAAGGAATCATTAATGATAACAATTTTTTTCCACGGTGATGATAAGTTCATGGTGCAGACAGAGGTGACCGTGAAAACAGTGAAGATAAAGTTACAGTGAAAGAAACAAGAATTACATTGTACAGTACATGTACACAAAATATGCTATATACCTCCTTTGAAAAGAGTGCCTCCAACTCCATTGTATCCAGTAAGCCATCGCCGTTTGTATCTTCAGAGGAAAAGAAAATGATTGACATGCCTATACCCAGTATCGTGAAGGGGTGGTTTCTTGTTGTCAAGGTCTAAATAGATCAAAGTTATAAATGTTTCACTATGGTATAGACACATGACTGCACATTACCAAGAGATCATTTTAAAAAACTGTTGGACAGCCAAAGTAAAGCAGTACAGATCCCAGGCTTTAGCTATATACACATGTACATGTATATAGGAATCTGCATGATAATAAGACTTCAGTTAAACAGTGACACAGACACGGACTATGGTTAATAGCCTACTTACCATGCATCCCAAAGAATGCCTTGGGGTTGAAGTCTTGCTTATCAAGGCCATCAGCCTCCCAGACCTCCTCCAGCTGATCTTTGCTGCCCTAAGAACAAACAATGGGCGACAGCAAAATTAGGTACAAAAACGTGCCTATAAACTTGCAAACTGAGAACATAATATCTGAAGATGATCTATTTAAAAGCAGCGGCCTTATTTTGTGATTATGCAACTACAGTACAATAGCTTTGCATTCAAAACTGGAATTGTTTGATTTTTTTAAAATGAGTATCTTATTGCACAGCATCCGATGGTGATCATTTGTAGACAGAGACTCATATCTTAATTATACAGATATACATTTGTATATTGCACATTTTTGTCAAGCCCAATTTTCTAGAAATGAGAACTTGTTGGAAAGTGATTCTATAACATTTTCCTCTCTCAGATGTGTCTAAACTTTTACGTCCCTTGCCGCCGGTTGACCCCAAAAAAGGCTAGGGTCAGCAGGTTTTTGCTTTAAGTTGGTTGGGAGACTGGAAACACGGCATTTCTTCCCAAGGCACTGTGTGGCGCAATCGTTAGGGTGTTTTGCCCAGAACTTTATTTGTGCCCTTGGGAAAGGCACTTTGCAAGACTTTTGATTTTTCACTCCACCCAAGTGTGAATGGGTACCTGATCATGACTTTGGTTGGGGAAGGTCGTACTGAGGTCACTTGCTGGCGCCAAATGGCAGCCTCCCAGACCCTTGCGACAGTTACACAAAGTGCAAGTGTGGAGCAAATATATACATCTGTTGTGTATTATGCGATTGTGAACCCTGCAGCAAATCAGCACTGGCTGCCATTGCACGGGTAATTTCTGACCAATAAACCATTATTATTATAATTATCATTATTATCATTATTATCATTATTATCATTATTATCATTATTATCATTATCATTATCATCCTTATCATCATTATCATTACTATCATTACTATCATTACTATCATTACTTTCATTATTATCATTATTATCATTATTATCATTATTATCATTATTATCATCATTATCATTATTATCATTATTATCATTACTTTCATTATTATCATTATTATCATTACTTTCATTATTATCATTATCATTATTATTATAAGGCCTAAGACTTACAGGATGGTTCATCTTGGGATGGTCCTTGTGTTTGCGCTGCATCTCCTCGTAGCGCTCCTGCTCCTTCTTCCTCTCCTCCTCGTTCAGCTGGTTCAGTTTCTCGCGCCGCTGGTGTTCCTTCACCATCTCGTACCTCTTGAACTCCAGGTGCCTCTTCTGGTCGTAGTTTTCCAGGTCCTGGACAACCTGGAATATTCATCCGTGAATAATTTCATCAGGTTGGCGAATGACTGAATAGCAAGGTTCTTTTATTCACAACCAAGCATTTTACAAGAGCCGAAGTTTCGATGACTGTCAGTCATCTTCATCAGGGCAATACGGACTAGTTCACCTAGCTTCAGTGCACTGTGAACTAGTCAGTATTGCCCTGATGAAGATGACTGACAGTCGTCGAAACGTCGGCTCTTGTAAAATACTTGGTTGTAATATTTAGCAGAACAAGAACTTTCTAGAGAAGTTTTAGAGAGATTTTCAATCATGTAGTTCTGACAAAACCGTTAACATCTAACTAACATAATTCCACCAGGTTACCTAATTCCGCTACCATTAAAAGATACATCCAAAAATATCTCCAGCCCAACATCCCCCAGTATATAATGCACTGTATATCTAAACCCTGCAAAGCTGGGGGGTGCTGCATTAGAGATCTCTCAAACTCAATGTTTTTCAAGGTGGCAGATTTATGTAACATGGCAGTTATATTTTTTTTTAAACAAATGCAACAAAAAATAAATTTTCAAGGTTTCTTTCGAGTCATTTTTGAGTGATTTTCTTTTTACTGTGGAAAACCTCTTGAAAGGCCCTTTTCACATTTTCTGGTCAGATATTCCAGATAAAAAATTATTTCTTTATTTGGTGGTAAAAGAAGTCAAAGCTGTTAGGAACAGCCCTACGTACAGCCTGGATGAGCTTGTTTAGATCCTCCTCTTCGAAGGACCGTGGGTTGCTGTGGTCCACATGGTTGAACTCCTCGTACATTTTCCTCACATCCCTCAAGTCACCCTGGTGCAATCCTGTCCAACAAAAGAGTCAGTTGGAGAAAACATTTCAAGAAAGCAGTACCTATCAAGCTACTTTTAGAAAAAGTTGTTTTAACACATTGCTTTCTTGTTAAACAGACATTTTCTGAATAGAAACTAAGCTTTAGCATTAGGAAAATGTCCTTTAAAGTGTGCCATTGCCGAAAGCCTGAAACAAACACAATTTAAAACTTTGTATCTAAAATATCTGTAAGACACTGGAATTTGAAGAATGCTATCCTGCATTTGTGTTTGCCTTACAAATAAAATAGATAAGCTGCCAGGTTTATTTCTTGCAAAAGCAATACCCGTTACTAAGTACTAGTCCCTTTCAAAAGTTCTAGGGGACCTCAGTGGTACAATATATGAAATTGTATTCTCCAAGTAGAGGTTTTGATCGGGGCAGGGAAGCGTTGAATATTGCGGCCACTCCTAGCCACCCCTACCCCCCATCAAAACCTCTGCTTGGAGAAAAGTTAAGGAGGGTATGCTCTTTTGGTCAAAGAACTTCTGAATGAGAGAGAATATCATACAATAGCTGACAACACAACCACCACGTCAAGCAGTGTTTCCGCCAGAGGGGCGTCTTCACGTCAAATGACGGCCTTATGTCGCTTTGGACGGCCTGAACTCAGACATAGGCCGCCCTCTTAAAAAAAAAAGACAAACTAAATGCTGAGAAATCGGAAAAAAATACGAGAGGTAGGCATAATTTCTTTGTTTTTCTTTGCTACTGCGGGCGTGGGGACGCTCTATATCGTTGGACATTCACACTCTTTTGTTTGTCGCTATTGTTATACTTGCGAAGAATCGATGTCGGTGCCTTTGGCATACGGTGATCTCATTAAAAACCCGTTTTTCAAGACTCAATCGAAGAAAGTCGTCGAAGAAAACAAGGAAAAACGTAAACAAAACAAGAATTTCGCCCGTGCATTTCAGCCCCTACGTCGTGATTTGCTGCGATTCGCCATCATTT